>JARFIY010000158.1:4957500-5582500 GCA_036346155.1 Sinelater perroti
TGAAATTATCACCAAATTATCAAACAAGAGAAAGACCAGCAGTACAACAGCTCTATATTTAACTAAAGCAGTCAGCAAGGCTTACCACAATTATTTAACATACAAATGGCTCTAAAATTTATTTCCATACTAACAATAAGGTTGATTCGACCCTTTAAAGTAGCAAAAGGTTTAGAATAAACTTCGTGGATTATTATTGCAGAAGTGAAAACTATCGGATCCTAAAATTCTTTTTCTCACAATCTTCCGGAAATAATGCAGATCAAATTTTTAAAGAAAATAACTGCTCGAGAATGTTTACTATAACTTAACCTGATCCAAGGCAATTAGTGTCGGCTCGACCCTATTAATAAGCAACGTTTGCATATGAGACAATTATCCCGAAATGATCATCAGTGCAATAGTTTTAGATGTAAATAAAATAAATAGGCGTATATCAACCGTATAGTTTATTCAAGGTGCATCGTGTGGTTGGTTCTCGGGTTATAAAGCCGTGGTCAGAGCCGCTGGTACACCCTCGATTTTCCGTTGCCCCACGAAACTCAAAACAACCCCATCACCGGTTGAACGCATCTTTACAGTCAAACTCTCTGACCAGAGCGCCACCCGACAATTCATGGCTCATGAGATGACCATCCTACTAAGGGGAATTTCTAGCCGCTCAATTCGCAAGCCCTGACTACGGTCTTCCCGCGGCGCTACTAGACCGTCCACCCGCATGACCCCTGGACTATACAAATGAAACATTCTAGTGACTAGAGAAAAGAAACTTCCAAATGCTAGACGTGTATGTACACAGCATTTGCCTTGCAGCGTAAACGTTAAGAAACACAACCTTTCACTAATTATGCAATCAGATTTGCAACTAGCCCTTGTATAGGAGAGTTAAAGGCTTATTACACCTAGCTCCCGGATTTGTTTTTAAACTTACATCAGATACTACGCGAAGCGGCGTAGAACCGCCCGCGGTTTTAGAACGCCAAAATGGGGGATGAAACATCCAACGTCAGGGCTAGAATCGGCCGCTAATGACGCGTGGTCCTGCTCCAAGCAATCCGACATGACGTTCCTGAAACGCGCATCCAGGCTCAACAACCGTAGAAAAGCTAGATCGTAAAGCTCCCTAGCATTTGTGGATTCTCCCCGAAAAGCAAAGAAACGATAGTTTTCCAGAACCCGATCTTTTCACGGCCGAAGAAAACAATTCCTCGCAAACCTTGTTTTCTTGATTTAGAAGTGTTGTTGACCAGATCTCCTGGCCTTCCCAGAATTTTTGAAGGGCATCTCAACCAGTTTATTCATAGCAATCAAACTTATAAGATTAGTTTCCTCAGACACAATAAATCCAAGGGGGCTTAAAAGAGCAACCGGAAATTTTGATGAATTTTTTATGGTCGTGTTTCCCAGAATCTGGCTGACAATCACTTTTTTTCTGAAGATGTCCGCCGCAGTTGTGGACGAAACGTCAAGAGGTCTGAACTCCGACCACAGCCTTATAACCCGAGAACCAACCACACGATGCACCATAACATCTTCGCGTCTAGTTTATTCAACCCTTAAAATAGAATAAGATTTTTTCCTGACAATCTTCCGAAAATATACAGATTAAATTTTTAAGGAAAATAACTGCTCGAGAATATTTACTATAACTTAACCTGATCCAAAGTGATTAGTGTCAGTTCTGCCCTTTTATTATAACAATCAACTTTTGCATATGAGACAATGATCACGAAATGATCATCAGCGCAATAGATTTTAGATTTAACTAAAATATTTAACAAGGCTTGCCACAATGGCTATAGTATTTATTTCGATGTCAACAGTACAGTTTATTCAACCCTTAAAATGGCAAATAAGTTTTAATATCAATAAATGTTCTAAAAGAATAACACCAGTTAATAAATAAACAATTACATCAATTTTAAAGAAAATTGATGAATTCACATTATTTATTCAGTGCAATCAGGACATGTAAATTTCAATGCAGAGTGTTCATCGCAAACAGGTTTTTTGCAATTCGCACAATTATTTCGAGTATCTCTACGTCTTTTGAATGTCAGTTTGTAGCAAACACGACAAAAACCAGTTATTTTCTTCGTACCAGAGCTATCGCGAAGCTCAGTTTTTTTCAGCAACAGCGACAGGAGTAAGCGAAAATCCAAGCACGCTTTCGATTGCATTTCGTAAAATAATTGTGCATTATTTGATTGTTTGAAGAAAGATCTTCGATAAAAGGTTTTGCCAATTTCTCACTTAAGTGGCGCGAAAAATATGTCGCTATTTGTTTTTTTGAGCATTTTATTATTCTCATAGTAAATTACGTTAGCTGCAACGTTTAAGACATTAAAAAACATTGCAAAAGGCCACCTTTGAGTGCGTCTGAGTGGTGTATCAGCTTACCATTTAACCAATCGTGTCTACGCTAGTTTTATATTTATTATAAAAATATATATCCGAATGCATAGTCGAAATCATAACAGCAGCTTTATTTTTCTTTGGCACATGTGAGCAAATGCAACGTTACGGTCGTGAAAACCAAAGAGATTATTTAGATATGCGAAATTTCGTAGATGTGATTAAGTTTATATTTAATATACTGTAAATAGTGAACAGCAAATAGCAGTCAGAATTTTCTGCTAAAATCTATAAACGGCTTTAGAACTTAATAGTATCCCGAATTGTGACCTACACAAATACATATTCTTGAGACTACAATTCTTAACATTTAAAGTTGTTTAATTTTTTAAAAATTAGCAGTTAATTAAAAAAATCTGTTTAAGCCTTACTCTATTAACAACCAATTTTGTAAACGATGGAATCATAACTAAATAACCAAACAAGGGAAGAGCCACCAGTGCAATAGTTCTAGATGTACCCAAAGCATTCAACAAAGCTTGCCGTCACGGCGTGACATACAAAATGGCCACCCATACCGACGGTATAGTTGACTCAGCTTTTTAAATAGCAGAAGATTTAGAATCAACTTGATGGCATAATTATTGGAGAAGTGAAAACCTACTAAAAATATCCTAATCAAAATGGCGAGACTCTTCACCCCGTGTAGGGACAAAACCTGCAAACTGAGAAGGTTGAGGCTCTCACATTTTCGCCTACTGTGCGCGGTCGTCACGCACCATCTGTGGTGCCAGGCGATGTGGTAAGCACCGCGCCTTAGACGACCGCCATTATTACCCCTTGCTCGAGTGAGCGCAGGTACTCAACTATTTTTAGTGACTAAATAGGCCACCCGCTAGACATCTGAGCCCAAGAAATGAATCCAGATTTGCTCACATCTCAGCCGACTGGAAGCATCCTAAGGTTTTTTATTTTTTCAGGAATCTTTTTCAAAGTATGTCGATCAGAGTATTAACTACACTAACTTAATTCGTAAATAACAGGTTGGCCATATGTAGTTTATAGCAATGCTGACACGAAACGGCCAAAAACAAGAAGAGATATTAACGCAATTCTTGTTAATTTACAAGGTTTGTTATGAAAGTAATGCGCATGATTTTTGACCGACGCGCGCTCCGCTTGGGCGAAAAAGTACTGGGGGTCTGTCCTTCCAAACGCAACCCGGTTCAGTTTGCTCCGAGCAGCCGGAACGTCAGCGGTTCGTTTCTCGTAAAGCCTGTTTTTGCAAGTTGCAGCACGGCGCGACGAAGGATTCACTAGAACAAAGATATGCTATCAAATTTTGCGTGCGGCTTGGGAAGAATGCTATGGAAACGTATCAGATGCTTTACGAGGCCTTCAACGACAACCGCTTATCAAGATCGCAAGTCAAAAGATGGCACAAGTGATTTAAGTTGGGCCGGGAAAAGGTCGCCGGTGAGCCCCGATCTAGACGCCCATCACAATGTGAAACGTGTGCGCGATGTTTTGACCGTCGTTTAGGCATCCGATAAATCGCTGACACCCTGAACATGTCAACATTTGCGGTACATGGGATAGTGACCGAGGATTTGCAAATGCGGAAGATCTGTGCGAAGCTTGTGCCAAAAGTGTTAAGGAACGAACAGAAAAAACTTTGGGTTTTACGTGGAAGTGCTAAAGAGATTAAAACGCAGGACTCAATCTAACTCCACCACGACAATGCACCAGCCTTTATTGTTGGCGACTTCCTGGCCCCGATCAACACCCCAGTGGTTCTCCAGCCCCCATACAGTCGCGACCTGGCTCCCTGTGACTTTTTTTGTTTCCGTGCGTGAAGAAAGAGCTCAAAGGAAAACATTGGGAGTCCGTGGAAAACATTTAAGTTCATGTTACAAGAGTCATAAAGGACATCCTGGCCAACGACTTTAAGGGTGCCTTGCGGGCATTGATGCACAAGCGCATTACGAAGAGTTTTGATGATTTGTACAGATCGGATTAATAAATAAGCTTTTATAGAACCATGCGCATTACTTTATAACGCACCTTGTATAAAAAAATTTAACGACTCATATTACAACAATTAAGCACGCAAAATGGCAAAAATATTAATATCCATACCATAGAACAGTTGAAATAGAGAAGAATTATAATGAACTCAGTGGCATAATTATTGGAGAATAAAAAATTACTAGAAGTATCTTAAGGGTTTTTCCCAGTATGTTCCCAAAATATGTAAATTACATTTTAATAGAAAGTAAAATGTTTGAACCCTACCTTACCAATATAATAATCACCAAATGACCAAACAAAGGAAGAGCTATAAGTACAGTAGTTCTACATCTAACTAAAACATTTAGCTGGGTTTACCAGAACAGTTCAACATGAGAAAGAGTAGGAGTATTTATTTTTGTAGCGACAGTCTATCACACTGTGGCTGAATCATTAGAAAAATGAATACAAAAGCTTGTTTTTCTTTATAATGTTCCCGAAATATATACAACAGATAGTTAACGAAAGTAAAAGATAACTACAACATCCTGTGATTATTATGAAATGCTCAAATACGAGAAGAACAATACAAATACAAAATGTTTAGGTCTAAAAACTAATGATTTTAGCAACGCGTGTTATAACGGTTTGGCGTACAAAATGGCAAAAATATACATATATATAACATATAACATATCAATGGTACAGTTGAATCAATTTTTTGAAGAGCTAGAAGATTTAGAATCAACCTAGTAATTTTAAGTATCTTAACATTTCTTTACTTGGAAATTTTCTAGAAAAATATATAGACCAGATCTTCAAAGAAAGTAGATGGTATAAACAGTTCTCTACACTAGTTTAAAGATAGCAGCCATTAGTCTTAAGTTGACCCAAATTATTGGTTTGAGTTCCATTGTAACAAAAATGAACATATAAAACGTAGCAATAATTACTAAACGACCAGACAAGTGTAGATCCATTGTGTGCTAGATTTAACCAAAGTATTTAACAAGGTTAGCCTTAACGTTTTAACATTCAAAATGATTGCAGTATTTATTTCTATATCAATATTGCAGTTAATTCAACCCATAAAGCAGCAGAAGACTTTGAGTTAACTTGGTGAAGTAATTATTGGAGAACTAAAAACTACTAAAACTATTCTGTGGTTCTTAGTCCTGTCAATTTTCTCTGACTAAGCAGACCAGATCTTTAATGAGGGTAAGTAGCAGAAAAAGTTTTTGCTCTATTTAAAAATAGCAGTAAGTAGTGTTATGGTGATCCAAAACAATGGGTTCAAGTCCTATCCTATCAGCACTGGATTTTGAAAAACGATAAAATAATCATCAAACGTCCAAAAATGAGCAAAAACATCAATGGTTTTAGACTTAACTAAAACATTGAAGAAGGCTTATCAGAGTTTAATATAAATAAAATTCTCAATATCTGTTTTAATACCGGTAGTGCAGTTGATTCAACCCTTTGAAATATGGTAAGACATAAATTAACACGATAGAATAATTATTGGAGAAATGAGAACTATTATATTGATTGTTTTCCTGACAATGTTCTCGAAAGATGCACTAGATGTTTTTAAAAAAAAATCATAAAGAAATTTTAGTATTTCCGACCAAAAAAAATTATCCAACGGCCTTTTTTTTACCCAAAAAAATTAGTTTGATCAACAACCAACTTCTATAAACGATGGATTCATTATCACAAATGGTCAAACAAAAAAAGATCCATCATCATTATTATTCAAGATTTAATTAAAGTATTTAACAAGGCTTACTTCAACCACTTAGTATACAAAAAGGCTGCAGTATTTATTTTTATTCTATCAGTACAGTTAATTTCACAGTTCAAATGGTAAAGAATTTCGAATCAACTTGATGACATAATTATTGAAGAAGTGGAAGCTATCATATATGTCCTAAGATTCTTTTCCTTGACAATTTCTCAATGATTGTAGATTTAATTAAAATAATTAACAAAGCTTATTATAATAGTTCGAGCCCTATCATATTAACAATTTTTACAAACGTTAAAATCATCTCTAAATGGCCAAATAATAGAAAACCCATTAGCACAATGGTTCCAATTTTAACCAAAAAATTTAACAATGTCATAACAGTTTAACATACAAAATTGTTGCTGTATTTATTTCCATGCCACCAGTACAGATGTTTTATCTCTTGGCAAAAGAGTAATTCAAGCCGACGAAAGCATTCTAAGGTTTTTTCTGGCAGTTTTCTCGAAATGTGTAGACCAGAGCGTTAAAGAAGGTAGTGGTAGAAAAAGTTATGTAATGTTAAAAAAGTACTCAATAGTTTTATGATTATCCAAAAAATTCAGTTCGAGTTCCACCTTATAAACGATCAACTTCTACAAATAATAAAATTATCACTAAATGTTAAGACAAGAGAAAATTTATTAACACAATGGTTCTAGATTTAATTAAAACATTTTCCAATGCTGACCCCAACAGCTTAATATAGAAAACGGTTGTAGCGTTCATTTTCACAAGGAACACGGTATGACGCGAATTGCGTCCTAGCAAACAATTTATTAACTTAATGAATTCCACGCTTCATTTATTTGTTTTATTTATTTTTTTAGGCGGGAAATGACACGACAGTTATTGATTAAAATCGTGAAAGAGAACGTGTTGGCATCATCAAAACGAATAAATCGCCATAGAAAATGAATTCTATTAAAACCTGCTTGATAAAGAGGGTACGAATTGCTTCTCCACATTTTACTTATATGATTTGTATTTAAATTATTGGCCCTAGAATAAATTAAATTCCCAATGAATGCATACATTTCTTGTGTAGTTACGGACGTCACGATCGATTCGAATGGAATTTTTTGCGTTATAATCATTACAAAAGTTCAGAGTTTTTATTAATATAGCAAACAATAAAATCAACCATTTCTACTGTAACAATTGTTTTGAATGTGTCTCCTATTGACATTTCTGTAGATTTGCATGGACCACTTCTTTGCCGTAATATACTGTGAGAAGCAGTTTGTCGAATTTCTTGCGCCCTTTTACTCTGTCTTTTGCAATGTATTCATTGACATTTTCTATACCTGCTTCTTCCCTTTTCGCCGATATACCTGCGACTATATTTTCGCTTTTACTCTCTTCTAACTCACTAGTTATCTATCCTTTCCTTTCGGGTACTTCGTTAGCAGTTGTAGTATCTGTTGCCGACTATAGCGTGGTTTGGTAGCTAGTCTTCATCTCCACTGGCATCTTCATATTCTGAGCTCTCATCGTCTTTTCTAAGTATATTATCTAAATATATTTTTTTTAGTACGAGTCAATCTCAATTTATAATTAATGGTCATAATTTTATAATTGAAAAATATAGTAAAAATTCAAAAAAGGTCAAAAAATTATGAAACAAAATGATGATTACCTCGGGAATTCAGAACGTGATAAATTGTCTCCCATAATAAGAAGTTGATTAATGTTGCTTTAAAATAGCAACTTTAAAGCAACATAAATCGTAAGTTATTTTTTAATCTTAACAAAATAACCGAAAATCTAAACAATGAAAGCCCAATGGAAGTTCAAGCGCAAAATAAGCGTAAATTTGACTCATTAACACCTCCACTAAAGGAAGTGCAGAAATGCTGCTCGTGGACACCAAATATTCCAACACATAACAAATACAACTTGCTAGCTAACCTAGAGGCCGACTTAAACGATAACGCCGACGATAATCATAATCAGCACAACACAAATGCAGACATACTTTAACAAAACCTAGAATACCGCCCGTTTATCTCCATAACGCCGTAAATCATATAGCGCTGACCTCAGATATCAAAAAATTAACAACCGGTGAATTCACAACCTTCTGTAACACAAACACAATAAGAATAAATCTAACTAAAGAGAATGACTACAGGGTCTTAACAAAACACTTTAAGGATAACAAAATTAAATATCACACCTTCCAAAACCCAAACGGCAAACCTCTTGAGGTCGTGATTAAAAATGTACCGCGATTTCTAACAGAACGAGAAATCTTTGCTGAACTTAGCAGAAACTCTGTACCAGTTGTTAAAGTTACACGCCTTTTAACTAAAAACAAGCAGCAGCTACCAGTTTGTGCAGTGGACCTAAATGATAACGAAAATGCCAAAAAGATATTCTCACTAAAAAGTATTCACCGTTCAATTGTTACTGTTGAAGTGAGAAGAAAACCATCTATCACCCCTCAATGTCACCGCTGCCAAGTTATGGCCACACCAACAATTATTGTACGCTAGACTCACGATGCGTGAAATGTGTAGGAGACGATCAACATCATTACTGCAAAAAAAAACAGAAGAAGCACCGAAGTGTGCCAACTGCGGAGGCCTACACCCTGCAAGTTATTGCGATTGTAGCCACTACGTCGAGATAATACAAAAACAAATGAAAAACAATAGTACTAACAACCAATCTGGTATAGAACACAATAGAAATTATTTTGTCAACCCTAGCCAATCATATGCCAAACAAGTACGAAATCTTAAAGCAACTAATCCAACTCTAACAACGCAAATAAATATACCCAAAATCCTTATCGATCTGCTAACCCTTTACCTTCCTCTAATTAAAAATTTCATCATTAATACTATCCTTTCTTTACTCCTCCATGGATCCTAAACCTCAGAAACTCATAGAAAAGCTAACAATTCTAATTGGAATGCTAACGGTATACTAACCCAAAGATCAATCTTTATAGCACTTATTCCCAGACACAACATAGATATTGCATGTATCACTGAAACCCTGAAGCAATACGTTCAAAATATATGGATACCAAGTGCATAGAAAAGACAGAAACGCCCGAACAGCAGCACGAGGGGTAGCTATACTCATTAAAAAGAAAATCATTTACTGTCCTATCGCAGACATTAATAACCTAACCTTAGAAACAATTGGAATCAATATAAAACTAAACAATCAAAACCTCAGAGTAATAAGCACCTATAGACAACCAAATAAGAAGCTAGTGGAGGAAGACTTAAAAGCTACATTAAATACAACTGAACCACTCCTAATAATTGAAGATTTTAACTCCAAAAATCAATTATGGGGATGTAGAGCTAATAATCCTGAAGGAATGAAGTTGGAAAATTATGCGACAAAATATTCCTTCCAAATAATAGCCCTGAGAAATACATCTACTACCCCCATATAGCAACGATTATTTTACAGAAGAACTTTGACAAACCAATATTCCAAAATGTAATAGAAGAGCTTGACTCTGACCATTTGCCAGTAATAATCTCGTTTATCAGCACCCCACTGGTGGCACAACCAATACCAAGACTTACAAATGGGGTAGTAAACTGAGAATACTTCCGAACTAACCTTGATGACCAGCTGAAATGCTCAACCAGCCTAAGTAATAATGAAGACATAGACAACGCAATATCCAAATTAACAACGTCAATAACCAATAGCGTGCACGAGGCAACACTAACTAACCTCCAAAACTAATAAAAAACACAATCACCAGTATCTACCAATTAAAATTACAGAACTAATTAAAATAAAAAGTCAAGTTAGGCGAGAATATCAGAGGAGCAGAAATCCGGAAACAAAACTCCTGCTCAATAAGCTAACGCCTACCTTAAAACGCAAATTGGATGAGCTGAGAATCAACACATCAAAAATATATTGATCTTCAACCAGGCGACATCGGAATGTGGAGAGCTACCAAGCGGATACTAAAATAACGCGAGGAAATTCCAACTCTAAGCCTAGAAAATACAACACTAACTACCGATGAAGAAAAATCAGAAGCCTTTGCAGCTCCTTATGAAAAAGTATTCACTCAAATAATTACTTGCGCTCCAAACCGCACAGCATACATAATTAACCATATTGAAACAAATCTGCCAATGATAACTGAACCGATAATTTCTACTACCCCTCAAGAGATTAAAACTATAATTAACAATCTTCCGAAGAGAAAACCCCCTGGACATGATCTGATAACTAACTTAGTTCTAACTCAGTTCACCAATAAATCCTTAGTCTATCTTACAATTTACAACGCACGTCTCCCACAGGGATATTTTCCAAAAACATGGAAGCATGCCCATATACTGCCGGGTAAAGATAAAAAGATAATTAACAGCTATAGGCCAATAAACTTGTTGACTTCACACTCAAAGGTTCTAAAGTAGATCATCCACTCCCACTTAATGAACGAAATGACGCCACTTAACATATTACCACGCGTACCTCAGGGAAGTGTGTTGGGGCCGCTATTATTCAATATTTTTACATCAGACATCCCTACCACAGAGGTGCGGTTTGTAGCCAACTTCACAGAGGTGCAAAGTGTATTTGACAACTGTGTGAGGTGGACTTGTGTAATTTTTTAAATGTAATTAATAATGTAGTTGTACAAAATGAACAATACTTTACACGTTTATGAAAATAATTGAAAAGCTGCAGAAGCTGTTTGTTCTACTTGAAGTGACCTAAAAAGTGACAGATGACGCGCCAGCTCAAAGTGGATAAATAGCTATTTATCTACGTGTACCGCTATAGGTATTTTATGTGGTATATTATTAAATAAACGAAAATGGCATATGAATCTGCTGTCGGAGGAGCTGATGTCTCGCATGCATTCATCGAATCCTTGCAAAATGATTTCAAAAATTTATCATTTGAGACGAAGGAGACGTATCCGCAAATTAAAGAGTCCTGCGAAGAAGCAATAGTAAAACTACGGAATGCAGCAACAACACTTCAAAGTTCTGTGTATTACACAATTAATTAAGTTATGTATCCCCTTGTGCAAGGTTGCGAGTTTAAAGATATAAAATTAATAAAGCGTTGTTTGCCGATAATACAAAAACTGATTACTCATCAAGTAGTAGACCAAAAAGATGCAAGGTACATAACGGACACTTTATGGAGTCTAATGGAATCTGGAATTGAAGAAGTAAAAATTCTTCAGTCTGTTACATTACTTTTAACTACAAACACTGTTGTTCATGGAGAAACTTAGCGACCTTCGCGGATAATACTGTAATCCTGGCACAACACACCGACCTCGCCCAAGCCATAGAGAAACTACAAATACATCAAGTATGCTCATGGTACAACAGATGGAACATCGAAATTAATTCCACGAAATGCCAAGCAAAAATATTCTTCCTAAGAAGAATCAGAAACCCTCCCAACATAGCAATCAATAACGACATCGTTCCTTGGAATCCAACTGATGCTGTCTTTAAGTATCTAGGAGTACTACTAGATACACGACTTACTTGGAGACTTCATGTAAATCTCAAAATAAACCAAGGTTATGCGAGACTGGCGCAACTTGTATCCCCTAATTAACAAGAAATCGTCACTTAAGCCTAAATGTACCATCATGATGAACAAGTCATTAATATAGCCATTAGTGCTTTATGCATCACCAATTTGGAGTAACACCGCCAAATCCAACATAGAAAAAGTGCAAAGACTCCAAAACAAAATTCTTCGCATCGCAGTGAACGCACCGTGGTACATCCGCAATGAGCAGCTACACTATGAACTAGACACACCTACAGTGCAAAGTTACATCAGTGCGAGTGCCAAAAAATTCTTCAAAACCATACATGAATGCGATGGCACTGTTCACAGACTAAAACGTAAGCTACCACAAGATTTATACCTATCTGCACCTGACAGTTCCAAATGTCAAACTAATTTGTAAGGGAATTACCTACCGCCATAAATTATAAACTATGTTAATGTTATTATGTCATGAATAACATTGTAATTTATTGTTGAACTGGCAAATAAACATTAAAAAAAGATAATAGCAAAAAAGGGGTGATTAATATTGCAATAGAAGCGCGTGCAAAATGGCACCAAGCGCTTGATATCTGTTCGATGTTCATTTTATTTGCAACATTTTAATTAATAACAACATGCACTGTCGTGTCATTTCCAGGCTAAAAAAATAAATAAAACAAATAAATGAAGCGTGGAATTCATTAAGTTAATAAATTGTTTGCTAGGACGCAATTTGCGTCATACCGTGTTCCCTGTGAAAATGAATGCTACAACTGTTTTCTATATTAAGCTGCTGTGGTCAGCATTGGCAAATGTTTTAATTAAATCTAGAACCATTGTGTTAATAAATTTTCTCTTGTCTTAACATTTAGTGATAATTTTATTATTTGTAGAAGTTGATCGTTTATAGGGTGGAACTCGGACTGAATTTTTTGGATAATCATAAAACTATTGGGTACTTTTTTAACATGCTAATGGGTTTTCTATTATTTGGCCATTTAGAGATGATTTTAAGTTCGTAAAAATCGTTAATATGATAGGGCTCGAACTATTGTAGTAAGCTTTGTTAATTATTTTAATTAAATCTACAATCATTGAAAATTGTCAAAGAAAAGTATCTTAGGACCTATGTGATAGCTTCCACTTCTTCAATAATTATGTCATCAAGTTGATTCGAAATTTTTTACCATTTGAACTGTTGAATTAACTGTGCTCTTAGTATGAAAACAAATACTGCAGCCTTTTTGTATATTAAATGGTTGAAGTAAGCCTTGTTAAATACTTTAATGAAATCTTGAACAATAATGATGATGGATCTTTTTTTGTTTGAGCATTTGTGATAATGAATCCATCGTTTATAGAGGTTGGTTGTTGATCAAACTAATTTTTTTGGATAAATTTAAGGCCGTTGGATGATTTTTTTGGCCGGAAATATTAAACTTTCTTTATGATTTTGCTTTTTAAAAATCTAATGCATATTTCGAGAACATTGTCAAGAAAACAATCTTAGGATGTTTCTAATAGTTCTCACTTCTCCAATAATTATTCTATCGTGTTAATTTATGTCTTACCATATTTCAAAGGGTTGAATCAACTGTACTGCCGGTATGAAAACAGATATTGAGAATTTTATTTATGATAAACTTTGATAAGCCTTCTTCAATGTTTTAGTTAAGTCGAAAACCATTGATGTTTTTGCTCATTTTTGGACGTTTGATGATTATTTTATCGTTTTTCAAAATCCAGTGCTGATAGGATAGGACTTGAACCCATTGTTTTGGATCACCATAACACTACTTACTGCTATTTTTAAATAGAGCAAAAACTTTTTCTGCTACTTACCCTCCTTAAAGATCTGGTCTGCTTAGTCAGAGAAAATTGACAGGACTAAGAACCACAGAATAGTTTTAGTAGTTTTTACTTCTCCAATAATTACTTCACCAAGTTAACTCAAAGTCTTCTGCTGTTTTATGGGTTGAATTAACTGCAATATTGATATAGAAATAAATACTGCAATCATTTTGAATGTTAAAACGTTAAGGCCAACCTTGTTAAATACTTTGGTTAAATCTAGCACATAATGGATCTACACTTGTCTGGTCGTTTAGTAATTATTGCTACGTTTTATAGGTTAATTTTTGATACAATAGAATTCAAACCAATAATTTGCGTCAACTTAAGACTATTGGCTGCTATCTTTAAACTAGTGTAGAGAACTGTTTCTACCATCTACTTTCTTTGAAGATCTGGTCTATATATTTTTCTAGAAAATTGCCAAGTAAGGAAATCTTAAGATACTTAAAATTACTAGGTTGATTCTAAATCTTCTAGCTCTTCAAAAAATTGATTCAACCGTACCATTGATATGTTAGTTAATATTTTTGCCATTTTGTACGCCAAACCGTTATAATACGCGTTGCTAAAATTATTGGTTTTTAGAGCTAAACATTTTGTATTTGTATTGTTCTTCTCGTATTTGAGCATTTTATAATAATCACAGGATGTTGTAGTTATCTTTTACTTTCGTTAACTATCTGTTGTACATATTTCGGGAACATTATAAAGAAAACCAACCCTAAGATGCTTTCGTATTCATTTTTCTAATGATTCAGCCACAGTGTGATAGACTGTCGCTACAAAAATAAATACTCCTACTCTTTCTCATGCTGAACTGTTCTGGTAAACCCAGCTAAATGTTTTAGTTAGATGTAGAACTACTGTACTTATAGCTCTTACTTTGTTTGGTCATTTGGTGATTATTATATTGGTAAGGTAGGATTCAAACATTTTGCTTTCTATTAAAAATCTAACCTACATATTTTGGGAACATACTAGGGAAAAAGCCTTAAGATACTTCTAGTAATTTTTTATTCTCCAATAATTATGCCACTGAGTTCATTATAATTCTCTATTTCAACTGTACTATGGTATGGATATTAATATTTTTGCCATTTTGCGTGCTTAACTGTTGTAATATGAGTCGTTGCATTTTTTAATCAAGGTGCGTTATGAAAGTAATGCGCATGGTTCTATAAAAGCTTATTTACTAATCCGATCTGTACAAATCATCAAAACTCCTCAAAAATGCACTTCTGCATCAATGCCTGGAAGGCACCCTTAAAGTCGTTGGCCGGGATGTCCTTTATGACTTGTAACATGAACTTAAATGTTTTCCACGGACTCCCAATGTTTTCCTTTGAGCTCTTTCTTCACGCACGGAAACAAATAAAAAAGTTACTGGGGGTGTTGATTCGGGCCAGAAAGTCGCCAACAATAAAGGCTGGGTGCATTGTCGTGGTGGAGTTACATTGAGTCTTTGATGTCCCTCCTGACGCAGGAGACCCTGCGCTTTAATCTCTTTAGCACTTCCACGTAAAATCTGAAGATTTTTCTGTTCGTTCGTTAACACTTTTTGCCCAAGCTTCGCACAGATCTTCCGCATTTGCAAATCCTCGGTCACTATCCCATATACCGCAAACGTTGACATGTTCAGGGTGTCAGCGATTTGTCGGATGCCTAAACGACGGACAAAACATCGCGCACACGTTTCACATTGTCGTCGATCCTGGCCATTGATGGGCGTCCAGTCACGGGCCTTTCAACTTAACGCGACCTTTTCACTGCGATCTTGATAAGCAGTTGTCGTTGAAGGCCTCGTAAAGCATCTGATGCGTCTTCGTAACATTCTTCCCAAGCCCACGCAAAATTTGATCGTGTATCTTTGTTCTAGTGAATCCTTAATCGCGCCGTTGCAACTTGCAAAACACGCTTTACGCGGAAACGAACCGCTGATGTCCGGTTGCTCGGAGCAAACTAGCCGGGTTGCGTTTGGAAGGACAGACCCCAGTACTTTTTCTCGCAAGCGGAGCGCGCGTCGGACAAAAATCATGCGCATTACTTCATAACAAACCTTAGGGTGCTTTCAGTTGGCTGAGATGTGAGCAAATCTGGATTTATTTCTTGGGCTCAGATGTCTAGCGGGTGGCCTATTTAGTCACTAAAAATAATTGGGTACCTGCGCTCACTCGAACAAGGGGTAATAATGGCGGTCGTCTAGGGCGCGGTGCTTGCCACACCGCCCCGCACCACAGATGGTGCGTGACGACCGCGCACAGTAGGCGAAAATATGAGAGTTTTGCCCCTACACGGGGTGAAGAGTCTCGCCATTTTGATTAGGATATTTTTAGTAGGTTTTCACTTCTCCAATAATTATGTCATCAAGTTGATTCTAAATCTTCTGCTATTTAAAAAGCTGAGTCAACTATACCGTTGGTATGGGTGGCCATTTTGCATGTTACGCCGTGACGGTAAGCTTTGTTGAATGCTTTGGGTACATCTAGACCCATTGCACTGGTGGCTCTTCCCTTGTTCGGTTATTTATTTATGATTCCATCGTTTACAAAATTGGTTGTTAATAGAGTAAGGCTTAAACAGATTTTTTTTAATTAACTGCTAATTTTTAAAAAATTAAACAACTTTAAATGTTAAGAATTGTAGTCTCAAGAATATGTAGGTCACAATTCGGGATACTATTAAGTTCTAAAGCCGTTTTAGATTTTAGCAGAAAATTCTGACTGCTATTTGCTGTTCACTATTTACAGTATATTAATCATAAACTTAACCACTTCTGCGAAATTTAGCATATCTAAATAATATCAACAAATCAATGCAGGATATAGAAAAATCAAATTTAGTCATATCTTATTTTTAAGATTCCAAGACAGTTTATTTGTTTTCCTTTAATTGTTTAAATACCAAATAACTGTACATATTTCTTCTTTTCTTTTTCTACAAGATCACAATTGTAGGTTAAAAGAGCATAACATACGTATGTATGTAATCGATTATTCCAAAACAACTGAGTAATGCAGTTAAAAACACTTCAACATTTAGAAAGACAAAAATATATTTATTAGTACTCAAAACCATCTATTAGACAACTCTTTGATTCTACCACAGACCCATTCCTCTTTTTGTATTAAAGAAACCTTGAGCCACCAAATCAACATTTCTTATACAATCAAATTGTTTTCTATGTTGAAAGTGCATCATTAAATGAATCAATAAATAATCTGAAAGGGTACGGTCTGTACTAAATGCTGGACACATATCAAAACTTGTTTCTAAATATTTACGCTTGGTAACTGTCCTTGGTTTAACCATTATTTTTAAAAGACAAAATTATCCGTTAAAAGAGTCAAATAAACCAATAATGAGTCGACACTGAACATAAACTTCGCTTAATTCGTTTGGTACATATTGATAATTCTTCAAACTTTGCCCAAAACTTCAATTAGATGGTATTGTTAAACAAGTCAAAAGTATTCAACAATTTGAAAGTTCTTATTTCGATTTTGCTTTATATAACTTCTTCTGCTTTCTTAGTATTCTACACAATAAATAATCCAATAGGTTTCGTATATTCTACGCATAAGTAGCCACATCGAAAAATTGAAAACTAAGGTTGCACTTCATGCACATTCTCTAAGTCTTTCCCTTCCAGTTTTTCTTAAAGCTAGAGGTTTTGTTTCTAATAACACTGTAGCAACACGTGGATTTGCATATTTTTGTGTGTACTACCATAACACAGCAGGATACAATCTGGACACCACGCCTCACTGTAAGTTGTTTGATTACTTCACAAATAGTTCATGTAATTTACTATAGATAGAAATAATATTATCTATTAAACGTACCTAATACGTAGGTATAAATTTAAAATAAATTTTTACATAGACTCTCATAGTTTGTTTATTTATTGTTGCGGCCGAAAAGTAGACTGCACAGTAATTTTAAATTTAAAGAAAGGGACTTCAAACAAGGGCTAAAGCTAAAACACTAACCTGGTGGAAATGGCGCTTTCCCTCAGAAATCGGTTCCCTGTGCTGTTAGTCCTGGGGGATCCAGGAAGAGAAAATAAGGGTGTGGATAAAAATATAGGACAAATTACCCCAATCTTTACAGCGGAGCTGATCGGTAGCGTCCTTTCCTGGTGCAAAGGTTGCTTCTTCGTTCCTTACCGAGTCAGTGCAAAGAAAAAAATGGACCGAGTTATACCGGAAAAAATTTCAACCCCAAAATTCAATCGGGAAACAAAAGGACCTCCGATAAGAGGTCAATCTGACCGGCAAAATATCGAATTTCGCCGCAAAATTAGCTTTTAACAAAACGGCCTCGCAGAAATAAAAACTTCAGTTACCAATCAAACATGCCGGCGAACTCTCGGTCAAAAACGTTCCCGGCTTGCGGAAAATTTAAAGTCGGTCGCCCGCTTTCTAAACTGTCAAAAAGTAAATTCAAAACGAAGCCAAAAGAGCCAAGCCAGCAAGGCCAGACAAGCCGAGAGAAGGCCCAAACCGCGGCCTATATATAAGCGCTCCGCGTGATCGGACAAAGTCGCCGCCGAACAAAACTAAATATATATATATACAGGAGAGAGCGCAATACGGCTAGCCCTAATTTAAAAATTAAAAATAAAAGTAATTGTAGATTGGCGCGAACATTTATAGTAAAAAGTTGTTAAAAATTGCAACTTACAATTAAGATAGAAGAAAACTACTCAAAGACCACAGTCCAAAACTCGGTTTTTAGAACTATAGGAATTGAACCACAATAAATCTGACCCTATTTAGGTATGTTGGACCGAGAGCGTACTTAGGTAAACTAAGAACAAAGAAGTTGTACAACAAGTTAGTTACCTATACACCACTGAATAGTAAAATTTATATTAAGGGGGCCTTTCTGTAGATTTTTGGCCAAGGACTTTTGTAATCAAAAACAAATTATTAAATTTGAAAATATGTTTTACAACAATATATTTTGTGCGTTTCTTTGCGTAATCGGCGTCTTTTTACAAAATGTACTCTTTATCACAATTTAAGATTGTTTACAAAGGCAAACTAATTATTTGTAAATTTTTATGAAGAATCACTTCTGTTGTAGCCGTGAGCCCAGTTATATAACAGAGAAATTGTTAAATCATTACAGCCTAGCGTAGTCTAACGTTACCCAGTGCAGCCAAACGCCGCCCATCTTAGTTGAGCGCCGCCTACTGTAGCCGAACACCATCGAACACCTCTTAACGTAGCCCAACGCCTTCTAACATAACCAAGCGCCACCAAACCCAGCTCAATGCCTCCTACTGCAACAAATGGGCATTTTAGAAGCAAATGTTAAAGAGACTACAAACCATTTTTACCTTTTGTTATTATTGTTTGGCCTTCGGCGCACTTTTCTGCAATTCCGCGTTCGAGGCAACCTACAAATCTGTTGCAAGGTTAGGATGATGCCAGCCTGCCCCCGGCAATAAATCATAACTGGACGACTTGGTGAGGTCGTCCTCTTCCGAAACTAGAATGATGGCGTCATTCAGCGATCTGTGCTTTTAAAGAATTGTTTACGTGACGGATTGATGGATTGCAGGAACCTTGAACTGGTCTTCCCTGCGGCCAGGCGTTTTCTCTTCTCGGTTAAAACGCGTGGCAATTTGCTTATAAGCTATACCACTACAATTCTTTTATTCAAAATTGCACATCCACAACACATAATCTTAACATTACTACCAAGTCATTAATAATTCTTGAAATACTTTTTTTGTATAATCGATTTTGCTTGGGCCTCATTTTTATTTTGGGATATAGGATACATTTTTATTGCGATTGTGGAGGGTGGGGGTGAGACACGGCAGTTATATTTGTAAAAAGCTGACAAATGGCTTGATATGCATCAGAAATAGTTTTTTTTAAAAATTTGGAATTTTGGTTGGTAATGCTTCTGCCTGATAAAGTCTCTAAAATGTTCATCATATTTAATTGGTAACTATATAAAAAGCTTTACACTTAAAAATTAACGTATTGCAACATTGATAATTCGAACAAAATACGGAAGCATGAGCATTTGCGCAATATATGCACCAGAAGAAGCAAGAAATAAAGAAAGCAACTACAGGCTAGCACCAGTCACGATTTAGTTATTGGTAAAATAAAATTAAAAAAGAACAAATTAACAGAAATGTTGGAAGAAATGTGGAAGCAAAATTAGACAAAAAAAGAAAGCAAAGCACTAAGAAATCAGAAATGGAATTTTTAAGAAGGAGAGATAGAATACAAAATAAAGAAGTACAAAATGTATTATAAGTGAGACCATTAGTAGAAAAATCTGAAAGACACAAACAAGAATAGAAAAACCATTTCGATAGGATGAATAAAACCAGAATCCCAAAGCTGATAAGAAGACACAACCTTAATAGACGACGAAGTGTAAGACGGGCCTACAAAGCATCGGTGAACATTAAAAAAAATTTGGGTGGATAGTAGTCGGGGCTACTAACGTGAGGTTTCCGTGAAAACGTTGCTTTGACCAATGAAACCAAAACTATAGGATCCAAAGGTGGAAGATGACTGAGTTTCAGCGGATACCGAAAGCTGCTAGTGACAGACATGGTGAGCACTTTTCACCATCCAACGATCGTTTACAGGTCTCGAACGAGACCGCCTCACTTTTAGGAAACACTGTCCTTGATGTCGCGTAGTGTTTCTCTTGCGTGTCTTCAGGTCAAACGGAAATCACAAACGATCACAGACATTGCACTTATAGCCAAACTCGTTTGAAACAAATGTCTTGTTGAAGTGTATATCAGCCGCTTTCCAATAGTATGAACATATACATTCGCTATATTTCGTTTGACCCTAACGTATTTCTGATGACCTTCAGGCTGACCATTTATGGGAACGTTGAATTTTTTAAAATAGTCTTCGTTTATTGAAAGCTGTTCTATTGCTTTAAATCCGTCTACCATATCACTGGATCTCGCCGAAATCAACGCGCCAAAATCTTGGTGCCTCCCATCGATTTTCCGCGCTTATGAAACCTATGATGACCTCCAGGTTGGCCATCTTTGAGACCGTCGGATTCTTCTGAATAGTCTTCGTCTATTGGAGGCTGTTCCATTGCTGTAAATCCACTCTCTCCACACGCTACTGGATCCCACCAAAGTTAACGCGCCAAAATTTTTATGCCGTTCAGCCAACTTCATTCTCCCGTGTGGGCTATTCTCACTTGCCTTCCTTCCTCAATCGCTAGCGCCGACACTTCTCTGCATTTTCGATTGGATCAAATTTCATTTAACCTGCGTTATACTGATTCTGCTTTCACTTTTTTTCATGTACTGTGACATTTCCAACTTCAATGCGCCATGTTTTTCCCAAACTTAATAGTATTTAGCTCCGAATAGCTTGAGATCGCCCACAGTACTTGATACTCACAAAACAATCATTTATTTTTTTAAACCACGCTACTAACAATGACACGCGCGCTCCAAGACCGCTCGGCGTGCACTGACTCGCTGTTTTCCCCTCCCTTGCGTAGTAAGCGGGGGCGGAGGAAATTGTGGCTGGTTCGGTTACCGCTTTCAATCTTTCTCTGTCGAACGATGCTCTCCCGTTGTACTTTGGCAACCCTCATAATTCTGGAATGACACTTAATATTTGTACCGAACTTAAAGATGTTTTCGCGTCAAAAAATACCTCGACGGCAACTCCTTTTAGTTTAATACATTTAAATTTATATTAATTCATCTTTAATTACTCTATACAATAAATGTTTTATCAATGTCATATCAATAAAGATGTCCTTGTCAGCCAAAACCATCAATATCTTTGTAGAAACTATAACTGCCAGTCAAAAGAACATCGAGTGTTTTTTCAAAAAAAATATAAAGTAGCAAATTTTAGCAAAAACGTTAATCACCGAACTCTGAGCTTTACTACATCTAAAAACTTCCGGTTCGTATAAAGTGCGTTCAACAAATACGTGTTATTTTAAAATGTAGATGCACTGCGCGCAAAATTTAAAATTACCAATGAAAATCCGTTCCAACCAAGTATCTTTCGATAATTCACAGCAAGGTGTTTACAATATGCTAGTATCTTCTTTTTTAAGACTTTATTCAACAATAAATATATACCCCCCCCCTTCCTCCTTTCATCTTACTCCATAGTTTCCCTGTTATAATTGTTATGTCGTCTTTCCAACGTTTAAGTGGTCTATTAACATTTCTCTCCTCTAGTCTAGGCTGCTAGTTTGACTCTTCGTCTATCTTCTTCTGTCCTTACTAAATGCCCCACCCAACTCTACTTCTGTTATGCAACTTTCTCCTTTGATCTTTGTTCTTTCCCTTAATCATTTGTCTCTCATCATACAACAATGGCCCTAAAGAGAAATGGAAGTCAACTTTCACCACCAATTATCCAAAACAAAAATTATTTTTTTGAACCTGATAAACTAATCACAACAAATAAATTCTTCTTACCAAGTGATAAAGTACGAACAGCACAAAACATAATATATCAAGGAAAACATGCCGCGGCAATTGCCCAGATGGACACAGGTGGACCATCTGACGATATAAATTCTAGCTTAACAAAAGATAATAATATCAAAATTCCACCCATATTCTTGCATTATGCCTCATCACTGAAATACCAAGAAATAGTAAAAGATCTTAAAGAACAAACCACGGGAGAATTTGAGACCATACAAAAAGGAAATAAAATACGAATCAATCTAAGAACTATTGAAGACTACAGAAAAATGACAAAATTTTATAATGAAAATAAATTAAGCTACATTTAAAGACCCAGAAATTAATAATTTGTCAGTTATCATTCGAAATATTCCGGTATCTATTACGGAGGAAGAAGTGCGAGAAGAGCTGCAAGCCCTTAAATATCCAGTGATTAAAAAGCAAGATTACATAACAAAGATAAAAAGCCAATTCCACTGTGTGCCGTGGACCTTGAAAACACCAATACTGCCAAAGATATTCTTAAATTAACAAAAATCCAATATAGCATTATAGAAGTTGAACCTAGAACAAAAGCTAAAGATATCCCACAATGTAAAAGATGCCAGAGATATGGTCACACCCGAAATTATTGCCAATTGGAACCCAGATGTATTAAGTGCACAGGAAGCCACGAGTACACTAACTGCCCTAAAAAGCCGGAAGAACTACCTCAATGTGTTAACTGCGGAGATCAGCACCCTGCTAACTACAAAGGTTGCACCTATTACAAAAGAGTTAGACCTCAGACAAAGGAAAATAGACAAACTAGACCACAAGCATGGACAACATCAACTACTACTGAAACTATCATAAGTAACCCCCAAAATTATAACAAAGAATTCCCGAGACTTCCAATCAATCATAACAGAAATACACTTCCAACCAACAACTAAGAAACCCCTGATGTTATAACTACGATTGTAACAAAGATAATCGAGCTAATTATTCCTCATCTAGATAAAATAATGCCATTTCTCACAACACTACTTCCATTATTAACTTCTCATGGACCCAAATAAGCAGCACATAATCAATAATATAACTATCCTAAATTGGAATGCTAATGGTGTAAAGAGGCAGCGAGCTATTTTATTAGAATTTATGACAAGACATAATGTGGATATTGCCTGTATATCTGAGACACATTTAACTGAAAATGGACCATTTCAAGCATCTGGATATATAGTTTACAGAAAGGATAGACGAGCCGAAATAGCTTCAGGAGGAGTAGCGATATTAATTAAACGCCAAATAGCACACTACGCTCTAGCTGATATAAACCTAGACAATTTAGAATCTGTAGCAGTAAAATTTACTCTGGACATCAACACTAAAATTACCATTCATGCTGCATACAAACAACCGAACAAAAGGCTTTTAGAAGAGGATATTACTAAAATATTTCACAGTAAAGAACCCACCATGCTAATAGGAGACTTGAACTGCACACTCACTGACTGGGGCTGCAGAGCCAACAACCCCAATGGTTCCAGACTAAATAATTATATGACTAACCATGGCATACAGATCTCAGCCCCTAGGGATTGGACTTGTTATCCTTATAACCATGGACATAAGCCTGACATACTAGATGTCGTCCTGCATAAAAATTTTAGCAAACCTATCTACCAAACAGTATTAATGGAGCTTGACTCAGATCACGTTCCAGTGATAATCTCATTTTACAGCGAACTACAGAGAACCCCAGTAATACCTAAATTGATCCAAGGCAAAATAAATTGGGACAACTACCACATTGAATTAGATAAGAATATGAAAACCCCGGACGAATTTCAACAACTGAAAATATAGATGATGATGTAGAACAATTTACAGAAGCAGTAAAAGCTAGTATTACACCTGCAGTCACACCCTGGAAGCAACAAAAAAAGAATTTTAAATCACCAACACCAATAGAAATTCTAAACTTAATTAAACTAAAGTATCGAACTAGACGTGAATGGCAAAGGACACGCCAACCTCATCTAAAAACCTTCTTAAATCAACTGACACATAGGGTAAGAGAGAAACTGGATAACTATAAATTTCATCAATACAACAAGTACATAGAAGAATTCCAACCGCGAGATGCTACTATGTGGCAAGCTACTAAGAGACTAACTAAACAACCGAACATTATCCATCCCTTGACAGATGATACTGGCAACACATCTGTAACTGATCAACAAAAGCCAATGCATTAGCCTTACACCTAGAGTTAGTTTTGCCTCTAATGACGTGACATGCGCTGAAACTCATCTCCAAGAAGTGCAAGAAATCAATAATAACTATAGAGCTCAGGAACCGATTGAAATTGAACCAACCTCGCCCTCAGAAATTAAACACTACATCGCACATTTAAATAACAAAAGTCCCAGGCCCTGATTTGATTACAAATGTAATACTGAAACATCTCACTACAAAATCCTTGGCATTCTTAGCTACGATCTTTAATGGCTGCCTTAGATTAGGATATTTCCGAAAAATGGAAGAGGGCGCACATTCTTCCATTTTACAAAAGTGGTAAAAATAAAAGTAAAGCGGAAAGTTACCGTCCCATAAGTTTACTTTCAACGATCTCTAAACTGTTGGAAAAAGTAATATACACCCGACTCCAAACAATACTGACTGAACGAAATATCATACCTAAATACCAATTTGGTTTCAAGAAAGAGCATTCGACTACACACCAGCTCTAGAGAATATCGGAAATTATCGAAAAAGGCTTCGAGAACAAAGAATATACAGTTGTGGCCTTTCTAGACTTACAAAACGCGTTTGACAAAATATGGACTTCTGGACTAAGATATAAGATCATTAAACTAGGGCTTCCAGACTATATGATTAATATTATCAGTTCATTTCTTAGCGACAGAACATTTGCAGTACGAGTAAATGCAACCCTATCCATCACAAAAGACATTAAAGCTGGAGTCCCCCAGGGAAGCATACTGGGACCGATCTTATTTAACCTATACGTTCACGACCTACCAACCTCAAGTAACATAACCCTGGCGATGTATGCTGACGACACGGCGGTAATAGCCCAAGGCCAAAATCATATAACTACTACTGAATATCTTCAAAAATCACTGAATGAAATGTGTCAGTGGTATAGTAATTGGCAAATAAAATAAACACAGGAAATGCCAAGTTAAAGTATTCAGCCTAAAGCAAATCAAAAATCTTCCAAATGTGCACATAGGACAAACTGTAATAGAGTGGAATGCCAGAGACTCCGCAATCAAATACCTAGGAGTCTACCTAGACACCCGCCTCGGATGGGGTTATCACATAAATAAAAACTTAACGAATGCTATGTCAGACAAGCAATCTTGTACCCACTTATAAATAGGAAGTCGCATCTAAAAACCGAGTGCACATTGTTGATATATAAATCAATACTAAGGCCGATCCTAACGTACGCGTGTCCAGTATGGAGTAACGCCTCAAAAACGCACCTGAGAAAAATCCAAGTAGTCCAAAACAAAATCACCCGCATCGCAGTGAACGCCCCATGGTTTGTGCGTAACGCACAACTTCATAGAGAACTAAAATTGCCAACTATAGATGAATTTATAAATAAACAGTGTGCAACGTTCTTTAAAAATATTAAACAATGTGACAGTGCAGTGTACTGTAACCTTGGTCAAAAGAACATTCATAATAGACTAAAAAGGCAACTACCGCAGGATCTGGTGGACATGAACTAATTACCTATTTGTTGTGTTTCTATCTTTAAAACTATTTAATTTATGAGGAAATCAATTATCCTCTGCATGCTACTAAAAGTCAATAATTACAAACATGTAACGCAATCATTTATAGCATAAATAAATGCTGAGCTGATTTTATTAAAAATAAAAAAAGCTGATAAAATACACGTCATTTTTTTTCGGATCTATTGGGAAAAAGTTCTATATTTTAAGACCTACCCTAGTTTTAGTAAATGCTACCCATCCATCTTTATATTGTGTCCTATCTATCTATCTATCTATCTATATATTATATATCTCATCAAGTCTTAGTTTAATTCTGCTTGTTACTTCTTTATATACATGTTTGATTAGAGAGTATCAATGTTTTCAAAATTGTCATAATCTTTAACGTATCAAAAGTTTTTTCGTAGTCTATAAAAGTTAGTATTATCGGTATGTTATATTCATTGCTTTTCTCTATAAGTTATTTCAATACTTGCAGGTGATCGTTACTTCCAATTTTTTTTTATTCCGCTTGTGTTCGGTGGGTTGGTACATGTCTGGTTTGTTTTTTAATCTTGCAGCTATTATTTTTACGAATAACGAGGTCTGGCAGCGGCCCCCCCGGAGAGCTTGTCCAACTCCGACATGCTTGAGCCCCTTCGCATAGTAGTTTTTAAAAATAAATAAAAACACGATTAAAAAGCTCTGTTTGACATAATTGGCGTACGCCGTTGCTATGACAACGCATTTACGTAAACCCAGTTAGAGTTGAACTTTGACCCTCTCAAACGAAAATTTTCCGTCGCTTGCGATTCTGGAAATATATTACCTCGGTCGCGCCTGTCGCCGGGCCGAAATTTGTCCTTCGGAGGCGCTCGGGTCGGCACGGAAAGGCACGAACGATTTGACCTTTGACCTGTGTGACAGCAGCAGCACTCATAATTTTTTTTATATATATAATTTATAGAGTATGGAGACTATTAGGTAGTTTGCTATATCTAATTTACCTACTTTATTGTGTAGCAAAATAGCTAAGGCTTCCTTTCAGTCATCTGGTATACCTTCTTCTGTTAATCATTTATTGAATTACACTTTCAAGGCATGTAACAGCTTGTATCTTCCGTTTTTGATGTGCTTATTGATTATAGGGTCTTTGCCAGGTTATTTTAATTTTTACGTTTTTTAATGGATCAATTTTCTCGGATCTCACGTTTCTGGTTTCTTGATTTATATAACGTCGTATGGTATGCTTTCGTTATTTCTGGTACTCTTGTTCGTTTACGGTTTCATTTCCATCCTGTTTTTTTTTAGTTTAATTGTGTTTCTTTCCATTTGTCGCTCAGTTCCTTTCTTCTCTCCAACAATCGCTTTGTTTCGTTCTGTCTGATTTATTTACATTTCTTTTGGCCATATTTATTTTTGTTGTCATTTTTATTGTTTGAGTTACTTTGTTATTTAAGTCACTTAATTTCACTTGTTTTAGTTCTGTTTATTTTTTCTTGCTAAGCATAATTTTTTGCTCTTAGAATCTCTGTTTGCAGTCGATCTATTTGCATATTTCTAATTAACTTTCTTTTTTGTAGTCACTAATTGCTGCAAATTTGTTCAATACGCCTTTTATTATTTTCTTGTTATTAGTTATCACAGTCAGTTTCATTTTTTTTTGTCTTATTTGGACTTCTTCTTTTCCAGTTGTTCTGGTTTTCTTATTAAGTGTCCATGAGATACAGGTTATTCTCCATTAGGAAGTCGATTAAAACTTGCTTCTCGTACATATTTTTTGGCTATTTTGCATTTAAATCACCTATTGTAATCTCGAAGTGGGTTTTAATTTGTTCTAAACGCTTGTTAACATCATCCTAGAATTTTAAAAGTGTATTTCTTATTTATTTAGGGAGTTATGTACACTAATTTTTCAAAAATTCTTACAATTTTTGTTATATCTTTTAAATGTTTTTAATTTTAAATTCTACACCTGCGTTTTGTTGTGATTTTCTTTATAATAGGAAGAAACTGTTTTTATTTTTAAGTGTTTTAAATTTCTCGTCTTGCTTTCGTAGTTCTGATAATCAATTATATCCCATTTTATTATCTTCTAATTCTAGAAATCGCCCAAAGCAATGATTTTGCATTAAACGTTGCCAATGTCATTTCATACTTTTGGTAGTCTGTCGTAGCCCAGGAAATTTTTCACTCTTCCTTCAAGTCCTAATCTAACTGCTACCGTAGTAAGAAAACACCGAATGCTGGGAACTAAGGGTCGTTTTTCATATTCTTTGTCATTTAGCAAAGGGATATTTGGCCGTAACTGGCCACGCTGGCCAGACGGTTTGGCGAGAGCCTATTGGTCCTCTGAAGGGATTTTACTTCCCTCTACCAGCATACCGGGTTGAGCATTCTCCTAACCGCTACTTAGACACGCACCCTGTAGGGGTTACAAACTCCCCCTAGGTTAGCTAAACTAGCGGTATTTAATTTATAATAACATCTTAATAAACTAAAATATTAAGAGAGATAAGAATAAATATATTTATTAATCATTTAATTAAATGAAATAAGGGAGTGTGTTTCATTCCAGGCTTTAGTCGAGGTTGTTTGTACAACATTTTTTTCAAGAAGAAGTACAACAATAAAAACCTGAAGGCAATAAAACTTAACAAGCATCAACGAGCATCTTTTACAATCATGTGAGGTGTCATTCAATTATGCGGCTGCATTATTTACTTATCACTATTTATAACTTTGTAGACATCCATTGATCGGAGTCCATTTAAATGCCTCAAAAGAATAATAAACGATTTGGAACTTCCACTGCCTGACATCTAATCTAAGACAAAATGCGACGCATATTCTTTTAGTTATGCACCTATATAGTGTTAGTCATTGGAATTATAGTTCATCAGTTTGTCATTATTACTTAGGTCACTCTTTTTAGCAAAGAATTCAAGGCCTTAGCTGCAGTTATCTGTATTTTTATTATTGTAGCTAAATTATTTATTTTAGAGCGGATTTTAAGCTTACAAAAGAACTGCAAAAACCATATCAAGGCTGCATGATAGGCGAAAAAATGTGACATATTTTAAGTAAAAAATTTATTATTAGGCAATAGTGTGCGACAACGTATTGTCACAAAATCCAAGGGTTCTCAACAAATTAACACATGATTGCCCTTTTACTTAATAGACAAATTTTTTAAAAATAGTTTCGCACAAATTTAGACATCGGACCTATTCGGAACAATTTTTATACCAACCACATTATTCTCAGATCTTGAAGGAAACCAGACGAAAAGCAAAACAACATCCTCATGGGCTGTCCTCGCTAACGACAACGTTTCGAAACCAACTGCTGCAAAGACGCAAACTCAAGTGATGCGGATCAAACAGGGTCCCCCTTCTACATGCCTCGCACTCTTCTGAATCTCGCAAAACATATTATTTTTGGAACAGATCATTAAATAATCAATTAATGTTTTGAAAATTACTCAGCAAACTTGCAGAGAAAGGAAATACTATTTGGGGAAAACAAACGTAAGAAACTTTTAAAAAGTAACCACCTATTTTTCCTAAAAAGACAAAGTCTGCTAGAACATTGCAAGAGTTTAACAGAGTTTTCCACTTTTGGTTTTCATCCAATGATACACCTTGCTAACGTATTTTCCGCTCCAGAGAACCCAAACGATGATGATGATGCTAAAGTACGAACATCTTTAAGCGCTCCTTGTCAGTTGTTTTTACCACTCAAAAACTGTCCTAAAAAGCGATTGTCTTATTGTGAACCATATGCAACAGCATGTTGCGGCTATGGTACAATCCGTTACTATGACAATATGCTCTAATAATCATGATCCTGAAACCCGGATACCTCCAACTGTTGTTAGTTCATGTAAGCCAATAAGTCTTCTACCCAAATTTTTAAGACTTATTTCTGCCATAATTTCAGAATATAGAAAAGAAACTTAATTCATAATCACTTTAGTGATTAGTTTGGCTTCAGACACAGTCATTCCACTATCCAACGCTATCAGGATTGTTAATAAAATTAAAGAAAGTCTAGCAGCAAAATAAGTGTGTATTCTCAAATTATACTTGTTCGACGGTTACTTCCAACTTAAAGTCGAAAACTCCCTATCCGAGTTTCACTCAATTAAGTCTGGTGTACCCCAAAAAAGCGTACTAAAACCCTTTCTATGTTTGCTGATATACTAGATAACCAAGCTACGCTACTAGCAACGTCCACCAGATGATACAGTTACCCTTACCGCAGATTTTGGTTCAATAGAGACTTCTGAAAAATTACAAAACTGCCTTGAACAACTCTAAAATTAAGCTTAAGCATTGGAGAATTAATGTAAACGCGGATAAGACCTGTCAGCCACTTTCACTATGAAAAGCCAGATGCCCTCAAATTACCTTAAATAGCACTCCCATTTCTATTAAAAAAATTAATATATCTCGATTTCATCTTGATGAAAAAGTAGCCTGAAACCTAAAACCAAAAGACGACAACTAGACTTAAAAGTGAGACGCATGTTTTGGCTGACAAACCGAAGATCCCATCTCACACTGGAAAACAAACTCATCATATACTAGACAGTATTGAAACCCATCTGGACATATAGTGGTAAACTTTGGCGCTGCAGTAAACCATAAAATTTGAAAATCCTTTAAACTTTTCAATCAAAAACTCTCAGAGTGTTATTAAATTAGCGTCCTAGTATGTTTGCAACACCATACGCGAAGATCTCGAAATATCACATATAAAAGGTATCATCAGTACTTACTCTAACAAGCATAAATATCGCAGCATGAATCACAATAATCAGTTAATTAATGAACTGTTCAGCTAACGACTTAAATGAATGTACCAGAATACCTAGCTAGGTGAATTCAGAGAACCCTCAATGGATGGTTCCGAACTCAAGCTAACTAATTTGAATACATTTACTTTATTAGGTAGATTGTAACTATTGCATTAAACAAAAGAAAAACGAATAATAGTACACAACCATTATATCCTCGCACCTACCATTGTTGTTTCTCCGCATTAGTCTATTCTTTATCCAATTTAGTTATACCTTCTCTCTCTTCATTATTCACTTCCTATGTCCTCTTCTCGTCCTCCAACTACATCCTTCTTATTTTCTTCTTCTATTTATTTTCCGTATTTTTATAAGACTAATATTATTCAGAAAAGAACAAATTGCACTTAAATAATCATATCTATATCGGCTGTTAATGTTTATCAACATTCACACGATCTTTTGCTATAGCAGTTGTACTAATGATTGGATTAAAGGCCAGCAGGTATTTGAAATGTTTAAGTACTAGTCTACAGTCTACAAACACAATGTTTCAAATATGGTGCTTTTGATTGATTATAAACCTTTATGTAAGAATGACCAATCGACTCGACGTTTGGTATCGATTCACGTTGGCGAACGTACAGTCTATGTAGTTTGTGTAGAAATTATTAGTTCTGTCAATAGTGGTACAATACAAACGATAGACTAATGTTCCTAGGGTGCAAAATCTCCAGTTTTTTTCGTGCACACGTTGAGTAACTAAGGAGTTAACAGTTAGATATGAAGATCCACTGAAACATAACAATAAAGAAAAGTCTTATATCGCTGCAGAAATTTTAGTTCTGCAATACAAAGAAGATATTAGTCTTAAAAACGAAAACGCTAAACGAAATCACTATTAGGAAACTTTCTTTCTTGTAATTACTGCAGTTATCATAGTGAGTTAATGTATATAAACTACATTACAAATACTTCTCAACTCTTTCAACATTACCTTTGCTATTTCCAATAAGTCCTTGGAAATTTATTACATTATAACCAGAAAATGGTAGTCCTATTCTTTTATTCACAATTTACTTTATGTTATATCATTTTTCATAACCTTTATTGACCTAGAGAACGCAGTACTGACAATTTTTTAGCCTGGTATTCTCTTTGAGCTGATTCGGAGTCGAGATTATTGATATAAACCTGACCCTTCAACCAACACAAAACTCGTTAGATGGAGCTGTTTTACAACCCGAACGTAAAATATACCCTATAATATCTAAACACAAGCTTATACTATAACACCATTTTGCTGAAACCGCATGGTTTCCAAGTTCCGTTTTTTCAATTTGATTTCAAAAAAATCCTCCCAACATTTTTGCATTAAGGATCATTTTTTAAAAACACAAAAGTGTACTTCTTGTGGGTTTTTCCTTCCCCAAAGCGGATATTTTGCTAGTTGGCGAATCTATAGAGGCAGGAGTTTCGTGGCTCACGAAAATTTTCCAATAAATTTTTTTGAGATTCTTGGAACAATGGATGAATCATTTGTAATTTGTCCAGAAACATGAAATCTTTGTGCAAAATTTTGACAAAGCATTAATAATCGGCTTGCATATCTGCCAGCGTTGGTTAGGTTTTTACATTTGGTGTTTTACCAGAGAAGACTATTTACAAATACTAATTTCTGTAAGAAATTATATTATAGCCAAAATACGTCGTCCATTAATACATTGAGTAGTCATAGTTAATAAAACTAATACGCAGCACAACCTTTGGTGTTTAATTTTTGTCATTTAAAGTAAAAATAGTTTCAGTTACCCTGTATGTCGCAAGAATTGTCTAATAATCACATACATTTTCTTTATTTTTCTGTGTGTTCTTCTTTTAGTAGTACAAAACACACGTTTTTATTTTGGTATAAGAATATACAATGATGTCTCAAACAATTACTTTCTTAATTTAATACGCTCTCTTAGCAAGACCAAAAATGAACTTTATGTTATAAGTACTTTAGAATCTGATGTAAAAAAATGGGAATTTTGCAAACGACTTGTTTAGACGTGTTCAAAAATGGATGCCAAGCAGCAGTTGATAGAATCGATCAGTGATGCAAACTAACATGCCTTTATTCAGTTTTATACGCATCTGTGTTAGAGCGCTGAAGTAACAAAGCAGAAACTGTAAACTCAAGGAAGGCTATTGGAAAATGGCAAAAAAAATTAAAATTCGATAAAGGCTTTGAAGGAGTGCTGAAAAAGAAGAGGGTGTCAGGGCAGTCAACTAAATGTTGGTGGAAATAAAGAGAACAATCATCGATTGTTTGATCACCCCACCATCTGATTAATTGCACCATCACATACTGATACGCTAAGTTAATTTTCAAAAATACGACAAAGCCAAAGATAAACTGAAAAACGCTGGCAAGTGATAACACTTAGGCTGGTCTTTATATGCAGATTCCTGGCTGAAACTTGACAAAGAAGCGCCTTTTGTGTCACAATAACATCCAACACGGTGAAAAAGCTATCCACTTTTATTACAGGGGAGAGGTAGTCACTGTCAAAAATTACGCGAACACCCTGATAGAAAGAATCCAGAAAAAAATATGAAAATCTCAGTAAAAAAACTTGAATTGGTGAAATCATTCCTCGTGTTCATCAAATATTAGGCACTGTAATTATAATTGTCCTGTTTTAGTTATTTATGTTTACTAGACCAAGTTCAAAGATCGACTCAATACGGTTATATAAGAGTTTACGCTCATATTGGAGTATTCAACAGTTACCTGAGTGTTAAGAGCAAATCAGCTCCTCTATTCTTGAATAATTCTGTTTGGATGATATTACCAGCATTTACCCTGTTCTTTAATTTTTCAGGTATTCTTCCGTAGGCCCAGAATTGATATATCTTGGTAAGCTTGCTCTGTTTATTGAATTGCTGAACGTTCATCTTGTTATCTTTCATAACCTCCTCAAAATATTTTCTTCACCTCCGAACCCTTTAAATTTCTTTTTTAACAGTTGGTATTTATTTGCAATCTGCTACATTAGCAATAAGCAAATCATATTACTATAATGGAAATACATAGCAGTGTAAATTACATGGGAGGTAACGCCCTTTGACGTTCCTCAAATGAAATTACTTTCAACAATTAATAACTAATAATAAGTAAGTAGTAGGGATATTACATCTGTCTAAAAACGATTAGGAAGATCTGACGGTTTGGAACATTTGAGTCTGCGCACTTGTTCACTTTCATCAATTAGTTCTGTCACTAGTGGGTTAGGATGAGATTCTAGTCGCAAGAGGTATTTTTCACTAAACTTGGTAATTTCTTCTTTCACTGGGTGTTGGGTATGTAGTAGGGGGCGTTAGTGATGGTGCGTAAGGTCTTCGACTGAAAGCGTTCCAGAATTTCGATATTGCAATGTGAGGCGGTACCCCACAACTGGATACCGTAGCTCCAGATTGGTTTCAGTATACTTTTGTAGATTAATAATTTATTACTCAGAGAGAGTTTGGAGTTGCGACCTAAGAGCCAGTAGTAACTCTTGAGTTTAAGATTCAGGTGTTTTCTCTTAGTCCATATATGAGTTTTCCAGGTCAGGCCTTTGTCTAAATGCATCCCAAGATATTTCATACTGTCGGTACGGGGTAGAACTCGCCCGTCCATTATCACATCAGGGACGATTCCTCTACGTTTAGTGAACGTGATTTGTAGTGACTTTTGAGAGTTGATTTTGAATCGCCATTTTTGGAACCAGTCGGTTACTGCGTCTAAGTTTTGCTGTAGATTATTAGCGGCTGTAATAGGGTCGGTGTGAGAGGAGAAGCGCTGTATCATCAGCGTAGGTTGCGATCAAATTGTTAGCATTCGTAGGGAGGTCTGCAGTGTATAGAACGTATAAGACCGGACCTAGGACACTACCTTGCGAACGCCTGATGTGATGGGATGGAGAATTGATACTGCTTCTCCGAATTTCACTTGGAAATTTCTATCTTCGAGGTATGATTTTATGATTTGGTAGTAAGTGTAGGGTAACATCAGCTTTAGCTTAAAGTAGCCTTCATGCCAGACCTTATCGAAGGCCTGGCTGATGTCAAGAAAGACGGCCGCACAATAGTTCTTGTTTTCGAATGCTTGGTTAATGTGTTCAACTACCCTGTGTACCTGTTGTATTGTGGGTGGTGACTCCTAAAACCAAACTGGTGATCAGGTATTAGGTTTTCGTCGTCCAGGATGGGGTGAGCTTGTTCAGAAATAATTTTTCAAAAAGCTTTGAGAATAGCGGTAACAGACTAATAGGTCTGTATGAATTGGGCTCGTTTATGGGCTTTCCAGGTTTGGGGATAAGTATTATTTGAGCAATTTTCCATTGTAACGGAAAGTATCCTGTACGCAGAATACTGTTGAAGATAAGCGTGAGTATACAGATAGCTTTAGGAGGCAGTTCCTTCATTATGTGACCAGTGATTAAGTCGTGTCCAGGAGACTTTTTGCAATTAGTCTTTCTATCAATCATTGTTTGAACTGCAGCCCTAGTGAAAGGTTTGATGGGAAACGTAAGTTGATTTGGGGCCTGTAGTAAGTTGTCCACTTCTGCGTCTGTGTGGGGATCGTTAGAAAGTAGATGTTGAAACACTTCTTGAAGGTGGGCTGCAAAAGTGTCTGCTTTATTTTTGTCAGTGCTGGCCCATGTTCCTCCGTCCAGGTTACGAATTGGGGGAATATGATTTTTAGGTCTATTAAGTCTGCCTATGGCCTTCCAAAGGGAGTAGTCGGTGTTTTCTGTTGCGGTTAGTCCTTCTAAGTACTCATTGAGGAATTCGTTTTTTGCTTGCTTAATAAGTTCTTTAAGGTTTCGAGCTGCTGTATTAAGTCTACGTTTGTCCTCTGGGAATCTGCTATGTTGCCAGATCCGTCGTAGTCGCCTTTTTTCAGCAATCTTTTTTTTGATATCGATCGAGCAATTTTGGTGTGTGACTTGAGGTAGTAGTTGTGGAGTGGCTCTTGAGGCGGCCAGATGGATTGTTTGGGTAAGTGTTTCTACCGCTTCTTCTATATCTTCTTCTGTTTTCAGTGGGATATTAGTTGTTAAATTTTCCTGTAGTACTTCTCTGAAATAGTGCCAGTCTGTTTTCTTATTTGTTAAGGATGGGGTTCTAGTTTTACTTAATAGTGTTGTACTTATTTGCGCTATTATCGGGCTATGGTCCGAGGATAGGTCTAGGCACGACGAGATTTCTAGGTAACCTTGGGGTATGCCCTTGACCACATAAAAGTCGAGCAGGTCGGGATCTTCGTTAGATCAGTCGGCCAGTAAGTGGGTTGATATGTGGAGAGATGGCTTAGTTGCTCGTTTTGCATGATAGTTAGTAGAATTCTTCCTCTTGGTTGGCAATACGCGACCCCAGGAGGGGTGCTTCGCGTTGAAGTCACCTCCGGCCATAAATCGGTTACCTAGTGATCGTATATACCTTTCAAGGCTTTCCTTATCAGGTCTATGCCCGGAAGGGCAGTAAGCAGCAGAAATGTTTAGGGGACCTATCCAGTCCTCTATTGATACTGTGGTTGCCTGGATATATTCGGAACAGTATTTTGGTGTCTCGTGATGTCTTATATGGTGTTTTATTAATATTGCTGAGCCCCCTCTAGCTGTATTGTTGGGGTAGTTGGTGTTAAAGGTGTTGTAACCTCTAATTTTAAAGTAGGAGTGTTCTGTAAAATGCGTTTCGGAGATCAATAGTATGTCAATGTTATGCTGTAGTAGGAAAGCTTCAGTTTCGTAGCGGTGGTTGACCAGACCGTTGGCGTTCCACTGGGCTATTTTGAGTGTTTGTGCCATTAGGGATTCTTAGAGTTCACTAATTGAGTCACTAGATTTTTTAAATCTCGTATTTCTTCCATGAGCTGGTTTATCATGGTTCTTTGGGAGTCTATTGTCTGTTGCATAAAAGATACTATAGTGTTTGAGTATTGCGGAATATTTTGTAGATCGTGGTGGTTGACTTGAGCTTTGTTGGCGTATGAGTGCGGATCATAAGTTCTTGTTGCCTTATTATTGAGACCTGGGTTGTTATTTATTTGAGAAGCTACTACTGGTTTAGTGGCTGGAGTTTGAGTCTGTACTGGTGTAAATCCGCGATTCCTGAGTGGAGGAAAACGTCTATTTCTAATTTCTTTGTAGACTGGACATCCCCGATAGTTCCCAGGATGTTCTCCTAGGCAAAGTGCGCATTTTGCTTTGCTTCCATCACCTTTCTTCTTGGAGCATGTTCTGTAGTCGTGGTATCCGGCACATTTTACACATCGGAATGGTCTAGTGCAGTAATTTTGAGTGTGTCCATAACATTGACATCTTTTACATTGTGCCAGTTCTTTTTTTTGATTGGGAGGTTCGACTTTAATGATAGCGTTTAATAGAGAGGTAATTTCGTAAATTTCTTTATTTTTATCATGTTGTTTGAGATCGATAAAGAATAAATTTAGTGGGGTCTTCTTAGTGCGATGCTGGACTCCTGTGATATTCATTACTTGATGGCCTAATGCCTCTAGCGCTTCCTTTATGTCAATTTTATCTGTGGTGTGATGCAGGTTTCTTATCACTACTCTGAATGGTTTATCCTCGAGTAAGATGAATGTGTGTCTGACTACGTTATTTTTGTCAAGAATCTTGATTAGTTTTTTATAGTTTTCGACTGTCTTAATCAGGAGCTTTACAGTGCCTCCTCCTGTTACTTGATATTGGTACTCATCCTTCTTTATATGTATTTCAATAAGTCGTAGTAAAGGAATTATGTTTGTTACATAATGTATGTGGATTGGAGGAGGTTTCGGGAGTTTGGCATTGGTTTCTGTTGAGGTGCTTGATGTCGGGGGGTTTTCCTTACTTGCTAGTATTTGAAATCTATTGCTAGTGGCAACTGGATTTTTGTCAATTGGCACTGCTGATTGAGTATTAGTTCTCTTTCTTTTGTGTTTTCGAGTTACTTCTTGAAAATCATTTGGCTTTAAGGGGGTCGTTGTTTCTTCACTTGTTATTGAATTGTTGTCGTTATCGTATTTTTGAGTGTTTGATATCAGTGGAGCTTCGTCTTGTATTGATTCCGCTCTATTCCAGTCCATCTGAGCAGAGTAAGGCAAAGCTGTAGGTTGGATTTGCGTACTTGTCTGTTGGTAATTAGTAAGATACATCGGGTAAGCTTGTTGTGGTTGCTGCCACTGAGTGCTAAATACGGATTGTGGATTTGGTTGCAGATGTGATTGATTATGCCATTGTACTTGAGGTTGCGATTGTAGAAACATCTGTGTGTTATTGTTTGGAGGCACATTGATGGGTGCAGAATAATTTGGGATTGGTTGAAGGAAGTAGCTATTTGCATTTACCTGCTGGGATCCAGCGCTTTTTGCATTGTGAACTTGTTATGTTGAGATAGTTTATAAATAAAATGTAAGTTTTACAACAAATCGTAACTTTAAAGTTTATTAATCCGTACGGCGAAACCGAGGTTATCGGAGACCGCTAAAATGAGCCCGGCCTTGCGGCCGCACTTGTTGCACTCTTATTATCTCCGCGTTCAATTCACGTCTTTACACGGCGAAAATAAAACGAGAATTCGACCCTTTAAATAAAGGCATAAATTGCACTTTTTCTTCTGACTTTAGTTTTGTTATGCATTTCTTTCTATATAACCTATTTGTAAAACCAGTATATTAAATATTTACTATTTATTTAGTAAACAAAATTTTGAAGAACACGGCAAAATAAATATTAGCTGAATACCAAACCGACTTTAGGATTCAGAGCTTGACAACAACAAAAAAAAAGAAAATACAAATACAACTGCTTTTAAAAAACTTACGGCGGTGAAATAAGAATACTAGTAAAATATCACAAAAAAGCTTATTGTAAAACAATACTTTGTTATCAAATTTGTTTAATATTATATTGATGGTACATATAAGGAGTGAGATTAAAAGAAATAAGAGCAGCCTGAAAAATTGCAAGCTGGTTACTGAACCAACAAGCAGTGGTGAGATTAAAGAAGTGAAGATTGACGTATCACAGTGAGTTTGAGAAGTGATAAAACATGCGATTAAAGTCAAGATTTATAAAACTACAATAAGGAAAATGAAGCTTACAGCTCGGAAATATTAATGATAACCAGTTCAGTTAAAACTAAGCTAACAAGCCTCGAGAAAAAAAAATATATACAGCAGTATTCCTCGATGTCGCACAGGCATTCGATAAGGCGTGACATGCTGGATTGTTGTTTAAAATTAAAAACACAATACTGCCAAGTAAAGTTTGGTGTCCCACAAGGAAGCGTTCTAGACCGACTGCTATACCTAATTTACACCGTAGACTTACCTAGTACAAACACCATCACCATCGTAACTTTTGCGGATGACACGACCTTGTCAGCAAAAAATCATGAGCCAGTTACAGCATCACAACTCCTGCAGCATTGGTTCAACAACTGGAGAATTAAACCAAACAAAGATAGTACAAGTTACGTTTACGACAAAGCACATAATCTGCCCACAAGTTACGTTTAACAACGTTCCTATACCAACTCAAACTGATGCGAAATATTTGGGTTTATATCTAGATCAAAAATTAACATGGAAAAAATAAGTTAAACTAAAACGTCAACAACTAAACTTAAAACTGCGGTAACTTTCCTGGCTACTGGGTCGTAATTCCAAGTTATCCATTGACAACAAGCTGCTGCCTACAAGAACATATTAAAACCTATATGGACATATGCAATTCAATTGTTGAGCTGCACTAAGCCCAAAAACTGCAAAATTATTTAAAGATTGTAATCAAAGATCTTGCGCTCCATAGCCAATGCACTCTAGTATGTTTCTAATTTGACGCTGCACAACGAGATACAAATTCCGTTTGTACAGGAAGACATTTAGGACTCTGTATCATTGAAGACTAGAGAGACATGAACATAGATATAATGCAGAAATGACTCACCCACCCAACGTAACAAGACGGCTCAAACGACAATGAGCTTTCGATCTACCACAACCCATAGACGAAGACAGTTAAAGTTACCACCACCCCACACGTTTACTTATTACTCAACTTAATAGAGTAGATTATAAATAGTGTAAATAAAAAAATATATAATCTGGTTAAATAGGAAAGGAAGTTTTACAAAAAAATAAAATATTGAAAAATAGAGAAAATAGGACGGTAGTCAATGCCCTCTGGCCGGAGTATCTCACAAGAATACAGTAGAACAGGATTCTTAAACAAAGAAATAGAAGATCGCCAAAAAACTAGTTAGCGGATATTAAGGAAGGCTTCATACCTTTAAGAACTTTAAGAAATTAAGAATAATCAGTATAAGACATAACAAAACGGGGGAAAACATGGTTATTGACTTTTAAAAACTTCTTAGGTGAATTATATACAAGTATTAGACAAAATAATAGAAATACTTGTTAAAAGTAGGACATATTTACACTGTGCAATGGTAACACTGCGCACTACGTAAATCTTGTTTGTGCAGGTATGGTGTGTGACTAATCTGTTCTACCTGACGAGGTTTTAAAGAGATATAACTGTTGGGACCGTCTAGTTGGAGCATATGTAAGAAAAACAGCAACTTTATGAGGTGCAACACAAGGTACGGTCTTGAAAGTCATGACCTCATCCTCAGTGCACGGTAAAACAGAGTCGACAAAGCCTAATAGTGGTCGAAAGACAAAGCTATAGGATAAGGATCGCCGGGCCTTGAAGCGTATTGTGACGTCGCAGAAGAAAACAACGGCCGAGAATGTGACTACAGTACTTAAACATCTAAGTGTCATCTAAAATAGTGAGATAAAAACTGCATAATATGGGTATTCATGTTTCTATTGCCAAGGCCCTAATAACAGATACAAATGCTCAAATCCGACGTGCACGGTGCACTCTTACAAAAACTGGACGTTGGTCAGTTCGTCATTTGGTCAGACGAGTCACCCTTTACCTTCTCCCCCCCCCCCCCACTGGACGCATGTTTGTTTAGCGAACACCTTCTGTAGCATACGATATGGAGTGTTTCGCCCAACTGTTAAATATGGTGGCGGCTCTATTATGGTCTGAGGTGCTATATTATGGTATTCGATAAGTCCACCCAATGGTGCAAACTTTATTTTCAGACGAAAATGATATATTACAGCATAATAACGCCTTTTTCACACTATTGACTCTGTTTAAGAGTAGTTTCAAGATCATGCTGATAAAGTTTAACATCTTTCCTGGTCTTCCCAGCCCCATTATCCGATTTACACAAGCGTTTCCATTATTTTGTCCAATACCCGTATGTATATAAGAATTACTTATTGATGGCATATAAAATTGCCACGAAACATTTAATTTTTATTCTAATTTAACTTTTAATAAATATATTGGAACGCCAAATTTATAATATTCACAAAAATGAAGCGATGACGAGCTCCGCTAACGAGCATTTGCTTGCTTTTTCTTTAATAACGCTGGCGAAGCAGACACTTCCTGGAACGTCTCGGCGCCAGGACGTTCGGCGACAAAACATTCCATTGCTCTTGCATAATTGGCTAGGGATGGCTCCTTTCCAAACATAATTGTCTTGTTAATTACTTCTGCTTCCTGCAAGGTGCTACAAATATTGCAATAAGGAAATTCCCCAAGCAGGAACTGCAACGACATTCTCGGTGCCAGTAGCAGAGACCTTACAACCCAATTAACCTAAATATATTAACTGCCATTGCAACATCGTCTACTAAAAATAAATATGAGAATAATCAACTAAAAAGTGTTATAAAGGTGGTTAATAAATCTTAACGTTATTATTATTAAAAAGTCAAAAGGCCAAAAATGTCAAATATTAAAAGCTATATTTCGAACATAATAGGGGTGAAAGAGTAGATTTTGAAAAGTTTCTCCACTACTTTTTTTTAAATTTTACTTGCTGTATTTGTAAAATGAGTGCTTTGATGAATCAGATATAAGTCTGGGTTATTTTTTAAATTATTAAGGCAATTTAAACATACCAAGATATCTTTCTACATAAGCTCCCAGTTTAGAAATATATTTTTTCTAACGAATAGGTAGTCTTTTGATTTCGCTATTACTCTCAAATTTCTATCCTCCAAACACTTCGTTTAATAGCTTAAATAAATGGTAATCATAGGACAATATATCCGTACTTTTAAAGAGGCTGTTTCGACATGATTTTGTTTCGTCCAATATAGATGGAAGCAATATGATAGAAAATTTTTAGCAATCATTAATCATCCTCGGGAAGGCCGTGAATGATGCGGATATTCTCTTCAATCTTCATTTTCAATTGGTTGTCGATCTCCCAAACACTTTCTTCTTCTTACAGGTGTTAACTGTGCCTTAATATTGGCCACAAAAATATTGATAATAAATTTTCAAAATCGCAATACTAAAGAAGTAGCAGTCCTCGGTACCTTAAGATAAAAGTCACTTTCAACTATCCCTAGCTAAAACGTTTAGAAGCTGCTTTCCTTCCCAATATCATGATACATAAACAAAATTTAATTTACGTTTGATTTATGTTTGTATATTCATCGCACTAAGCATAAATGACAATAAAGAAAAAAATAAATGCTTTCATTTTGCAGAAAATTTGTATAAATAAACCATGATCTATCTTTTACCAACAAGACTCTTCTAGTTCTTCTGGAAATTATTCTGGAAATAAACTGTAAGTTATATCAATTCTGAAGTCTTAAATCTATGCTTAAAGACAAATTTTAGTTATGTTGTTTAATAATTTTGTTGTATTTCATTTGTTTTGTTATATTATATTGTTAAGCGCGATTTTTTAAGGTGACGTTACCCAATATGAAGACTGCCATGATTTATCACAAGATGTTACTAATTTACATCGGATGTTAAAAATATAAAGTATAATCTCTCAGTCTTAAACCCTTTTAATAGATTAAATACTTGAATAGATTTGCGATCAATAGCTCTATCAAAAACGTAGGTAAACCTCTTGCAGTCAACTATAGTTATGGTAATGAGAATATTTGTTCTTGCATTCCATTACTTCAATTCTACAATCGACTGGAACGCTAAGCACACCACTTGGAGATCACGCCTAATTACCTCGAAGGGGCGAAACCTCCTCAGTGCCATACAAAACCTTAATTTAAACTACTTATCAACCTACGAACCAACTTACTGGCCTAGTGATCTTCACAAAATCCCTGATCTGCTAGACTTTGCAATCACGAAAAGTATCGCCAATACGTTCTTCAAAATAGAATCCAACTATCTTCCGATCACTCACCTATAATTATAATAGCAATTTCTAATATAATCCACAAAGATAGTCCTCCAAGGCTTAACACTAAGAAGACAAACTGCGAACTATTTCAACAACTACTAACCGAATGCACCAACCTTGCCCTACGAATTAAAATAAAAGAAGAAATAAAACGTTTTATTATTATATAACCCATTTATCGAGCACCGACTGTTCAATATGAAGAGCTCCAAGGAAATTTTAAAGACCCTAAATTACGATCCCACCAATCAGAAAACCTGACCGAACTTGGGCCAGGACCGACACTGATAAAGCAAATGTATTCGCAGGGCATCTTGCACATGTCTTTACAACACCGCAGCCAAATCTAAATGATAACCAAGAAGAAGTCGAAGCCTTCCTACAAGCGCCGCTTCAAATGTCCTTACCGATCAAATCCTTCTCCCCAGCCGAAGTTCAACAAGAACTCAAGTACATGAATGTCCATAAATGCCCAGGCTACGACCTAATAACAGGACACATTTTACGTCATCTATCCGGGAATACATTAGTACTGCTGACTACCATCTACAACAGCGTGTTACGGCTTTGTTACTTTCCCCTCCAGTGGAAGTGATCGCCAAGCCCGGCAAACCACCCACAGAGCCAACATCATACCGACTTATAAATCTTCTTCCCCTCATGTCTAAAATTTTAGAAAGACTATTGCTAAAAATAATAGAAGAGACAGTCGACCTACACTAAATCATACTAGCGTACCAATTCAGCAATACAGCAAACCCACAGGATTGTTACCAAAATCATGCAATCACTAGAAGCAAAGGCATTCTGCACTGCAACCTTTTTAGATATCAAACAGGCATTTGATAGAGTATGGCATTTGAAGTTACTATATAAAATTAACACAGTCTTTTCCGGCCAAATTTTCCTATTACTAAATCCCTACCTAAGCGACAGAACCTTTCAAGTCACAATCAACAATTCATTCTCAAACTATCAACCCATACATCTGCTGGTGTACCACAAGGAAGTGTTTGGGTCCCCTGTTATATCTGGTATACACTTCAGACGCTCCTACTACAGCTAGCACAGAGGTCGCCACCTTCGCCGATGACACAGCTGTGTTATCTATTAACAATTTATCTCTCATGGCATCTGAAAACCTCCAGAACCACATTAACCTTCTCCAGGAATGGTACAGCAAGTAGAGAATTTCCATCAACAACGATAAATCTATCCACATTACCTTCACAAACAAGCGAAGTACATGTCCACCAGTCACCATTAACAATACAGTTATACCAGTCAAATCAGAAGTCAAATATTTATGGATGTATCTTGACCAGAAACTCACATGGAAGACTCACACAAAGGCAAAAAGAAAACATCTCGACATCAAAGTAAAAGAAATGAACTGGCTTCTTGGAAGGCGTTTGCAACTAATTCCTCAAAAACAAAGTTCTCCTCTGCAAAGCCATCCTGAAGCCCATTTGGACATACGGAATCCAACTATGGGGTTGCACCAAGACGTCAAATACTAAAATCTTGCAGCGTTTCCAGTCCCAGACTCTCCGTCTGATGTCAAATGTCCCTTGGTACGTTACCAACTAGACCCTCCACGAAGACCTAGGGATCGCATATGTCTCCAGCAAAATCCGTAGACTAGCAACTTCCTACCAACACACTCTCGTGAGGCACAAAAAATGGCTCGTTCATCAGCTATCCCAAGAACCAGTCGTGATAAGAAGACTGCATCGCTAATGGCCCCATGACCTCGCATATTAACCCAACCAGGCGTAAGCCTCCTATTTGGGAGTAACATCAATGGATGGACCTCCCTCAAGTCTTCTAGTTTATCATACGATTTGCTTATAACTCACTTAGATTGTATAGAGTAGATTGTAAATATGTACTCCTAATTTAAAAAAAATCTTCAGTATCTCGGAATTTAAAGAACTTTCACAACACCTTTGTCTTATCGAAAAACTGGTATGTTAATATAATAAAAGCAGCCGATACGCATGCATTGGAATCAATTAGGAGTTAGACGTCGATGAGTGAGCAACATGTAATGTGTGATTGCCCTATTTGCAAAAGAGGATTGCAAATCTAAATCAAATTTTATGCGAAACTGGAACGCTTACCCACAGAAATTATTCAAACGGTTTAGAAGGTTTCAGAAACTGTCAGCTAGAATATTGTTGTAATACAAATGTGTTAAAATTACGATGTCTTAGAAAATCATGTAGGACTATAGTATACAAAATTTTGATGGAAGATCTTAATATGCGACAAAATACTAGCACAAACTGTTACTAACAGCACCCTTGATGAGGAAAAGATTCTATGCTATCGAAGAAATTTAGGCCAATATAAAGAAGCAGTTATTTGTAATTCCATCATAGAACTTTGCAGAACGTTTTGAAAATAGAATAACAATAGAAGAGGTGTGTAGAATCATAAGGTGCTTACTTTAAAAAATACTAAAGCTATGTACGGTATTTCTTGTTTTTTTTTACCTTTCTTATTAAATGTATAAATATATATTAAATGTTGTTATTGTAATTGTGATTTTTTTGTATTGCGTCGCTGAATATTTTTAAGACAAACCTCATAAACTTCATAAATTAACGTAGTGATTAATTATTTTTTCTTGAGTACTAAAAATGTACTGTTATAACCATTCTGAATAAATATATTTTATGTTGGATAACAATTACGCTAAATTTTGAAGGTTGTCTAATTATAATCAATTTTAGTATGTACGCTGTTAACTCAAATAAAAGAAAATTTAACACTATAAACCACGTATGTAACTCCTGTGTTGGGGTTAAATCCATATGTGTAACGTTTATTCTTCGCGCAATATGCTAAAGAGCCAGTGGTACAAAATAAAATATCAACGTATAGTACTCTACGCTTCTGGGTAGGTTTGGCACATAAGTGTCAGTGTCTCCGCAAAAAAGTTGCTGTTAGGCTTAAGATAAGCATTGTCCCAGTACTCTTTGAATTGGTACCTCTATTTCTCTTATGGATATGGATTGCCACGCAGTTCGCTTTAAAAGTATTTCCAAGAGGAATCGTTGCTAATTAGGCTCAAGTGAGTACCGTTGATGTTAACTTTGTTGGCGACATTGGGGGTCTCTGAATCCAACTTCTAACTTTCTTTTTGGTAGTAGGCTTACATTAAAACACTCTGTATTGTCTTACGGAGAGATAAAATCTTCGGTTATCTTCATTGGACGCTCCTGTTTAATTTGTAATTGTAGAGACCACGTATGATGGGGTTATCGTAATCTTAGACATGAGAACAGCTACGTAGTGCAGTGAAAAATAAACTTTTTAACGCAGTACCCCCCAAGCAAAACATGTGTACATCATGGTCGAGCGGTTTTATAAATTATTATTTTGTTGCGGAAAGACAGCCGGTTTCCAGGGTAAAGGATGGAGCCAAAAAACTGGCAGGCTACTTTCTGGATCGGCACAGAAGGTTACCGCGAGCTTGACAGCATTATTGTGTCGTCTGCATACTGGTCCATGGTCCATGTCTGGTCTATGTCCCAAGTATAGATATTGAATAGCACTGGGCCTTAGCTTATGACTTCAACCGTCGAGGCGCGTCTATGCAAAGATTCTTATATGTTCGACATGTGCATATCGAGCGAACTATCGATGGAATTGAAAGGCGGTGCACTTGCGTTCGAGCTACAATCTTCTGGGATTACTCACAGCTACTTCCACCATTCTCGATTTACTTTAGGATAAATAGTAAAGGTTGTGAAAATATTATTTCGGTATCGTTACCTAGGAACAACACCCAAGACCCAATGTTTTTCTTTAGGACTACCTGATACGATAATTGTGTATCTTATGTTATGTATCCCAAATGACATGTATTGTTTATCAATGCTATGAATAACAATGTACAATTGTTGAACTGGCAATAACTTAATACAAGGAGGTTAGTTATTTGTTTAGCACTGAGAAATACACTGGCCTATAGTTTTGTGTTGATCGGTTTTTTCAAGTTCACCTCGCGAAGAAAGGCAGTAAAACGATAAAAAAAATATAAGTTGAATATTAGTTAGATACATTAAAAGTAAGTAGCGCAAGTACATTCTTTACATCCCTACGAGGTAATGATTAGTAACGTAACTGTTCTTCAACTAGGTTTTGGGCATTGTTTGATAATTAAGCGCAGTTAAAAATAACCAAATAAACAAAATAGAGATGTGTAAACTATATATTGGGCACAAAGAAATGAATAACAAAATAACAATGAATTAAACAAAACAAAGAAACTGAGAAAAAACAAATATCAATACAACTATGAAACTCCAAATGGGCGGCAGGTGTTCTTCAGACGGAAAGTGCTGGAAAATGCGACGGAACAACTAACAAACTTACGCGTAACGGTCTCTGGCAGCCTGGCGGATGTCGGCGTGCTTGCGTAACCGGGGCGGGTTTTCCTTAGCCAGATGTACTGGGGCACCACGGACGGGGTGGAACGTACAAAAGACAATCGACAGCGCGCAAGCAAAGCGCAATACAGCACTTGGTCGGCTAGCTCTGCTCCACCGCTACGGGGGTTCGAATGGGAATACTGGACGGCGGTAAAAATATCGCTTGGTGGTGACTAGGGTGGGTAAGTGGACAAAATCAAGGTTGCAGGTAGATGTGGGATTCGGGACAAGGGGTTTAGAGATTTGCACCAAACATGCCGCCCACCAAAATTATCAGTGGTATTTTTTTAAAGCAACAGAAAGTAAAATAAATTAAAATAAATGAGGGAATTATACCTAAGACTTAATCAAGATTGCTGCGGCGCCGGTCGCTTGACACACCCGTTGGTCGTGCGCACAGTGGCAACACGAGCAATGCCGTCCCGACCAGGATGTAACTCGGAAATTCTTCCTAAGCGCCATTTTAGGGGTGGACATAGCTCGTCCTTGATTAGTACCAAAGTACCTATGTCAATGGGGTTAAAGATCTTTGCCGTCGCCCATTTTCCGCGCTGAAAACACGTGTGAAGATATTCGTCTCTCCAACGTTTCCAGAAATCCTGCTAGAGTCTCTGAATGAGTTGCCATCGCGATAAGTGCAACAATTTCACTCCAGATAAATCGGGGGGGCTGTTAAAGGCTCTAACGTTAGAAAATGACCGGGCGTCAGAACCGACATATCTTGAGGAGCCGAACTTATAGGACATAAGGGCCGCGAATTGAGCATGGCTTCTATTTGTGTGGTAATGGTACAAAGTTCCTCATATGTTAAAATTTGGGTTCCGATGACACGTGAAATATGTGACTTTGTCGACTTGATCCCGCTTTTCTATAAGCCACCGAAATGTGGGGCCGCAGGAGGGTTGAAATGCCACTCAATGGCTTCGGCCTCCACCGCCAAACGCATCATTTCTATCAACTCGCGGTTAGCACCGACAAAATTAGATCCACAATCACTGTAGATTTTGGAACAGCGACCTCGTCTGGAAATAAATACTAAATAGCAGGTGGTGTTTATACCAGAGTGCAAGTTTTTCTCATGGGCATTTTTGACCATAATCTTCCTTAGCTTATGTTTACGGGGGAGTAAAGTGGGATATTTTGTGTCGTACGGCAGGTTGGCTTCTTGAAGTCGTCCGCCTATCCTCAACACACCGTTTTGGTCTACGAAAGGAGATAATCTTTGTAAGGATTTGACACACGGCAAATTGTTGCGTAGTTTATCTAATTCCTGGCGATAGAACTTGGCTTGAACCATTTTTATTATCATCAATAAGGCATTGAATAATTCTAACTCACTCAAGGCGCACGTTTGAGGAGGGTTCCTTTTACGACAGATATTGAAAAATCTGAAACAGAACGCTACGATCCCCCGAATCTTTCGTAATAATGAGAATTGAGTCAGCAAGTTGTCAATTAACGAAGTTTCGGTTTGGGCAACGAATGACACGATTCGTTTTTCAGACGCTAAATCGTCTAGGCACTTTGATAAGGTATTTCCTAGTAACCATGAATCGGAAGGATCTATTAACCATGAAAGACCTGCTCACCATAAAGAACAGGGTGCGAGATCTTGAGGATCTTGTCATGGGAGTGAACATACTTCCACGAACTGGGTGGTACTCTTTCTTGTATATACGTAAATCTATTGAACACAAAAATCTTCCACTGGTGAGGAGAAGAACAGATCCAAGAAAGGGCAACAGCAAAATCACTCTAAGCAATGACTTCATCGAATACAATACAGGACTTATAGGTTTCTAGCAAGAATGCCACCAAATTGGAAAGCAACACGACGGCACACAATTCCAACCTTGGGATTGACAATCGTTTTAAGGGGCCACTTTCGACTTCGCCATGACTAGAAATGTCTTTATTGTCTGATCTTCGTCGGTACGCCGAACGTAAATTACACTTGCGTACCCCGCTTCAGAAGCATCGCAAAATGCATGCAATTGATACGTTGATGTGGCAGACCCTTTCCAGCAACGAGGAATTGAAATATTGCCTAATAACGGCATGGATGCTTTAAAATTTTCCCATTTTGTAACGACGTCTGCAGGTACTTGGTCATCCCAACCAAGACTCAAGGTCCACAAATACTGCATTAATCGTTTGGCAAAAAAACGTCACAGGAGCTAGGAAGCCAAGTAGGTCATAGATTCTCGCTAGATCGGACAAAATTATTCGCTTACAACAGGACTCGTTAAGCGGCGTATCTGAAAATGAAAATGCATCTGACGAGGACAGCCATTGCAAACCTAAAACCTTTAAAAACAGAATCCGAACCAAAGGCGATGGTATTATCGAGGCAATGTTCGGGAGGCAAATCACTCACTAGCGGGGGGTAATTACTTGACCATTTTACAGAGCTCAAAACAACTCCTTTTTAATAAATCGGTTAATTGTTGTTTCAACGTCTCGACTTCACCTAAAATATCCACGCCAGTCGGGATGTCATCTACATACAAATCAGTACGCAGACATTGTGAGGCAAGGGAGAACTGATCGTGCTCTCCACCGGCTAATTGAAGAACACTTCTAATTGCCAGGAATGGTGATGTGGAAACTCCATACTTGACAGTATTAAGTTCATAACTGATGATTTGTTCTGAATCCGAAAATCTCCAGAGAATCAATTGAAATCGGCGATCTTCCTCGTGCATTACTATCTGCCTATACATTTGACGAATGTCACATGTAAAAGCAAAGAGACGCCATCGAAATCGAAAAACAATGACGGAAATATCGTTTTGGAGCTTTGAACCGACGAAAATGATATCGTTTAATGACACCCCGGTAGAATCTTTCGCCAATGCGCCAAAGACGACTCTGATCTTAGGGCCGTCGGATTGTTCTTTCAGAACGCAATGGTGTGGTATGTAGAAATAATCAGGAGAAAAAGACGGGGCATTTCTAACAAGGGACATATGTCCAGAAGAGATGTACTCGGCCATAAATGAATTGTACATTGTGCGAATAACTGGTTCTCGGTGGAACCGTCGCTCTAGGCATTTAAGACGTCTGTCCGCAATTTCAATAGTTTTTCCAAACGTTATTTTCCTTAAAAGGTAACCGAACACCAAAACGACCGGAAGACAGGCAAAAATGCGTTTTGGAAAACCAATTTTTCATTAGCTCATCTTCTGGGGATTTGGCTGCAACGTTGGGCACCTCCTCTATTTCCCAAAAGCGTTAGAAAGGAGTATTTCATTGGTCTTGCGCTACTGACGTTGAACCTATCAATAGCCAACCGATCTCTCAAGATCGAACCATAAACATTTGCGCCCAGCAGTAAGTCTATGGGCCCGGAAATAGCCCAATCTGGGCCAACTGTCAACTGTAGATTCCGCAGGTAAAGCCACTCAGAAGGGTTTCTATTGTACGTGGGTAGGAGCGAGCAAATTTTAGGCAAAACGGTAACTTCTAGATCCAGGGGGCAGTTGGTACCGATTGGTCTAATTTTGCAGGAAGTAGAGCTGTGGGAGTCTCTGACAGGTACTTGACCTAAACCACGCACGACTGTGGTAGAGGACAAACACGGGAGCTTCAAACGCGAAAAACAGTCTTTGCTGATGAAGCTGGATTGTGATCCAGTATCAACCAGCGCTCTTACTTTTTTGTTTACCATCGCAGATTACGGTCGTGGATTGACCGTTAGTTGAATTGATGCTAGTGCAAGGATTGGTTGTATTGGTGAGAGTGGCAGTTGAGGGCCCTGTGGTTTGAAAAGGATTAGCGGCTCACTGCGATTTATCGGCTTGAAATGGAGCAAGGTATGATGTTTTTGATTGCAATGTTGGCTGACTTTCGATCCTGACGAGACCGGACTTGGAGCAGGGAAGATTTGCTCAAAAATTTAGATGATATTAAAATACTGGTTATCTATCTGTTTGCGTATTGTGTCCAAGTCAACAAGCTCTTCTTCACTTGCTTGGCTCATTAATTTCACGAGTGTTACATTTAATTTAGCATATAAGACGTCGAGCACCTTGTATTTCAATTTAAAACAACGTTTCCACCGATGCATCAATTGTGACAGCTTCAGCAAGCTCAGACAGTTCGCTAATTCGGATGACTATTAGCGTTTTGGTAGCGATGAATTCACGTTTCTTAGACAGAGCCATTTTCAACAGAAATTAACAAAGAATTAATTCTAACAAAAGCTGATTTCCACATGTAAAGCGACGGGGCTCGGACAAAATATAAAACACGAGGGGTCGAGAGTCAGGTGAAATTAGGGTGCGAAAGGTCTACCTTGGACACAAAACAGCAAGGCTAACGCAATATTTCGGACCGCAGCAACACGGGCAAAACTAGCGAATAAAATTTACACAGCTCGTCTTTGATTTTATTCCCTTTTGTTTAATGCAAAATTATCTGGTTTTTCCGGACTAATTCGATCCGATTCGAAGGACCAAAAGAATGTTTGATAATTAAGCACAGTTTAAATAAAACAGAGCTCTGTAAACTATATATTAGGCACAAAGAAATTAATAACAAAGTAACAATGAATTAAGTGAAACAAAGAAATTGAAAATAAAACAAAAAACAATACAACTATGACTAAATAACTCCAAATATGTTGGGCAGCAGGTCGGTTGTACACTCTCCAGACTGCTGTTGGGAACAAATGCACGACGGAACAACTAAAACGAGACTTACCGCACGTAACGGTATCTGACAGCCTGTACGGCGGATGTCGACGTGCTTTGCTTGGCGGCTTCAACCCGGGAGTAGATTTTCCTTGTCCAGCCTCGGTTAGCAGGCGGATCTGTCGCTCACGGGGGTTCGAATGGGAATGCCGGGCGACGGTAAAAATCTCGCTTGGTTGTGACTAGGGTGGTTAGTGGACAAAGTCAAGGTTGCAGGTAGAGATGGGATTCGGGACAAGGACGTTTAGAGATATGCACCAAACATGTAACAAACTGTCGTAATGCAATTTCATTATTGCTAATTGTTTGTTCACCGTATAAGCCGACTATGTCTTGGATTGGTGTATATCCCACCCTAGCATTTAAATTTCTGCTCGTATTATGTACTTATTTGGTTGTACCTAATTGATGGTTTTTTGTAGAATGTTTAAGTTTCGAAGTATTTTCCTTATTCTGGGGCATATAGTCTTATAACTAAAGCTCGGATATTTAGGCACTGAAAAACATTAAAATAGGCAGGCAAATAGGCATTAAAAATTCAAAAACAGACATTTAAAAAAATAAATGGGCATTATTTTTACAGTGATTTTATTATACAATTTATCATGTAGACTGCATTTTTAATTATACAATAGTAAAAATAAACATTATTTACAAGATTTACAGCTAATAATAAGATATTTTCTTAAATTCTCTATCGTTAAGAATTGTCTTTTGTCGGACAATAACTATTTTAGCTGGGAAAAAATCGCTCTACATCTACTGATGTTACTGGAGCAAATGTGAAACACGTGATTTGTGGAACAACGTAATTTAGGTTGTTTACGTTTGCGTCTCTAAAAAGAATACAAGCTAAATTTTTTATAACTTTAAAATCTTGATTTATAGTTTATAGTATTACATTTTCCTTAATAGTGCGTCCCTTATTGCTTGAAACACTACATGTGTCTCAATATTGATGGAATCAACTAAAGTAAGTCCCTGATTTCTGAACTTACTATTGCACTAGGAATCACAGCATAATTAGTTGAAGTAAAGGCCAGATCGTTTTGTAAACTTTTTTTCTCAAAAAGTTTCTTGGCTGTTCTGATTGATACTGCCGAATCTTCGTCTAAACTTGGTAGCGTAGTAACATGCAGCTGAAATCCATGTACCTCATCTAGTTAATATTGGTTGAGGTGGTAGAGCTCAGGTGTCATTTCTTTAAAAAGTCTTATCTTAAGTGGTTTTTTAGAAAGATTTTTTACTGAAGATATAAACATATCCACGTCGGAAAATTGTTCACGTACTTCCTCTGCTACACGATGTATCCCATGGACAAGGCATGTCAAATACAACATACGTGAAAATAATACTTTCAGAGCATTTCCTGCTTTTTATATATCGTCGCTTACGAACATAAGGACGTTGTCTGAAGAATTTTCTCTGGCCAAAGTTGTGACAGGAAAGTCGTAAATAATTGTGCGATTTTAGGGCTGTTTGACCTCTCAAAGCGATTCGGTACTTAACAAATAAAATTTAGATGCTTGATTTGGCTCCAAATATCCAACTATTGATACTAAATTGTATTGGTACAGAGAAGCTAAAGTTTTCATTTTCTAACTTACCTTTCTGTAGCATTTGTTGTCTCTTGTAAAGAATATATCTGTTCTTTATCAATTATAAGTGCTACACCTGCATTCGCTCTCTGTTTTTGTGTGACTCCACTCCGTATGATAAGGTTTTCCTCTATATCAGCTGTTCTTTTTAGTTTTCTCTTGATTTCTGTTGTCACTATAATATTAATACCTTTTTCTGTAGCTAGGCTTTGCGTATTCCATATAGTAATCTTTAGTATGTAGTTTATCCATTTTCGTTTTCCATTTTCTTGCAGTGTCCGTCAACTAAGTTTCCGTTCGGTCCGAGGCTTCTATTGAACTTTCGAGTATTCTTAGTATTTCCCTATAATATGGAGTAACAATCCGTAGCTATAGATAAGTTAGATGGTGGGGTTACCACCTTGAGGCTTTCTAACTTGCCCGATTTTTCTGTAGGAGTGTGCCTTCTCTTAGCCAAAAGTACCAGTTTTGAGGCGGTAGAGACTCGCCTTTGCCCTCTCGTTAGTGTTAACCTGTAGATATTTACTGAAAGTAAAAGTGATTAAAGCATCCCAGGAACTGAAGAATCCAGAAAAGGGATTTTAACTACTTTTTGTAAATAAACCCGAGAAAATTAATAAAATTAACATAAATACCATTTTGCATATGAATTTACAAAACAAAAAAAACTCAAAATATACATGCATACGAAATATGCATTTTGCACACATTCTAAGCTCGCATTATTAGAATGCTCGGGCGATTGCTATAAGTACGGTCTCTGATACTGGTGCGACAGGTGGAGAATTAGGATCAATCCAGAGAAGAGTGCGGCGATCCTGTTCTCCACCAAAAACAAGCTACGATGGCGCGGTGACATCAAGAACATCAGGATCTTCGGACAGGATATACCCTGGAGAGAAGAGGCACGATACCTCGGAGTGACCCTGGATAAGAAGCTCACCTGGAGAGTTCACGTGGACAATATGGTTACGCGGGCTAAGACAGCTCACCTAGCCTTGGGCAGCTTGCTGCACCCCAACAGCAAACTGTCAACAAACAACAAGATATTACTATACAAGACAGTCATCAGGCCGACGATGCTGTACGCTTGTGCTGTTTGGGGTTATGCAGCCAAGACCCACGTGAATAAACTCCAGGTGGTCCAGAACCGGGCCCTCAGGACCATCTTTGGCGCTCCGTGATATGTAAGAAATACCATTCTTCATAGCGATGCCGACGTGCCAACCATCCAGAAGTGTATCTCCCAGTGCGCCCTGCAACTACACGCCAGCGTCCAAGACCACGGTAATCCAGCAGTCCGTGGTCTCTACAACTATGACGTTGACAGGGGCGCCCGCCACAAGCGCCCGAAGATCCTGATTCCCCCGTAAGACGGAGCGGGGGCGGTCTGCCTTACAGCAGGCCATCCAACAACCACCAGATGTCACCGCAGCGTTGGGGGTTAGGGGCTGGGATCCCAGGGACCCCCAATTACGTGATGAAGATGAGATGAGATGAGATGAGATGAGATGAGATGAGATGGTCTCTGATATAGCTCGAAAATAAAATGAGACTAATCGCGTCAGCGTTCACGTCGCTCTCTGTTGATGAATTAACTGTGTAGAAAATTCGGTACGATTTTATTATGGTAACAGTGCAATGTCATGCGAATCTATGAAGAAATATTTTTTGCGTGTAACTCAAAATTTCAACAGGTGTTTTTTATACGTGGTGTGAACACTAAAAGTTGCTTAAAGCCCACATGAATTATTCAAAGCTTCGTTATTATTTCGTGTGCGCTCAGTACATTGAAGTTAACTAAAATTACCACTTAAACAATAAAAATGTTGTACTTATGTTTGTAAGCAAGTGCAGTTAGTACAACAGAGGTTTTTATTTTTTAAACGGCGTAAAGGTAATGCGTCTGGTAATTATGAATAAACGAGACTAATGAGCTGCCACCCGCGGTTCTGGGTCGGCGTTCGCTCGCTTGCGTGCGGCCGCTTCAGTTCCACGCACGCTGAACACAATGCACTCGTTAATGGCAAAACTTTTAATAAGTCGGCGAGATCGGGAGCAGATCCGGCGGGAAAGCATCTCCGCGGGCACGCAGCTTTTGAAACCGTTCCCAAACGCCTTGTCCGCGGGCCGCGTTTCGCAAGCGTTACAAATTGCGGCGCTGCATCCGCTGGGAGATTCGCGAACTGTTGCGCAATGCCGCACACGTACCCTCCCGTTTCCCGCGCAATCAATTAGGATGGCGGCTTTCCCGGGAAAGCGGCGTTGCGCAACGCGCCATTATCAAGCCACCGCGCGCCCAGACGTCGAAAACGCGGTTGCGCGTTTTCCCAGGCCTTGAACTCGTTTCGGCGGCGGATAGCAATGAGATGCTATCGAGAGCTTTGTTCCTTTCAGGGCTACTGGCGCGGCATGTCAATACGGGCACGCGCCTGAAATTTGCGGCTTGTTGAGACATGAAATTAACCGTTTCGGGCAAGGCCACTTTAAATTTTGTGTTTTAAAAGTCAATGTCTGTTTTTATTGTAAGTTCAGGTTGTAGTTCCTCTTTTAGTTTATTGTATGTCATTAAAAGTTTAATTTTATAGTCAATATTTTGTTATCACAGTACCAAGGTCCGGCAGGAAGGTAGGATGTATTTGAAAAGTCCACCACAGTTATTTTCGAACAAATACATAATGAAACATAAGAAAAAAATTATCAACTGCGAAAAATCAAAATCGAAAATAAGGTGCCGTCCATTTTTGTCGAAGTATTCTTGTAGACGGGTGGCGAAATTGTCCATACTCCTTTGAAGTATATCACGCGGAACCCTTAAAATTCTCGCCTTATGGTTTCGGAAACGACTTTACGATTACGAAGTTTCTTTATGTAGATTTTAGATAGTTCTTATAGACAACGCAATAGACAAATTGACATATACAATTTCAGCCAGCGCTCTTCAAGCAACGCAAGCTAACAAACGCAACCACTACCTTCTCACAGAAATAACTGACTTAATTAAGAAGAAAAGTCAAGCTAGGCGTGATTGGCAAAAAAATCGTAATCAGGACTCAAAATGTTTATTATATACTAAAACAAGCCTTGGACGAACTGCGAATCTCCAACTACCAAAGGTGCATTAAAGACTTGGAACCAAACGACCATGGAATGTGGAGAGCCACAAAACTTATATTAAAACAACGCGAGGAATTACCAACAATAACAGCAGCTAATATACTTTACGCCACAGATGCTGAAAAATCAGCAGCCTTTGCGGACTATTACGAAAAAGTTTTCACTCCCAAATCCACTTGCCTCCCAAACCACTTTGTTTATATAACAAGATCAGGGGGCGAAACGGTAATATATACAAATGTTGAAACTCATAAACACCTTGGAAACTCAAACTTAGACCAACCAATCAGCTATGAAGGTCTCAGCACTCTATATATTATCGTTCATGAGATATGTCACTTTAAAATAAATAAAGCGGGAAAACCCCCCTTAGGGGTTGGAGAGGCAGGCGTGTAAATAGCCGCTCTCGTGGTGCGGTGTGAAACGTAGTACGGCCCGTTTGGAACGTCAACCGAGAAGGCCCAAATCGTCCCTTAAACGGCCGTCGGGCGGCTACCGATATCCACCAACGAATATTGCCAAATCGCTCACCTGAATCGGCTTCGGCTTCGGCTTCGCCGGCAATTCCAAAGTGGCCACCTCTGCGCTGCGGATCGGGTTTCTGCGGGTAGCGAATGTTCTTGCGGGGTGAAGACACGACCGAATTGGTCGCGCTGCGGATGGCGAGTTTCTTGCGGGTTGAGACACGACCAAATTGGCCGAGCTGCGATGCGTGAATGTGCGGTGTTAAAACACGACCAAATTGGCCGCGTTACGGATTGCGAATGTTGCCGGGCTTCGCGCCTGGCTTGGCGGTAGGTCTTTTCGGGCAATTTGCATTCGCCAGCACCTTTCATATCAAAAGGTGCCGCCGACGGCGTATGCAGACTTGTCGGCTGAGCAAAAGCCCATATGCCGTTTTGTGTGCGATGGCAAAACGTGCAGATATCAAAGGCTCGCATGCCGCCGCGATATAAAGCGGTTCAAGGGCGAAAAGGCCGCCACACCAGGGGTGTTTCAATGGGTCGGGTTTATGAGACATTCCTATTCTACTTTTTAAGGAGAAGTTCAAAAAAGGTGGTCAGAAGTTTCGACCTAATTGTACAATTGATCACTATACTCAATTGTATATATTACCTCTAAATAATTAACCATATTGAATCCAATCAACCCGTAATAGCTGAAACGATATCCTCCACCACCCTCCATGAAATCAAAACCTTAATTGACAATCTTCCTATTATCCAAATCTCATTACAAATTTAGTGCTTAAACACCTTACCTCAAAAACCCTAGCCTATCTTGCAACCGTGTATAACGCATGCCTTCGACTAGGCTATTTCCCCCAGACTTGAAAGCATGCACACATCTTAGTATTTCGTAAGCCGGGAAAAGACAAAAATAAAATTGACAGTTACAGGCCAAAAGCTTGTTGCCAACGCTATCAAAAATACTAGTTAAACTTATATATTTCCTCTTAATAAAAGAACCAACTCCTCTCAACTTAATACCACCGTTCCAGTTTGGCTTTAGAAAAACTTATTCGACTCTACATCAGCTACAGCGCATCTCTGAAACAGTAGAAGGGTTCGAAAACAAAATTTATACAGTTGCAGTCTTCCTTGACATCGCCCAGGCCTTCGATAAGGTTTGTATCGAGGTCTGAAAAGCAAAATCATTAATCTCCGAATAACCAACTACATTAAAGCAATAATCTTCTCTTTTCTTGAAGAAAGGACTTTTGCTGTACGCATCAATTCCGCAATTTCTGAATCGAAAACAAGCAAAGCTGGTGTTCCGCAAGGAAACGTGTTAGGACCGCTACTATTTACCATCTTCACTTCTGACGTTCCGTCTACTAAAGCAACATTAGCAACCTTCGCTGACGACGCAACTGTCTTAACCCAGCAAACCGATCTCACTCTAGCTATCAATCAACTACAGAATACGATTCACCAACTATGCTCGTGGTGGAACATACAAATCAACCCAAGCAAATGCCAAGCAAAAATCTTCTCGCTAAGACGCATCATAAAGGCTTCTAACCTCACAATCAACCAAAACATTATTCCATGGAACCCCACTGATGCTGCTGTCAAGTACCTAGGGATACTTCTTGATACACGACTCACATGGAACCTCAAACTAAACCAAGCACCCGCGAGACTAGCCCAACTGTATCCTATCATAAATAAGAAATCTACAAATGTATAATAAGGCCATTGATTCTCTACGCCTCACCGATCTGGAGTAACAAAGCAAAATCCAACATTCAGAAAATTCAACGTCTTCAAAACAAAATTCTCAGAATAGCAGTGAATGCACCATGGTACATCAGGAACGAACAACTCCACTATGAACTTGAAATGCCTACAGTTCAAGAGTTTATCAGTGAAAGTTTAAGCAAATTATTTAAAAACATCCGCGAGTGCGATGGCGCAGTCTACTACAATATCAGTAGACAAAACATACACCACAGGCTCAAGCGCAAACTTCCCCAAAACTTGTGTATCTCCGAACCCGATAGTGGATAACGAATAAAGCAAGATCAGATAAATATGCAAATTTTATTAACATTGTAACTTTGTCCTAACAATAAGTTTCTGTTATTGTTTAATTAGCTATAAATATCGATGTCATGACTAACATGTATTTGTTGAACTGGCAATTATATTTATTAAAAAAAGGTAGTTCTATAAAAGTAGTCACAAACTGACAGGTCTGATGAGCGAGTAAGCCACTCCACACCCACGCAAGGAAATCAAGCGTCCAGGGAAATGTCTTAAAAAAGCCATTGTTACTTTTGATGTATGGCAAGTCGCTCCATCTTGCTGAAATCAAACTTATCTGAGGTTAATACGTCGTCTTTTTAATTCTGCCAGGCAATAATCACGCAACATGGCAAGTTAGCGCTCTGCGTCAACAGACACCCTTCGTCCGTTTTTACCAAAAAATAAGCCCTAATAATGCAGATTCAAGATACGCCACACCAAACAATTACTCTCTCGTGGTGCAAAGGTTGTTGATGCCATTCTTAAGGGTTTTAGGGTGCCCAGTACCTATTTGTTTATTGTCCCCCAGTAAATGAAAGTGAGCTTCTTCACTCATGGTTAAAACGATATAACTGGATACCGTAGCTCCAAATTGGTTTTGGCACACATTTGTAGACAAGTAATTTGTTGGCAAGCGAGAATTTAGAGTTGCTGCCAAGTAACCAATAATATTTTCTTAGTTTTAAGTTGAGATGTCCCCTCTTTGTCAAAATGTGTGTTTTCAATTTAGTCCTTTATCGAGGTGCATACCAAGATACTTAACACAATCTGCTTGGGGAAGCAGAGTGTCATGCATGTTAATGTCCGACGTGGTGACACCGCATTTAATAAAAGTAATTGGCACAGTTTTGAAACAGTTGAGTTTAAAGCGCCATTTTTAAAACCATTCAAAAAGTCAACGAGGTTTTGTTGCAAGGTTTGCGCAGCGATGACAGGGTCATGATGTGTTACAAGAATTGCCGTGTCATCAGCGTATGTTGCAGCAATTGCATTGGGGTTTGTGGGTATATCGGCCGTATACAGGATCGATCCCAGAACGCTTACCTGGGGAACTCCAGATATGATGGGACAAAGATGTGGGATTCTAGATATGATTTAATGCTCAAATAGTATAGGTGTGGCAGCTTTAGTTTAAATAATAGTCCTTTATGCCAGACCTTGTCGAAGGCCTGGCTGACATAAAGGAAAACGGGTGAGCAGTCATTTTTGTCCTCGAATGCTGCGTTAATAGTATCTACTATTCTATGTATCTGTGCAACGATGGAGTGTCGACTTCTGAACCCAAACTGGTGATCAGAAATCAAATTTTCATTTCAGAGATGGGATAAAGGCGTTTCCGTAGAAGTTTTTCGAAAAGTTCGGAGAAGAGCGGTAATAAACTGTTAAGATGATATGATGCAGGCTCGTTGGCCGATTTTCTGGGTTTTGGAATAAAAGGACTATCTGTGCGACTTTCCACAAGACCGGGGAAAAAACCCATTCGTAATATGCCAAAGGAAGTACAAATAAGTCTCCATCGTTTGATAAAAGATGGCTCCACCAGTAAGTTATGGTTGAAATTGTCAAATGTAAAACGTCATATCGCAGGGTTACACATCTGGCAACACCATAACCTTAAAATATTATTGATTTTGTATCAGCATTATATAATTCTTTTCGTGCAAAAATGTTGAGTTTTGAGCCAAATCAGTGTCATTTGCGGGAACTTTTGAATTACTTATTTAATTTGAAGAAATCTGCAGCTGAGGCGCATCGATTTCTTGTAGAAGCATATGGTGAGGCTGCTTTAAGTGAGAAAGGTTGTCGTGAGTGGTTTCATAAGTTTAAGAACGGTGAATTTGACGTCGAAAACAAAGAACCTAGCGGAAAGCCGAAAGTATACGGAGACGCGGAATTGGAAGCATTATTGGAGAAAGATTCCTGCCAAACGCAAAAGAACTCTACAAGCAATTTTACATCGTTTAAAATAGTTGGGAATGATTCAAAAGCAAGTAAATTGTGTTCCATATGAGAAACGTTGAACGCCGATGACCAAGCTTACCAAGCAGAAACGAAAGGGTTTTTTACATCGTATAGTTACTGGTGATAAAAATATAATTCAAAAAAGAGAAAATAATTGGAATCACGTGGCCATGCTTCAACATCGACAGCCAAAACGAATATTCATGGAAAAAAACTCATGTTGTGTATTTGGGGAGATCAGCTTTGTGTCGTGTATTATGAGTTGCTCAAACCGAACAAAAACATTACTGGGGCTCCCTACCGAACACAATTGATAATATTGAACCGAGCACTCAAGGAAAAACGCGTCCACTACTGCTCCAGACACGACAAAATTATTCTCCTGGGTGATAATGCTCGTCCACATGTTGCGGCGCCGGTTAAAACCTACTTGGAAACAATTGGGAAGTTCTACCCCACCCGCCGTATTCACCAGACATTTCCCCTTTCGATTATCACTTGTTCCGATTGATGGCACATAGTCTGTCTGAGCAGCACTTCACATCATGTAAAGATACCAAAAATTGGGTCGATTCGTGGATAGCCTCAAAAGGTAAAGCGTTCTTCCAGCACGATATCCGTATGCTGCCACAAAGATGAAAAAAGTGATGGCTAGTGATGGACAATACTTTGAATAAAACATGAGGTTCCGTTCTTTCACAATAAATGCCCAATTTTTGATAAAAAACGGCGGAGACTTATTTGTACTCCCTTTATTAAAGATCATCGTCACCATTTTTATAACGTTGGGGCGGGGTACACATACCGAGGAGCATTCAATTTGGAAAAGCCTCAAAAAAAAGTTAAACCATATTTTTTTATTATAATAAAAAAATGCATTTGTGGACGCAATATTTTAATGCTTAATATTGGACAAAATAAGCTCAATTCCGTTACTTTGTGGTTTTTAGAATCGCTGATAATAAATATTATGTTTAAAAAGTGCCCCAATGCACTTGGTAAGAGTATAATTCTGGGGATGGGTAAGCGGGAGACCCCACACCGTTTACCCTTAAAACTGGAGAGGAGCTACCCTATCCCACATCCGTGGGCAACAGATGCCGCCTGTAGTAATGATGTCGGGTAGAGATTCACGCAAGTGACCTCGCCGGCAACTCGTCAAACGAGGCAGGAGGAAAGCCAACACGAGTACTATCGACATGGGGTGTTTGCTACATCGATTTAGGTCCCAGGCCTACGGAGACGTTAGACCACATGACGTTATCCCGTTAAAACTGTTATGCAGTCTATCCAATCCCTGCACAGAGAGCAACGGACGACGGTAGCAGTAGCTATATGTGGTAGAGGCTCGCCTAAGCGACCTCGACGGTTGCTCGTCCAATGTGGTGGAGGAAACTATACCGACACGAGTGGGCCTGCGTATACTCCACGGTGCAGACTTATAGAGGTGCTTTTAGCTACCCAATCCCATAACTGTGGGTAACGCATACAAAAAGTGTCAATACGATGTGAAGGAGAGGCTCACGCAAGTGAATTCGACGGCTACTCGTCCAACGTGGTAAAGGAAACTTTACCGACACGAGTGGGTGGTGCGCCTTACTCCGTGGCGCGTGTAACCCGTAAAACTGCTGGTGGAGCTACCCAATCCCACATTTGTGGGCAACGGATGCCGCCTGACAGTAATAGTGGGGTACAGGATTCACGCGAGTGGTAAGGGAAGCGTTACCCGTACGAGGACTAAGGAGAGGGGAATAGCCAACCGGAGCGGGCTTTCCGGTTTCCCCTCAATGGTGTTAAACTCTTAGGAGTGGTGGGACCGCTTTAGAGACAAGAGGGTCTTGCTAACCTCATGTGAGCCCATGCCCTTAAGTAGGGGAGAAGGGGGGGCTTCGGCCTCTGTCGGACATTGGAATTCGTGTTTGGAGACTCGGCAATAAGGGTACTCGGTACTGCATCCGGAACCGACAGGGCACGGGTGTACGCCCGTACCGTGAGGGGGAGGGGGGGGGGCTTAACAGCTCTCCCAGACCCCCCTGTTGTAACTATGACTCTCTTATGGCACCAAACTTTTTTCCAGCAGGCTTTTGTAGATATGTTGATCCATGGTACAGTCGATCAAATCCAACATGCCCACATCAGATGTTGCCATAGACCCCCCCACCATTACGTTACCACCTCCAAACTTTACAGTCGGCAGCAAACATTTCAATTGGTAGGGTTCATGAGGTTACCGCCACACGTTTTCGTTCTGTTGCACCGAAACAAGTTAACTTTATTCTCGTCAGACTACAAAATCGACCTGCGGAAGTTCTCTGACACCGAAACACTTTCTGGCCCAGGCGAGGTACTTCTTTCGGTGTGAAATCATCTCAAATTCGTTTGTGTTCTAAGTTTTTGAATTGTCTGAGTAAAAGTTTTTGGAGTCGATGCACTTGGGGGGTTGTTAAGCATAATCCTGGGGCTAGGAGCGATTGTGGGGAATTACCTCAAATTTATTTCTTTTTCGAGTTTAAACTGTCTATATAAGGGTTTTTGGGGTCGCTAATCATGAATATGATGCTGAGAAAGTGCCGCGATGCACTTGGCAAAACAGAAATCCGAGGCTGGGGACGATTTTGGAGAATCAGCTCAAATTTGTTTGTTTTGTAAGATTAAACTGTCTGAATAGGGGTTTTTGGGGTCACTGATAACGTTTTTTATTCTCAAATTAATCTCCAACGCACCAAAGCGAGAAAATGCCCTGGGGCATTTTGGGGAACGGATATCATGGGGCGCCAGAGTACAAATAGTCAATTTTTTCATTTGAATAAAATTCAATTTGAATTATTTTCAAAACGATTTTTTTCAGATATTATTACCCCATCAAGGTGGTCACTTACCAACAGTATTAAATAAATAGGGTTTTAATCTGATATTTAGCGATAGTGTGGGTTTTGCTAGTACATGTTGACAAGGACTGGAAATAGTATAAAGCACTGTTTTACACCTCTTCTTATGGGGTTGCTGGTGGTCAATTTTTCTTCTATTCTTATAGATGTTGTTTGCTCCCAGTATAGATTCTTAATTAGGTTGATGTTCTTCTGGTCTATTCCTTGATCAGCTCTGGATCTCTTACTCGATCAAAGGCTTTTTCGTAGTCTTTGAAATATAGGTGGACATCCTGTGATTGTTCTCTGCATTTTTGAAGTAGTACATTAAGTCCAAACAGTACTTCTCTAGTTCCAAAGCCTAAATGGAAACCAAATTATTCTTCTCCTACATATTGTTTGCATTTTGTATGTATTCGTTGATGTATGATTCTTACCGATACCTTTAATACATGGCTCATCAGGCTAATCAATCGATTTTCCAACTATGGGATTATGATTAGATCGAGGATAAGTTCTTATACCTATAATTCTGTTTCTATATCGTTTATCCATCAGTATGTAATCTATTTGATTTCTAATGATATTTTCTTCGTTGTCTTCTGGTCCTTCTAAGTGCATAATCGCCTTTCTAGGAGCTGGAACTAAGTGATTTTTAGCATTAACTTCATTACACAAGTGTACCAGTATATCACCCCTATCGATACGTTCTCCAAGACCATGGTTTCTAACAATATCTTCAACTCTTCCCTTGCCTATCTTTTGATTGAAGTCACCCATGATTATATTCACTTCATTCTTGTTGGTAATTTTTAGTATGTTTTTGTTGTCTTTGTAGATGAGGTTTATTTCATGATCGGATTTGTCCGCCGCGGGTACATATACTAGAACGATGTTTATGTCTTTTGGGAATGCTTTTATTTGTATTAGGGCAGCTCTGTCGGATAATGGTACAAATTTTTTAACAGATCTTCTGTCATCATCGATGTCAATTTTATTTGTTCCGGGCCATCTAACTTCGCTCATACCAAGAATGTTTATGTTAATTTTTCTCATTTTCCTAATAATATTATGTCTTTCCTGCTTTAAATAAGGATTTTGTGTTTCATGTTTCTATTTTAAATTTTTTTTTCTATTTTTCCACTTTTGGATGGTGCCTAGCTTTCTTCGTGGGGATTCTTAGCGCCTCTTGGTCATCCACAGTCTGCCACTGATTAGGGGCCGAAATATGTATACGATTTGCATTTTTGTTTTCTTGGGATGTTCATGTGAACCTTTAATACAGTAGTTTTCTTAGCCTCAGCCTTTTGAGATTTCTTCTCAAGGACAAATAAGTGCCCCTTATCTTGTTTCTATACAATCCCTAGAGACTGGGTACAAAAGTTCTTTTTCTCCGTCTTTTTTGCCAGTGTGGTTTTTGTCCGTATCCCTGGACAAGAGGGATGCGATATACCCCGCACCGCCGGGTTCCTAGTAGAACTCACCCTGCGACGTGGACGCGACTGTTGAGAATTACCTAAGTGGGTTTAGAGAAGATGATTCTGACTTCCCTTAGTCCGGATTAATGCTTGCATATGGGACCACAACCAAAGTCTCTCATGTAATAAAACCCCTAAATCTTTAAAATGGCTAAATTTTTCTATTTATGTTTCTTCTAGCTCTATATGCAACTTTTTTATATGACCACCACGTTAGTTTTATTTTTATTATCTTTATTCTGTATTTTGTAAATGTATCGTTCTAAATTTATTTAGGTCTGGACGATCATGTATCGATAACGTATTTATACTAAGACAAATTATTGAAAAGAAGAGTGCACGCGGAAGACCCTTACATCTTACCTTCATAGATATTAAGAAGGCATACGACAGTGTACCTCAAAGAAGGCTATGGGAATGCATGAAAAACTCCAACATTAGTAATATATATATCGCTGCCGTAAAAAATTTATATGAAAAGGCCACAAGCTGCATAAAATCTGGATCACGCATGTCTCCTGATTTTGAGGTGACAAAGGGACTCCGACAAGGGTGCTGTATAGCTCCCACTTTGTTTAAAATTTATCTTAACGAAGCCTTAATTCAGTGGAGAAGAAAGTGTGGTGGCATGGGACTACAGATTGGAGACGAAATACTTAGCACATTACTGTTTGCTGACAACCAAGTCATTATCACTGAAGACGTAGACGACTCGAACTATATGTTACGCAAGCTCCAGGAAGAGTATAAAAAATGGGGCCTGGAGATTAACTTGCAGAAGACTGAACACCTAGTAATTGGAGACGATGGTATGGACCTGAATATTAGTGGCGACGTGGTTCACGGTTGCTCAAATTTTCGCTACCTTGGAGTTTTATTTTCAAGTACGCCAGGAAGTGACGCAGACATTGATCTTAAAATAGCCCAAGGAAGGAGAGCCATTCGACTGCTGAACACGGTACTCTGGAATGATAAAATTACAAAAAAACGAAGACAACAATATATAAGACTATAATTGAAAGCATCACCACATATGGATCAGAGGTATGGGACATTAATCAGCGAAATAAAAACCGTCTAATGGCACTGGAAATGGACTATTGGAGGCGGAGCTGTGGTGTATTTAAGCTACAACACGTGCGAAATGAAGAAATAAGACAGCGAATGGAGGTGGATGGTACGATAATCAATACCATAGAAACAAAAAGGCTTATGTGGTATGGACACTTAGAACGAATGGATGACGACAGATGGCCGAAGAAAGTTTGGAAATGGGTACCACCAGAACGTCGCAAACGGGGTAGACCTCGCCGAAGCTGGAGAGCAAAGGTACAGGACGCTATGAAAACCCGAAGATTAGAAGAAGGAGATTGGCTAGACAGAAATAAGTGGCGTTTGGGAAGCGAGACGCGGCCTCGGCCGTAATAAAACTCAATATATATATATATATATATATATATATATATATATATATATATATATATATATATATATATATATATATATATATTCTAAATGTTGAGATTGTACTTTAGTTCTTTCGTTTCCCACTATTAGTGTTACATCATTTGCAAATATATAATTTATAATCTCTACTTTTTCTATATTGTGGTGGTATATGTGTAAGACTTTCGTGTTTTCTTGTTTCTCTAATCATGTCATCCATAAACATTATAAATAGTAAAGAGCTTAGTCCACCTCCTTGTCTAACTCCTTCTGTATAGAATATATCAGATTTCCGGACTAATAGAGAGCTCCTGACTATAGTAAAGCTAAGAAAAGTTGCACATCTTGATCACATACTTTAAAACACAAAGTACTTATTTGTGTAGTTGATCATGGAGGGCAAAATTGAAGGAAAACAGGCTCAAAACATCAAGGTCTGGACAAACCTAGACACCCATACACAAAACCGAGCAGATTTTGCTGTAATTCTTAACAACATCTATTGATGGATAAGGCACTTTAAGAAGAAGAAGATATTACATTTCGTGTTCTTGCTGATTACTATTTTCGAGGTTTTTTTATATAAACTTTGGTTGCTCGTATTAGATTACTATTTACTTCTCTTTTATACATACAATTCCATATTTTGGTTCTAGATATCTTATCAAAGGCTTTCTTTTGTATACACTTTCTCCTGTGATTATTTTCTTATATACAATCTCTTTTAATGTAAATATATGTGGTCTTAAATGCTTATAGCTTTTTTAAATTCACTCTGTACTTTTATTATTGTCGGGTCTATTGTATATCTCAACTTTTTCTCTAATAGTCTTTACAGTTTTTATTATCCTTTTTTTGTAAATTTGGTACTACTCAAACCAGTCATTCGGCGTTTTTTTTTGTTCCAAACTTTATTGCATATTTCTAACAAAAGTTGCATTGCATTCTCTCCCGTTTCTTTAACCATCTCTGCTTTACTTTACCTTGACCAGGTGGTTTTCTATTTCTTATCTTATTTATTACGTCTTTTAATTCTTCTTCCGTAATTTCATTATTTTTTCTTCTCTGCTTACATTTTTTTCTTTATGACTATATTTATGCACTTTGTTTTTATTTTATGTCCTGTGTCTAACAATTTTAAAAATATTCTTTCCAAAGTCGAAACCAATATTCACAAGTTCAAATCTTCAACATAAACTTCTGACAGTAAACGAAACACCATTCCCACAAATTTGCGTTTTGTTGGTACTAAACTCGACATACTCAAAGTTCAAAAAGTTATATGGTTTACAATTGACACTACAGTTCAAGCCTAATTATGGTGCTTTGCATAAAGTTAATCATAGTATTTACCGATTACTTGAATTGTCACTTAACACTTCAAATCTTTCTTTCTGTCCCATTCCTCCTTTTGGATGTTTGAAAAAAGTTGTGCGCCGTCTGGAGCTTTGACCTCTGAGCTCGCCTGTTTATCATCAAGCCTTGTGCCTTTTACTTAGGTTTTTTACGTCTCTTTTTGAATTTTTGCATTTAATGGCCCGTGATAAGCCCCTCTCAATAAAAACTCAATTTACATCGAAAAGGCTATCAGTGCGTAACATCGCGAAAACATTAAGGGTCTGTGCTTCGACGGTAAATATTACAGTACAACTCTACAGAGAAACAGAAAGTCTTAGGAATCGCTATCGTCCTGGACCGCCACGAATAACATCCGATGCAGAGGATTAGTCCATCAAACTGATGAGTAAGCGAAATATTAACTGCCCCAGATAGTTATGCGAAAACACCATACCATCTGGGTTGCGATTAATCGCGAAGGAATACTTCAAAGCTTTGTAAGGACTATCCAGCAAATTAAGAACAAAAAATAAACAAAGAAATGTGGCGTAGTCTTAGCTCTTGATTTACAAGAGGAGGTTCGTGCGTAGTAAACAAAGACAGCCTGTACATTTGAACAGAAAGTAAACAAAACGGATGGTATGAACGGTGGCATGGTCGAGCTCTGAACTCTTGATTTACACGAAGAGGTCCGTGCGTTCCCGCATTCGGTTAAAAATGTATACGTTCCCAAAAATTTGAGGAAACGTTTTTTTTTTTGAGAGGTCAGCAATCTGCCCGTGGGCAATAAGCGTTTGTTTTGATTGAGCAAGTAATGGACATGTACAGTCTCACTCCAGCGAGTGATCTCCATACTAATTACTTACAATTTCATAAGTCTAGAGTATATTTGTCTTGTAGTCTTACTTCAATTTATCTGTTTTCTTGTAGGTCATTTTGCATGACATGACTTTAGTTTGTTTTCATTTTGTCTGTCAACAGTTTTAAACTTTCTTAATGAAACCAATCTCACAATTCAAATTTCGCATATATCCAAATTGCGTTTTTGGGCTCGAAATTCAAGATTCCAAGAGTATTGTTTAGAATAACTTCGTTGAGACGTAAGCTAATGGGCTCAAGACCTTTATTTGAAACCTCTCGGATAGAATGTTTGGAACTTCAAAGCTAGTTTCCCCATAACTGGATCCTTTGATCTAGGCAGGTTTAGAGCTTAATTTAGCCTGAGTAGCTTTATATCAAATAATGTCCGATCTTCTAATGTTTTAGCCTTTTGAATTTTGCTTTATGGCCGTGATAAGCTTTAAAACTCAATTTCATCTAAGTTATCAGTGGTCATCAAAGTTAATTGTGTTCAGTAATTTACATAAACTCTAGGAGAAAAGAAGTCTTGAATCGCTTTGCGGACAATAAATCCATGCAGGGATTGTTCATACTGAGAAGGCAAATATTAATGCCCAGAATTTATGAAAATATCTGGCATTGATTATCAAGAATTTAATTGTTTGTAGGTCTATCGCAACTTAGAAACTAAAAAGATTGTGGCGTATTTAGCCTGTTTAAGAATGGTTTCGGATTATTCCAGTTCAGCTATTAATTTAAAAAAGTAATTAAGACGGATGGATGAACGTTCTAACGAACTTGAACTTGATTTCAGTAAGGTCTGGCTGTATCGGTAAAATATCGTTCCCTAGCTAATTTGAGGAAATTTTTGATTTTAGCAACTTCCTGGATGCTGTTGTTAGTTGAGCAAGTACAGAATTGATTTATTCGGTTACTTAATTAGCTATTTAAGTAGTTCTTGCAATATTTTCTCGAATTATTAGTCAAATCCTGGTAGCCTTTATGAGCGTTTATTTCTTTCATTATGACCTGATTTTTTCCATAAGGTTTTACCTTTCCATTTGCTGTTAATTCCATTTTGAGACTGTGCATCTTTAGTTCTGGATTATCCAGTTGCATTCTCTTCGGATGGAAGCTAATTCTGTATAGGTAAACTGGTGTCTTGAAGTAAGCTGAATCATTACTAGATGTTTGACAAGGCTTCGGCTTTTCCTTTATTGTTTCTAGTCCAGGTGTTGTCGTCATTTTTAATTGGAGGATTGTGTTTTTGGGATCTTTTTAGTGTTCTTGTGGGTTTCCAGATTGAGTACTCCGTGGCTTCAGTCAGCGTAAGACTTTCTAAGTATTTCTAAATGCCATGGTTCTATTCTTCTTTAATTTTTAGTAGCTTTATTCAATTTTCTTTTGTTTTCTTCAGTTCTGACTTGCTGCCATTGTTTCCGCATGTGTCTTTTTACAGAAATTTTTTCTTTAATAGCTGGAGATGTATCACTTTTCCTAAGAGGGGTTACAAGAGTGGGTGTGACAAACCATGCAGCCTCCTGTATTTCCTTTGTTAAATATTCCACCGCGATTTCAGTATCCAGTTCAGTCCTTAACGGTTGATCTGTCGAGATTAGGTAGTCCAATTTTTCCCTAAATGCATTCTAGTCTGTCTTACCATTGTGCAAGGAGGGTTGTTTTTCTTTATTCAAGATCTGCGAGTGTACGGTTAGCATTACTATTGAGTGGTTTAATGTTAAATCAGAGCAGGTCTTTGCATTACATTTTATATCAATTCCTTTAGTAACGCAAATCTATAGCATGTGGAATTTTGTTTCTATCAGTTGGCCAATATGTTGGTTTGTCAGTAGATAGTTGTTGCAGATTGTTCTCTTTCATTGCTTTAAGGAATTCTCTGCTTTTTGGAGTTGTCAGCCTAGACCCCCAAGTTGGATGTTTTGCATTGTAGTCCCCCCTGCGAAGAATTTGTTGCCTAATGTTTTAGAGAATCCTTCAAAGTGCTGCTTTGATTATGACAGACATAATTATTGGTCCATGCTCTTCTTAATGGTTACACTGGTGGCTTGTAGATAATCTTTAGTGAATTTTTCTCTTTCGTAGTGTTTTATATTATCTCGAATGATGATGGCAGTTCCTCCATGTGCTTTGTCACTCGGGTGTTTTGTATGATATATTTTGTATTTAGGAATCTGCATATAGTGTGTTTCAGAGATCATCATAATGTCTATGTTTTGGTCATATAAGAATGTTATAAGTTCTTGAGCATGTTGCTGGAGGCCATTGACATTCCAGATAGCTATTTCATATTTTGGATGTTCACCCGTTATGCTAGTTTGGTTATGACGGTGGTGAGTAAGTAAAGCATTGTACTCATTTGTTCTATGAGTTTACTCATCATTTCTTCGAGTTTGCTCATATTGTTGACACGATAGTTGATTGTTGGTATTATTTGATTATTTTGTGTCTTGCTGTTAGTTATTTGTGCTAAGACGTTCCAGGCTAAATATGTTGGGTTGGTGAAAGCTGTGACTGTGCAGTGATTTTTCCCTTAGGGCAAGATATAATTTTTGTTGCAGTTGTTTGTGGACAAGGCACCCTCTATAATTGGCAGGATGGCTGCCTCCACAATTGACACATATTACCTTGTCATCATGTGTTTTCGAGTGCAATCCTTTGTTTTATGTTGGCCTGTGCATTTTACGCATCTATACGTTTTACGGCAATATGTTTTAGTATAACCATAAGCCTGATATCTGGTAGCATTGGGGGACTATCCTTTTGACATGAGGCGGTTCACATTTGATAATGCTGTTTCCTATTTTGTCTAGGTTGTATACTTGCTTATTATTTTCCTTAAGCGTAATGTCAATATAAAACATTGGTAAAAGCTTTTTTATGGTGCGATGTTTTATGTTACGTATGTTCACTATGTCGTGACCTTGCGCAGCAAAGCTTGTTTTTATGGCTTCGATATCTGACCGTGACAAATCTAAATGTTTTCTCGCTTTTTGGTCTAAACGTGTGGTACTGTGTATTTTTGTGATCAAGCCCTTTAATTAATGTTTTAAAACGTTCGGCTGACGAAATGTGGATGAAAAATTGTCAGCCTAGGACGCTAAAAATACTTTTTTGTAGGTAACCCCTCCTAAGTAACAAGTGCAAATATACTAATAATAAATACATTTTTTTAAGAAAAAACAATCTTGAAAATTGGCAACATGGAAAAAATCATAGTGCATCGGCCGGGAATCGAACCCGGGCCGCCCGCGTGGCAGGCGAGCATTCTACCACTGAACCACCGATGCTACGCTTTTTGCTTTAAGAAGAAACCAACTAACGAATACTTTAAATCATCTGCATTAACACTAAAATAAAATTTTAAATGTATCAGACAAAAATTAAACTTAAACTGCCTTTTATAACAGATAAGAATTCTACTGAACTACTTATGATGTACAACTTATCTCTAAGACAGCTACTAGTAATTACTCCAAGTAATCAAATTTAATTCTAATTTCCAAGTTCTTCATTTGCAGTTCCGAAGATATCTTAATTGGTATAAGTATCTTCTTTTAGTATTATTATTATTATAGTTTACCTATTTACTGATGTATTGTTATTACAATTTTCTGACAAGGAAAGTCCGTGATCAACCGTTAAGATATGTGCCTCAACGATGAACTCCAACTAATTGACTCCTTTTGTCGAAAAATGATAATCCTCATAAATCATTGTGGGCATTACAGTCTTCTATGAATAAAATCGATCGGACTGGTTGAGGTACAAGACTGAGTAGATTATAAAGAAGCTAATCAAATCTGGGAAGGTATATGTTACAAATTTTTATTACTTTCCTTATCCTATAATGAGAAAAATAATGTAATCGGGAGAAATTTGACCTACCCAGTTTTTCACATTTCTGGACGAATTATAGCCTCAGGACACCAAAAAAGTTGGTTTGGACCATTGGTTCGTGTGTGTGTGTGTCTGTCTGTCGGTCTGCCAGTAAACAGGATTGAGACTTGAAATTTGGTATGCAAGTTACTCATAGGTAGGGGGCGCAGTGCGAAACTTTTGGTAAAAATCTACCTAGCCGTTTGGTCGCAAGGTCGCAAAATCGGTCGCAAAGCGGTCGCGAATCTAAACGGTTGAAGATACAAAAAATTCATGAAAATAAAAATCATTTGTTATCACGAGATAAACATAAATTTAAAGTAAAAGTTGGTAAAATAGGGACTCAATGAAAAAATTGAAGCCCAGGATTTTTGCCAGAATTACCCAAATAATAGGATAAGGAAAGTCGTGTGATGTTCACACCAGATTTTTTTCTAGGATACCGTACTCGAGTGGCGGCAACTTCAGTTGTTTAAGTCTATAGTTGCGCGCTAGGGTGTTCTTCTTAAGGAAAGTGCAGGTGCCTTTTTTGGTTCCATAATTAAGGTTGTCATCAATCCTATGGCTTGTGCAGTCTCATAAATTAAATTTTTTATTTGGTCGAATATGTGTTTCCCGTAGACATAGAAACGTAGTAAAACTTTTTGTAGAATTATTTTAAGGTTGAAGGTAATGATTGCTTTAACTATTTACAGGATCTGTATTTTAAGTAACGAAAACAAATCCATAAAACAAAATTTATTACAGATATCACTACAAAACTTTAGTAGTCTTTAAGGTATGCTCTTTGAGCATCAAAACACTTCTGCTGGCGAGTTTTCCACGCTCCCTGAAAGTCAGCAACTGAAACATTCTTCAGAGCACGCGTGCAAGCCGCTTTGACAGCATCCAAGGTTCCGTGGTAGCGTCCTTTGAGGGCGGTTTTCACTCTGGGAAAGAGAAAAAGTCTGCAGGGGCAACGTCGGTGCTGTAGTAGGCTGAGGAATCGTTGTGATGCCATTTTTCGGCAGGTACTCTGTAACCACGAAGCAGGTGTGACATGGCGCATTGTTATGATGGAGCTTCCAATCGGTGGCAATTTCTGGTCGCACTCGGTTGACCCGTCTCTTCAATATTTTTAACACCTTTCTTGTCGAAAAATATAATTAGCATTGCTTTGATTCTGGGCTCGTATGTGCGAGCTTTCTTTGGTCGAGGCGATTGTGGAATGTTTCGGGATCGTATTCAAAGATCCAAATTTGATCTCCGGTAATGACATTGTCAAAAAAAAACTGAGGATTTTCTTCAATGCGTTCCAAAAGATCTTTCGAAACGCCCCCCCGGTTTTGCATTTGCTCGTTTGTCAAAACTTTCGGGACGAGCTTGGCGCAAATCTTCCTCATCCCAAGATTCTCGAGGATGATTTTGTGAACAATCATTTTATCGATTCCTAGCTTATCCGCAATAAAACGAATACTTAAACGCACATGTTGTTCGTTGTCTCCAGTTCTTGAGGTTGGCGAGCGACCTGTGCGGGGTTCGTCCTCCACGCTCTCCCGGCCTTCTTTGAACATTTTGTGCCACCTAAAAACTTGAGCTTGTGATAAGCTTTCACTGCCGTACGCTTGCCGAATCATTTCCAGCGTTGATGCACCAGATTTTCCAAGGCGAGCACAAAATTTGATTGCGTAACGCTGTTCAATGCTTTGCTGCATTTTAAGCTTGCACACACTTCTTTGCAGACGTCCGCGCCGCGCGTGATCATGCCTCAACGGAAGCCAGCAGGCGACTGCCGCTTGGAGTATTCAAGGTCAAACCCCCCTCTACCGACTCCAACCGGTCCCAGCGCCCTCTGACGTATATTCGCGTCAGGACAAAAATATTCTCATTACTTAAAATACAGACCCTGTATATTCCATTATTTTGGGAGCGTTAGTACAAGTAAAAATAAATTATCTTACGATCAGATAGGTTGGCTAGATTGGGGGTTGTGCCTAAGTGTATTTTTTTAAAGGCTGCAGATCTGATGCGGAAAACATTTCAACAAAAATCTCACCCTTCTAAATACGGGCAATTCTCTTACGTTGCTAAGATATCGACTACAATAATATAGTGAAAAAATCTCGTGATATAGAGTGGGAGGGGGTATCAGGTAAATGCGGTTCCGCTGTTGGGTGAATCACAGATTATTTTTCGCAGTATAAACTTAAGTTCTGTGGTTATTAGAGTGTGACTGGAAACTGGCTACGAATAAAAAACTTTTTTTCCGAGTTTTTGTAGGAGAAAGTTTTTCTGTAATTTTAATTATTTTGGTGTTCAGTTTTTTATGTACGCATGATAAGCCTTCATGGGAGGGGGGAGTTATAGATACAATAATCGGAATCAACTGTACATTTAGCTGAAATGTGGCCAATTTTTTGACATTTATAAGATCAAATGAAGGATGGTATAAACGGTTTTACTGTCAAGTAATAAAGAACTGCCATTATTTTTATAGTAGAGAAATTAAATCTTTTTTACTTTTTAGACTAATGAAATTGATCACATCTGGACTTTTCAGTTCATCTAAGATCTCGTCTAGGAAGGAATAAAAGATATTTTGTCAATGAAAACTTTTTTACAAGTATTTAGATTTGCATAAAACTTAATTTCAACTAGATAATACGCGAGCTATATAAGAGTATAAAATGATTCCCTATAAAACTGTGTATGTCTCTTGATGCAGCGAACGTACTTGGTTAAAATTCCCTTTGTTTAATCTTTTCACGATCAAGAACTGGAGTACTCCCATTGTTGCATTGATTGAGTTTAAATTGTTTGGAGCATTTTCGGGGGGCAGAAAACTTCCCAATTAAAAATTTAAAATTCCTTTAGAAATAAAATTGTTCAGCTTCAATTACCCCATCCCCATGGAACTCAAGAAGAGAATTATGCATCGCAAGTCAGTGTAAAGCGCCAGGTTTTTCAGGAAATATAGCTGCCCGTAAAAAAAACGTAAGTAATTCATCCTGCCAACAATGATTATGATAGTATTGTCAGGGTGGGAGGGGGGCTAAGTACCTTTTATGACTCCGAAGCGGGAGACTACAGTCTCTCGGCAGGGCCACCATGCTAGTAAGGCCGAGGATGAAAGGAAGAACTAAATACATGACTTCACTTGCTTCAACTTGTCTAAAGCGAAGTACTATAAAAAACCTTTCTCTATTTTCTACCCTGAATCTCAAAATAACACAGCAATATAGATACTATACTCCTTATATACTTATAGGAGGCTAAGCACCTTGATGATGCTAGAGGGAGACTACAGTCTTCTGATAGGGTTACCCACGCCAGCAAGGTCAAGGAAAAAGGGAAAGCCAAAGATAACTACGCTCACAACCTATCTATTCCTACCAACTATCCTACCTTATCCTCTAAACTAGAACTATCCGGACGACAAGAAGATGCAGATACGGCGAGAACATGGACAAATACTAAATGAAATATGGAATATGGCAATACGCGAATGGATACTACGGTGCAAGGGGACTCGGACACCCCAGTACCGGTCGGAGCGGAGATCAGGAAACCAGGGTCCTGCCGATTGTTAACCAGTGACTGGAATGAACGTTGAGGATGACTGGAAGGGAGGAGCAAAAAGAGAAAAAGTAGAAAGAGGACGTTACAACTTAGAAACCCATGCTATAGGAGACGAGACACAATGGAGTAGTTATAACCCTACAAACTAATTACAACAACGTAACTCGTTCAATAAAGGAAGGAAAAACGAAACGGAGGAAGTTGGAGTAGAAAAAATCCAAGACACGAGGACCACAAAGAAAAAGTTGACCCCGGCAGCCATAGAAACCATAACAACACTTATAGCAGACTTAGAAAAAAAGGTAGAAGAAAACCGAAAGACCAAAAGAGAGATCAAGAAATATCATATAGACTGAAGAAAGAAGTCGAAACCATTAAGAAACAAACACTAACGGACTGGATACACAAAAACAAATGGGAGACAGCAAAAATCTCCAAACAGGATGTCGACACGCAAACGAGACCCGAGAGCGAAAAAGAAGTAAACAATATAGAAACACAAACAACGGGAGAATAAATCGACAAAGAAATAAGCATAGGAATGGAATTGAATGCACTAAAGAAAGAAGAAGATTTAGAGAAGGTACTAAAAGAGTGGCCAAATTACATATATAAAAAAAACGGAGAAAGCAAAAGGGGTTCATTCAAAACAACAAAAGAATGAGACCTAGCAATATACGTAGAGAATGATAGAGAAATGGACAAGGCAATCATGGTGAACATGTACAAAGAAAGGTATCCTGAACTAGTAGAGGATAACGATGAAATAATAACAAACCTATTAATAACGAGTAAAATAGGTAACAAAGAACACAAAAGACATATATGGAAAATTCACGCAAAGGAAATAAACCAACAGATAGACAGCAAGGCGAGAAATTGGATAGCGCATGAGAATGTAAAACAGTTGGCGAAGGAAATGGAGAAAAACAAAAGAAACAGAATAACAACCCCTCTCCCAGAAGGTTCCCATCCAGCCACATGGAGAAAAATCTCACTAAACACGAAATAAAAGCAATAATACATTATCCATCTAACATATACAATGATGACATAAAAAGAAGAGAAAACGTTACGAAAAAAAAACAGAAGAGAAAACAACACCTGGAAGACTACAGCACTGATATTAAACAAAAATGAAGAAACGCACACAAAAATACTTAAAGAAACCAAAAAGATAGACAGAATCCAAAAAAACTTTGGAAAGGGCTATATAATGTATAAATATATATATATATATATATAATATATATATATATATATATATATATATATATATATATATATATATATATATATATATATATATATATATACCATATACCCACAAACTCAAGGCAGTTCTTCTTTTAGTCGCCTCTTACGACAAGCAGGGGTTACTGTAGACTCATTGTACCCCGGTGTTGTAGGGGTTTATTGTTATTATCCTCTAGTCTTGTTAATGATTAGTTTGCCAAGTCCAAATCTTGTTCTGAGAGCCAAAGTAGTTACAGTACCCATAAGTGCAATCTTCTGCATTTCACCATCTGACAGATTGACTTGGAAACATTTTTAAGTTTTTATTGTGACCTTTTTACAGTTCCACATCCTCCATAATCTCAATAGTTTAGGTCCTTGTAGTCTACTAATTTTCTTAGTATCATTCAGCGTAATATTTGAGTCAAGAGAAGTAGCTGTACCAATCAACAGGCAGATGCACTCTTTTTTATCGTGCATTGTCAGAACGATTAGACAAGATGGTTCTGTCTGTGATTAGAGGACATTCAACATGATGGTGATATCGATTGATATTCACGACCTTTCCTGGTTGATGTTTGCACTATTTATCTGACATTTATACCCCTGGAGTATTGCACATAGGTACCTCAGCGTACATAACTAGCTACATTATTAGGTATGTATGTATTCAGTACAAGTACAGTACAACTTGCAAAATATGTTCTTTTGCCTTGCTTGCACAGTTGTAATTTATTATCTGCTGGATATTAAGATATTCTTCCACAGATACAAACATCTCCTTAACTAACTACCGATCTCCCTTAGACGCTTGTCTACATCCTTTCTATCATCCAGGAGGACGCTGCCAAGCATATTATTGCATATTTGTTTATAATTTGCGGCTATCAAAGTCTTGTATGTTTATTATTCTTTTCTTTTGGGGATAGAAAGGTTCCAGGCGTTAACCAAGGACGAATATATTTTGGATAGTTCATGAGGTCGTTTGAAGCTTTCGTTGGATCTTTATGAAGAGGTGTAGTTGCTTAAGCCAGATATGTTGTAATTTATCTGGCTCGAGTACTTTCCAATTATGAGTTTGCTTGATAACTTTAACTATCTCTTTAACTAGGAAGTCTTTCCATGAGCTTGGTTTACGAGTTTATAGTTCCTTCTTTCCTGTTGAATCCAAATCGCTTTATCATTGTGAAAGACACTATTTTCTAGTATACCACGCAAGAAATTTATGACATGCTATTGGGAAGATAGTTCAGTAGTATCATTTTTTATTGTTTATCTGAGAATAAAATCTTTTAACATCTTTATTGATCATTTTATTCTAGTGGTAGTAATTACTTCTCATTGTGTACCTTTGTGAGCTTTTGTCTTTTTGTCTAGATTGTCTAGATAGTCGGTGGTGTTTTTCCTACTTTCTTCTAATGCTTTTATCTTGTTGCAGACCTATCCAGTTGGAACTCCTATCTCGTATTCCCTAATTACGGCAAATTATTTTTTAAGAATTCTATAGTCATACAATATTTTTACCTCCACCATAGGCAGTGTTTGGAGTTGTTTTTTGCTCACCGTCGCCACTTATGATTGCAACAGCTGAATACATCAGTTTGGATTTGTTGAAGCTCAGTTCAAAACCGTATCTGGTGAGCTAGCGTAGGTTGATTTTCCTTAGTGACTCCACCTTCGAGCTTGGTAGCATTAGCATAGTGGATTAACTGTCGATTGGTGTCTTGCTTTTCGTGTTGGTATGTATATTAATGGTGTTTGATCAGAGAGGTCACTTTGAGATCAAGTCCAAATTTGGATACTATCTGATACACTTAAATCATTTAGTTTAGTAGCTTAACGGGAATTCCGCCGGATGACGACTGACCATAGTTCACATTTTTCTCAGCTGGACGTCACATCAGCTTTTGCATTTAAAACGATACGGTTTACGTAATTTAAACCTTTTCTCTTGTTTCCTGTACTCATGGTTTTCTTGTATGTGTCACTTTTTGTTCTGCCGTGAGTTTTCTATTTCCTCCCTGCGCTCCCAACTCTGTTAGAGGCAGAGCTGGTGAGGCTGAGACTAATAGAGACTGGATCGGCTTTTTTGCCTAGATTGAAAACGTGGAACAATTTGACTGACAAACGAAGCTCCGTTCGGTGGAAGCAAACCAAATGGCTGCGGCAGACACGCTTTTTGCGTTCGGCAATGATTGCGGGTGCGTTCCTAATTCGCAAGCCTTGCAATTGTGTTGTGGAAACTAAAAAATGTATACCTAGTTAAACCTCTCAGATATTTAATATGCGTTTATTATTTAATACTCAGCTGCTACCACCCGGCTCCAGATGCACCGCACATTCGGCAAAAAGCGAGATCGGCCCGAAAGCACGGACCTCCTCGTGTAAATCAAAAGCTCAGAGCTTGGTGACGCCACATTTCATATCAACTGTCTTTGTTTACCTTCCGTTCAATTGATAGGATGTCTTTATTTATTTTCTGTTCAAATGTATAAGTAGACAACGAGTAGTAGCAGCGGCCCGATGACTCAGCCGCGGCCGACCGACTCTAGATGCACCGCAAATCGACAGTCCATTCAGTTAGAAACGAGAACGGCCCCAATGTGCATCGATGAACGCACGGACCTCTTCGTTTAAAGCAAGAGTTCAGGCCATGCCATATTTTTTTGTTTATTTTCTGTTCAAATGTGTAGATAGATATGACATTCCCAGACCCTTATGTAGAGTTCGGTGAAAATGAACCGTGATATTCTTCTCAGTAAACGAAACTTTGTAAATTGGTATTTTTGCAATATTTCAATATTCAAAAAGCTGCAGCATCCTTCTAATTCAATTCAGTAGGTTCATATGAGCCTTAAGATACTTTCGTACACAAGGAATCACTTCATTAGTGAGACAACTTGTTGAATCTCAAGATCTTTAGGAAGAAGGAGACTACCTATCTCGGGGTGATTCTGGACCTAAAGCTGACCTAACAAAATCACATCGATAGGGTCGCTACCAAAGCGAAGGCGGTGAGATTAGCACTTAGCTGCCACTTACACTCTCGGAACTTATTACCAACTAGAAACAAGTTAATCATCTATAATACCAACATTCTCCCTATCATAATACATACATACGATCCACGTCGTTCGGAATCGAGTTTTAACGTTCATCATGACGCTGAAATATTCAAAATTCGGGAGTTTATTTCTCTCAGCGCTTAGTAATTATACAACCGCATCCAAAGGAACGGAAAATTAATTGTCCGGGGCTTTTACAACTGCAGGGTTAATAAAAGCACCCATCGCAAGCGCTCAAAAATACACGCTAGGTCATATCAAGAGAACTGAGGTTAAAGGTTGAACTCAAAAAATTTAAATCTTGCCAGTTAAGTCAACATCAACTTCAGATTACTTTCGCTTGTACTAGGGCTTTTTTGACATCTTCTTCGTGCTGTTTATTTCAAAATTCTTCAGTATGAAAAAATTAGTTTTGTATCTTTAGTAAATGTGGAACGATGTCTTTTCTCCAGCACTCATTTGGTTTTTAAGTAACTTGTGACCACGCGATATTTATCTGCAAGATCTTTTTTTTTATTTAATTGTTTCTAAAATCATTTTGCTGCTTGTTTGCATATTTGTACAAGCTGCTGGTGGTCTAGAATTGGGGAAGCTTAGCTGTTTTCTACGAAACTAGAGTTGGTGCGTGTTCCATTTATCTGATGCATTTTCGCTGCCTGAGAAAAGTTCATATCGATTAGATGTTCACATACCACCTCGTTTAAGATGTAGCATCTTCTAGGTGAAGCTCCGCCGTCTTATTCTACCAGTCATTAATGTCAATTCTTCCTAGTAACCCTCCTAGGTATTCAATGCCACAGAAACGCATTGCACCCGTTTAAATTCTACACGTCTTTTCTCGCTATCACTATTTAGTGAGCTAAAACTGCCAGACCAAAAACGATTATTCTTACACTCACGCACGATTAAGAAAGTTTTACATTGGATGCAGCTGGAGCAAAACTCATACCAAGCTACCACTGAAAGATCGATGCTACAGACCTTACCTCTATGAAATAAATTAATAAATACTCTAAGGTATCTCCATGACATTGAAAGTTGAAGAAAATGCAAAACGTTGATGCATCGGCCGGGAATCGAACCCGGGCCGCCCGCGTGGCAGGCGAGCATTCTACCACTGAGCCACCGATGCTACGCTTTCTATGTTTAGGAAATTAACTAACGTATAGTCTAAGGCATCTTCATGACCTTAAAAATTAGCAAAACCATAAAATATTTATGCATCGGCCGGGAATCGAACCCGGGCCGCCCGCGTGGCAGGCGAGCATTCTACCACTGAACCACCGATGCTACGCTTTCTATGTTTAGGAAATTAACTAACGTATAGTCTAAGGTATCTTCATGACCTAGAAAATTGGCAAAACCACAAAAGATTTATGCATCGGCCGGGAATCGAACCCGGGCCGCCCGCGTGGCAGGCGAGCATTCTACCACTGAACCACCGATGCTACACTTTCTATGTTTAGGAAACTAACTAACGTATAGTCTAAGGCATCTTCATGACCTAGAAAATTGGCAAAACCACAAAGATTTATGATGCATCGGCCGGGAATCGAACCCGGGCCGCCCGCGTGGCAGGCGAGCATTCTACCACTGAACCACCGATGCTACACTTTCTATGTTTAGGAAACTAACTAACGTATAGTCTAAGGCATCTTCATGACCTAGAAAATTGGCAAAACCACAAAAGATTTATGATGCATCGGCCGGGAATCGAACCCGGGCCGCCCGCGTGGCAGGCGAGCATTCTACCACTGAACCACCGATGCTACACTTTCTATGTTTAGGAAACTAACTAACGTATAGTCTAAGGCATCTTCATGACCTAGAAAATTGGCAAAACCACAAAAGATTTATGATGCATCGGCCGGGAATCGAACCCGGGCCGCCCGCGTGGCAGGCGAGCATTCTACCACTGAACCACCGATGCTACACTTTCTATGTTTAGGAAACTAACTAACGTATAGTCTAAGGCATCTTCATTACCTAGAAAATTAGCAAAACCATAAAAGATTTATGCATCGGCCGGGAATCGAACCCGGGCCGCCCGCGTGGCAGGCGAGCATTCTACCACTGAACCACCGATGCTACACTTTCTACGTTTAGGAAACTAACTAACGTATAGTCTAAGGCATCTTCATGACCTAGAAAATTGGCAAAACCATAAAAGATTGTGCATCGGCCGGGAATCGAACCCGGGCCGCCCGCGTGGCAGGCGAGCATTCTACCACTGAACCACCGATGCTACGCGTTTTAGAACTCTAAAGCAGTTAACAAAGACTTTCAAGCAATTTGCAATTATATAGTAATGGAAAAGGTGCACTGAAGCTGAGCCACCTGTATAGCAGGCGAGCGATTAGCTATTAATCATTGTTATTTAATGCCGAACCATGCTATTGGTAATTGTCGAAATAATGTAGATATTTAAGTTTTATTTTTTTAACGACGCCCATCTGTCTACCACTTATCTGTCCTTTTAATAATTTATGTATTTGTGAATTTAAGCCTTTAATATTATTGTTTTATTCTACTTATATTTTTAACGCTAGCAAAGTTTTAAGTAAAATTGTAATTTGGAACAGTTATGTGTTTGTTAGACTTTCATGATTTGTAGTTTCAGCTTTAAAAATTTTATGTTTAGTATATATACCTACATATTTATTGTGCGTGTTTATTTTAGTTATATATTAAGTATTTAAATAAATTACTGTTATGTCTTATGCTAGTTAGGGATTTGCGTGTGAGGCAACGTCAAATGAATTAACATAACAATTTTGAAGAAAAACATCGATGTGGCCACGATGGGGACGTACGCAGGCTCATGTATCTGGCGCGTGACCTACTCAACTAGTGCAACTATTAAAGAAAATTTTAAGCCCAACCCCATGTCTGTAAATGTAGCGGCGTATGATTTATTGAGACTTAAAAAACGCTTTTTCTTCGAAAAAGTCGATTTTTGCGAAAACTATAAAATATTTAATTTTGAAAAAATACTTTTATTTTACTCATCAAGAGCTACACTTTCACTAAATTTAGTTGACAAATAATTATTTTCCAAAGAGATACAGGTGTTCGAAAAAATCACGATTTTAAGCGGTTTTTTACAACAACTAATTAGTTTGTTTATCGATCGAAACCGGGTTGGGCTTATTCGATCCGCATTAAAAATTCCTACAACTTTTATCTGAAACTTTTGTTTCCACAACTCTTAGTTTTTTCTTTAAACGGAAAAAACTGTTTTTGGCCAACTTCAGCCACCATTTTGAAAGTGAAGCGGATGTTGAAAGTTTTAGACAAGTATTCCATTCCATTTTTGCACGTAAAAATCTAATTTGACTGGACTATACATCCAACCCGCAAATTTCTGGCCATGAGTTTCCCTGATGTCTTTGATTTTGCCATCTTACAAATGATAAAATGCATTAGAGAGTCGGCAAACACCATAACTCAATTTTGTTCATCAGTTAGCCTCGTGCATCGAAGCAGAGCAGACGTGCATGGGCTGACTTTCAGTTACTTCTTAATATAAGTAGTCAACTCGCAAGCTATTAACATGGCATTTAACAACAGCAATGTCTATCACCAGGCCAACCAATCACTTATTCAATTGATGCCTCAATCGCATTTTGGAGTCGCGCCAGTATATAGCCAGGTAACACCCTAATCTTCTATTCCATATTTATGTAATAACCAACAATACATACCTAATATACAAATCCCGAATGTACTAACTCCAAGCACCCAATATTACTACACCAATGCAAACAAATACAGTGCCGGTCAATAACTCAACAAATAATATGAACATGCCTGATTATGAAACTGATAATGAATCTTCTTCTACAACTCAAAATAATGAATGGCAAAGCCAAAGAGTGGGAGCCAGGAAAAGACGGAGAAGATCAAATCAGTCAACACAGCGCGATGCAGAGCATGTCTCGCAAGATAACACATACTCTGTCCTCTCTAATCTTAATGAAGATATTACTGACAACACAAATATTGCATAACAACAAACTAGGGTTCCTAAACCACCACCAATATTTGTACACGGTGTCACGGACTACAAGAAAATGATAAATGCACTAACAACTGTTGTAGAAGCAGAACAATACAAAACAAAAACAATGGCTGATAATGTAGTTAAAATAACCCCCAATACTGCTGACACCTATCGTAAACTGATCGCATTTATGAAAGACTCTAAAGTAATATATCACACATACCAGATGAAGGAAAATAAAGCATATCGAGTGGTAATCCGCAATCTACACCACACTGTAACCACAGCAGAAATAGCTGAGTCATTAGAGGAGAAATAATTCAAAGTGAGAACTATAACAAACATTAAGAACAGAATTGATAAAACGCCTCTCCCAATGTTCTTTGTGGATTTGGAACCTGCAGTAAATAAGGACATTTATAATCTACAGTACTTAAATAATCAAGTAATAAAGGTTGAATCGCCACACAGAAATACAACCATTGTACAGTGCATGAGGTGTCAACAATACAACCAACCACACCAAAGCGTACTGTAATCGCCCGTACGTATGCATAAAATATGGAGGTATCCATGACACTAAAACCTGCAACAAGACCAAAGAAACTCCAACCAGATGCGCATTATGCGGTGGTGATCATCCGGCAAATTATCCAGGTTGTATTGAACATAAAGAACTTAAAAACAAATTAAGATTAACCATGCACTCACAAAATCGTCATACACATATAAACACATCTCAACAACAACCACATCAAAGCAAAGCAACACTACAGTCACCGTATATTCGGCTTACATATAGTCAGGCTGCGCAGAGACACAGAGCAATTACAAAACCAGGATGTAACATTACAAAAGTTCATAGAAGAATTTAAATTCATGTTTGCTCAATTAATGCAACAAAACAACACGCTAATAAATATGTTGTCCACAATTATAAGTAAGCTAGTCCAATAATGTCTAAATCATTACGTATATCTTTATGGAATGCTAATGGCATTCTATCAAAAATAAGAAGTCGAGTCATTTTTAAAACTAAATAATATAGATATATTACTTATAGTTGAAATACACTTTACTGACAAATCTTACTTAAGAATACCATAATTATACTTGTACTTGACGGTACAGCTCGTGGAGGCACAGCTATACTAATAAGGAGTTAATGGTCCGAGCCTGACCATTAATTTACATAGTGAAATTAAGTGCCAATAGTAATAGAAGAAGATTAAACTAAGGTTGGATCTATTATTTATTAAATAATTCAAGTAAAATTAGATGCCGAGATCGACGTGACCTTCCGAGAAGTCGATTCGGGGTCAGCCGATAGCGTGGCATTCACCTACAACGCCGGCGTGGAATATTTATCAATACGCTGTAAACATCGTACAAATAGGAAATAGGAAACTTTAGACCGGAAGAGGGAACTTAAAGAGATTAACAAAATAGAGGAATTGTTTAAGGAAATAAATGCGAAACTAGATAGAATGGAGGAAAGAGATTTACGCACGGAAAGAAAACTAGATGGGCTTCAAAAGGAAATGCAAGCAATTAAAACCGAAAATGAGCGACTCAGAGAAGAAAATAGATACCTAAAACAAAAAAATGAACAACATGGGAAGAGATTAGAAGAAATAAATAGGGAAGTCAAGAAAAGGTACATAATAATACACGGACTAGAAGACCAAGAAGAAGAGAGTAATTTACAATTATATGAAAAAATAAGGGTGACCTTTAGAGATATGGGAATAAAAATAAAAATGGAAGAAGATATAAGAGAAACTAGAAGATTGGGTAAATACCGAACAAGGAAAACTAGACCCATACAAGTGGAATTTGAAAAATGGCCAAAGAAAATGGAAGTCCTTAAAGAAACTAAAAACTTGAGAGGAAAAACGTATACATAGAGGAGGACTACTCCAAAGAAACGCAGGAAATTAGAAAACAACTGATCAAACACAGAAATAAAACAAGAGAGCAAGGCTACCATGTCCTTTTAAGATACGATAAATTAATAATCGATGGAGAAGACTACTACCTGCAACAATTGAATGCAATGGGGAAAGAACCCGAACCAGAAAGAAGAAAAGACAGGAGGAAGAACCTTTAGCGAGAGATCCCCTGATGAGGACCTACAAGAAAGATTACGTAAAATAACTAGAACAGGAAGAGACGCAGACACAATGCCAAAAAACTTAGACGAAAACTATCCAGAAAACAACTAAATACAAAGACGCAGGCAATGGAACATGACATGAATAAAAATAATAATAAAAATAATAAGAATAAAAAAAATGGTAATGCGAATAGGGGAAATATACATACAGAAAAAATAACAAATAAAAAAACAAAAAATACTATAATAACACATAATATTAACTTAGCTAAATGTAAAAATAAGAAAAAGAAAAGAAAAAGAACAGGAAAAATATAGAAGGATTGATAGATACAAGAAGTAATATTTTCATAGGATACTGGAATGTAAGAACAATGGCGGAAATAAGTAAAGCTTACCAAATATCAAATGAAATGAACAAATATAATATCAGTATACTAGGAGTAAGTGAATCAAGATGGAATGGAATAGGACAAAGACGGCTTTAAGGAGACACTACCGTACTCTACTCAGGGCATGAAAATGAACAAGCTAGTAAGGAAAGAGGAGTATCAATAATGCTAAATAAAGAATCAACAAGGGCTTTAATAGAATGGAAGGGAATATCAGAGAGAATTTTATGAGCAAGGTTTAAGGCAAAATTTAGAAATATTACCATTATTAATGTATACGCCCCAACAAATCAGCAAGAGGAGGATGTCAAAAAAGAATTTTACGACCAATTATACGCACTCATGCAAACATTACAAGCAAAATATAGAAGAGATATAAAAATTATAATGGGAGATATGAATGCAAAAGTAGGAAGAGACTATAAAGGGAGGGAAAATATCTTAGGGAAGCACGGAATCGGGGATGAAAATGATAATGGCACAAGATTAATAGAATTTTGCTCCTTAAATAACTTTGTGATAGGAGGAACGCTATTTCAACATAAAGACTGTCATAAAACAACATGGACAGCGCCGGACGGAGTAACCCAAAATCAAATCGATCATATTCTTATCGAAAAAAAATGGAAGAACTCCATACAAGATGTGAAAGTAATGAGAGGAGCAGACTGCGCCTCGGACCACTCATTAGTACGAGCAAAAATTAGAATAAGTATAAAAGCCAATAATCAACCAACCCTCAAGAAAAGAAAACTGAACATAAACAAATTGACAAACCCAGAGATAACAGAGAAATATAGATAAATATTAGGAAGGAAAGCCAATGATATGTCAGCATAAAATATTGAAATGATATGGGAAACATACTAAAATACACTATTTGAAACTGCAATAGAAGTAATAGGCTATAAGAGAAGAAATGACAAACCTTGGATATCAGACGAAACAAAAAAGAAAATAAATAGAAGAAGACAAATAAAAGCAAAGTACCTAGCAGAGCAGAACCGAGACCAAAAAAAGGCCTGACAAGAAGACTACGCTAGAGAGAATAAAGAAGTTAAGAAAAGTGCAAGACAAGACAAAAGGAACTACATAAATCAAATGTCAGAACTAGCGGAAGAAGCAGCAAGAATACATGATTCAAGAACTCTAACAAGTTAGCGAAAAATCTAAAAGGATCAAACTACATATGTATAGCAAAACTAAGAAGCGAAAACGGTGAAATATTCTCTAGTCAAGAAGAAATCAAAAATCGTCGAGTAAAATATTTCTCCAAAAGATATAAACGAAGTACAATCCAGTATGAAGAAGTAGATGAAATTGGAGATCCTGAAAAAACATTAAATATTTCGGTAGAAGAAATTTCCAAAGAAGAAATAAAAGATGCACTGAGACACCTAAAAAATAATAAAGCAGCAGAAACTACTAATTACAGACAAAACAAAAGGAACCAAAATCCAAATAGAGGGAAATGATATCGAAGAAGTCGAAGAGTTCTGTTATTTAGGCAGTATAGTAAGTACAAAAGGCGATACAGAGAAAGATATAGACGGACGTATAAGATTCGCTCAAAATGCCTTTAAAACACTACACAAAATTTGGACATCTACAAATATTAGCAGGAAAACAAAACTTAGTCTTTTCCGCAGTAACATAAAAAGTACACTACTTTATGGCGCCTGGAAATGTAGTAAAAAGCAGTGGCAGAAATTACAAACATTTATAAATAGGTGTCTCCACATCATATGTGGTATTTTCTGACCTGAAACAGTTAGTAATGAAAAATTATGTAGAAGAACAGAAGAAGAAAAAGTAGAAGAGACAATACGGAAACGAAAATGGAGATGGATTGGTCATACACTCAGAAAATCAACAAAGAGTATAACAAGGCAAGCGCTAGACTACTCTAAAATAGGAAAAAGGAAAAGAGGTAGACCAAATAACACATGGAAAAGAACAATTATAGAAGAATGAAAACAAGTCCACCTAACCTGGGAAGAAGCAAAAGGAATTGCAGGAAATAGGAAAGAATGGAAGATATTAACCAATAAAATTGGGAAGGCTGGACGGACCCATGACAGTGCATGAGACTGTCAGCCTCAGCACACACGTGTCTACTACTGCTACTGAAACGCCTTAAAAGGTGCCCTTTGCTTCTTTAGGAGCTATTTATGATATATGATTATAATCATACGGAGCATCCTGACGGTACAGCTCATGGAGGCACAGTCATTCTAATAAAAAGTTCAATCGTCCATCATAAATTAGAAAAGCACTTTCTGCAAGCAACCACTATTCAAGTTTGCAAATTACCAAATCCGATCACAATATCAACTGTATACTATCCACCGAAACATAAAATCACCACAGCAGACCTTAAACCATTATTTCAGTCACTTGGTAGCAATTTTATATGTGGTGGCTACTACATCTGCAAACATACATAATGGGGTTCACGACTAATCACCACAAGGTGTCGAGTACTATATAAACTTTTGCGTGAAAGAAACTATGGCTATCTATCAATTGGGGAGCCGACATATTGGCCCACGGACCCTGATTGGCGCTTGGCCGCTAGGAGGGAGCACGCTGGCGATAACGGGGAAGGCCGTGCGACAGAGCTCGCACGGTTACCTTCAGTGACGTAGCAAAATTTTAAGTACCAGTCAATTATTGTCTTGTACTGTTTATTTTAATCAGCTTTTGAGTGTTGGACTCGTGCCTCGTCCTTTTTTAAAATAACAAGTTCCGGGACGAGAGCAGCGCAGGCCCGAGACGATGGACCCGGTATAATATATAATAATAGGATAAGGAAAGTCGTGTGATGTTCACACCAGATTTTTTTTAACTCTATACTACGACTTCATTATTGGCCATCATCACTAACATATGCTTAGTGAAGTTTTGCTGATGAAGTTTGATCTTACAGGCCCATAAGTTTATTGCCTCTGTTGTCTAAACTACTAGAAAAGCTTATAATTAGAAGATCTATAATACCGATATATGGAAAAACTGAGTCCTTGATCATCAGTTTGGGTCAAAAGATACCATTCTACCATACAATAATGTCATCGAGTTGTAAACATTATTAACACGGCTCTCGATTCTAAATCCTATTGTCCAACAGTATTTATTGATATAAAACAAGCTTTTGTTAAAGTTTGGCATGATGGCCTACTGTACCAGATTAAGACCCTGCTTCCTAGTGAATACTACCTTCTTTTTAGATCTTACTTGTCAGATCGCTACTTTCAATTAAAATACGGACAAGAGTATTCTAACCTCCACCCAATCAAATCTGGAGTGCCACGAGGAAGCGTCCTTGGACCTTTGTTCTATATATTATACAATGCAGATATACCTACATCAGACACATACATTGCAACTTTTGCTGAAGACACTGTCCTCCTCTCTAACCACACCAGTCCTAACACAGCCTCCTTAAAACTGCAAAACCACTTAACTATCCTAAATAAATGGTGAATCGAAGTAAACGAAACGAAAAGCACTCATATTAACTTTACTCAAAATCGTGCAGAGTTCCCACCAGTGTATCTAAATAATACACCTATCCCACAAGCAAATGAGGCCCGTTACCTAAGTCTTCACTTAGATAAACGACTCACGTGGAGGTCCCATATACTAAAGAAGAGAAAGGAAATTGATTTGCGAATCAAAAAAATGTACTGGTCGCTAGGCCGAAGATAATGTTCTCTCTCTCTCTAAAACAAGCTGCTTCTATATAAAGTCGTAATTAAACCCATTTGGACTTACGGCATTGAACTCTGGGGTTGCTCCTGCAAGTCAAATGTCAATATTATCCAACGAGTACAGTCCAAAACTCTACGAATGCTTGCAAATTCCCCGTGGTATGTCAGCAATTTGACATTGCGTAATGACCTTAACATAACAACAGTAAAAGATGAGCGCACGGTAAGGAATAACAGTTACTTCCTACGACTTCAAGTTCACCCAAATAGTCTCGTCTCCAACCTGCATCAGGACCCTCTCCAAGAAAACTAAAAAAGAAGAAATGGCCTAATGGTCTACAAGGAGGATAACTCGGACGAATCGCATTAACTCATAGAACATATATTGTATTTATACTTAGTTCTGATTGTTAATTGCTAGTAAACCAATAAAAAAATTTGTTCATCATAAAAATCTCCCCCCCCCCCCGATAATAGCGTTTTTGTACCTTTTACCGTCCACCTAATGCAGGCCATTGGATCCATTTTTATTATCGGTTCTGGTAGAGATTTAAAGTAGTTCCATTCAGAAATCCATCCGCCTTGCTATATATCCCGCTTGCAATAGAGATTGATAAGATCTACCACATTTTGAGTTAGAAGAACAGGTTAAAGAAAGAAACCCGACGCGACAGCACGGACAGCAATTTATGAAGCCCTTAAATTATACCGTAAAGTTTTTTCTCGACACCATTTATAATTAAGGAACACGTCGTCGTCCAGACAGTACAAATCCAATACGAGGCATTATCAAGCAGTCTCAGAAGTCTTGAATGGCAATGTAAGTTCAGCTATAATAAGGGCAACCTTGATCACCTTGACTGCACCGACTGTTTCATAGAGAGGTAATAAACGTTATCATACTCCCCGAGCTTGACAAGTCAGATATCTTTCTGTAGAATTATTGGCCAATAAGTTTCCTGTCGAGTGTGGGAAAGTTTGTAAAACAAGTGATCCGTAAGTGTCTTAACTCAGGTATCGAAGACTATGAATTGATTTCGTAGTGTCAGTGTGGGTTTTACTTCAGTCATTAAATCCACCAACTACTTCAACTGGTGAAAAGCATCACCTAAGAATACTCCAAGAAGCAAATCACAGGTGTAGTATTTTTTCGCCTGGTTAAAACGCTCGGCAAGATGTGACATCAGAGCCTAGTGTTTAAGATAGCCTCAGCTACAATTTAACTCTTTAAGGCTTAGTTTATGAGATTTTTTCTATCTGAAAGTTTCAGTGATGTAAGATTATTCAAAAGAGGAGTTTAAGCCAAAATTTCTAAGGCTTCGTCCTGTCTTTGACGTTTTACATCATCTATGCCAGTGCGCATAAACCCGGTCCTTTTTTTTTATCAAAAGACCATTTCACTGACAAGATTATTTAAAGAACCTTAGTATTTTCTAAATGTAAATATCTTGAAAGAAGAAAACTTCTTAGATACTTCAGAGTAATTCTAGACTAACAACTAACAAGGAACGATTTGCAAAGCCAAAGTAGCCTTATATCTACACTCGTCTCCTTCTTATACCCTAGCCGGCTACAAAGAGCAAACCAGCAGGTCTTGTCTAAAATGATTATCTGCTCCATCATATTGTTTTTACTTTGAGGGTAGCCCGCAAAAACCCACATCTATAAGTTGCAGGCCATACAAAACTGAGCTCTCCCCCCCCCATTTGGCATTCTATACCTCGTCTAATACTGCAAGCTTCATCGAGGTGCTGAAATACTGATAATCTACAAGTTTTGTCTCTCAAAACACTCGAAGACTTTACGAAAACATTAAAGGTAACTCCACTGCCTGTGGCCTACACGTAAGCGTCTGAAAATCTTAATTCTTTCGTAAAGCAGGGAGGGACAGCCTTTACGGTTCACCAACATCTGGATCTGAAACTAGAACTTTGGATTTTGCTAGTAAAGTCAACGTTAACTTATTTCATCTTTTTTATGGTTTTTTAGGAGTGCTTTTTTATTTGTAATAGTAAATTTCCAATCTGCTTTACATGAAGCATTAAGCAAATATGATAGCATACACCTCTCAAGGTGATACTGCTGTAGTAGTCCTATTCGCTTTAAGGAGCTCTCAGGTCACACGGCCAGGTTCTATTTCATCTTCTCACGGTAGTAACATCAGTATTGGTGGACTAGATTTTTGGAATGACCATAGAGTTAACTGGGATAATTCTAAGTAAATCAGAGAATTTCTTCAGTAACAAAGAGAATGCCGAAATCAGTGCAGTTTGGTTTGACATATACCAAAGTACATCCACCATAGCACAGAGGGTTTTAGACGAAAACTGTTGTATGATTTTTATTCGAGTGGGTTTAGCACCTCCCCGTAGTTGTACTCCATATGTCTATATCGGTTTCAGGATAGTTTTATGAAGCAAGGGTGTGTTAGATATTGATAATTAGAATTTTCTTCCCAATTACCACTACATATGTCAAAACTTCAGATTCAGTTACTGATGTTTAGAATTTCGAGATGTTTTTTTCCATCCGAGACGTTAATCTAGGTGTAATCTTAAGTACTTGGTTTCTGCTCCAATAGAGACTGAAACATCATTTAAAGTAATTGGTGGACTTACTTGACTTGCACTTATTTAGTGGTATTGACTTTTATACGCCATTTAGTAAGCCATTTATTCAAAATGCTAGAGATTTTGTTGCCAGTTGGAGATCATGGTGTGCAGACAAGATGACAGTATTATCAGCAAAGTAGCGATCATGGTGTTTGACAAGGTAATAGTTAAAAAATTCGTTATTATACTTAACTGTAAAAAATCTGCCAGTAAGGTAAGATTTAAAGAGAAGGTAGTAATAACTTGGAAAAAGTCTTTTTAATTTACAAAGTAATCGGATGTGTCAAACCTTATCAAATGCCTGGAAAATGTCTAGGAAAACAACTGCACGGTGTTTCTCTTGGTTAAGTATTTTTGATTAATTATTCTATATACTTGCTGAGTGGTAGAATATCCTTCACCGATGTTTGGATAATGGGATTGGCATACAGTGGTTAGGTGTTTAGCAAAATTATTAGATTTTCAGTAGGCATAGTTTCCCAGACAGCTTCTTGGATAAGAGTAACGAGGTACCGAACTGCTTGATCTATGTCGTCAGGTTGTGTTGTGCGTAGTTGCAGATCTATTTGTTATCAGTAATTTATTGATATTTAAGTTAATCGGTTTGTTTAGATACCAATCTGGTCTCTATTGATAGGCCTAGAGTTTAAGTTAAATATTACTGGTATATGATCTGTAGATAAATTATTGTTTGGTTTAACCAATATCAAATTTATGGATATTCCATGCGAAATGTAAAATACTAATAGATCAGGACGGTTGTTTAAATCTGTAGGTCAGCACATCGATTTATCACTGCTATGGCAGTTATAGTTGTCTGTCGTGATTAGTCTATGAGGTGTATAAATAAGTTCTCAGCTTTTTTCTGCAAAATTAAAGTTTTAATTGAAAACAAACAAAAAAAGCTTAAGTATCAAAGTATTCTCCGTTGGCATCGATGACCTTTTGCCATCTTTCGGGTAGCTTGCGAATTTCTTGGTGATAGAAGCTCACCGGCTTCGAGACGATAAAGTTATCGATGCATTTTCGGACTTCTTCTTCTGTTTTGGAGTGCGTATCAGCCAAGTGAAGCTGTAACGACCGGAATAAATAATAATCGGAAGGGGCCATGTCTGGGCTATACGCCGCATGTGGGAGAAGTTCCCAGCCTAACGCGTCTGCAGCTCATCCGTGTCAAATGTTTGAGGGCATCCAGCGCGTGGTTAATCTTCAAGACTAAACTCTCCTTCGCGAAACCTTTGTACCACTTTTTGCACGTTGCATGACTTACAGCATTCTCACCATATGCAGCACAAATCATTTTGGTGGCTTCAGCAGCGTTTTTCTTAAGATGACACGCGAAGTGGATATAAAATGGAATATGCTCTTTTGTGATCGCCATCGTGAGCACAGCTGATTATTGAAGTTATGTGCATCGAACACCAAATTACATGATGTTTCGAAAGACCAAATGTCACTGCTTTAAAACCGCAAGAGGGCGGACTAATACGTTACATGTAAACGGTGATTTGCGTCCTGTGAAATTTAAAGCTGAGAACTTATTTATACACCTAATAAATAGATTTCTACTCTTTGTTATAGTAAGTCTAGAGTCTCAATGGTTGTGTTTAGAGTTCTAATTTTCTCCGAGAATATGAAAGAATTTATTATAATCTTTTGCACAGATTATATGTCTGGGAGGGGAGTAGATTTCAGATGTAGATAAATGGCCACGGCATTAAGTAGACTTTCCCATTAGCTTGGATTGCTCTGGTTGTGTGATAAGAAATTTTTGATTATTACTGAGGATCAAAACTGTGCAGTACCATTTTTATTATTTATATTATAAATGGAGTTTTTGTTGGTGAAATAGGTTTCTGATTTTATCAACACGTCACTTTCATTTAGAAGAAGAAAAGTAATATCATGCTTATAGTTAATGAGGCCATTTTGCGTCCCAAACAACTATTTGTATTACATTAGCCATTATGAAATTAGTTTTGTAATTAAGGTTGACAGGAGATTGAGCAAAAGTTGCTTTATAAGTTATGTGAACAAATTTTTGGACTCGCTTAGAAAGCCAGTGAATTCTGCTTTTGTTGTAGTTTGATGTTTGTTGTTATTGTTTCTTGCAACACGAGACTGAGCGGCCATCGTATAGGTAAAAATGCAGTTTTAAAGGTTTTCATTATGTAAAGGTGGTGTATGAAGTGGATTTGGTGGTTGAAAGTTATTTAAGATTGAAGATTCAACTGGTGTAGTTTTAGGTTTATTGTAGGTTTTTGAATCATGCTAGTTACCACTTTTAGCACATATGTATTGTCTAATTCAGCATGTTTTAGAATGGTCATAGTTTTGTCACCTGGTACACTGAATAATTCCCGTTTTTTATATGTTTGTTTTATTATTTATTATCAAATCACTATATTTTGTAACGCCTTATTTATAAAGTACAACTAATATTTAGGGACAGTTGTTTGACATTACCTTAATTCTATCAAAACAACACACTGAGGTGTGATTATTTTACAGAAGTTTGTCAAACCATACTTCATTAAAATTATCATCGATTGTCGAAGGTTTTGTCTTTTACCTTTAAGGTATTTCCATAAAAAATCTATTGGAGTGAGGTCTGGGAAACGTTCAAGTAATCTAACACCACCTCATCGTCACTTCGTCACCAAACAGCTCTTCCATGCCTAAACTATTATAACTATAACTCCTAGTAAGTTGCAATGGTGTGTCACCGTAACATATAAATTTTAAAGAACTCGTGTAGAAGTGTGTTTATTAATTAAGCCATTTAATTTAATAGTAGCGTTCCACAAAATAAATTGAAATTCTTCATCTTACTTTCGCAAAATTATTTATAGGTCAATACACATTGCATTTAAAAAAATAAAAACTTTTTTTGCTATATTATCAAACATTATAAGGATGTGACTAGGAACTTCTATTATTGGCCAGAAGAAGAGCGAAGTAATCTAAACAATTATTTATACCATCCAAAGTACAAATACTAACTGGAATAACAAACTTGAAATATGTAAGAGAAGAAAAGAGGGCAGCAAAAAATAATTTTAATAGCCCAATGCAAAAAAAACAGAACTAAATGGCTCAAAACTTTCTCTCCCAGAGACTTAGGAGGTATAAGGGCTCTCTCGTTTCTGATATTCCCGTTTTAATTCCTAGATAATTTGCAAATTGTTAACATAAGTCTTGCCCTTTAAGTATCACCAAAGAGTCTGGAGTAGTTAAATTCGGATAGTGACTACCACACCTTTCTAATTTCTTGTACAATGTGATTAGAAAAATATTGTTTTAAGAGCTAAAAATGTTGAAAGAAAGTTGTCGGCCCTTTCAATGTGACTGGGAAATGCAGAGAAATATATAAAACGCAATTATTTGTCACTGTAATTAAGGAGTTAAACAGATTAAATTTTATATGAAAATAAATGCAAATTTTTAACAAAATTTTATTGTAACATGGAAGGAGGAGTTTACAATTACGATGAACGTCATCTAATCGATACATGGGGCTAATTTTTGACACTATTATAAACATTTAACTTTTTCAGTTGGTTGGCTGCTCTTAGATCTCTCATAATATCAAGTCTTTTTTGTAATTCTCGTGTCCTCGTATTGATTAAACGGATTGTCATTTCTCATCTTAGTCATCTTAGCCAAAAACTTAACTTTGTAAGTCTACAATTTAAAATTAGGATTGATGACAAATCTAATGTAAATTACGCTTGATTGAAACTACATTCAAGTTTGTAAATCTTCAAATCACGGATAACATCTACACAGCAGCAGAGTTTATTCCACATACGGTAACCAATATCTTGCGTAACTGAATTCATCCTAGCTGTGATCGGTGTCTTGGATCGTCTAAAATTGTTGCTAAGGGTGGTACATAAACCGCTTCTTTTATGAACCCTTACAGAAAATAGTCGCAAAATGTGGGATTAGAAAATTTCAAGTGCTAAAACATCAATGTCAAGTTTTCATTTTCCATGCGACCGTTAAAGTAAAGATTCATTAAAAAAACGTCGAGTGCACTGATAAGAATAAAGTGGAGTTGCACTCTGTTGTAAAGTTTATTTAATTTTTGTTCATTAAAAAAAAAGAAGCCAGTTTTGCAACATCGCAAGATACGTTACTCCAATAACTATGTTACCACCAAAAAAGAAAGGTCTACAAACCTTTGTTCTTAATACTGCACAGAACACATTGACTTTCTGGGAGACCTTCTTATGATCCAGGGTTGCATGAAGATTTTATAGTCCCCATACTCAAACATTGTATCAGTTCGCTTTTCCACTTACAATTAGATGAAACAGTGCCTAGTCACCAAAAACTAAACGCAGCAGGAACAGTGTCGTCTTCTATATTTTCGAGCATTTCACTAGAACTTTTCCCACACTTTAGCTTATCGACGAGCTTGTACCAGTTGTAGGCGGTATGGTTTGAACATTAAACGACGCCTCAGCACGCCTCTGCTTACCCCTGCGATGGGCGTGATATCTCTCATACACGTCCCAGGTACTTTTCCTAGCGCCACCACTCCGAAAACAAGGGAATGGGCCTTTTCAGGTATGTTTTCCCGTTTCCCTCCTCTATAACTTAGTACTTGTTTGACTGCAGAACTGGTAACATCATTGTATCACTCAGATACACCACGTCTGATGTAAGTTTTTTCATATTCAATATTTGTGTTATTTACCATACAAACACTTTTTGTTATATTAGTAATGATTGTTTATTTACCAATACTTTTTTCAAATAATATGAATAACGTAAAAGACCATTTGTATCTGACAGATACCCGCGCTCCCTTTTGGAATAAATTTTTTTGTTTTCAGTGAAATGACAGAAAAGATTTTTTTGACCTCAGTAAGCCATCAGATGTTCAAAAACTGCATGAACTTCTACTGTCTTCTGCAGAAGATCCTGAAATAGATGAAGATTACGATGAAGAACCAGATACAGACGCTGGCTCCGGTTACGAGGAAAGGAAAGGAGATTCAAATAGCGAGCAAGACGATGCGGGGTCCGAAAGTGATGAAGATTTAAACGATTCAGAATATTTCACTACAACAAAGAAGAAAGGCAATAAAATGATTAATTTTTGTAGGTGAAAAAACCCCATTATCAGAAGGAACAGAAAAACAGCCCTTCGGAATATTTTGGTACGTTTTCCTGGTGTTGTCGAGAAAGCAAAAAACATTCAAAACATTCGTCAAACATGGTCATGTTTGTTTGATGACAAGATCATCAATGGTACAGTAAAATATACTAATCAATACATGTCCATAATTAGGCCAAATTTCCAAAAAGCACGCGATGCTAAATCGACAAATGACAACGAAATCCGGGCCTTTATTGGTCTTCTTCATCTTGCTGGGGTTTAGAAGGCTAACAGATTGAACCTTGAGGAACTCTGGACTTTCATTGGCAAATTTTGATTGACAATGAGTTTAAAGAGATTTAAATTTATAATGCGCTATCTTAAATTCGACAATCAAGATAACCGAATAGAAATAAGGATTCAAAACCGACTAGCAGCGATCAGGGACTACTTTATAATACTTTTATAAATAACTATAAGGAGTGCTATTCCTTAGGTGACAACGTCACAATTGATGAAATGTTAAGAGGATTCAGGGAAAAGTAAGCCTTTCGCCAGTACATACCGTCTAAGCCTAGAAAATACGGTATTAAAATTTTTATATGTACAGCTTAGACATTTATGCAGAAAACAAGAAGTTGGCCCATATGAACTAAGCAACTCTCTATTATATGTAAAGAGATTATCTGAGCCAACTGATAATACTGGGCGTAATATAATATTGGACAATTGGTTCAATAACTATAAATGAATGGAATACTTATGCGAAAAAAGTTGTCCGTAGTTGAGACACTTAGAAAAAACAACCCCCAAATTCCACATGAGCTAAAATTTACAAAAGGCCGTCCTATAAACTCAAGCTTGTTCGGGTTTAGAAATGAAGGGACAATGGTTTCATATAATGATAATAAAATTGACGAAGAAACCAGAAAAGCTAAAAAAAGGTGGTGTAGATGTTGACCAAATCATCGAAACATACAGTGTCAGTAGGAACTCCAAGTGTTGGACAATGGAAGTGTTCTTTATTTTACTGAATATAAAACTTATAAAAACCGATAAACGTTTTCGAAGAAACTTACTGATGAACCAATTAAGGATCATATTGATGACTGAGGCGGGCTTCATACCGATTTAAGAAAAAAAATTGGTGCTCATAAAGAGTTGCTGGGCCAGAGCTTCGGCTAAAATCAGCACGAAACGGAATATCATGAGGAGCCAGAAAGAACATCAGCACGAAAAGTTACTTTAAGAGATGGCTCTATCGGGCTACGGTCTAAACTCTCTCGAATTCGTCTCACATTCTCCTCTAATACACGCGGTCGGCTCGTGCTTTTACATTTACATGAACAACCAGTTTCATGATTCCAACGACAAATGCATTTTTTTGTTGATGATTCAATGTTGTAAAGACTATAAAATGCACCTTACGCCACAGTCGCCAACTTTATTTTATTGAACCCACAAGTGCAAAAACCTTGTGCACTGTAGCCATCACTCCCATAACTGACGCTCACAACTACGACTGCTGGATGACTGTGTGCTAGGCGCGAGCGCTCTAGCGGTAGTATTCGAAACTTTAGGACATCCATGTACAGCCGTACAAAATTTAGTTCATCATTTTAAATGACCCTGTATACATAAATATCTGTTTTTGGCAGCTTTTCTCTTTTTATCTTCAAAATATCTTCTAAATTAAGTAAGGCATTGAGATTTTGTTTTGAAGATGTCTTTTACGACTAGAAAAAGCACAAAATATGCTAGTATAAAAATCTTATATAACAAAGAAAGCAATAATAGTGAGTGAACGGGCACCTGAGACGCTAACAACAGAAATGAATTGCAATATTTAAATGTCTATCTCTAGGTACAAACTTATGATCTACTAAAAGTATGATAACACAATGGCATTATTAAGTTACCGAAATATATATTACAATACGCCGTTAATTGTCTATCACACGCTTATTATTAATTAATCATTTTTAATGGTATAGTCGTAATGTATCTGAGTGTGTTATTTGGTTTAATTATATAAGTACCTGTTTGGTACTCACGATTGTACAGAATTAAGCTCTTTCACAGCTGCAAAGATATGAAATGGCAGGATGCGAAACAACCGCCAGTTTTAAATATAATTAATGAAATATTACCTTTTAATTGGCATTCTTACAGTGTGCTTTTAGTAACCGCGATACCATTCTCTAATTTAGTGATAAAAAACATTGAAATAAAATTTTATGCGGTTTTGGCGCTTCAATTGTGGTGATTTTAATGTGGAAAGTAAAGACCGTTAAGCACAAAAAAATTAAGAAAAATATTTTAGGGATTGTTAGAGTAATATTTGTCAGACGCAAAAGAGACTTGCAAAAGAAATAAATTTTTAAATATTTAAAACTACGGGGAGAGGTTTGCAAGGAAGACCAATGGATGTCATACAACTTGAAGAAAAAGGAGACTCGCGGACGCAGAGTATAGATTACAAAAGTTTAAAAACGCAGCTTTTATAATCTGACCAGAAGAAACCGAACGAGCACTGAAGATGCTCCTTTCTTACAAATCACCAGAGAACGATGAACTCTATACATTGCTTCAAAATTCTTATAAGCCGATTAGTTTATCTTTCTTCGTGCCGAAGAATTTGAAGAAACTGGCAGACTGGTGCATTGGAAAACGTCACTTAAGGTAAATTGTCTTTCTGTGGAGATACCTGAAACTCCCATAGGGCGCGTCTCCAACTAGCGAATAGCGAAACGTTCTTTGGCTTGCTGGATAGTAAAGAGTTTACCTCTTGCAGACCAACAGAACTTCATCTGTGACTCAGAAGAACATCTTCTTGCTTTAACTCACATTGAGTGCTTATTTCAGCTTAATTTATTCTATCTCTTGTTTTTCTTTAACCTCCGATGCAATTAAGTGACAAGGGTTAGGAGGCTTTTTAGTTTCTATTTTTTCTTTTTTTGGAATAAATTAAATAATAACGGACGGGTCACAGTTGTAGGTACCCCCATAAAGGAAAGCTACACCGAATGGTTGTAATACCAAATGAATTAAAAGGAAGCTAATAGCTAGATAGGAAAAATAAATTAAGACATAGTAAACCGATATCATCTTTTGTATTTTAATTAATAAAAATTACGGGAGTGCATTATAGAGAGCGCATAAGCTTTGTATTAGTTTAACTTTACGTATTACGTATTTCTTATGGGTGGCTTATGCTTACGTTCATTATAAATGGGAACTAAGTTAAAGCCGATCTAGTTAAATGTATATACGTTCCCACCTTGCAAAAATTTGAGGGAAGACGGGTAAAAAATTATCAACCTAAGACGCCAAAAATATCTTTTGGCGGACAACCCCTCGTTATTATACAAGTACATAATACGACCCATCTGGACACACGGTTATCAGCTGCGGGACTGTGCAAGTTAATCAAACATCGAAATTGTTCAACAATTTCAGTCAAGAACCCTTTGCAGTATGACAGCCGGTCCTTGGTGTGTGCCTAACCAAACCCTTCATACGGTTCTTCATATCTTTTCTGTAAGAGAACTAATCAGTCAGTATGCTGTAAAGCACCACACCTCCCTGGAGCTTTACCCCAACTAATTTGTAGCATCTCTCACAGAAGGTAACCACCCTCTTCCCCCAGAACTAAATAAAGAAACTTGTAAACTAATGGCAAACTAACTTTAGTAGAAGTCTTTCTAATCACACCTTTATATGCCATACCATAAGCTCATAAAATGGCTTGTTGAGTTTTGCTTGAATAATTTTTTTTCAATTTCTATCTTTTAAATTTCTCATTTTTTTCAATTTTATTTCCTGTTTGCTTTTATACTTAAATTGCGACGGTCTAATTACTTTCTTGCTAGTTTTAAATACACTTTCTTTGCTTTCCCTTCTTCGCTTTTGATTCTTTCAACTATTTTCCTTACACTTTATTAATTTTGTTTTTTAATATGTTCTCTGTGCTTTTCTTTCTATTACACTACTGATAAAAGGGTTCTTTTTCAGGATAATCGCTTGCTTTTAAAAATTGTGCGGTCAAGTATTTTCCTTATCCTTTTAAGATATCCTGGGTTGTTTTGCTTTCTTTAATATTTTCTTTGCCGCAATCTAGACTGTAGATGTTTTTCACTGTAGTATTCGTTATTCTTCACAATAAGTCGCTCAGGCCTTCTTATTGCGTGACAATACCGCATTCTCGGCACTGACATTTCTAAAAAAATTATATTTAATAGTTTTTATTACACATTTAAAAAATAAATGCCTCTAAATCACAAAAAGCTTGTGTCACTCCTGGCAGAGGAATTAACTACGGATAAGTAATGATACAGCTCCCTTCTTCAAACAGCAACTTCTAACATCAACTATGTAATAAACGACATAGCGGACAATGAGCTATAAACACATGCAAAGTTCACACACGTTCCTGTTTGTAAATCTAAAGTGAATGGGCACGGAATATATGTGACCTATACAAGAGAGCATGTAGGTGCATGGCTGCACGTCATTATTATGTAAATATGTACATCTGTCATGATATTTAACATTTCAGGCAGTTGACGTTTTAATTACGTTTAGGCAATCTTTCATATGGGAATGACGTTCGATGTTTGATAATACGAGAAGCATTTGAAAACACTGATAGTAATTTGTTTAAATAATTTGGGCAGTTCAAAATATTAAGCACCAGCGAATATCTTCTACACTAAGTTCAATGTAGAATCAAGTACGTGGTCTGCTTCGAAAGTACCGATACATACAATGCAAAAAATAATTACAACTAAAAGTCTGCATCGTCAGTAAAACGGTATCAGATACGAGAAACATTGCATGTAGCTTCAGTTTCCTGCAAAATAAACGCCCTGAAATTTTGCACTCTTCTCCCAGCGTCGCTTTCACTGTTCAGGAAATTTTGAAAAGCTCTGTATTGAATTCGCGCTGAGTCTAGTCGATGGCTGTAGTCTCTTCCCCTTCGATGATGATTAAGTTTTGGAAATAGTTAGAAATCGCAGGTTGCTCCGCCGTTTTCCAATAGATGGCTTTAGGTAGTAAGTTGTAGACATCATACAATAAGCTTGGGCATTTGTCAACATAATCCCATCGGAACATTAGTCATTTGTGTACGTATTGCAAATGTATCAAAACGTATCAAAAATGTCAGATTGCAAGCTAAATTCTTGTCATTTGCGGGAGGTTTCAATTTTCTGCTTCAATATGAAAAAATCTGCGACTGAGGTCCACAGAATGCTCTCAAATACTTATGGCGAGACCGCTATTCGTAAAAGAACGTGTCGTGAGAGGTTTCAACGCTTCAAAAACGGTGCTTTTAATATAGAAGGTCGGCATGGCGGTGGAAGAGAGAAGGTTTTTAAAGATGCAGAATTGGAGACATTACCTCTTGAAGACTCGTATCAGATTTAAAAGAAATTAGCAGGATCATTAAGAGTGATTTAACAAGCCATTTCAAAACGCCTCAAAGCTATGGGAATGATTCAGAAACAAGGAAATTAAATACCACATGTATTGAAGCCAAGAGATGTTGAACGGCGTTTGTTTGCGTGTCAACAGCTGCTTGAGAGGCAAAGATGGAAGAGATTTCTGCATCGAATTGTGACTGGGCGATGATCCCAAGCATAGAAAATTATGGAGATTTTCCGGCCATGCTTCCACGTCGACGGCCAAACCGAATATTCACAGCCCCAAAGTCATGCCCTGTATTTGGTGGGACCAGCTCGGCGTAGTGTATTGTGAGCTGCTAAAACTGTCTGGAACAATCACAGGCGATCTGTATCGAAAGCAATTAATGCGTTTAAGCCGAGCATTGAAACACAAACAGTGATTTTGCATGACAATGCTCGAGCCATGTCGCAAAGTCGGTCAAAACATACTTGAAAACGTTGAAATGGGAAGTCCTACACCCACCCGCCGTATTCTCCAAACATTGCTTTTTCTGACGGTCACTTGTTTCGATCAATGGCACACGGTCTGGCTGACTAGCACTTACGTTTTTATGGAGGAGTCAAAAATTGGACCGATACGTGGATCGTCTTAAAAAATTAGCAGTTTTTTCGACGCGGGATTCGTACGCTGCCCAAAAGATGGGAGAAAGTAGTGGCCAACAATGGACAATATCTTGAATCGCAAATGTCTAATCAGTTTTTTACAATAAAGCCTCGAATGTCGGAAAACAGCAGAAGCAAAGTTGGTACACCTATTAAATTAAAAAAATAGTTAATTTGCGATAAGTAATAAATTAACATAATTTTAAGTATAGTTTTGTGAAGACGCTATATAGAATGTAAGCACAATTTTCTCTGGTTATCTTCTTGCGGCCGAAGAGTGGACTGTATAGTAATTTTAAAATTAAACAAAGGAACTTCAAGCAAAAGCTAAAGCTAAAACACTAACCTGTGAAAACGGGGCTTTCCCGCAGAAATCGGTTCCCTGTGCTGTTGGTCCTGGGGCGATCCAGGAAGAGAAAATAAGAGTATGGGTAAAAAGATAGGACAAGTTACCCCAATCTTCACAGCGGAGCCGAACGGTAGCGTCTTTCCTGGTACAAATATACCTTCGTCGTTCCTTGCCTAGTTAGAACAAAGAAAAATGGACCGAGTTTTACCGGCAAAAATTTCAAGTTCGAAATGCAATCGGGAAAAGGTTAATCTGGTCAGCAAAATATCAAATTTCGACACAAAATTAGCTTTTAACAAAACGGCATCGCAGAAATAGAAACTTCTGCCTCCAATCAAACAAGCCGGCAAACTCTTGGTCAAAAAATTCCCGACTTGCGGAAAACTTAAAGCCGGTCGCCCGCTTTCTAAAATATCACAAACTAAATTCAAAAACAAAGCCAAAAGAGCCAGGCAAGGGCCGGCAGCCGAGAGCAGAGCAAAGGCCAAGCGAACGCGGCCCGCGGCTCAAACACCGTGATCGGACAAATTCGCGGCCGATATCTCAAATTCAAAATATACAGGAGGGAACCAAAATACGGCCGGCCCTAATTTAAAATTAAAATAAAAGTAATTGGAAGTTAGCGAAAACATTATCAAACATAAGAAGTTTCATCGTCGTTGGTTTGTAAGATATTGCTAAAATTTCTACTTTTAAAATTTGAGGTTGCAAACCTTAAATTATCTTGTGTTTTTTAACTGCTCTTTTCTTCAATATATTTATGTTTCAACTCAAGTTTGAAAACAATATATGTCAAACAGGTCAGTGACTAGACTATACAAATGGAGAAAATTTTCCAAAGACACTCCGTCTACATCATATATTTTTCGGTTGAAATAAAGTTTTTTGTTGCACAGTAATTGTGAAATTAACAGAAAAAATTAGTCTGCTTGCTCAACCACATCTGTTAGAAATACTGCATCTGTAGTTGAAAATGTTGCATAAAATTCAAATTTGTTGATTTAAATACTTTTTCAACAACTGAACATCTTATAAACTGGTCGGCTTACAAAGTCCAGCTAATACAAAAACGTATGCCAGAAGACCATGAACAACACCGTACATTAGTTCATTAAGTATTGTAAAGAAGCAAAAACTGATCTTTATTTTTCAAATAAATTATTTTATCTAACAAAGCCCACTGGGTACGTCCATAACAATCACCGTTGTGTCTCAGAATTGAAAAACCCCTCCATTTCCAACAAATTACAGTTGGCACTGAATATCTAATCTATAAGTATGAAAGAGAAAACCCTCACCTACTGACTGATTCATCAATGCCCAGCCTAAAACGCCGAACCTAAAACCTTGAAACTTTAGGGTTTTATTGTCTGTATGACATAGGGACGTACTAAGAAAGGATTTTTCGAAATTCGCCTTCCAAGGGGGTTTAATGGGGGTCTGATGGTGGTCTAAAGTTTTAAGCTTCTTCGAAAACGACTAGAGTTAGAAATTTTAAATTGGTGGGAATGATCCTCGACAAAATTGAAAGAACATATGTTTCGGGAATTTTTGATCCGACTTCCCACAGGGGCTAAACTAGGGGTCAAAAGTTTTATGCAGACGCTCATTTACTACCAAACCAATAAAAATAGACCTTTGATATTTGGCATGAATAATCTTTAAAGTTAAAGAACCATTGTTTCAGTAAATTTTGATTGGGCCACTCAATGGAGCTAAATTCGGGGTCCATTTTTTTTGGTGGGGGGGCTTTTTTACTTTGAAACCAGTAAAGATAGACCTTTATATTTGGCAGGAATAATCCATATTTAAAATAAGAGAACCCTTATTTCAACAAAATTCGATCCGATCCCTCCGAAGGGGTAAATTAGGGGTCTAAAATTTATACTTATGAAATGGGTTCAAAACTCAAACTATGGAAGTCTATCGACTTTCTTAAATGAAAACGCAATTCCGCAGGACTAAACGAGGAAGGGAAGCCAAAGATATATGCAGGAAGCAACTAAGATTAAATATCCGTATACAGTCCAAACGAAAAAATATATAAAAGTCCAAAAACTAAGAAGATGAATATACTTACTTTTTGTCAAAAAACTTGAAGCAGGAACTTTTTAACCTTTTAAAACATATTGCATTTTGTCACTTTAACAATGACCAGAAGTAAACATGTGTCCCAGTTACAAACGTGCATATTATTGAAAATTGTTCCATTATTCTGAAATAGATAGTAGGTATGGTAAATTTATAGACAGTCCATCATTTGAAATACCACATCCTCTTGCTTTAAACTTGTCAAGCTATATTACCTAAGATGACTTAATATGCCCATTAACGAAAGAACTGGAAATTTATTTGCTTTTTAAATGGTTTTATTTTTTGTAGAAAACCTTAATGTCAATTAAATCATTCTCTATTCTTCTTCTTCTACTCTTATATAGGCTATTAGCCTGTTTCTAACTACACATTTCGTGTAGTACTATGAGCCATGTTGGGCGTACCCCGGGCAGGTGGCTAGTCTGACCCGTTAGAAGAAGGAGAATGTACTTTACGAACGCCAAAGGTGTTTGTATGATGGCCGGAGAGCACCCGATGTTTGTCGTTATTTTTGACCTGGGAGTCGAAACCAGGGCCCGCCGCGCGTTAGTCTGGCAGGCCGAGGCCTTTACGTCGCGGCTGTCGTGCTCTCATTCTCTATTCTTTGAAGGTTTTAATTCTCGATTCGTCGGTTTGCCTTTAAAATTGCTTGTTCTAGAGAACCAACTCTGACTATGATAAAGTGCAACTATGTTTTTAACTCCACGAAAACTTGGTTTATTGCCAAACAAACCTTTAAGTTGCGGTAATTCTTAAAGAAAAATTTAAGTTACAAGTTTTTTCAAAAAAGCAAGCCGACAAATTTTGCTATTATGAATTTGACAACATATGATTATTTAATGGACAGCACAGTCTGTCTTCATTTGAATTTTTTAAGTACAACGGTACTGAATTATGCAGGAACTACTCCTTGTTGAATGCAGCTTGGACCATACCTGATAAGTAAGGATCGTATGGTATAATTCACAGTAATTACCAATAAGTGCAAAGTGTTTTGTAGTAATATAACAAGATTTGCATCATATTAACAAATAGCAATATTTGAAAAATTGCCACAACGATTGTGACCTTTCTGAACATTCAATTTTTTTACTTTTTGCTTTTAAGCCTCTTTTCTTTTGAGTAATACCAATGTTGTCATATAACAATGCTTCAGTTCCTCTCTAAATTAAGGCTTTGATTGTAATGAACTTTATTTTGGCATCAGTTTTGAGCCAGTTTGTTGAAGGTGCAGGTAACTCATTCGCACACTTTTGAGATCTTGTTAAATCATTTTTTTAGAACTTAACATTGATTTAGTTTTTGTTGATGATCAGCAGATGGGATACGCATGCAAAGCACGATGTGCATGTCTCCAACAATAATACTAGCTTACCCTCAAATATCACTCTTTCAGATCTTTGTTGCATTTAATAGTCATGCACAGCAAAGACGACTTTGCAAATTTTTACTACCATTTTTTACTATTTTAGAAAAAATGCTGTCTCTTTTACATTCTTACTAACCAAATTTAGCAGGGTTGCATTGAAAAGGCAGATTTTTAAGATATTAAGCGTAGATGGTCCTCTTTTAGGTCTGATCGATAAGTTAGCCTACGCTTCAATAGCACATGTAAATTTTGCTATATCTCTAGCTATATATATATATATATATATATATATATATGAGCCCGTCCAATAATTTTCGAAGATACGGTGCGCGCGAGGTTCTCCGATTTCTTTCAAATTTTAGGAGCTAAAAGTAGGTAGTGAAAAAATAAAATGCTCCAATTTTTAGCCCTCCACCCACTCCGGATCCAGAGATATGAATTTTTGAAAATTGAAAATTACCCTTATTTTGCTGTTTTTAAAAAATCCATATCTGGGGAAGTTTGGGTCCAATCGGGTTCAAATAGGACGCATTTTTTTCGTCTGTGAGTCTACTTTCATGCCATCTGGGTCCGGTCTATTTGTACGTGCCTCTCTTTTCTTGGCAGCTTGAAATTCGAGAACATAAAAACAGCAAATTCTTTCATCTTGAAAATGGGCCCAGATTACAGCAACAGAGTGAAAACATTTTAGACGTAATAGGCATGAAAGTAGGCTCATAGACGAAAAAAATGCGTCCTACTTGAGTCCGATTTGACCCAAACTTCCTCAGATACGAATTTTTAAAAAATTGCATTTCCGCGAAATTCGAGTTTTTTTCCGGTTTTCTAAGTGTCACCAATCGCGCCTGACCGATTCAAATACTTTGAAAAGTGGGGAATTGTTGTTTTACTAGAATACAATGATTTCTTTATGGTTTTATCTTTGGCCCGAACTTGCAGCATGCGCGATCGCCACTGCGCAGATTGTTCTTTTCGAAGGGAAAATAGACGGAAATTGTGGGAATTTCTGAATTATACGGTGAGCAGGAGCTCAAGAAGGGTTGAAAAAGGTCGACGTCAATGCAAAATACTCTTTTGACAGATTAAACGGTGATAGAACCTGATTTTAATAATCTTTCGACACCTTAAACCAGTGTTTTCTGTAGTCATTTTTTAAAAAAATTACACTCTGCTAGTAGCACATATTACTCCCACTAACAGCCAGTGTATGTCCGTCTGCTAAATTGGGTGAAATTCGAATTCTGAAGTTTTTCAATTATCACGTCGGCTCAGTGTTGAGAGTTCATTCAAACAGTTTCAGAATACTACGATATTCGTATTTCAAATCTAGAATAAGTCTTCTACGGAGAGTGGATGGCCATTCCTCAGTTTTCAGTTTCTCAGTTTCTTGTGTTATCGCCATACAAGGCTAAACACTTGTGAGGTTATGTTGTATAAGTGTAACGTGTCTTAGTGGAAAAGTAAGTGGACAATGGTTGTACTGGAAATGATGTGTGCTATCGGAAATTCCTGAACGACAGTTGTTCTGAACCTTATAATTATGGTTATTTAAGTGAATTCGTTATTGAACAATTGGATATCCTCAATTTGAGATTAAACAGTAATTTGAGTGCTTATGAAAGTGAGTGCATATGTAAAAGGCACAAGAACAAGTTTGTCGATAATTATACGGCTGAGAGGAGAAAATGTTGCGATCCATACTGAATTCATAAAAAACCTGTTCGGGGTGATCTGCGCATTATTACATAATTGAGTAAAAATGTTGTAAGGCAACGGAAAGGAGATTGATTCCAGGGAATAAAATATGTAAACGGTGTGAGCAGAAAGTTACTAAAAGTGTCGCGGAGGGCCACAATAACAATGTTGTGAGAACGGATGGTCTAAGGCCAAGAAGGACTGTTGCGAGTGAAGTAGATACTCTAATTAAAGGAATAAGCGATCTTGAGACTCATCCTTCTAGTTCATCGCAAAGTTCAGGTGGTACTGAATTTCTGACTTGTAGCAAGGGACGATCGACTCTCAGAAACGTTTGTCGAGAACTTGGAATGCCTTATCTTGAATTATCACGGGTTTCTTTGTCCAGAAAAGAAAAACTAGTGGTCGATTTTTTAATTGATATTTAGGCAAAATTAATTCGTAAATAAAAGATGCTTTTAATCTCGATCTAAATTCAATTATGCCACTGGTTACTGGAAGTTCCATCTAAGACAGTGTCTCTCTTCATCAACTTTTGACAGAATTGCAAAGAAAATTCGACAGCAATTCAACAATCTCCGACAAGATATCCCTTCTTTACTTGTTCCAAGGAACTGGAGTTTTGATTTATGTCAAAAGTACTTTAAATGTACTTCGTATATGTTCAATAAAGTACGGAAGCTGCAGAAAATGGTAAGTTCTTCATGATGAAAGTTGTAAGATTATTGTCTAGAAAATTGGTTTAATTCCACGTTTTCATGTCTATAGGTGAATTAGAAAATCCACCGAGAAAAACATTCTAAAATTTCTCAAGCAATGGAAAAATTATAGAGAGTTATATTCTGGATCCCAAAATTCATACATATGTCCAGGGAAGAAACAGAATTTGATAAGGAAGGCTCGAGATGAAACGGGTCGATGGTCGAAATAGTAAAACAAAAGCGTCTGCTCCTCTACACACTACGAGATTTACACTCTAACTTTCTGCAGATTATAAAGGGGATGAAAACGTACCAAAATTTTCTCACTTTGCGAGTTTGGTACCTGAAGAATGTATTTATGCTGGAGATCCAGGCTCCCACAACATTTGTGTCTGTGTCGAACACGAAAACATTAAGCTCAAGCTTCTTGCTCTGAATAAAAGGATCAATTATCGTGATTTGATAGCAGCTACGACTTGCGATTCAGATAACATAGACTGTATGCTCCATCGATGTGGTAAACCTCCAGGGATTTTCGGAATTACGCAAGTCCTGGATGATTTTGAGATTTCCTGGGACATAACAGAGATCAAGTACAAATTCTGGGATACCAAACAAGATACACGAGCTTCTCTTATTACAATGTGTGAGAAAAAAGCCAAATTCAAGACAAATTTGCTAGAAGATTTGTGGAATATAACCAGTCACCATTTTTTTGCCCAGACCCAAAAAAATTATCTCCTTACCAGCAAGAATGAGTTGCAATGGGACACCTGTATAGTTCTTATGGATTTCTCCAGGCATTCTACTATAATAATAAACAACGCAATTTATCCCTTCGTAATGTATTTTAAAAATAAAGATGATAATCAATTGCAAGAAAAGAGCATTTGTATTATTAGCAACAGCAAGGATCATTGGGCTTATGCAGTGCATGCATTCCAAGATGAGTTTTTAAAAATTATCAGAGTTGAATACCTATGGATACAGAAGATACGATACTTTTCAGATGGCGCTCCTACACAGTACAAAAATAAGTAAGATTCTGCTTATATCAATATATTGTATTGAAAATTCTTGCTAATCGAGTTCTCTGTTCCAGGAACAACTTTGCCAATATGCACGAGAATGACTTCGGAATCAAAATAGAATCCTACAATTTTTTCGCAACCAGCCATGGAAAAAGCCCATGTGATGCTGTAGGGGGTGTGGTTAAGAGGACAATGTGGAGCTGAACATCAAATAGTAAATGCTGAAGAAATGTATAAATTTTCAGAACAAAATATAAAAAGCATGAGGTTACTAGTAAGAAAATTAAATGGATGTAACAATAATTAAAATTATAATCATTATTCACACAGATGTCTATAGGTCCCAGATGTGAAGGTTCAACAACATAAAAAAAATTAAATCAAAGATTTCATAGTGCAAGGGCAGTTGAGGGTACAAGAGGTCTTCATTGCATCATCCCAGTCAATGGTGAAAGTATACGTTTAAAACAAACATCTTTTGATGAGAAAGAAAAAATTGTTAAGATTTTGGATAAGACAAATAAAAAAAGAAAACGAGATGAATAATAAACTTATTTTGTTGACATATGTACGATATTTCAAGATAATGTTAATCAGAATTTTGAGAACTTTCATATGTATGTAATAAAATGTAGGTAAATTTAGGGGAGGGATTTAATAATCTACAGTGTATTTATCGAGCAAAAATAATAAAAAATACGGTTTTATCTTGGAAAATACAACATCGACTGTTTTTTTTTTGACTTTGACCTTTTTTCCACCCTTCTTGAGCCCCTGACTCGCCGTATAATTCAGAAATTCCCACAATTTCCGTCTATTTTCCCTTCGAAAAGAACAATCTGCGCAGTGGCGATCGCGCATGCTGCAAGTTCGGGCCAAAGATAAAACCATTGGTGACACTTAGAAAACCGGAAAAAAACTCGAATTTCGCGGAAATGCCATTTTTTAAAAATTCGTATCTGAGGAAATTTGGGTCAAATCGGACTCAAGTAGGACGCCTTTTTTTCGTCTATGAGCCTACTTTCATGCATATTACGTTTAAAATGTTTTCACGCTGTTGCTGTAATCTGGGTCCATTTTCAAGATGAAAGAATTTGCTGTTTTTATGTTCTCGAATTTCAAGCTGCCAAGAAAAGAGAGGCACGTACAAATAGACCGGACCCAGATGGCATGAAAGTAGACTCATAGACGAAAAAAATGCGTCCTATTTGAACCCGATTGGACCCAAACTTCCAGGATATGGATTTTTAAAACAGCAAAATAAGGGTAATTTTCAATTTTCAAAATTCATATCTCTGGATCCGAGAGGGTGGAGGGCTAAAATTGGAGGATTTTATTTTTCACTACCTACTTTTAGCTCCTAAAATTTGAACGAAATCGGAGACCTCGCACGCAGTATCTTCGAAAATTATTGACGGTCTCATATAATATATGTATATACATATATATATATATATATATATATATATATATATATATCGATAGTATAAATAAATTTAAGTTAACATTTATTTCGGAACATAATTGCGGAAACCGAAGCATTACTTAAAAATTCTTATTCATATTGTTGTTCACATATAATATGTTTCTTTTTTGGAAACCAAATTAACCCTACTTACATGCATAAATAATCAAATACTTTATTCTTCATTTTTAATTAACATGTTGATTACCTATATGCCAATATTACTTTTCGGAAATTATTTTTGGTTTGTGGTTTTCTACATGCATCTTGCAATAGTCTTCTTCTTCTTCTTCCCATCATGCTTTGGATAATGCGACACTACGATTCTGTAATTTTATACTTGTTTCTTCCATCTCTTTTTTGGTCTTCCCAAGCTTCGTCTTTCTTTTTGCTCTATATCATTCGTTTTAAATATTTTTCCATTGCTGTCTGTAGTTTTTTATTTTGTCAATAATGTTGAATATTTCTAGTTATTCGTTTCTTTTTTGTTTCTGAGATTGTATTCGGTGGTTGGTCGTAGGAATCGCATTTTTGATGTAGTTATTCTGAGTTTATTATTTTAGTAGGTCTACCGTTCGCTAACGCATGTTGCGGCTTGGGACAGCTGCTACTTTATAGAACTGCATTATTGTTTCCTTTTGTACTTTTTTCTAAAGTGTTCTTTTTATTATGCCATTGTAGTAGTTCAATTTTTCGATTTTTTGGGATATCGACCTTTCCCATGAAAGATATTGAACAGCCCAGAAATTTAAAACAGTTCACTTGTTTAATTATTTTCATTTGGTACTATCTGTGATGGGACCGGTTCATTTCGCTTTATTGGTGGATATTTTTAAGTTATATGCTTTTATTAGATTTTGTGGTTTATAAGCGGCTAGTTGAAGTGAATTTCTTGAATCTGCAACTACAAGCTGATCGTCTGCGAATAGAAATGTGGCAACGTATTTTGTTTTATTTAGATTATGCGTATAAGTTTCTATCTTATCAATCCAATGCCTCACAGCATCGTCAATATAGAAATTTGTGATTTGTCTTTGTCTTGGAAGGGAAATGTCCACTGACGTTTCTCCTTATATTTCACTATTACTTAGTGTTGTTGGGATAGGTTTGCAGGTCAGGTTTTTTTAAGTCTTCTGTTGAGCGGAACATCCGTATATGGGTTCTCTATGAGATCGTTTGGATTTCCTGTAAGGCGGTCTCGATAATTGGTGGCAGCGGTATCAATTACTTCAGTGATGTATGGGATTTGCAGGTCTTGGTGCAGCATTAGGTTGCTAATACACCACGGCGCGTTCACAATCGCACGTAGTGTTTTGTTTTTAAAGGGTTTTTAATCGGGTAGCTCTGACACAGCCCCAGAGATGTACACCGTAAGACCACATAGGTTTTAGCGTCGTTTTGTAAAGAAGAATTTTATTCTTGGTGGAAAGTTTTGATTTACGATCCATGAGCCAATACATCTGTTTGAGTTTGAGATCCATCTGTTTTCGCTTCGTCTGTATGTGTTTCTGCCATGTCAAGCGTTGATCTAAATGTAACCCTAGATATTAACATCTGGTTTTGCTGGTACAAGAACTCCATTTACCGTTACAGGAGGACAGACTTCGGTGCGGGTGGTGAATGTTACTTGGATAGATTTAGATTGGTTTATCTTGGTTCGCCACTTGTACCGTTCATTAAGATGATTTAGATGAGTTTGCATGTTTTGGGAAGATGTTGCAGGACCATCATCTGAGTATAGGATAGCAACGTCATTCTCAAATGCAGCAATAATGGTGTTTTCCGTTTCAGGTAAGTCAGCAGTGTATATAAGGTAAAGTAACGGACCAAGCACGCTTCCCTGCGGACGCCAGACTGTATGGGGTAGTAGGGAGAGACTGCACCGTTGTGCTTCACGGTAAGGTAAGATTTTAGGAGGATATAGTAATTGTTATTAACCATATTTTTGAGCTCGTAAAAGAGGCCCTTATGCCACACTTTATCGAACGTTTGAGATACATCTAAGAATACCTCATTGCAATATTTCTTGTCCTCGATGCTCTTGGATATCTGATTGACTATTCTGTGTGCTTGGTGAATCGTTGACATTTTTTCGCGAAACCCAAACTGATAGTTAGGCAGCAAATGTGCTAGTTGGTAGTCTTCTTGTAGCCGTTTGAGTAATAGCCTCTCAAATATTTTAGAAGGAATAGTCAGTAAGCTTATAGGTCTGTACGACGATGTTTCATGGGATGATTTACCATTTTTGTGTATCATTATTATTTCTGCGTATTTCCATATAAAAGGAAAATAGCAAAGGCTTAGCATTCGGTTGTGAGAAGGACGAGAGCTTTACAAGGTAGCATTTTTAGTATTTGTCCGGTTATTAAATCATATCCCGGACTTTTGCGTTGGTTTAGCTTGGCTATTTCATTTCTAACTTCTGGTGGGGTAATGCTTTTTATTGGTGGTGACATTTGACAGGGTATGTCAAGAAAGTCTTCAACATCATCGTTTGGGACGCCAGGTATTGGTCCTGCTGCTTGGAAAACGTAGGATAAGTGGGTTGCAAAGGTGTCAGCCTTTTCTTGGTCGGAACGGGCCCATTCGTTATTGAGTTTTCTTATCGGGGACTTTAGTGGTGTGTGTTTTTAAGTTTTTTAGTAGCTTTCCATAGGCTGTAGTCATCAGGTGATAAGTTTTGAATGAATGTTTCGAACGTTGAGTTTTGGTCTTTATTAAGTGCTGCAGTAAGTTTCCTGGATAGTCTTCTATAGCAAAGTAGGTCGTTCCTATTGTGTGATTGCTGCCATCTCCGTCTGGCTTCTCTTTTTTTACTGATAAATTGTCGGATGTGTAAGGAGTGCTGGTGGGACTTACTGTTTATTGTTCTGTTTTAGGAGTCGATTGCCATGCAGCTTGTTGTATTAGGTTAGTAAAATATTGGACGGCGGCATCAAGCTCTGTTGAATCTTTAATGCGTATGTTGAGATTTATGTTTCCGTTTATATATTCTACAAACTTTTCCCAATCCGTGTATCTCGTAGTCAGGCTTGGGTATGTAGGTTTATTTATGACTGCGGTGCACATACTGAGAATAACTGGTGTGTGATCTGATGACAGGTCATAATTTGAATCCACTAGGCAGTTTTGCGTTTGGTATGCCTCTAGTTATAAAGAAATCTAAGAGATCCGGCAGTTTTCTTGGATCTGTCGGCCAGTATGTGGGTTCCCGTTCGTCATATGTGTGTAGTTGTTGTCAGTAATAGTACGTAGGAGGTTGCGTTTTTTGGTGGTAAGAGGTCTGGAGCCCCAGTGGGTGTGTTTGGCATTCCAGTCGCCCCCTGCGATAAAACAATTACCCAAATTTTGAAAGAAATTTTTATATTCTTCAGAAGGAATGGTGTGTCGTGGCGAACAGTAAATAGCTGTTACAGTCACGTTCCACTTTTCAGTGCTTACCAGGACGTTGGCAGCTTGGATCTTATTAGTTTGGTATCTGGCCAATTCATGGTGGGTCGCGTCCGATAAGCGAGCACACTTTAACACTTTCTTACGTTGAGTGAACCGAGTACGTCTTTACGCTTCGAAAGTATGGAAATTGTCTAAAGATTTAACTTTATTTTTAGTCCGAGCCTGAACTAGGAGCTGCTATCAGCGGCCTCGCCGCATGGCCGCACTATGCGTTCGGTATTTTGAAAACAAACTTGTAAATCACTTACAGTTTTTGATTTGTATGGGAATGAAACCCCCGTGTCTTGTGTGTTTGCACTATACTTGCACGTATTTAAACAGTAGTTTAATCGCCTTTTATTAAACTTTTATTAGCACCGTGATTTACAGGTAAAGGCAGGGCCTTACTATTATAGAGATTGAATAAAATTGGGGATAGACTGTACCCATGTCTTAGTCCAAGATTTGTGTTTTCGTAATTGCTTCTACCTTTATGTATTATCATTTTTGTATGCGCATATATGTTTTTAAGGACTTTAATTAGATGTATGGGTCTGTTCATTATTTCCCAAAGTTTTTTGCGGTAGATTTTGTCGAAAGCTTTGATGTAGTTTACGAATATCATGTGTGTTTCTATGTTGAATTTTTGATGTTTCTCTATTATTTGTTTTGTTATGAATATATTATCAATACAGGACCTGCCTTTTCTGAATCCTGTCTACTCTTATAATATTACAGTGTCTATTTTGCAGTCGTTTGGTCAATATTTTTGGACGTATTTTATACGAAGTGTTTAATAGGCTTATTCCTCGGTAATCATTGCATGGCGATCGGTCTCCTTTCTTAAAAATCAGTTTGACCATCGCCACTTTCCATTCACGAAGGATAGTGTAGTTAGTCCAGTACATGTTATTTAAGCGAAGGTATCTTGACTTTAGTTCTTCCGAAGCATATTTAATAGGTTTGTTATTAATTCCATCCAGTCTGCAGGCTTTCCTATTCTTAGTGCATCACAGCGCGTCATTTAGTTTTTCAGTTTCTATTGGATCTATTTCTATCTTTTCGTTTTCTTCTTCTTGGTCCTTGTCTGTCAAGTCTTCCAGGAACCATAGGTTTTATACAGCTGTTACAGTGCTTACCAGGACGTTGGTAGCTTGGATCTTATTAGTTTGGTATCTGGCCAATTCATGGTGGGTTATAGAATCTTTGATTATAATTGCTGATTCGCCATGCGCTGTGCCATCAGGGTGAATGCAATTGTAGATTGAATACTGCGGTATAAGGAAAACGGTTCGATCAGTGAAGTGGGTTTCAGATACTAAGAGAATATCTATTTTGTTTAGATGAAGGAATGTTATTATCTCTTTTTTATTATTGAGGAGCCCATTGGCATTCCACGTTGGGATTCGGGGTGTTTTAGCCATTATGGATTTAGTTTGTTGATGACTGTGGTAAGCAAGTTTAGAATCATGCTGTTCTGATTGAGCAACTGCGCGAACATGTTTTTGAATTCATTTAGGAATAGTGTCAATTGGTCCTCTAGCTTTTTTGTGTGTTGGGCAGGTGTCATATTGTTGTTATTGTTTAGTACAGCTTGAGCGTAGGTTAGATTTTGGTTTTGTAACATCTGTGTATTGACGTTAAGTTGCTGTGCTTGTGGGTGTGGTTATGTTTGTGTAGAGCTAGCTGGGGATGTTTGGCGCCATTTTTGGGCAATTAAATCTTTGTAGACTCTACAGCCCTTATAGTTTGCAGGGTGCTGCACATAGAGCACATTGCTGGAGTGTCTCTAGTTTTCCGGCATGAATTTGAATCGTGTTGGTTCCCACATTTCACGCAATTTGTTATTACAGTATGCTTTAGAGTCCATACTCTTGACATCGCATACATTGGACTATTTGCGTCTTTTCTTGGTTTCTAGTTATTTTGGTGTTGTAAATCAAATATTGCTTTTTATTAGTTTTGGGTTCAAGATAAAGAATAAGGAAAGTGGTTCTTTAGTAATTCTGTGTTTCAGTTCATTATGTTTCGTACTGTATGTCCTGCTTTAGAAGCTCATCTTTGATTTCATTAGCTGGCAAGTGATGTAAGTTTCTAATCACTATTCTGTAACACGATCTTCTTTCGCTTGGTAGGTGTGGTGGATAATCTGTTCTCTCTCAAGTGTTTTACTAGTTTTAGGTATCGATTTTGTGAGCATTGATTTTCACTGTATCATTAGCTAAGGCTTTGTGTGATATGTTTCATCCTCCGTAATTTTCGCAAGATTATTAATCATGTTCTGTAGTTTTAACCCATATTTAAATATCGGGTGGCTTAGGTGTAGCTGGTTCAGTGGTGGTGTTCTGGCTGGTTGTGGCATTTTCGACATCTTCTCAAGCGGTTGATCTTTTGGACAGTTGTTTGAGTTAACAGCTGGGTGTTGTTCTGTTACTTTATGCCGCTAAATTTTACCAAGTTTTTGAACAAATTGTCAGTCATGTTTGTTGATGTTTGTGGACAGTAAATGAGCTTTACAGTCACGTTCCACTTTTCAGTGCGTTACCAGGACGTTGGAGCTTGCGATCTTATTAGTTTCGGTATCAGGCCAATTCATGGTGAGGTCGCGTCCGATAAGCTGAGCACACTTTAACACTTTCTTACGTTGAGTGAACCGAGTACGTCTTTACGCTTCGAAAGTATATTGTCTAAAGATTAACTTGATTTGTCCGAGCCTGAACTAGGAGCTGCTATTCAGCTGGCCTCGCCGAGCCGCACTATGCGTTCGGTATTTTGAATCAAACTGGTAAATCACTTACAGTTTGATTTGTTGAAATGATAACGTGGATCTTGTGGATAATGCTATTTAAGTGCTATCTCATGAGTGGTGACTTGATGTATTTAAGATTTGACTGATGTATGGGTCTTAGTGTTGTTCTAACACTTTGCTAACTCATTTTGTATCATATATGATTTTAAGCTTTAATTTAGATGTGTCTGATATCATGGTAGTTTCTATGTTGAATTGATGTCTCTTTTGAATTTTGTTTTTGTTATAATAGATATCAGCAGGACCAGCGGCTTTTCTGAATCTTACTCTTATAATATTACAGTGTCGGTATTTTGAAAACAAACGTTTGGTAATATTCTTGACTAGTTTTATAGAAGTGTTGTAATTAAACATCCTCGTAATCATTGCATCGATCGGTCTCCTTTGCTTAAAATCAGTTTGACATCGCCACTTTCCATTACGAGGATAGTGTTAATCAGTACATGTTAATTTAAGCGAAGTATCTTGACTTTAGTTCTTCCGAAGCATATTTACCATGTGTTGGTATTAGATTCGATCCAGAATCTGGGGACAGACTGTACCCATGTCTTAGTGCATCACAGCGCGTCATTTGTGTTTTCAGTAATTCTATCTGGATCTATATATCTATCATTTTCGTATTGCGTATATCTTCTTAGGTCCTTGTAATGTCAGTTCTTCCAGGAACCATAGGTTTTTTCAAAGCTTTATGTACTTTAACATTCAATAGATGTGTATTATGTTTTGAATTTGTGATGTTCGTGTCTGATAATATTTAGCCATCTGTTGTTCATGAATAAGTTATCTATTCTTGATATGACAGGTATCACATCTGCTTCTGTGCTTGACAGTCTTAGGTTCTAGATCTGCGTTATATTGTATATTACAGTGTCTATTCTATGTTGTAGCTTAGATGGTATGTTGGTTCTATACTTCACTTGCCTATATATTGTTATACTGACCAGGGTATCTTTTTATAATATTCCGTCGTTCAGCTATTGCAATGGCGATCTTGCTGCTTTTTTAATTATATTTTGTTTGACCATTCTTCTTTTCACGTTGTCCAGTTCACGAGGATAGTCTGCTAGTCTGGTCCAGTTAGCCTTTTTTAAAGTGTATCTAACCGACTTTTCTTGAAATTCTACTTTCCATTTTACTTATTTGCGTTAGTCTTACTTTAGCTTCTAAAAGTCCAGTGTCTGCAGGTATTTAATCCTCTTATACTGTGTCATCAAACAGTGTGAGTTTTTCATTTGCTAAGTATCGATTATCGATTTTTGGCCTCTTGCTGTCCAGGTCTATGTATGTGCTGGTTTATGTTTAAAGAAGGTACTTATAATTCTTGTGTGGTTGTAGCAGGCAAAATCTTTGAGCATTTTTCCATTTTGGTTAAGGTGGTTTTTGCCATGTGTTCCAAGATATTTTCAAATTTATTTCTACTGATACGAGCGGTGAGGTATTCGCAAATTATTATGTAGTCATTCTTAGTTATTCGATTAAAATATTATTGTAACTTTTCGAAAAATAGTGCGTTTTTTCTCTTTTACGTTTCTTCTGGAACATATGCACATACAATGGTTAAGGATTCTCCCTCCATTCCACATCTTATGCTTGTGATTCTTTCCTTTATTAATTCGTATGATTTTATTTTTTTCCATATTTTATTTATCATAATTGCGACACCAGCTGCGGCTTATTAGTCTTGTCCTACTCGCTGTATGTATGTATTTTTCTATGTCTTGGGTGCCTATTAGTTTTTTTGTCAGGTGCCTATGTGCTGATAGTCTTTTATTCCATATTTCTTGAGCTTAATTCGTTAGCGGTTGTCATCTGTAAGTTTTCTCTTATCCGGGTCCATTCTTTATTGTGCATCTATTATTCTTGTTTATAATTTGCGACTTTCCAACTAGCAAAATGTATTTCTGTTATTTCAAATTGTTGTCCATTTCATTAGTCAAAGTCATAGTGTAAGTGAGTCTTTTTGTTTCCTGGAGAGGAGGCCATCCGTTCCAACTATTCCGCTTTCTTCTGACCTTGTTTGCCACTGAGGTTGGCTACTCAATCTTCCACAAAGTTGCTCGAATTTTCAGGGCTCACCAACGAGGAGATGAGAGTCGGGATTCAGTAGGAGAGACTAAGTTGGCGATAGCTGGAAACTTGCCGTATGTTTCGCATCCCCCATACGCAATAATTAAAAACAATTTTAAGACAAAAATATTAATAAAAAATTAAAGAAGTCAGTAAAATTACTATGATAAAATCTATTAACAAAAACTAAAATTGTAATCATTAAGGTAAAACCAAAAGTTTCGTATATTTAAAAATAGCTACCAATTAGGTAGATCCTTCGGAAACAAAAATTTGATTATTTGAAGGTGTAGAATAGTTAACAATTTTTTTGCTGAACAAATCAATTATAAAATGTAGGTGACATTATGCAGAAATAAGAAGCTGCAATATATTCGCTAACATATTTTACACAAATTAAACTATGTTTTTAAATAAGTTTTTTTATCTTTTTTGTTCCAATGTTTTTATTTGATCCTTTTATAAAATAAATATAAGAAGAATCAGTAATTCTCAAGTTTGTATTATTCTGACACAATTTTTTAATAAAACACTTCTCGCTGCTTGTTTGAACATTTTTAAACAGATACTGTTTTTACAAACGAAATAAGCAATTAAAATCAGAAGATAATACTTCACAAACTGTTCGCAGTCAAATCAAATCGGACTTGGACTGGTAAATATATTCTAACAAATGCAATAAATATAAAAGTTGTTATATAGTTTCTATATTTATATAAGTTGGAAAGTTGAGCTAGCTAATTGCTTACTTTTAAATGCATTTTTAAATGTGTACTTGTCAAAAAATAATCCGGGATTACCTTAAGGTGTGACTAATCCCATAAAAGTAGAACCAAGTGTAAATAGATATCGAATGAACCTTCTTGAAAGCTATTATAACCGTATTTCAACTACCTCCTATAATATTAACTGCAAATAAAATTAACTAAAGCACCCTAGGAACTTAAGAATCCAGAAGAGGGCTTTTAACTGTTTTTGTAAATAAGATTAATAAAATTAATAACACAAACAGGAGTGCCTTTAAATATATCAAATAATATTTTAGATGTGCATTTATAAAAGGAACTGTCAAAATAAGCATTTTGCACATATTCCAAGCTCTATATAAAAGTAACTCTTATAAACAGAGAATGAATAAGTACTAAATTACAGAATTTATGATCAGACTAGGTATACGTAGCTCTTTATGTAAAATTCTTTCTGATCAGCAGTTGTACATTTATTTAAAAAATATTTAAAAAATATATACGTTACTAGTAAAAGAAAGTCAACACTAAAATTATAAAATTAAATATGGTATATATATATATATATATATATATATATATATATATATATATATATATATATATATATACATAAAATTATTAAAGCTTACTATCACAATAATGTAGATCAACTATTTACAGGTCTGTAATTTGGGTTGCATACGATAACCTTAACATAATTATTTAATTTTAATAAATTGCATATTAACATTCTGTGCAACTCCGGAAATGGCATTTTCGACGAACAAAACAAGAACATCCTTCGCCCATTAGCTTATCATTTAAAAAGTGAAAACCGGACGTGCAAGCCGTCCAGCCCGGTCACATCCATCAATTTTTTCGCGATCGCGCGGGAAGTGTGCCGGGCGGCTTTTCCGCCGCCTTCCCCATCCATCACCCAGAAACGAGACCAGGACAACGCCACGCGCCCATTGTTGCGGCGATTTGCATGCGTCCATTCCCCGCTGAATTTACGGCGTCGAAACGGGTGGCTTTCCGACGGAGAAAAGGGCAATTACCTTACTTTTAAAAGGAAGCTGCGCTTTTCGTTTTGGGCACTGCGGCAATAAGATTCCGTTTTGTTTATTGGGAGATGGGCGCCTGCTGATTGAGGGATTCTATTTCGGCGGCCGCGGTTGCTGAAGTGAAAGCTCCAGGAGCGGAGACTTTAATGATGGTGCATGCAGCGATTTGTTACTCGCTTGACCTGAATGTGGTCGCTGAGACGTGTAATAGGTGTCAAGATGTTTTTTGTTGTTGCACTCTTTAATGCGCTGCAATTTGTCTTTCGAACTACACCTTAGGCGTCTATGAGTAGTTTACTAGCTTCAATTTTAAGTTAACCCATTTACTGTCATTTTTTTGTAGTAAACAATTTAAAATTGGATCTTATGATATCTAAAGAGCCCAAAAGGCAACAAAAAACAGTGAAATATTTCTAAAACGAGAGAATTTAAAATTTTTACTCACATTATTTTGTTTATTATGCCAAACAACAAAGCAGTCAACATGCAGTCCTACATTGCAAACACATCACTTCCTTGCGTTCTTCTTAAAGGTTACACACTTCCTTTGCTTTTCTATAGCCCTGCATTCGATCATGTGCCCGATGCTAGAAGTCTTGATCTCTACTGGAACATGTAAAAGTTGATGATTTTAGGTACGATCGACATCCAGTCTGTTTAAGCCTGAAAAGGACGATTTAGCAAGATATGCTCCTGCTACCATCCTCCTAAATTGGAACGATACAATTTTTTTTATTGACGAGGCAGTAAAGATGGTTGCATTAGTTACCAGAAGAATGCATCCTTTTTTGCCTCGTACTTCTGTGCACGCCAGTTCAGCTTGTCGACAACACCCATTTGCTTATTGTACTCTGCCACTACTTTCAGTTGAGGGACCTGTAGCTCCTACAGCGTCATGATTTATTAGCAGTTTGACATAATAATTATTTCTCTATGTAACTGTCAAGATCTATAATCATAAAGGGTCTTTCATTAAGCGCTTCCTATCTTTAAATTTAAATAAAACAAAGTGTGTGACTATATCGAAATTTTTTATTCGTTTGAAAGGCCTATCGATGCCGTTATGTATGTAATATAACATCGTGCCAATGTCCGCCGCGGCTTCGCTGGGTAATGCGCATCCGAAATGTCCAATTTTCCAAGACCCTGGCCAATAAATCAGGCTGAATTTGACCGATGGCATGGATTATGTTGGCTTTGAGGGCCGCTGTGGTTTGTGGCTTATTGGCATAGACCTGCGAATTAAGAAAACCCCACAAGAAAAAGTCTAACGGGGTTAGATCGCACGATCTCGATGACCAGTTCACATCACCTCCACGTAAGATGACCATGCCCTCAAATCGTTCATGCAGAATGTCCAATAAGGCATAAGTGTGTGGCGCGTAGCGCCGTCCTGTTGAAACCACATGTCGTTGGTGTCCATATCATTCAATTCAGGCCAAAGGAAGTTGGGGTAATCATCGACCTATAGCGCTCGCCGTTGACAGTGATGTCCTGGCCAACGTCGTTCTCAAAGAAATATGGACTGATGACGCCGCCAGCCCAAAATCCACACCAAACAGTGACAATTTTGTTTGTTGACGTACCCACTCATCCAGAAATGGGCCTCATCGCTGAAGATAATTTTTCCAGGGCCCATTTAGCGAACATACGTCGTTGTCTATGGTCGTTTACCTTCAGCTCCTGGGTCAGTTGAATTTTGTGCGGGTGCAGGCCTAAGTCACGACGCAAAATTCGCAAAGTTGTGGTCTGCGAAAGGCCGAGTTTTTGTGAGCAACGCGAAATCGGCTGCCTCGGATTCTCCTACACACTCTCACCGATAGCGGCGTTGATTTCGGCAGGTCTTGCGTGTCGTCGTCGTACAGATGTTAGTTGATTGTTTACTAAACCAGTGGACTCAAATTTATCCACCACACTGCGAAGAGTCCTCTCGGTAGGGCGATTATGGCGATCGTAAAATGGGGGAAGCGCGCGGAACGTTGCCCAAACAGAATACCCAATTTGATAAAACAATTTTATCATTTGCACGTGTTGTTGAACGCTATATCCGTCTATGGTGATTTGGCAAAACAGACTAAATGACAACTAATTCGACAGATGTAGCTTCAACAATATGGCCACTATCAATTGTCAAAGTTCGGAAGTCCCTATTGAAAGATCCTTTAGATACCTCTATCTTCTTAATGTTCTTCATAATGTTCTTATTTTCTATGATATAGTTGTTCAACTTGACAGTACCTGTTACCCTCACTTCCATTTTCTTGAGTATTTTCGTCAGGTTTAGAAGTTGTCAAAGTAGATTTCGTGAAGCTGTATCTGAAGACTATCTACGAATGAAGTTATTTTCAGTACTACTTAAGAACCAAGACTCACAATCACATAATTTAAATCCTTAATCGATCGCTTACAGCCAGACGTTTAATAGAAACAGCATAAGCCTAATCTCACAGACTTTCACCAGATAAACTGTTTGAGATAATAATGCCCATACTACCTAATTAAATTTTGAGAAGAAACTCTAAATTTAAATAAATTTTTATTGGGGTGGTCTATCAGAGGATGAGTTTTGAAAATTTTGTCGCTTTCTACTACTAGGATACTAGAATAAAATGTAGATGGCGTTTGATCTCTAGACATCTGTTACGACACATGCAAGCCTTCATCTTTACACCAACACAATTGTTCTTGAAGAAGTCCATGATATCCACTGAAAAACAATATTCCTATAAATTTCTTCACACATTCAGTGGCATGCTGAAAATTGTTCTTTGACGATCATACTCACCAATGTCCCATCTAACTGCTGCTTAATTTCTTATAAGTTGCTTCTATCTTTACTAATTTAGAAGAAATAGCTGCCTTTACTTTCTTTCTAGAAAGCCCATCATTACTTTCCACTATATGTGTAGATGTTTCGCAACCCTTTAGTCCACAGTTAGCACGCAGATCCAACTACGAGGTAGATCAGCTGGAGAAGCATCATCCAATGTATTTTCATAAATATGCTAGAAATCTGATACCCCATCTACGAAATCCGGTGGGAGCTTAACGAAGTAAATTTTTTCATTTACATTCTCTTTATCTTTATTATCAGAACCCATAAAACTAGAATCATTAACAATATGTTCTAATTCTTGAGAAATAATTGCAGATACTCTATAAAAATAAAATAAAAAAATTAAAGATAACGTCTATCGTGAGCCCCAAATAGGGATCAAATTTTACATAGTCCTCACAAAAACAAGAAAATAATTATTAATGTAATATATTAGCAGGTTAGTTAGACAAGAATTAGGAAAAATAATAGTATCCTTGAGTTACAAATTATTTATAAACAAAAACAACTTACTGCTTTGTAAAAACACTGAACTGATGGAATCTTAAAAATCTTGGCCTTGTCACAAAAATCTCTTACTACAACCAATTAATTTTAAATAATTTAATAATCCTTTTCGGCACAGATTTATACGAGATGTAGACAGCAATGCAAAGAAGAAATTAGATCTGACAACACAAAAATGGCTTCAAATATGAAATATAAATAGATATCTCCAAATGATAATCATGGCAGTCAATGGGTTAATGGAGTTTTTCTATTTAATAAATTATTTAAACCCATCTGTTAAATGCAAACGTCCAAAACTAATCAAAACGCGTTTTGAATTATGTCAAATTTCAAATACACAAAATTCCTCGTAACTATTAACCTGTTTTATGGATTGTCAGTCTTTATTCTTGTCGTATTTACTGTAAATTAATTTATAAAAAGCAGCTACAAAAGCTTATCTAAAAAAAGTAGCCAAAAATAACTGTAATTTGGAAATAATTTTGTAGCCTTTTGTGGCAGAAGTTTTAAATTTGGTCTTATATTTTATCGATCAAAATTTCTCTTTTTGAATTACCATAAATTTTGCACAACACATTACTTGGCTTTTATCTGGGGTTATTTGTTACCACACCTAGAGCTTTTTTAGTAAAAAAATTGATTGGGTCTTTAAATTGTTAAAACTATTATTGTTAGGTTTGTCAAAGAAATGGTGACAGAGTATTAATGGTATAACCATAACATGCACTACAGCCTGAAGTAAAAAAAATGTTTTCAAAAGTTTGAAAATTCAGAAATAAAACAGTCCCCCGTTCGGATTTCCAGGAGGCGACGACTGGAGAAAACAAAAATAGAAATAGGCTAAAACTTAGCAAATGTGGCACGTAAAATATTGAAAATGATTAAAGTGTAAAAAACTTGAGAACATTAAAGAAAAAATGAGAATTGCTAGATAAGTCTATGGGGTGGGAAGTACAGAATAACTAACAAGGCAGCAAATAGCAAAAATGTTAGAGTAGGAATCATAATGACAAAAGAGGCGGGCGAAAAAATAAAAGGCCATGTTCTACACAGCGAGAGAATTATATTAGTCAAAATACCTACAACCTTCTGAAAGATACAGGGTGTCCCAGATTTGATGGAATTTGGGATTTGTGCCTATTTCTATAAGAATTACGAAAAAACTGGTTACGCATTCATGAATCTGTTGTAAAAAATCTATTGAGCAATTCCGATATCTCTAATCGTTTTGGAGATACAAACCAAAAGCTATTTTTGTTCGATTTTTATGAAGTGCCATAACTTCGTCGTTTATGAATATTTTTTAAAAATGTAAGAATATTTTTGACGCAGATTCTTAGGATTCAGATGGTATTGAAATTATTTTTTTTGCCGTTTGAGAGTTTAGAGATGCGAGATAAATTTGTATTTTTTTAAATTGAAAATCCAAAATTATATGACATATTTTGAATATTGTGGCATTTATAGCCAATTAATTGAGTCTTAAATATTTTATGAATCTTTCCGGTAATGTAGCAAATTTCCATGACAACGTATAAAAACAGGTTTAAAAAAGAAAAGCAACATTTTTACACACGTGGATATTGATCTATATTTTCGTCCAAAAACTATGGACACCAAAATGGTTAGAAATATCTTTTATAATTAGAGAAGCAATAATTATGGAAGAGGCTATCGTCTGTCACCACCGATGTTTAATGCTTATATATACAATGCGTTAAATCAATTAAGAGAAAGAATATAGATAGGAATAAAAAAATATTTTTTTTGGTTTTGTTATGTTCATTTAGTCCTCTATTGCTCATAGATTTTCTTATTCCACCAATCCATGATCTTTTTATTTATTCTCTTTCAAAATTTCCTCTCGGTATCCATTTCTTTACATTCTTTAGCAGCCTCTCATCATCCATCCTCTGTAGGTGACTATACCGGATCAGTTATTTTTTCTCAATGCTGTCCGTAATTGATTTTATTATGCCCATCTATTCTTTTATTTTGTCATTTCTGATTCGTTCAATTTTTGATGTCTTATGGCGTCCATTTTCGGACTTCCACTTCCTCTTTCATGTGTTCCTTCAGTCGCCATGCTTCTGATCCATACATTAACGTGTTCTTAACTAGGCTGTCATGTTTTCTTATCTTTCTTTGCTTTTCTATTTCTGTGCTCCATAGTATTCCGTTTAGTGATTTAATTATTTTCTTATTTATCCTAGATGAGGTATGGAAAGATATCTAAAAAAATGGTTGTCCTTGATTACTTAAAACAAACCATGACTATAGAACCGATTTTGAGTTGTCCCAGAGAAGACAAAAAACAGAACACAGACATAAAACGTTTGTGTTCTCAAATACAAGATGGGCAAAGAAAGACAGTTGGCTACTTAAGCAAGAACAGAACGGCACTGCAACACAAAGGGAATTATTAACAGTTGCAGAACATTGTGTACAATTTTACAAGTATATTTATGCCAAAACATATCTACTAAGATCAGACCATGTCGCGTTAAAATGGTTACAGATCTCAGAACAAGAAATGGAAATTAGCAAGCTTGATTGAATGGCTACAAAATAAGGTTTTGACACAAACCACCGGCCTGGAGTCAGTCTTCCCAACGCATGACCTTTTTTGAAGAGATTTTTTAAGAAACACGTAACTTCTATTCTCGTCTAGAGAGATCGAGTTGCAAATTATCCTAAACAACAGTTATTGCTGGAAGCTACGTCGTAAACGGAATCTTGATAAGTTCTAGAGGGCGAGACAATGGGAATAAAAATTAATACTGAAGGCTGGTTAGGTACAATAGAATTCCTTGAAGTTATAGAATGGTTTTCTAACGAGAACTTTTAAGATCGTCAATGGTACTCAATTAATTTTGCAGTTTCTAGTACCAAGAAGTAGAGTGTCAAAAATTCTTTTCACTTGTGTAATGAGGCTTTAGGAAAACACTTTGGAATTACAAATAAAATAACATTTTTAAGGCAATAAAATGTGGGCAACCCAACAGAAACATTAATAAAAGAGTTTTTCAGTCGCTTTGGAGATTCACTTGGATTAAAGGGGCAATTTTGAGTCACTCCTTTTTCAAAAAGTATGCTGATTATCAATAATCAACAGAATTTAAACGAACTGAATAATAGGGAAATTTTTCGCCAATGTATCTGAACATTAACACAACAATCAATGCATAGATCTATTCCTGGCAACTTAATCTACCGTTCACGAGATTGCTGAACAAACCCCATTCTACGCTATGCTTAGAAAAGAAAATGACGTGTAACTTATAATTTGAAAGGGCTCGCATGAAGTTGTGCGAAGTAAAAAATAAATGGCGTCATATATTACCTTTACAAATATCAAAATAGTAACAAAATGGTGCACACTCATCTCGCCTCTTGGACAAAAACTAATAGTGAGTCTCTTAACAAAGTGGGAGATTGGTATTAAAAGATCAGCAAAGCCAAACAACTATTTAAATGATATTTAAATGAATTTAAAAGAATTTTATGAACGTATATTTTCATAAAGGGAGGCTCAATTTGAGGTGGTAACCGAGGTATTGCAAGACATGTTTGATGTCTCTGCTAATATATCTATGGTTTAATATATTGCACACACTTACGAACAAGCAGATTGTCTCCGTTAAAAAGATATTTGGTATTTTGAACAAGTTACAGCACCACCGTCTAACAATAGGTAAAGTTCTATAATTACCAGACAAGAAACGTTCCGCATACTAATTGGTGATTAAACAACTCTTCTAATAACCCGAATTACCTCAATGTGTAAACAAGATTTAATGCAACAAGATATTAAAATTTGGCTGTACCAAAAATTGGATGCGGCTAACTCTTTTTTAAGCTTGGAAATACGGATGAGGACAACCAGATGCTATGTTTTCAGTGTTCTCTTATATGGAATGGAGGCATGGACCCTAAATAAAGAAATTAGCAGAAAAATAGAAGCATTCGAACTCTGGATATACCGGCGATTATTAAAAATATCATGGATGGATAGAGTGACAAAAGAGGAGGTGCTACGACAAATGAACAAGAACAAAGAACTCCTGTATATAATAAAGAAAACCTGCTGGAATATTTAGGCCACGTAATGAGAGGGAACATATACCAAATTCTACAACTGGTAATACAAGGAAAGATACATGGAAAACGAGACGTGGGAAGAAGAAGAATATCCTGGCTTAAAAACCTACGCCAGTGGTACGACTGCAAGTCAAGAGAATTGTTTAGAGCAGCAATGTCCAAAGTTAGAATAGCAATGATGATTGCCAACATCCGATAGGATACGACACCTAAAGAAGAAGAACTCTTTTAAGATATGAAGATACAGATAGCTGTATACAACTTTATCTATAATATGCGAGACTCGATATAAACAATTTTCTGCTATTGATACCTCAAGAGCGTATACAATATGCAGATTCCTCAAAGACTCATTTTACAATGAAAAAGTTCTAATAAAGAACGTCCTTAAGAGAGGGAAGCATAGCAAATATTTATACAAGCACCAGTGTGGTAGCGCGGCAAGCCGCTTGGCTGCGATACAGAAGAATCCGAGTTCAATCCCGGACTTACTCAGATACTAAAAGCAATTGTGGTTATTTTGAACAGAGAGTCACGTAAGAAGTGATGTTGGGCAAATCACTTCTTACCAGTTCAAAGGCACAAATAATGATATGTTTTGTATGTTATATGTTTTAATTTATACAGTGATTGCTGTGGCAATTTACAACACCAGTAATAAATATGTAATGCAATAGTAACAAGAAATCGTTATTCAAATAAAATATTATTGAACGGAAAAACGCGATTATAAATTTTGTCACGTAACGTCGTGCACAGTTTAGAACAAAATTAAATTTGAAATTAAATATTTCTTGATAGTGCGGTTCGAGCGCTCAAGCCGAGCGCATGCCGTGTGCGTAGCGTGTTAGCGTAATCGCACAGTGTACCTTAAGCGTTGTTAAAACAGTGATTAACTAGAATAAACTATTTTCATTTCTTATTTTTTTGTACATTGTTCGGAAAGAGTTGAAAAGTTCGCTCAACAGAATAAACAAGCAAAAGCGGCAGAATACTGGTTGAATCACAAAAACAGATTTGATCCACTAAGTGGTGACAATGCAGAAAAAGACGAAACCCAAGACGCCTCGAAAACAGTTCTCAAACCTCCACCGATCTTTGTGTCAGGAGTAAGAATAATTGAACCACTAGTTCGTCTACTCGAAAAAGTAGCTAAAATGAATATGAGCTGAAAGTGTTACATAATGAAGAAGTGAAAATTCTACCAAAAACCTCTGAGAAATATATAGCCATAATTAAAGCCTTAGAAAAAAATATGGAATTTCACACATATCAAAGGAAACAATAGTGTTCCTTCAGAGTGGTACTACTACATTTACACCCACCTACTAATGTAGAAGAACTAAAGGAAGAACTATTAACTCACGGTCACGCAGCAACCAACATCTGGAACGTTAAACAACGAGTCACAAAGAAAGAATTGCCTCTGTTCTTCCTCGAACTTAAGCCGGCTAATAATAATAAAGCTATATACAATATCTAGCTCATTCTGTGATAAAAATTGAACCGCCTCACCCAAAACGCCAAACTCCTCAATGTACTAATTGCCAGATGTTAACTTAACCTCAAATTTTCAGAAGAAGGAAAGAAACAAGGACGTAAAATGCGTTGATTGCAATGGAAATCACCCAGCTAATTATCGAGGTTGCCTCGTTTATAAACAACTTCAAGAAAAAATGTTTTCCGCACTCAGAGTCAAACAGCCTGCAGTAGCTACTCAACATATTGGACAATATGTTCGTCCAAATCTTACTCGTGCCCAAGTTCTGAAGAACAGTAACCCCAATGCCGCTTTGCAGTTGCAGCAGCAGCAGCAGCAAGCAAACAACCAGACTGACGATATGAATGAGCTAAAAAAATTATGAAATCTTTAATGGAACAAATGGGAACAATGTTAAATCTCCTAACAACCATTGTCTCCAAAATTGGTAATGGGTCAACTCCTTAGAATAGCTTAGAATACCAACGGACTGTCACAACACAAAGAAGAATTGCTATCCTTTCTTTTAAACCGCATGCATTAAAATGCATAGATATCATGTTGGTGTCAGAAGCACATTTCACAGATAGAACTTTTATCATAATCCCAGGTTATATACTGTATGTAACACAACATCCGGATGGAGGAGCCCATGCTGGCACAGCAATTATCATTAAAAGTAGTATCAAGCACTATGAACTACAAAAATATAAAGAAGACTACCTTCAAGCTACAAGCGTAATGGTAACAGAATGGACGGGATCATTTGTAATCTCGGCAGTTTATTGTCCACCTCGCCACAATAACAAACAAGGTCACTATGAACATTACTTCAGTACCCTGGGCAAGTTTTATCAGCTGGAGACTTTAACGCCAAACACATGGCATGGGGATCCCCAAGTTAACTCTAACTAAAGGCCGCGAATTACTGAAAGGAATTAATAGTAATGGCATGCGACACCTATCTACTGGTGAACTAACATATTGGCCGTCAGACCCATCGAAACTACCAGATATACTTGATTTCTGCGTACTCCAAGGAATTAGCCCAAACAACTTGAAGGTAGAACCTTGCCTAGATCTATCAGCTGACCACTCGCCTATTATAATTACGCTAGGGTCATTAACTCTGTTAGGGTCTTACTCTGAGCAATAAAACCACAAACTGGGACTTATTCCAAGAAATAGCAGATGACACATTATCGCTAGACGTTCCTTTAAAATCAGAAAATGATTTAATTTTAGCTACAGAGCATTTTACTACCGTCGTTCAGCAAGCTGCCTGGCAAGCCACTCCCGGCAATGCATTGTATATTCCGAATACTGCTTGCCCTGTAATTGTTAAACAAAAAATCGCTGAAAAGCGGAAACTACGCAGGCGATGGCAAACAAGGCATGCAAATGACAAACGTATATTAAATCAAGCTGCTTCTGATCTTAAAAAGCTACTTTCCGACATCAGAAACCAGTCGATATAAAACTATCTAAAACAATTGTCACCAACGGAAGCCAGAGAATATTCTATCTGGAAATCTGGAAAGAAGCTGAAGCAACCGCAGCAACACAAATCGCCTCTTCGAGCCGACAATGGAACTTGGGCCCGAAGTGACTCAGATAAAGCGCTAGTTTTTGCAAATCACCTAGCCCAAGTATTTAAACCATTTCCATCTGCAATTTCGAACGTAGAAGAGATTGAAATACAGCAATTTCTTGAATCTCCTTTCCAGTTGAGCCTTCCAATAAAACAATTTTCCATAAATGAAGTCAAACTCGAAATTACTTCTAATCTAAATCCTCGTAAAGCACCAGGCTATGATTTAATCACTGGAAAAGTTCTAAAGGAATTGACGGATAAAGACTATAGATTTATAACGTATCTATTCAACGCCATGCTAAGATTGCGTTTTTTCCCACCACAATGGAAAATTGCTACCATTATCTTAATTCCCAAACCGGGCAAACCCCAAGAAAATGCCGCATCATATCGATCAATTAGTTTGCTTCCAGTGATGTCTAAGGTCTTTGAAAAATTGCTGTTGAAAAGAGTAACACCGTTACTCTTAACCAACAAATTACGTAATTATCAATTTGGGTTTAGACAACACCATGCCACAATTGAGCAAGTTCACAGGGTTATAGATAAAATTCTTGGCGATTTTGAAGACAATAAATATTGCTCAGCCGTGTTTGTTGATGTTTCGCAAGCATTTCATAGTTTGGCATATCTATAACTGCTGGCGCCCCCCAAGGAAGCGTGTTAGGTCCTCTATTGTACCTACTATTTACTGCAGATCTACCAACAACAAGAGATACAATGACAGCTACATTTGCGGACGATACCGCCGTTCTAGCTTCTCACTCTGACCCACAAATAGCATTGCATATCCTTCAAAGCCACCTGAACACACTACAGCTATGGTTTACAAAATGGCGTATCAAAATCAACGAGACGAAATCTATTCATGTAACCTTCAGTACAAGAAGAGACACCTGCCCCCTGTTTGGGTTAATAATCAACAAGTTCCTGTAGCAGAAAGCGCCAAATACTTAGGGATCCATTTAGATAGACGCCTTTCTTGGAAAAAGTACATATGGACAAAACGTAAACAATTGGGAACTTTGTTCAGCAAAATGTCTTGGCTTATTGGACGCAAATCCCAATTATCCTTATAGTCAATGTTGCATGGTATATACCAATGTCATACGCCGTGACCTTGACATTCCCACAATAGACGAAGAAATACGAAGATTCAGTACCCGTTACCACGACTGGCTAGTAGAGCATCTACTGGAAAGCGAGGGGACAAACCTAAACTGAAGAGGTTTAAGCCACCGCAGCAGCCATACCGCTTTGCATAACTAATGTGTGCGTGTGTATATGCATATATACGTCAAACTACTATCCAGTTACTCTACAGAAATTGTTACTGAACTATTTCCAGCAAGCTATATATACATGTTAAGGATGTAGTTATATATGTGTTAAATTACTTACTGAATGTCAAATACTGACAGATTGTATAGTTCAATAACAAAAACGTATATATTTCTTGTAAAATCTACTTTATTTTAGTTATACCGCCTTGTAAACGATAATTTGGAAATAGGCTGTAACTTTATAATGTTTAACTGAATGTTTTTTAGCATCTAGCAAAGTCAACAATTCAGTTACAAAACTTTCATTTTATTTACAGAGCTTTATTGTCATTTGGTAAGGTTTTAACTAGAATAGACAATTCTCTATGTCATTATAATACTAAGCAAGCTGCGCCTAAATTAAAGGTCAGCCAAGTATGGAGGTAAAGATCACAGTATCCAAACGTTGTAATGTAGTAGTGTGTTTACTTGTTTATAAAGAAAATTACCTTATACACACCATTATCCCTAAAGCACACTTGAAATCAAAATAATAATAAAAATTAGTCGCTAAATTATAAAGAGTTGTCGTAGAGCACTGCAAAAAAAATTGGAAATTATTAGTATAACTTAAACATAAAATTATTTTTTGTTAAGTTTGTTGGATCATAACAAAAATGTTATCTGTATATGCACTATCAATTGAGTCTACTTTTAGACTTCACAGAAGCCGTCAATGCATAGAGACTTTACGTACCTCAAAGTCTTGCGAAAGTATTTTTTCTTATGTCTCTCACTTAAAATACGTAGATAATCCAGCATAAAGATCGAAAATTAATAGAAATGGGAAAAATCGCTACTGCTGTTATAAAACCTTTTAACGTCCTAACAAGTTGTTAGCCTATTTACTCAAATATTTTGGAGTAATTAGCCAATTCCCAATTAAATATAGCCCATTAATAAAAAAAAAAGCAGGAACACAAGAAAGTTACTATTAATTTTAATACAATTTCGTTATAGAAACCATGTTTACTGAATGGTGTCATTTTCTACAAAAGAAAAACTAAACGAAGCAGCTTTTTTGTGAATCTTAATAATAAACAAATATGTAAAAAAATTGTCTAGCCAACAAGCTAATTAGTCCTGCTAGCCGACAATAAGTAGTTTTAGTGTTATTTGCTTATTCGATACACATTTAACTAGTAGCTTAAAGTAGCGTACATTATAAGCTCTACAAGTAAGTTATATGTGCCAGTATTGGCACTGAAGGTAATAAATTAAACATAAAGAGGACGTTAGCGCGTACCTTGGGCAGGTGCGTTTTTAAAAGACCTACTGCGCTGTGAGACGGATTGAGAAAAACACGTTTTAAGCTTCTAGCGCCTTTAATATTACATTTAAAACAATAAAAACTTGTGATTGTGCGTTTTTTGGGTCGTAGATTTCAAAATTTCTAGGGTTTTGGAGTCCTATGAAAATGAAATATACAATATTTTTTTCCCTTTTATTTGTACAATCACTCTCGGTGGAGACTATAAATACAATTGATGTGTGCTTAATCTGAGACTATTCTAGGAATAACATGTCATGTAGAGTAATGTCCCAGTGGACATCCTCTAGTATTTTAAAGATATGGCAATTTAGTTCTAGGCAAGTGACTAAAATCTGGTAGGAAAATCAAAAGATTTGAATCGTTTAAGTCGTCTTGGCTCGTCTTCTTTTTGCAACAGGTTGTTTGCTATATAATAAGAGTTTAAGTGGAACTGCGGGTGTTACAAATATATTAGACTTCCTTCATGCCTCCATTTCCAGATACGACGTAGCTGGTTGTAATTCAATATTTGTACTACGGACTTTCAAAAGTCAAATAGGCGCACACATACATGTATGATCAGCAAGAGACTGAAGTGTCCCCTGCGCACCTTTTTCGCTTGCTGTTACCCTAGTCAGATAGCAATAACTTTTGGCTTCGCCTATTCTTTGCTAGGAGGGGTATATATTTGCACCGCTTTCTTTCGCATCCACTCTGGTTTATACATATTGGACTTAGGTCAGATGTTGACAAAATATGCTAAAGCTTCGTCACCACTGTAAGGCTGGATAGTTGGTAAGCCTTACTTCTACGCTCTCGTAGGACTTTCTTTTATCTCTGATACCAATTTCGACACATGTAACCGACCTTCTTTCCTTAACTTCATCTGAGCAGAAAAGGTCAATTTTTGAATCGCAGTACATTGCCCCAGTTCTTTAGTTTTTCTCCGCTTTGTCATTACGCTACCTTCCGCAAAGGTCACAGAAGGTCTACGACCACCGCCCAATGTTGAAGGCTTTGTTAACGTGCTACTTTACATGACAGTCATAGAAGTTCTTCGAATACTACCTTCAGAAGGATGAGAGTAATTGAACGTAAAAAATCTGGCAAAACAGATCTCATTATAAGTTAAAATCTTTTTATATCGTACTTTAGCCTATTCTCCTTCAATATAGATCTTTCCTCGATGTTTAAACGGTTCAAAATATGCTGGGTTAAGACATCGATTTTATCAGACCGAGTTCCAGGGCTGTTTAGCAATGTCTCTGCTAAATCGAGACGATTTTTTCTGTACTGAGGCATTTGTGAAACAATACGAAACAGAAACTTTAAAATAGGTAATTGCGAAATAAGAAAATTTGAAAAAGAACAAATGATCACTTTATATGGGAATTAATAAATTACATGGCCCGTATATACTCATACCACAATTTCAAAAAATGGAGCGGGTATGAGCAAACTTTCTTTTTATATCTTCAAAAATAATCAGCTACAAGAATAAGCTTCATTTGAAGTCGGTCCTCATAGGTCTAAATTTGTAACTCTAAGCAAAAATAACCTACGATTATTATCAGATCTCCAATTAGTTTTCTATGCAATTTTAATCACAAATAACACAAATTCTTATCTAGAACTGAAAAATAACTCCACAATTTTGTAACAGATAGGGTTAACCAAGTAAAGAAGAAATATCAACGCGCTAATGTATACACTATTTCCACTTTGAAGAGCACGTGACTACTGAAGGAGGGTGAGATATACCATTCTAGTAATTAAATATCATTCTTTGTTTATATAACACACATCTGTAACTTTTTTCGACGCTAAATTCAGTATTTTGAAAAATAGGTCAAATTATTGAGCCTTTCCTTCGTAAACCCATCATGCTACATCTTCCATAGTCTTAATTTTAACATTTTAAGATTTTGATCACCTGAAGCTTAATTTGCGATATTTGGCACGAACATTACAATTAATTTTTCATGATCACACATAGAATCTACTAACACTAGAGATAAAAACTCAATACAAATAGAAGGCGTGGCAAACTGAGTTTAACTACGAAGTTAAAAAGTGAGAAGAAAATTGAAAGGTAAGTTCGTTAAAAAACTACGCTTATTAAACTTCTTTTGGTTAGTTTTATGGTTCTATTTAGTTCTTTAATTAATTAAATCTATCACTTCTTAAATAACGACCTATTTAAAGATCAGAAAATAAGAAAACAAGCCGTCCAATTTAAACCGTGCTTAAATAAAAAAATCGCAGCTTCCGTTTAGTTTCAGTGAGATTATAATATACTAAGAGCTGTTAAAGTAAAAAAAACGAAAAAATTCATATTGTAAACATGCATAGGCGCCATATGCAAAAACCGACTTTCTTAAACGAGATTGAGACGTGCCGCTCTCATTTGCCGGTAATGAGCTCATTAACGTCAAAAAGCAAAGATGATCGGAACGAGCAGGTTTGTGTCGTATCCCACCGTTGAAGTCTCCGGCCGGCCGCTGACCCACGAAAACCAACTTTGAATTTTTTTCTTTAACTTCTACGTCTGAAATAAGTTGCGTTTTATCGGCTGCGGCTGCTTTTTATTTTAATTGCGCTTTTAGCGGGAAAAGTAAGGGAAACCGGGCGCACCTGTATGTAATTCGAGCACGGTTTCACCAGTTTTCTAGCTATTGCATCGGCATAGAAACGTCCAGTATGCTTCAAACGACAACTTTTACCAATGAAACGATAAATTAGTTATTATTTATTGTGCGTGTTTTTCTGTGAATTGCTTTCAAGATGATTAATATTTTACGACTTGATAGGACGTTAATCATCAGATGATCTAAATAAGTTGAAATGCTTTACGTTAACGTTTTGCGGTTGTACTGAAACTAAAAGTGTGCTACTAGACTATATTTGTTTTTATTTTTGCTAGTAATTATTACTTTTTGATAATCTCTGCTGATTATCGAAGATTTATAAATTTAATTCTAGCTGTTCTAAAACCGTTAGAAAACTTGTGGTCCGTTCTCAAGCTGCTGGAACAGCAGTGCCGAGGTTAAAAACATGATATAATCAGAAATAAAGATGTGAAGATGAGAAGAAGGATTAAAAACTTTGTATTGACTAAACAAAACTGTATTTTCTTCTACACATATTTGAAGACAGCGGTGACGAATACTTTTGAAGCATGCCCCAGGCAATCATTATTGCGTCTTAATTTTTTTTACGTTTTCAGCTGTCTATAAACTTTTATTTTGTACTGTTTACTGACAACCATAATTTACTATAATACTATAAGTCAACGTGCGAGCATAAAAGCTATAAAGCTCTTCTCCAAGTCTGCTTTAGTCCTCTTTTAGATTAGTTAGCCCCTGTTTTCTAAGTCTTCTATTAAGTTGAGGTTCTATTAATGCCTAAAGTGTAGCGTTCCAATAATATTCAAGCTTGTTGTGGTTGGGGATGCTCTTTTTTATGGTTTCTTTTACACAAGGTGCATTCAGATCGGTATATACCATTTGATTGCTTACATCTATGGTAATAATTAATAATATATAGTGTTTACAGACTTTTAAACTCGTTGCTGAACGGTTTTCCTCTAATTTTTCCTATTTTTTGTTTTTCCCTCGAACTGTGTGCCTTCTTTTCTTCTAAATCTTTTAATACGTGTTGTGGCTTACTACTTACTAATATTCTTTCTTTTGGTAATTGTTGTAAATTCTCCAGCTATTTTACTCGTTGATTTTTATATAGCTGTTAATCGGTGCTTCCCTATATAGGCCTAACACTTTTTTGTTTTCCCTAGGTTTTCAACCTTCTTCTTTTTTTCTTTCTCCATGAATTTTCCCCAAAATTTTTCTTTTTTATACCTCCAGTCTGTATTGGTTTACTCATCGTCCACGTTTCACACTTGTAACTCACTGTTGGTTTTAATGCCGTTTTGTATACTTGCACTTGTGCTCTCTGTGACACTTGTTTGGCCTTTAGGAGAGCCCTAAATGCCCCAGTTGCTTTTATTTCTTTGGTTTCCTTTCCTTCTACCGTTATTAAGCCTCTTAAATGTGCAAACTGTTAGACTTTTAATGTTTCCAATACCCTCCTTGGAAAGTTACTTTTGTTTCTTCTGCGATCAATAAATTTCCTTTTCGTTTCATTGTTATATATTTGGTTTTGTCATCATTAATTTTTAATCCTACTTCTTTTGCTATTTTTTCTCTTTCTACTAATTTCTATTCTTCGCTAGCAATGTCATCTACATAAGTCAGACATTGATTTCCAATTTTATTTTAAGTAAGGTACAATTAGAAATTTACTTCATTGTAAAAGATTATTTGGTGGCACCTAATGAAAAGTTTAAAGAAGAACTATAAAGCTGATTAGTTTCTTATCAAGGATATTCGGCAATCACAGATTTAATTATATTTTTTAATATAATAATAAAAACGCAACTTTTCATGAAGACTTCTAACCTATGTATTATAAAAAAATAGCTAGACTAATAATAGTTTGAGATTATAGTAGTAATACAAATTTATTTATACTAAGATTTTGTTATTAATGGATATTGTGGTTTAGTTTTACTAAAATTTTGAGCTTTTAGTTTATTTTAATTTTTATATATAAAAATGTTAAAACATTTAGCCAGACAGGAGATAATACTTCTTACAGTAACATTTAACTCAGTATTACGGTTGTAGTACTGATCTAAGCCATTAAAAGTATTATAAACAATTCTTACCTCCTATCGAATTAACGTCTTATAGACCGTCAAGCCTTTTACTCTTAAAAACATCTAGTGTATGAATCAATAAAGAAAAACAACATACAACTCAGCTAGTTGCCTCAATATCAATTAAAGTTCAGCGAACAATATTCCACCACACACCAGGATAGTAAACATTGTACAAATGACTATAATAAAAAAGTATTGTCCTGCAACATTTCTTTTTGTCAATCAAGCTTTTAGTTCTACTTTATAAATTCAAAGCAAATCTACTATACCTGTACTATCTATAAAATCATTATTTTTAAGAATAGTAAGACATTAAGAATAAAGAAGTGGGGTACCCACAAGGGAACCTATTAGGTCCTATACTGTACTTATTGTTTACAACTGACATTGCAAGTACCCAACACACCCAAACCAGAACTTTTGTCGACGACACTGCATTTTAGCCACTAAAACAATACCACTAATTACAAATTATTATTTATCAATTCAACTGAATGCCCTGAAATTTCGTATCTTGGTATACATTAAGGCTCTAAACAAAAAGAAACGAAAAGAAGTAGAAAATAAAAGATATGCGTTGGCTATAGGAAGTAAAGGTTATGGTCTACAAAGGACTTTTAACAGAATTGTGACGATGTTCATATAGATATTCTAGTCAAAGGCGCTTAGGGAAATCACTGACACCTTTTAGTACATATCGAACCGAACTCTGGACGATGATCTCAAAATTCCATTCGCTAGTAAATTGTAAAAATGTCAATAAACAATAACATCTAATGCAAAAGAACTACTAAAACCGTTAACTAGAGATCCACAACACAAACCCTTTAAAAAAGTGAAGTTTGATTGGAAATATAGAAGATATGAGAGACCTAAAGATAATACAGAATATGGTAAATGAATTAAAGAACACGGAAAAATAAAGAGGAAGTAAGGGGGCAAAAAAGTGGAACAGAAAATAAAGCAGGTGGTAAATAAAATTTAAAAAACAAACAAATAAACAACGATTCTATTTCTAAAAAATGAACTAAAAGTACAAATAGGAATAAACAGACAACACGCGAAAGTAAAACACAGGTAAATATACTTATTATGTATGGAGCATTAGACAGCGTAATAACAAGTAATGAGTAATTAAGACAAGTTAAAACAAATAAAAATTTATGGCAAAAGCAATATGACTTGGAAGGAAAGAAATGTACGGATGAAAATTAGAGAAATATTTGGGGAAAAAATAAAAATGGGAAAAAGACGAAAATATAATATAAAAAAACAACAACCTTTCTAAGATGAAAAAAAATAAAACAAAAAATCAGAACAAAAAAGTACATGAACGATAACAACGGATAGAGAAAGAAACAATAGATAATCTACAAAAAGGCGGTATTGGAAAATAGCCAAAAAAGACAAAAATATAAACATGCAATTCAAAAATAAGTAGATTATACAGGATGGCGCGCTGCAGGCGTATGGATTTAAAAATGTAATAAAACGCTTACTGTTATAAAATCACCAAATTTTAAATTTTTTCTTATTAATTAACATGGGAAATTTAAGTTTACATAGTCATGAACAAAGTATCGCCCAAATGGCGCTCCTTACACTCCAAACACTGAGTAAGCCTTTTTCTGAAGTTTTTGTGCACTCTTTGAAGCATTTCCACATGAAATTGACGATTTTGGCTCGAATATTGTTTTTGAGCGTGTCCAGGAAAAAATCATAAGGGGCCAAATCAGGAGAGCGCGCGGGCCAGTTCAAATTGCCTCTTAGAAAGATGAGGCGCCCGGGGAATTTGTCTCGCAAAAAGTCTATGCAAATCCTTGCTGTGTGGGCTGTGGCCCCGCCCTGCTGAAACCAGACGTCTTCCAGCTCTATCCCTTCCAATTCAGACAAAAAAAAATACTGGATCATGGTCAGGTAAGTGCAGAAGTGACTATAGCTACTCGATCATTTTTTTCAAAAAAGTAAGAGCCGATGATCTCAATTCTTGAAATTGCACACCATACTGTCACCCTGTCTGAGTGCAGGGGCCTCTGCTGGAGTTCCCTGAGACATCCAGTGAGGTGAAAATGTGCCTCGTCAAAGAAGAAAACAATACCGTCTCGAGGCAACGCAGCAAGCATATTTTCACTAGCGAGTTGTCTAGCGTCATAATCTCGAAGCTTCAATTTTTAAAAGACCACCATGTTATAGGGGTGCAAATGACATGGTTCATTAACTATTCGTTGAATGGAACGTCTCGAAATGCCGAGGGCACCTGTCTGTTTCCGAATTGAACGCCTGGGAAATTGTTAAATTGCAGCTCGAACCCTTTCGATGTTTTCTCATATAGTGACGATATTCTGAGCCCCCCTTCTTATCGTGGACTCATTTTCGGTATCCTGGGATGCATTAATCCACGCAGGAGGCGATATTGAACTTTAAACGAAACCACGCTGCACGCGGACGATAGAGCGGGCGTTCGACTAATGGGTCTGCACGCAAAAAAAAACGTTGTTGAACGGACCACTCCATTATAGCGACTGAAACCGCGTGGAACATAAACTTTCCACCCCCCTCTTTTGAATCCCCCTACTTCAAACCTTCTAGGAGCGTTAGGAAGGGATCAATGGCCTTTTCAAATCCATACGTTTGCCGCGCGCCACCTTGTACAAAAAATAGCTACATGGAAAGCGAAGAGCAGAGAAAGAAAAGAACTAGATAGGAGAAGGACCGGGAATAACGAGAATAACAAAAGGTCTGAACAGTAATCGGTTAAACAAAAAATAAACGAGTGAAGTTGATAAAACATAGAAAGTATGATGAAATAATATTTGCATTGGCAGCACCACTATTTAGTTAAGATTTAGATGAGAGTAGAAAGAAGAAGAAAAGTGATAACAAAAGATTTTAGAAGCTATAGAGTGAAATAGAACAATATATAAGCAAATTGTTAAAAACTATTACAGTTGAAACTAAATAAATATACAAAAAGAGGAGGGATAGAGAAAGAAAAGAATTATCTAAAACAAAGCATACTATAAGCAACCGAAGAAAGCTGTAAAATGACAAAAGTAATTAATAGTGATATAAAAAATAGATAAAAAATGTACTTATAAACCAGCGAAAAGTATAAAAAATATAAAGATAAAATAAATATTAGAGTATCCGAGAGGTCCAATCTTCGATTACTCGACCGCATAAATTGGGCTCGATATCATTGATAGCATTGGTTATGTTGACTTTTAAAGCATCAATCGTCTGCGGTTTATTCGCATAGACCCGTGATTTAACGTAGCCTCACAAAAAAAAGACTAATGGTGTTAAATCACATGATCTTGGTGCAGTCGAATTTAATAGAATAGAAGATAGAAGATTCATTTGTCGCATGCACTGTGTGTCACGTAGCACCCACTTGTTAGAACCACACGTCGTTGAGATCCATATCTTCAAATTTAGGTCAAAAAATTGGTTATCATCTCGCCGGTGACAGTTATGGCGGTGCCAGCTTCACTTTGGAAGAATTACGGACCAATGACCCCACCGGACGAAACAATGACTTTATCTGGATGCATTTGCAACTTATGGGTTTTATGTGGGTTATTATCTTCCCAAATGCGACATAGCCATTTATCTAAAAATGGGTCTTGTGGTTGACGATGATTATTTACCTATTGGCATTTTAATTTTGTAATTTTTAATAATCGGGTATCCAGGGTCATAAAATTTCATACACCTGAAAACATTGCTTATGCCTGGTTGTCATGTAAGTGGTGAATATAAACGTGTTAACAATTCCAAAAGGTTTCAGTTAGTAAAAAAGACCTGTACAAGAAGTGGGCAGCAGAAGATGCTGATTTTCAAGCCAATGGAGATAGAATCACTCTCAGAGTATGTTTTAAGTCTATAAGTATATGTCACCTACTCATATGCTTCAATATTTACGGTACTAGATAGATTTCGAAGAATCTGCACGATAATGTTTTTATTTTAGCCCAATTTCGTTAAAATTTGATACATGGTTGCTTTAAGCAATGCTGAAAACCAAATTTCTTTTTGAAAATTGAAAAAAGAACTGTTGTTGAATTTGGCCTTTTATTATTTAATCAACTTTAACAAAATAATACATTGTTTTATTTGTGGGGCTACTGCACTGTAAAATTACTATGACCAAAAATTAGGTACTAAAAATTGAACCCAACAACTTGGAAGCGTTCTGCCACGCACAGAGAAAACCTTTAAGTATACGATGTAGGGGGGGACAATAAGTTTACTTATTTTTTTTTATTTCAGTATGACCTCAAACGGAAATGTAAAGTACTCCAGCATAAACACTTGACCACGCACCAACACCTTACACAAAGTTCTTCAAAAAAGCAAAGGCTATTGACCGGCTTAGGGGCTCCTGGAGCAATCAGTGATTTTGACCAGGAACTAGTCGCGGCCTTCTTGGCAGAAGAAATTCCTCCAAATAAATTGGAGGAAGGTCTGCTTCGTGACTTCTTAGAGAAGTACTCACTGTATTAAACACTGAGGCAAGTTGCAGAGTCAATCCACGAGGAAATGTTAAATGAAGTGAGACCAGATATCGAATACTCCCAGATCTGAATTAGCGTCGATACAATATTGCCAACGTGATTGTCGGAAAGCTTGATAGAAACCCAGGTTTCGACCTCTTTATTCATGTGGTTCCGTTGGAGAAAACCAACACCTCCACCAATGCGCAAGCTGTTCAAGAGGGCTGAGAATTTTGTGGCTAGGGGCGCCAAACACCGCCGAAAGAGTTTTTATTATAGTTACGGACAGTGTGGCGTATGTGCTTAAGGCAGAACAGACTCTTCAACACCTTTATTCAAAGCTGCTACACACCACCTGTCTAGCTCACAGACTTCACAAGGTGGCAGAGGTTGCAAGAGAGATCTACTCGAACGTTAACAAACTCATTTTATTAAGGAAGATTTTTTTGAAAACCCCCAGCCGAGTTGCAACTTTCTTTCTCCGGAATCAGTGATCACAAGATGGGGCATTTGGCTTTCTGATGTCTTTACTCTGGACACTTTTAAGAATTTATTTAGGTTATAGAAAACAAAACTGAGTATGAGAAATGCAAAATAAGCCGTGACAAAAAACCCTAATAGGTGAATTAACTGCGCTAGCTTCATATTATAAATTAATTCTAACAAGTATAGAAAAGATCCAGGCAACGAACCTACTACTCGCCGGTTTGATGTTAGAGGTGACGAAAGCAGTGAAAGAGTCGGAAAACCAGTCAGGCGAGGTGGAGTCAAAAATTAGGGACAAGATGAGAGCCGTGTTGGAAAGAAATGGTGAATGGAGGACACTAAAATAAATCATTGATACATTGGCAAGGAAGGAAGGAAACAAAGACTTCCTGTGTAACTTCCACGATGTGGTGGCAGCGAAATGGTGGAAAAGAAATGAAAGAAATATTTTTTGTTGTTTTTTGAGATACGAAGTGTATACAAGTTATACCTTAGAATTTTTTTTCAGAAGCAGATAAAAACATGCGGATGTTTTAAAATACGCGCAGTCTTTGTGAACGCGTGACAGCAGTACACGGCACACAGGACTCTAGGGCAGCGGCAAGAATGAGGACTGTTTTTGATTCTTAAAATGGCGACGTTTTACAAGAACACCGTGTAATCATTCGTTTTTTCCATTTGCGTAGTGTGACGCCAATTGAAAGTTCAATGAGACAAGTGGTGATGATGTTATGGATATGTCTAATGTGCGTTCAAAGAAGGCATAACGTCGTGTGACAACAAACCAAGACAATCTCGGCTTCGCACCAGCCGGTCTGACGACATGATCAAGAGAGTGAAGAAACTTGTTTTGGAGGATCGCCGAATGAGTTTGGAACACATCACTTCCGAAATTGGCATTTCCTTGGGATCTGTGCAGACAATCCTGCATGAAGAACTGAAAATGCGAAAAGTGTCCTCCACGTGGGTGCCACGAATGCTGACAACTTTGAAGTGATTTCTTATGCTTCCTACTCACCTGACCTGGCTCGTAGAGACTTTTGGCCGTTTCCAACGATAAAAGACGTTGTCTGTGGTCGCAAATTCACTAGTCGTGCTGCTACTGCATCAGCGATTTTCCAGTGGTCAAAGAAGACTACTAAAAAACGTTCGCAGCGGCCATAGAATCATAGCGTCGATGTTGTGAAAATTATGTACAGCTGCAAGAAGATTACGTTGATAAGTGACACAAGTTTCACAGTTTTCGTGTGACTAGTTTGAGGAAAAAATCGGAAGTGTTATAACTTGAATGCTTCTCGTATAAAGATATATGTTTCGAGATATATTTGGTGTGGCGGCCTTTTCGCCCTTGAACCGCTTTATATCGCGGCGACATGCCGCGGCGGCTTACATCTGCCGCTAGGTTTTGCCGTCGCACACACAGAACGATATATGGGCTTTTGCTCAGTTGACAAATACACGCGCCGCAGCGCGGCCAATTCGGTCGTGTCTTAACACCCCGCAAATATTCACGCACCGCAGCTCGGCCAATTCGGTCGTGTCTTAATACCCCGCATATATACGTTCCGCAGCGCGGCCAATTTGGTCGTGCTTAACAACCCGCTTATATTCACACCGCATCACGTCCAGTACGGCCGCATTTAACATCCCGCAACATACAAGAAGACAGCGCATCAAGGTGGCCACCGTGAAACCCTCGCCGACGAAGCCGAAGCCGAAGCCGATTCAGGTGAGCGATTTGGCTTTACTTTCGGTGGATATCGGTAGCCGCCCCCATCCGCTTTCGCGCTGGCCGTTTAAGGGACGATTTGAGCCTTATCGGTTTACCTTCCAAAACAGCCTGTACTACGTATCCCACACCGCACCACGAGAGCAGCTATTTACACGCCTGCCTCTCCATCTCTTTTGGTCCTTACGAGCCGTATCGGTATCGTATCCCACACCGCACCACGAGAGCGGCTATTTACACGCCTGCCTCTCCAATATTTTTGAATGATAAGAAATATAATTTGTTTGACTTATAGAAACTGTATAAAAGATTAAAATATAAGAAAAATAAATATGCAAGTGCCAAATCCACACTAAAGGAAACACGGAAATTGCAATCACACACTGCCAAACCAGCTTTAACAGCACGCCTTAATTGCACGCATAAAAAATTGCAGTTCTCTCATAAGAAGCAAAAAGGCTGGAACGGACAATCGGCGCCCGATTACTACTCTGTCATTAAATGCATGATCGACACCACGAGCAACTTTCCATGACAAATTGGCGAACGTGCCGCGACGCATTAATCGCACTTATTTGAATACCCTCCGCCATTGTCTCGCCGGAACTGGGCCAGGCTTAATGGCACTAATAGCGCAGTCCGGGTCGCCAGTGAAACCGCAATTAAATTCGGTAATAAGACGGCCGCCGAGATGCGGATTCCGATAAAAGTAAAAGTCGCGCGCCGGGCGGCCGGTGAGTGCGCGCGTTGTCGCGCTTTCTCATCGATATGCGGCGGTCGGTGAAGGCATGCCATTAACCGAAATTAGGGAGGCGATAGCGCAATTACTGCAATTTGGAGGAGGCCGTTTTTGTGGGTGTACGAGAAATGGTCGAGGAGTGGACGGTTAATTGGACAATTATCTCTTAATTGGCGAACCCTATAATTAGAAGTTTGGAATTTTTCTCAATTTAACTGGCCCACATTTTTATATGCAAAATGTAAATTTATATTCCATAGTTCAATTCGTGCAAAAGTTGTTAAAACCTTGAAAAAAATTAATCAAAAATATGAATTGTCAATTATTTGTGGGTGCGAAAGTTTAATAAAGGTCGAGAATTGTGTAACAATAAAACAAATTAACCTCGGCCGAACCGAAACCATAATTGCGCGAGTAGAGCAAGTTGTTATAGACCGTCAATTAGGTGTGCGTGATAGCGCCTCTAAACTTGGCATTTCCATAAGATCTGTGGAGTCCATTTTGCGTAATGACCTAAATATGCGAAATGTTTCTTAAAGGTGGATCCCACGAACGGTGACCAACGAACACAAGGCTGCGAAGGTGGCCATGACATGATGACACGTGATGCCGATCATAAAAGACACTCTTCATGGCCGCTCATTTTCCAATCAAGCCGCTGTTGCATGAGTCATAGCGACGACGTTCACCTAAATAGAGATTACATTGAGAAGCAGCAAAAGTTTCAACTTTCTTGGGTAAGTACTTCTTCAGAAAAAATTAGAGACCTTAGAACTTGAACGCAGCTCGTATACGCACGTCAATATAATAGATATAATTACACATCAACGAGGAAAACTAAAGGCAAAGGCCTATTTTATCTAAAAATCTTTCTTTTAGATTTAGCAAATTTCTGGACTATGTCATCAAAAGAGAGACTGTAGGAACTCACTCCCGATAAATAATAGCCCGATTCCCCTTATTTTTTTCTTGTTTTAACGTTGATCTCCAAAAGTGTTTATTTTCTTAGAAGCTGAAAAAGATTGTTTACTGGCGCAGTTAGTAACTACCATACTTAGAAAAGTTCTTAGAACGACGATAGTATTAGGAAAAATAGGTTTTGCACCCCATGACTTTTATAATGCTAAGAATCTTTGTTCTAATTGTGTTTTAGTTTGCTACTCTTATCTTCTTTCTCAATACTTTTATTGATTCTTGGAATGTAAGCGTGTGCTCCGTTATCATATTGCAAACGTTTGACCTCTAGCCTTTATAGCTGGGGTTCCCAGCCACGTAATAATTAGTAAGAGAACAAATGATAACCTCTCATCTTCAGTTGTAACAAATAAGACATATTATTTTGAACCCACTGACCTTATCACAGCCAACAAATATTATTTTTCAAATGATAGCATACAGAATGCTAGCAATATAATTTATCAAGGTAACCACGAAGCCGCAATCGCCCAGATGGAAACAGATCAACAAAATAGTGTCACAAATACACCTCAAGATAATAAAATAAAAATACCACCAATATTCTTGCACTATGCAGCAAATTTAAAATACCAAGAAATAATCAATGACCTTAAAGAGCAAGCAGGAGAATTTGATACTGCACTAAAAGGTGATAAAATTAAAATCAATCTAAACACGATAGATGACTGTAGAAAAGCGACTAAATTCTACACAGACAACAATCTTAACTACCGCACTTTTAAAGACCCAAAGAAAAACAACCTATCAGTTATCATTAGTTCCCTCCCGGTATCGATTGCAGAAATTGAAGTATTTGAAGAACTAAAAGAATTAAACTATCCGGTCATAAAGGTAGTACGTTTATAACGGGTGTTTTTTATAGAGGTATAAAACTTTAAGTTGGCAACACTTCTTTAACTGGCTGCCATTTGTCAGCTGTCAAGTGATTTATGTTTAGTTTGGTTTGGCATTTCAACATGAATAGACTGACGCCTGAACAACGTTTCCAAATTGTGCAAATTTATTTTGAAAATCATGGTTCTGTTCGAAATACGTATCGCGCACTACGTCCATTTTACGGTCAACATAATCGTCCATCAGAGCAATTAATTCGATTAACTATGGAACGTTTTCGCACCACGTTTACTCTAAATGATAATACGTATCCACAGAGACGTCGTACAGTGCGTACAGAAGAAGTCATTGCTGCTGCAGAGCGTAGCGTAGAGGAAGACCCGAATCAGTCTATCCGCCATCGTGCACAGGAATTGGATATGTGGCTATCCACTTTATGGAAGATTTTGCGGAAAGATCTTGCTTTGCGTGCTTACAAAATCCAACTCGTCCAAGAATTGAAGCCACACGATCACCTAGCAAGGCGTAGATTCGGTGAATGAGCCCAAAACAAGATTGCCGTTGATCCCGATTTTCATAAGCAAATTTTGTTTAGCGATGAAGCTCACTTTTGTTTGAATGGATACGTCCATAAACAAAACTGCCGTATTTGGGGTGATGGTAATCCTCAAGTGTATGTTGAGACACCGTTACAACCAGAAAAACTGACTGTTTGGTGTGCTTTATGGGCTGGTGGAATCATTGGTCCGTACTTCTTAAAAATGATGCTGGTCAGAACGTTATAGTCAATGGTGACCGCTATAGAGCCATGATTACTGACTTTTTTGTTCATCAATTGAACAACCATGATGTGCAGGAGCTGTGGTTTCAACAAGACGGCGCAACATGTCACACAGCTCGTGCCACAATTGATTTATTGAAGGAAGCGTTTGGTAACCGCGTAGTTTCACGTTTCGGACCCGTGAATTAGCCTCCAAGATCGTGAGATTTAACGCCGCTAGACTATTTTCTGTGGGTCTATGTGAAGTCGCTAGTCTACGCCGATAAGCCCGAAACGATTCACCACTTGGAGGACAACATTCGCCGCGTTATTGCCGATATACGGCCACAAATGTTGGAAAAAGTCATCAAAAATTGGATCTCCAGATTAGACTACGTCCGAGCCAGCCGTGGCGGTCATATGCCAGAAGTCATATTTAAATTATAATGCCAGAAGATTATCTTTCGAATAAAGTGAATTTCATGTCAATTTAAAAAATTCATCTTTGTTTTATTCCATTTCAAAATCCTATACCTCTATAAAAAACACACTTTACAATAGAAACAAAAAACCAATGTCCTTATATGCGGTGGATTTAGATAATATAGATAAAGCAAAACAGATTCTGAATTTACATAAAATACAACACAGCATAATTGAAGTTGAACGTAGGCGAAAATCAACTGACATTTCTCAATGTAAAAAATGTCAACGGTACGGACACACGCGCAACTATTGTAAATGGAACCCAGATGTGTGAAATGCACAGGCAGCCACGACTATACCCGATGTCCAAAAAAGCAAAAATACCGCCACAGTGTGTAAACTGCGGGAAAAACTTTAAAGGATGCAGTTACTATCAAAAACTAAATCGCCACATAAACAATTCCGGACAAAATCGGACCTTACCTACAAACCAAACTGAACCCAGTTCTAGCCAGAATAATTACCAACAAACTTGGCATAATGATTACGATAGATCTTTTCATAGACTTCCAACCAACTTAAGTAGACTGAACTACACAAATAAACAAGAAACGCCAGACTTTGTAAATACAATTATCACAAAAATCGTCCAACTAATAGCACCACACCTAGACAAAATCACACCTTTCCTTACAACATTAATTTCTCAATTATCCACCCATAGACATAATTAGTAATTTAAGTGTTCTTAACTGGAATGCTGACGGTATTAAAAGGCAGCGTGCATTATTTGTGGAATTCCTAATTAGACACAACGTGGATGTTGCATGTATATCAGAAACGCACCTACACAACTTCGAAACATTTAAAGTACCAGGATATGAAATATATAGATCAGATCGAGATACTCAAACTGCAGCAGGAGGCGTAGCGATTATTATCAAGCGTCAATTAGAACATCATCATTTAATAAACCTAGAATTCGAAAACCTAGAAAACAATGTTCAAATTACGTTTTATGCTGTGTATAAGCAACCAAATAAAAAAATGATGGAAAGCGATGCCACTAAATTATTTAATGGCAATTATCAAACATTAGTCATAGGTGATTTGAACTCCAAACTTACGGACTGGGGATGCAGAGCTACAAACCCAAATAATGTTAGGTTAAATAAACCTGCAAAGCTTGCAACGCATAGCGAAGTGGCGAAGCAGTCTCCCAAATTTGAGAACCCTCTAGTTAGGTCACTAACGCCGACCTTTGACCAATCAGTTTCAAAATCACTAGTAAACAAGCCTTTTGGTCACTTGTCGATTGGTGAAAACATAATTTGGAAATTCCCAGCCGTTCTTGAGTTTTTGCTCGGACGGACGGACGGACAGACAGACGGACAACATGAAGTTAGTAAGTGACTCCGCTTCGCTTCGCCACTTAATAATATTATTATAAACTACGGAATAGAAACTCCCACAGATTATACATATTATCCCAGAAGACCGGATCATAAACCAGACATATTAGATATATATAGTCCTGTTCAAAAACTTTAACAAACCAATTTATCAAACCGTGATAAATGAGCTTGATTCTGATCACCTACTAGTGATCGTCTCATTCTTCAATGCACCGCAATCAATACCGATGATACCTAAATTAATTAAAGTGAAAGTTGATTGGGATATTTTCCATACTGAATTAAACAAAAACATGAGAAACTCATTCCCCATACAAACAACAAACGACATAGATGAAGTTGTACAACAATATACGGAAACAGTAAGAACCAGCATACAATCAGCAGTAATACCAAATAATAATAAACCAAGACGATATCCTCAAACACCAGCAGAAATTCTAAACTTAATCAAACTGAAAAACAAAACAAGACGTGAGTGGCAAAGAACAAGCAGGCCACATTTAAAAAAGCTTACCAATCAACTAACCCACCAAGTCAGAATGAAACTAGACGATTGTAAACTCAATATGTATCACAAATATATAGAGGAACTACAACCTCGAGATGCAACAATGTGGCAGGCTACCAAAAGACTAATGCGGCAACCAGACATAATTTATCCACTAACAGACAACAACATCCCATTTATAACCAACGACGATAAAGCCAACCTATTAGCATTGAATTTTGAACAAGTCTTTACACAAAATGAAACAGATATAACCCAAGAACATCAACAAGAAGTGAACGAAACTATTAATAACTATAATATACAGACTCAAAAAGAGTTCCTACCAACGTCTCCATCAGAAATTAAATAAATTATCACAAAATTTCCAATAAAAAAATTTGCGGGACCGGATATGATCACAAACTCAATATTGAAACAACTCACAACACTAACGTTCCTTGCAAAAATATTTAATGCTTGCCTTTGACTTGAGTATTTTCCAAAGAAATGGAAACAATCATTTCATAAACCAGACAGTTATCGCTCAATCAGCCTTTTGTCAACGCTGTCAAAGCTTTTATAGAAAATTTTCAAAACACAAGTAAACGAAAATTTGGAAGAAAAAATATCATACCATAATTTCAATTTGGCTTAAAAAAAACACTCGCCAACCCACCAGTTTTTAGGAATTACAGAAATAATAGAACAAGGCTTTGAGAACAAGAAATACACAGTTATTTGTTTCATCGACCTTCAAAACGCATTTAATAGGGTGTGGCATGATGGACTTCGATATAAAATAATAAAACGAGAACTCCCACATTATCTTATTGACATCATCACCTCATTTATTTCATTATTAGAGTATTCGCTGTTCGGGTACAGCCCTATCTACTAAAAGAACTATGAACGCCGGAGTACCACAGGGGAGTATATTAGGACCAACTCTGTTTAACGTTTACCCACATGACCTACAAACCACAAATAGTGCCACACACAGCAGTAATTACACAAAATAAAAATCCCCAGACAGCGGTTAACCAACTACAAAACGCTCTAGACCCAATTTACACATGGTATGACAAATGGAAAATTAAAATCAATCCAACGAAAAGCCAGGTGAAAGTCTTCACTTTGAAAAGAATCCCAGACCTTCCAAACGTAACAATCAATCAACGTATAATAGAATGGAACGCAAGAGATATGGTAGTCAAATACCTAGGGGTGTACTTGGACGCCCGACTTATATGGACACTCCATCTTAATAAGAAGGTAAATGAATATTATGCGAGACTCTTACTACTATACTCGTGAATTAATAGAAAATCTCACTTGCGCATAGAGTGCACCATGTTAATATACAAGACCATTCTACGCCCAATCATGACGTATGCGTATCCAATTTGGAGTACTACAGCTAAGGCCCACTTACGAAAAGTCCAAGTCCTACAAAACAAAATCACAAGAATTGCAGTGAACGCCCCGTGGTTCGTCAGAAATGAACAAATACACAGTGAACTAAACTTACCTAATGTGTCAGACTTTATAAATACTTTGTGTACAAGATTCTTTGCCAAAATACCGGAGTGCCCAAGTGCAGTGTTTTATGACTTAGACCAGAGGAACCGACATCAGAGACTCAAAAGAAAACTCCCACAAGACTTATTACCATAGTTTAACTAGTTACAATTAAGCATGATTAACGTTAGCTAACTCTTATTCATCTCACATCCAGTGGTAGCGATACAGAGGAGTCAAACGATGACCTCACTATGTATTAATTGAGTGTTTTGTTTAACAGAATCATGTATATTAGATATATGTTGACCTGATTTAACAAAAAAAATTTATTCTTTAAAATACTGCTTAATACACACATTTTTTTAGGAAATGTTTTATCTAAATCAGAAACATACTTTTCCAATAGCTAATTTTACCTCTGCCATATACTGTCATTTTCTATTTGAGTGATTTCCCACAGAAATCCAAAATCCTTATGTATTTTTATACTGTTTCGTACTAGGAGCCCGCATTACAAATTAACAGAAATTTTACTTTGAATAGACTGAAATTAAAAACGACGGTTTGAGGTAAAATTCTTAATACCTTAATAAAGGATAACAATACAGTGGCGACTTAAAAAAGGGAAAGAAATATTCACTTAGACTTTGAGAGTATTATACACTTATCTATTCCAGAGTAATTTTGCCCAATAAGGTATACGTGCAAGTCTTTCATTCAAAACAGAACTGTTTTACATCTGATTGGACTAAAATGCCTAAAGAAAGTAAATTTTATGTTGCATTTGTAATACAAAAATAGATACATTTTTAAATTAATTTTTTATTGTCTTTGTTTTGCTTTAAACTACCATACTAATAAACCATGGGTGACCATAAGAATCTCACTATAACAGTAGACCATTACGTGGCTCATGTTTCCATGTTTCATTCAGAGATCGCTTCGTAGCCACTTGTGTTACTCCTAGCTACTTAGTTTCCTTACTTAAATATAAATACTCATTGAGTAAATATAATACTTAATATTACTTTTCTCGTAAATTACCTTCATAAACGAACAGATTCTTTTGAGACTATATTGGAACATTTTTCCTGAGCATTAACATACCATTTAAGTGTGACAGCATTGCGTCTTTAGTAGACAAGTAGCTTGTCTACTATTAGATTCTACAACAAAATTGATAAAACTCTTTCCTTCGACATCAACCATTTTAATCAAAGCATATGGGTTCTGCACTAGATATATTTAAAAATATGTTTATTGATAACTTGTTCTAGCTATTTTACCTTCTTTAAGGTGTTACCTGGCCCCGATTTCGCCGGGGCTCAATTTTTCGGCCGCGTGCAACACCAGGGTCCTTGTTTGGAATTTATAATCCTAAAAGGAATGTTACCTGAGTCCGATTTTGTGAGGCCGTGTGAAACACCACGCCATGTCGTACCAAGCGGTTCCGAATCGGCCAGAACGCCGCCACCAATCCTGGACAAGCCCCGCATCCCCCAACGGGCTCAGCGTGCATCCACCCTCAAACTCTTCACCAACCAGCAGAGTGGGGCACGAACTGCGCTCTTAAAACCTGAGCCACCGAAACACCATAAGAAGATATCATCAAGAGTCACCAGGTGAGTCCCTTTTGGTTTCTTTTGCACCCTATTTCCCGGCTCGCTGCCTGGTCCTGCTGCTCGGCCCTGCTGCCCGCTTTCCAGACCTGCTGCTCGCTGCCCGGCTCCGCCATCAGCCCCGCTGCTTGGCCCTGCTGCACCCTGCTCAGCTGAGATACCGCCCCTGCTGCTCGCTGCCTGGCTCCGCCACCGGCCCCTCTGCTTGGCCCTGCTGCACGCTGCCCAGCTGCTCTACCGTCCCTGCTGCTCTGCCCTGCTGCCTTCAGCTCGCGGTCCGGCTCGCTGCCCGTTTCGACGCGTAAATTAAGTCTTAGGTTAAGTTCTTGTACCTTAGATAAGTAGGTTAAGTTAGCTAGAGTTGATAGGTTAGCTTAAGGTAGGTTAAGTTCTGGTTGTAAATATAATTCTAATTCGTAAGTTAGAGCCGACGCTTCGTTTTTTAGCCTTCCGTGCCCCACGCGTTGCCGGTCGTAGCGCCCCGACGCCCGATTTACCTCCTTCCGGGGCCCGACCTAGTAACAAGGGTTAGTTTGCCTTCAGCGTAAGTTTAGAAGGTTATCGTCATCTTTATGGCTGATATCGATTGACTGCTCCAATGTTGTAAGAGATTTAGCCATAGAGATATCTTTTCCAATCTTTTTCTAGACTAACAAGAAGGAGGATTAGGTTTGACTGAGAATTTAGTTGTCCCCAGTATTTTTGATTTGCAATTTGCCTTATGCTTTTTGAGCCTAATTGGTTTTCTTACAGCTCTCGCCACCTCCATTTTTGGCGTAGTGCACCAAAGAACTTTTTTGCCTTCCTTCTTAAAGATAATTTTACTTCAGGTAAAGTCCAAGATTGGGGTTTATTTATTTTTTATCTTCTGCAGTCCAAAAAACGATGTTTGACCTAGATCTGTCTTGGTCTATATCAAAAAGAGTGCTGGTGATGTTTTATTGGTATTTTTATGCGTGTTTGTTTTCACAAGTAAGTAGCATATTTTAAATTAAGGGCTATATATCCATACAGAAAAATGCGTAGTGTGCGCTAAAGTAATAACTAATAGATCTTGTAGCTAGCCATATTATCTTGGCTTAGTCATTTACTCTAAGATTTAGGTTTTGTATTAAAGTTTTATTTTTTAGTCTACCATAAACTTTTCTCTCTCCACACATAATTTTCCATCTGCTAAACTCCACTATGGTCAACAGAAGTAAGTGCAGGTTGTTATGGTTGCACTCGCTTTTAGCAGGAGTAATAACTGGTACCATTTTCCTCAGTGCAGGCGCTTAAATTTTTTTAAGTTTGTTCGCGGGGACGTTTTTGCCTAGATCATGTTGCAAATTTTAAATAGCTTAGGCTCATCACTGAATCACGTTATCTTTGGCTTATAAGGTTTCTGGGGATAAAACTTTTAACCTTTCTTTTCTTGAAAGCTTTAGCGTTGGAACTACGTGTACCGTTCAAGTGCATCCTACATAGTAGAAACTTGAGCGAGTTCCGAGTGTTCAGTTGTTTATGAGTATTTAAAAATGGCGCTGCTCTCTGTCCAACAGAGCATCAAATCCGCAACGACATCAAAGATGTTAATGGCGTTCTGGGTGGCCGCCACTATAATTTGAAAGAGTCTCAATAACGTGGAGAGGTCGACGTTCTGGAATCATCCATTAATGGTGAACCAACTACGGTGGAAGGTGACCTAGAGAGCGGTCGAGGAGCTAACTAAGAACATTGAGACAAACAATGAATGGCTGTGGCAGTAACCACTGGTCCAAGAGCTTTTCGTTGAGAGAAAAAGACTTGGAATTCTGGGGGAAGGTTATGTAAAACAACTGGATCGGTTTCCTTAAAGCCACTTACACAGCAAATAAAATCTATTCATGCTGCTACGTCTGAAGATTCTCCGCAGCTAAAACAGGAGCTCCTAAACAAAAATTTGCTCATTCTCATAGTCAGACGGTTAAATAAGTGTCTCCAAGGGCCCGCTGTCTCGCATGTTACTTGAGCTTGAGCGTAACGGCAAGGGCAGGGTCATTTTAATCTACGCGTTATTTTGAATTGGCTGTAATGATTAAAGAAGAAAGGAAGGTAGTGAGCCAGTGCCACCGCTGCCAGCGCTTTCGAAGTACGGTAGCGATTATCACTTCGGTGCGTGCAAAAAGCCCCACAGTAAGCCTGCCACCTACGTTAACTGTCAGGGCTCTCATTCAACCAGCTTCCAGGAATATTCAAAATTTCCCAAGCCGGCACTCCAAGCAGCGACTGCACCAAGTCAGCTCTTTGTTGACTGCCGCAGCCCAAACATCAGAGCTGGACCTCTCCGCGTTCCTCACAGCCTTCTAGGGGAATATGATAGCTAACTATGAAGCTCTAGATGGCAACGGGGAGTATTTATGCTGTAAAATATGAAATATCGGATCATAATCAGGCTAATTTCAATAAAACTAAAGCATTGTGGAGCTTTAAGCCAAAATATTGCTGCTACTGCACCATTTATAAAGAAATTAGTTTGATAGTAAGAGTTATGGGTAGTAATTAGCATAAAATAAAGAATATCTTACGAGTATCTTGCACTAGAAAAGATGTAAATGGTATGAAGTACAGAGAAGTGTTCTTATACCACCATTCCAACAAACAAACAAATTGCAAGGAAAGCATCGTACACAATTAGCTCTTTTAAACCAGGTTGCCTTAGACAAACACAACACAGCTAATTAATTACTGTGGGCATAAATAATTGTGCTTATGCAGCTCTGTCTGTATCAACACTTGAACCTGAACCCGCTTTTCTCCAGTCAATTGAATTAGTGCTAGCGTTGCTTTCTCACGCAGACTCTCATAAAGAATAATAAAGTTATTAGCACAAATATCTTCACGCCTGACAACTAAATAAAGCAATTATCGTTTTAATGGCATATTAAAAGCAAATAAATATAATTTTAGTAAACGTATGCTGCTTTGCCTTCTAAGCCTATACATGCTATTTTAAGAAAAATTACTTCTTACGCAAATACTTGCCTATGCAGCGATTTCGTCCGTGTAAAAACTACAAATACACTAATTGCTATAAAAATTTATGCACCCACACAGAGATGTTAAAATAGGATCGATGATAAACATTATCATTTACAATATAAAGACAAATGAGGCGTTTGTTCGGACACAGGTGAGCGCCCATTAGTAATACTAGTGCTTAAGTGATAAGGTGGTCGCTTCAGTGTCCAACGTTTTGGGACGGCTTTAGCCCTAATTTATAATTGGTCGAGAATGTTAAATAAACTGTAGCTGTGTATTTCATTAAAATAATAGCGCAGGTTAAAACAAGTGGTGCCCCCAGGGTTCGTTCTCCGGACTGGTATGCAAATGTAAGTATATTCAGAGTTTGTGGTGTTTAACCAGCACAATTAAAAATTTTAAAAACGCGCACAAATAGGGCATTTGACCAGAGCAAAAAAAACACTACTGCACATTCGATACCTTAGAGTAGAAGTCGATGATCGGTTTTTGTAAAAAAGTAACATATGTACTGTTAAAAAAAACACAAAATACAAATTTTCCATTGAAGTAACTAACGTGTGCTTTTGCAGTAAAGTATTTTTGAGAGCTTATGTGGTATACAACCGAGATATGGACGGAAGGGCTCAAAGTCAGAAATACTAGGGACTTGTTTAGCATGCAGAGAATACTTATAACCTCAACCAGCAAAAAAGCGTTAGTATTAAATTTATTACAGCATTTGGTTTTATATTGCAAGAGACGACAAATCGAAGACGGTTAACGCCCTGCCTAGAGTAGCAACTTTGAGAGCAACAGTTCGTAGAGACTGATGTTGCTAGTAGGGCAAAACATGGACAAGCCAAGCTTGCAAACTGGAACACAACTTTCCAGTGCTAGCTGATAGCTATCCAGGGTAATCTTCTCCAGATATAATATCTGACAGATGTTCTTGCTTTCATAAGCATGAAGATGTAGGCGTATTTGCATATCAGGACTCGGAACCTGCAAAAACGCCAAAGATTAATTTTTGTTAGACCAAGGGGCACTGCTAAATTTAGAGACGATTCCAATGGAGCTCATAAAGAACCGATTATGAGTTAGGACGAGAGCAAGGTGGGAGCAGAGGTGGCAAGCAACGGCGGATATTCTTCTCCGCAACCAAAACACATATTATTTAGCTTATTACTGGGCACAACTTTCGATCCTTCCTTATTAGAATAGATAATTGTTAACCTGCAATGCAACTGAGAAAAGTAGAGTCGGAGCGAAGAGAACTTTCTTCACAATCTGGTAGAAAACTTGCAATTGGAACGTGGGGGTTGGAAAGATAGATTAGTCTTTTTCTTTGAGTAATATTGCAAGTATCGCTTGCTTGTTTTTGTGGTTTGCCCGAATCTTGCACTAAATCAAAGGAGGTCAGGTAAATTTGCACATATTGATAGATTTGGACTGAATATTACGAAAATCAATTTTAGTTAGTAAGAATATTCTATTTAAAGTAGTGCTGATGAGTGTTGTGAGACAGAGTACTAGCCAAGATATTGTAAGCATAACCTTAACGTTTATAAATATTTTGAATCGAAAATTTCATTGTGAGTATACGATAGTTTCTTTTTCTTCTATGGCCCAACAAAAGTATCAGCTATTTGTAAAGCTAACCAACTTTCCTCGGCACCAACCAAATAGTTGAATTGTCAAATTGTCAAGAATAATCCAATTAATTCTCACTTTAAAGGATCGCCTCTTGCAAGAGATGTATAATCTATAAGATGATTGACCAAGTTGCTCATAAATATATCAGTAGTTCCTTTTTAGACTTGGTCTGCGGAACTGACTACACCAATGCAAGATAATCACAATCTTTAAAATATATGTAGTCTATGCAAAGAAATTATAAAAAGAACCTTCAGTAATGATAGTTGTTACTCATACAATCTTAAAATCGGTCAAAACTTTTTGTAATGAGTTAAAGAATAAAACAAGAACACCGCAGGTCCACAGATTTTTTGTAACTGCTATAGTCGTAAAAATAAAAGCCTAGAATATGCAGATATCTTTGTAAATTACAACCCCACCCTCCTTTCACATTATTTTTTAAAACATCTAAATTTTACAAAAATAAATTATAAACCTTGTATCTGCCTCAGCACAATTTCCAATGGTTACGTAAAAAATGAGTTTATCAGACCTGTTCAGTACTTTAAGAGAAGTTTTTCTAAACAACTATATAAAAAATCTTCTATCCTTGCTACATGCTATGCATGTTATTATCTCTGTGCAACAACCTCAAAAAGACAATCGTATAGTAACTTAGATTTTTTGGCACAGTTAATTCTGCTGTTATATTGTCTTTCGTTGTGTTACGTAAGTAGATATTAAAAAAAAATAGGTTGTGTTGACCATTAATTTTACTTGATGTTAACCATGACTCAGTTGACGATCTTAGGAATCCCTGACTCTAACCCCTAACCCCCTTGCTCTTTGATAATCTGGGATGGATGTTGGTAGGTCTGCATTAAGCCGCCTCCTGTACCGTCTCAAATCAGAATCTTCAGGTGCTTGCGGCGGACACTTCTGTCTATCTCTTACCCGTATGGACTATGGGTAATAGGGTTACCATGGCGTTCGACGCTGGAAAACAGATTTTGAGCGCACTAGGAAATAAACTCCTAAATCGTTAGCCCGTGGGCATCGCGGTGTAAAGTGCTGTATTCGATATACCAGAGAGTACCAAAGGTGGATCTGACGGCTTGGAGCTTGTTAATGTATGGTCGAGTGGAAAATGGTTTTATAGATTGTTAGCTTATTACAAAATGACAAGCATAGAGGACGAAGCCAAGAACATGTTGGGCTGCTTTTGCCTTCGTGCTACCTGCGTGCGGTTTTCAAGTAAGTTTCTTATCTAGGATCGCTCCCAAATATTGTATCTCCTCTCTCCAGGGTATTTCTTGGTCGAAGATTATAAGTGTCGCCAAGTCTGGTTTCGACATTCAGTCCATTCTCCACGTACTGCACTATTCTTTAAAAGAGACCATCTCCTCCTAGACTTGCTAGATTTCCATCGTAGGTTGTCGCGAGCTTGACAGTATCACTATGTGGTCTACATACCAGGCTACCCAAAGAAGTTGGTAAATGATCGAGTGGCTCAATTTCACTTTCTACTCAAGAAGACTTATGTGATCCAGTTTAGTTTTTTTAATCATCCACTTTGCTATCAAATCGATGTATATTTGATATAGTAAATATTTTTTACCTCAGACCTTAAATAAAATATCTTAGATGTTGGAAACGCTGTGGGTTTTTAGTGTGTAATTAGCTTTCTGTTTTTACTAGATAGTTATGCAACACGTCGTTTTAAACAGTTCGAGTTCACTGCTCATCTCGTTAAGTTGTCCTCATTCTTAACTATAAAAAAGCAGGGAATGTGGCAATTGGCATAGATTTATTTATCCTGGCTGACTAAGTCAAAACACCTACTAGAGAGACTGAAACAGTAAAATAGAATCTGAAGACTAGTCAAGGCCATAACAAACATCTTTTCATCAATTCCGCTCGTTCATGTAAAGAACGGCATTATTTATATTACCATAGACAAACGTGAATTCTTCGCTGAACTAAGAAATAAGATGATCGTATCAAAACGCAATATTTTGAGGCGGTATTGTTTAATATAAAAATAATAAATCGGATCGAGTTTCGAGTCAAGGAGTGGTCGGGTGGCCACTGTCACCACGTCAGAGAACATTGAGATGGTCAGCGATGTCTGCCATCAGAGTCCCATAACTGAGACATAAATGAGACGTGCAAGCACTGTCACCGAGATATCAAAATCGATTGTCCGGGGGATGCTTTACGAGAAACTAGATATGTTTTCATGAAAGATTACAAAGCCACCGACTTAAAGAAATTTTGCCAAAGTTTAAATTTTGCAAATGGAGTTTTCGGGAAAATCAGAAATGAAAAAATTGACATCCATCCATCCATCCAATGGCGCTACAGCCCGATTCGGGCCTTGACCTCCTTTAGGCATCTTCCCCATCCGTCTCTGTCTGTTGCCGCTCTCTTCCAGTTTTTAACTTTCAGTATGTCGTCTGCATCTCTGGCAACTCCTCCTACCACCTCTTCCGGGGTCTTCCCACTGGCCTTCGTTCTTCCATCCTTGATAGCAGTACTCTTTGTGGTACTCTTTCCTCATTCATCCTCACGACGTGTCCTGCCCCCTTTAGTCTCTGTATCTTTACGAAATCGGATATGGGTAATTCTCTGTACTCTTGGTATATTTCATGGTTGTATCTGCACCTCCAGTTTCCGTTATCTTCTTTTGACCCCAAAAATTCTTCTTAGTATCTTTCTTTCGAATGCATCGATGTATGTTCCCATTTTTTGTGTCATTACCCATACTTCACATCCGTAAGTTATTACTGTTCTTATTATGCTTTTGTAAATTCTGACTTTATTGTTTTGTGGACATCGTGGGACTTAAATATGTTCAGCATGGCATAGTATGCTTTGTTCGCTTGACCGACCCTTCTTCTAATTTCCGTTTCTTCATTTCCATCTTTTGCTATGTTTACTCCTAGGTATATAAAGTCTTGGACCCTTTCAATATTGTCATCACCTATTGTAACGTTTTGTAGTATTCTTCTTGAGCGTGTTTGTGTTAGAGTTTTAGTTTTGTCTACATTTACTCTTAGCCCCACTTCCGTTGCTTGTTTTTCTAGGTCTATGTAAATTTCTTTTGTTTCCATCATTGATCTCCCCATTATGTTAATATCATCGGCGTACGCTGCAAGTTGTGTTGATTTGTTGATCAGAATGTTGTGGGGGTTAATTGACATTTTCCGTATGGCATATTCTAAGGCAATATTGAATAATGTAGGGGCCATTCCATCGCCTTGTTTTAATCCTTTGGTTATTTCGAACGGGTCAGTCAGTTGATTTTGTATTTTAACGTATGCCGTGGTCTCTGTCATTGTTGCTTTTATTAGTCTGATCAGTTTTCTTGGGATTCCAAATTCATTCATGATGGCGTATAATTTGTCTCTTTTTATTGAGTCGTAGGCTTGACGAAAATAAACGAATATTTGGTGGACGTCGACGTCAAATTCCCAGGTTCTTCGCAGGGATTCTTTAACACTAAATAATTGATCAATGGTGGATCTACCTTGTCTTAAGCCTTCTTGGTATTTCCCTATAATATCTTGTGTATAATTTATAATTAAGTAGTTTCTTATTCAGTATGTGCGTGAATATTTTATACGCTGTGCATAACAGTGAAATGCCTCGGTAGTTTTTACATACTAGTTTGTCGCCTTTCTTGTGTATTGGTATGAATACGCTATTCTTCCAGTCTTGTGGCATTTCTTCTTCATTCCAAACTTTTGTTATCAGCTCATGGAGCTGCTTGGTTAGCTTTTCTCCTGCCACTTTATACAGTTCAACGGGGATTTCATCAAATCCAGGTGATTTGTTGTTCTTTTGTGATTGGATAGCTTGTATGATTTCATCGTATGTGGAAGGATCCGAGGGGATGTCGTCTTGTTGTACTTCTTGAGTTGTTTCTATGTTTTCATGTTCTCCAAGAAGTTTCTGAAAGTATTCTCGTCATGTTTGTTTGACGTTTGATATATCTGAGTTTATATGTCCATTCTTGTCTCTCATTAGTGTAGTTTGTGGTTTGAATCCACCTCTCAGCTTCTTTATGTATGCATATGCGTTTCTGGTGTTGTTATCTTCAAAATCTTTTTCCATTTCTATCACTTGCTTATTCATCCATTGTCGTTTTTTTTTCTGCATGTCTTATCTGCCTTTTTCCTTGCCTCTGAGAATGCCTCTTTCCTTTCACGTGTTCTTTGCTGCACATACTTCCTGTGTGATTCATTTCTCTTGTTTATAACATCCTGGCATTCTGCATCGAACCATGCCTCTTTTCGTTGATGTTTCTGATGCCCCAATGTTCTCTCTGCTATTTTATTAGTTATTGTCTTAATTCTATTCCACTGTTTTTCAATTTCCGTTTCTTCCCCATTGTCTTGTTGATCAATGTTTTCTATTTGTTGGTTTACTTCTTCCTCGTATTGCTTCCTTGTTTCTGGCTCTTTAAGTTTTCCAATATCTAGTTTTTTTGTACGTTCAAGTTTTTGTGCTCTTTATCTATTAATTTTGCATCTGTATTTAGCTTGCACTGGTAAGTGGTCCGACCCACATGATGCTCCTCTTCTTGATCGGACATCTAGGATTCTTGTTGCTCCTCTCTTTTCTATCAGTAAGTGGTCTATTTGGTTGGTTGTTGCTCCATCGGGTGAGACCCATGTTCCCTTATGGATATTTTTATGTGGGAAACATGTAGAACTGATAATCATATTTCTACTACACTTGAAGTCTATCAGCATTTCTCCATTCTCATTTGATTTTGTGTGAAGACTATGTTTTCCTATTGTACCTAGATATTCATTTTCTTTGCCTATTTGGGCGTTCATGTCACCTAGTATTATTTTTATATCATTTTTTGGGGTACTATCATACACCTGTTCTAGTTGTTGGTAGAAGGTTGCCTTGATTTCTCTGTCTTTTTCTTCCGTAGGGCAGTGTACATTTATGAGTGATACATTAAATAATTTTGTTTTAATTCGGAGTCTACAGATTTTTTCATTAACTGGTGTGAAATCTAGTATGTTGGGTTTGAACCCTTTGTCGACAATAAAAGCTACTCCGAATTCTTTATCCCCTCTTGGTTTGCCACTATATAATATAGTGTGTTTTTGTGTTTTTGATCCCTTGGTTGATCCATCTGGTTTCCTGTACTGCTGTGATTTTGATGTTGTACCTTTTTATTTCATTAAGTAGATTTATTTGGGCGCCCGGTTTGAGGAGCGTTCTTACGTTCCATGCACCCAATTCAAAGTCCATATTCCGTTGCCTGAGTCGTTTCCGATGTATCAGTCCGTTCGTCCGAGGCTTATGCATAGGTTTCAGAACAGGTGTACCTAGCGGTACGTTTTACGGTTAGGGGTTGTTAGTCCTTAGTCCAACCCCCTTTTCGGAGGACCATTTCTTCCGCTCTCGTCAGCCCTGACCCCATCTTCCACCGGGGTTGGTTATCCGATCTCTTATGGGGTTGCTTAAGTTCCCGGGGTTCGCCAACTTGGAGGTGAGAGTCGGAATTGGGTAGGAGAGGCTATGCGGTGCTAACTGGATGCGGCACCGTGCGGTACGCATGCACTACCCCATTTGAACCCCGAAAAAATTGACATCACAGAAATTTAATTCTTTGACGAAGCCTGTTTTCAACTCGATGGTTTTGTAAATAAAGGAAGCTTTAGGATTTGGTGCGTCCTATAACCCTTACAAAGGTCAGTGCTCAATTTGCTACCATAAAATAATTGATCGCGTTTTCCTGAACAAGACAGCCGATAATCTACAACACAGAAACTTTGAAAAACACCCCCACTTTAATTTCTTCGCTTTCTTAAGGCTAAATAAAAATATACACAACTTAAGATTTCTCAGAAACCCTCATTTGTTACAAAAAAGATAAATACTAACTTGTGATAAGACTTGAGTGTATTATGACTAAAGTTAAAAAATCTGCATTATAAAATTTCAAAGGCGTGGTTTCCCCTGATTCTTTAACCGAAAGAAACACAATTAATCTTCAGTACAACCCTAATCTACCAGTAAAGCTCATAGCCGTCTACATTAAATGTTTGCTCTACACCATCATCATAACTTTATTCTTCACCAACCACTTTTTGTTTTTTGGGAGCCGTTTGATTTATGCCTTCAGTATCACTACAGCCCCATGAACTTATTGTGCTTCTCTAATTTTCTCTACAGCACTTTTCCAGTGTCTTTGTTCCTTGTAGCAGTTTGTACAAGTCCCTTGCTGGATAGTTATACCTTTTAGTTCCATTATTAGTTTTCCTTAAATAGAGCTAAAGCTCACACTCGCACAAGACATGGATGGCCATTTTTGTTTTCCTGCCTTATTGCCTGAAGCTTACGTCTCAATTATACAGCCCTATTTTCTTGAGATGTCCTCTGAGAAAACAATGCCTTGTAAGGTCTGACGTATATAGAAGATAAAGGATTGGGCCTAATACGCCCAATTTAATTGAAAAGAAGATTGACTTTTTACCTTTAACTCCATTTTTAAATTGAAGTTCGCTTAGATAGACTTAAGTAGGTTAGAAATTGCGGGATAAAATGTTTAACTTTGTAAAACAAGCCATTAACCCAGATCTTGTAAAAGATGTAGCTTATATCGAAGAATACTGAGGGATAATATTTCTTGTCTTCTAGCAATTGACTTATTTCATAAATTATTTGGTGGCATTATTGGGTGTTCAGGTATTTCATTTAGAAGTAGACTGATGTTTTGTAGTAGGTAGGAAACTAATTGCTCTATAAGAGGTTAGGTGGTTGGGATTTTTACCTGGTTTTGGGCAATTAGATAATGTTAGTTATTTTAAAATATTATTGCCAATATTGGAGTCATAGAAGTACATTGAAGCTATAGAATAGCATGACAATAGCTTTTTTGAGTTTATTGGTTTGTAAATGTCATTATTTTAACATATAACGCTCTGTTAATAGACTAAGTAAAACTATAATACAAGAATATACCAAATATAAATCTATATTTTTTTATTCTATACACCCCCGTGAAATAGACAGGACTTTTAGTGGTGGTCGCTTACCATAGCAGTGTCTTGAGTCCAGTTTTTTTATAATGAACGAGAGAAATTTTCCTTACTCAGTCATGATACGCATTATAAATAAGATTCTTGTTAGTAAAAATGTTGAAGCTCACAACATTTGGCGTGAATTGCGCAAACAATACAAAAATTTAATATTATTAAGATCGTAAACAAAATAATTGCACAAATAATTTCGTAGAACCCCAGACGTGCAAAACATGAGACACCAACGCTGTCCAAAGTACAAGGTAGTTCAAATATGACCGCGACTGATTTATGTGTAAAAAAGCCGCACTACCCAAGAGCTGTGCGACCTTAAGAGAGTGGAGCCACAACCTCCACTCTTCCTCCTGCTTGGGTTAGAACCTGTTCAGTCTATTCGAGAGCTGCTAGAGTGATTAGCGAACAGAAGGTACTACGGATCGTGGAACAATGCATTGTGATTAAATTCCTCATTGGAGAAAACGTACCATCTGCTGATATTCACCACAGACATCATTAACGGTATAGGGAAGAGTGTCTCTCATGAACCTGTGTATTTGAATACTGTAAGTGCTTCAGAGAGGGCAGATAGCGCGTGAAGAATAAACCTCATGATCGTCGGCCGCGAAAATCCATCACGGAGCCAAATATCGATCATGCAGACGCGCTATCGAGGAACTTGGTGCTATCCATCAGCGTTAGTATAGAATACATCGTGAAAATATTGCAAGGTAAACTCACAGTGGGTACCCCGCACTTTGACTGATGTGAACAAAAGGGTGCGCGTACAAGCTGCCAGTTGTCTCCTACAGCAGTTTAAGACGAATATGATGCATTTTTGAAGTCTATAGTGACCACCGATGAAACGTAGGTGCACTACTTTATTCCAGCCATCACACGATTGGAACCATACCAGTTCTCTCCAACCCAAGAGAGTCCAGAAAAGCCGTTTGGCAGTAAACATAATAGCAACGGTCTTCTGGGACTAGCTGGGGATTATCCATGTAGACTTTCTGACAGATGCCAGAATAGTCAATGCAGCTTATTACTCAGACCTCCTGGTAACAGACGTGAAGGAAAAGATCTAAGGGGAAGACAAGTGGATACCGTCAGACAGAATGTTCGGAAGTGTACACACTGTCAACCAAATTTTTTTAAGGGGATTAGAATGCTTAAAAAACGTTGGAAAAATGTGTTGACTTCGGAGGAGAGTACCTTAAAGACAAGTAAGTGTTTGGCTTATATACATTTTTTTTTGTAAAAATCAATCCCGGTCATATTTGAACCACCTTGTACTTATTGAGCAAAAGCAATAGTTGTCTGTTGGTTCTAAATCTGTGTAACCATAGTCACGTGAAATGAGATCTGTGTACACTATTACACGGTAAGCTCTAAGAGAGCCAACAAGAAGTGACAAAAGCCAAGTTCTTTGAAACACGATCTCAAAACTGTGAATGTTGCTTACTATTATAATTTTTTAAATGCATAAGCAGCCTATCAATCCGAAAGACAAAGTTTTTTTCTATCCAAGACGTATTGCTACTTTGTGATACAGCCAAATCTTTTGCTGCAACTCAAACATTAGCTATATCGTTTTGGACTACCCTTTCTATTTTTGATCCATTGATAAAAACGTGTAGATATAGGCAGAACCTTGTACAAAATAAAGAAATTAGAAATAAACATAAGTGTAACTTTTCTTGTTCCCACTGCTATTAATTAAGATGTCCTTATTTAGCAAATTATGCTTGCTTTTATACCCGGTACACCAATTACAGCAGCAATTTTCGACGAGAAATAATGTACCATTTATTTGTTAATGTCCCATGTTTGTTTTAAAGTTTTTTGTTGCATCATAGCACAACCTGCAATTAAGTTTAACGTTGCGCTCGCGCATATGAAAGTGTAAGTTGTTTTTGGTGCTACTTAATACACGCCATGAATGCAACATTAATTTTAACTGCTGCCTAATTAAACAGGAACGCACGGCGTTCATAAGCGACTCAGTTTTATTGTTGGACGGTTAAATGAGCACTAAAAGTTTATCTCGTATTCAAATTGTTTATGCCGTGCAGTAAAATGATTTACTTTCACTTTTGCGTTGCTCTGGAGTGCTATTAGTGGGAACATTAGTCATATCTTCCTAAGATTTGCTTTCCCGTTGTTCTCATTCTCCTTAATAATTTTATTTCTTGTTACAATGTCAGAAACAAGCTGCCCTAAATTTGTACGATTGCTAATAACTATCTGTATGGATAATAGCACTTAGATGTATCAAATTATCCAATAATAAAAAAACCAAACAAAACAACTATAATAAAACTACATTTTTACTAAAAAAAAGTTAATAAAAAAACTCCCTGTAATAATAGTGCAATATGAGTATTTTTTCCGAATGAGGAAGGGAGGCAAAGAACGAAAACACACAAAGTAATTAATTATCTATTATTCCACGCCAGTTAAAGAAGAATTAAGAAGTAAATACTACAATCTCAAAAAAAACTTAAAAAATAATATGAAAACTTTAAACTTATTGGTAGTAGTGGTAGTAATTGGTTCTAACCACACGAGGTATCAGGGATGTTCCGCATCCTTGTTGCTTTTGCGCGTGTTGAGGACCTCCTTAAACTCCTGTTTGCAATATAAATTTTATTCGGTTTGTTTCTTGGTGCTGTACATTTTGCAAGCCCCCAGTAAACTAAAACCCAATGTTCCTAAGTAAAAGGTACAAGATCGTAAGACACAACACTTGAACACCAACTCACTAGCTACTAGGCGATGTACAAGATATATGGAAAGTCACAACAACTCTGGAAATTATTTCTGGAATTATTGTGACTCTTGAGCGAACAGATGTCTAATTGCTTTTCCAACGGGATAAAGCATTATTGTGAATATGGATGGTAATTTTGTACGAGGTGCGTTAAAGTTCTAAAGGCTTAAAAAAAATTTTTTCTGAAAAATTGCTTACCCAAGAAGAAGCTTCTCTTGCTTCTCAACCTAACCTTTGTGGCTGCTGAGAACACTTTAGAGGTATGTTTTACACACTGGTAAATCGCTGGATTGGAAAATGAGCGCCACAGTGTCTTTCATGGTCAGAAATTCATGGCGGAATTACGTGTCAAAATGTCTTGAGATATTGCCACCCACGCAGCTTTGTATTTGTCGGTCTTTTTGCATTTTCAGGACATTATCCACACTTCACAGATCCTGCGAAAATTTCAAGTTTAGGCAAGATATCACGCACACCTAATCGACAGTCTTCTATAACAACTTGCTCCACTTGCGCAACCATGGTTTCGGTCCGGCTGGTTTATGACCGAGGCTGCTTCGGTTCATTGTCACACAACTCTCGACCTTCTATAAACTTTTGCGCCCACAAACGTATATTTTTAACATCTATAACGCCTTCACTGTATATCTCACTCTATTGTCAATGAATTTCAATGGCCGTTTCACCACGTAAGAGAGGGAAACGGATGATTGCACGTTGTTTTTAAACACCAAATGTCACCATTTGAAGTATACAAAATAACACTCACTGCAATAGCGGTAATTCGATCTGTGCTGTCATCTATATTACAAATTCAGGGTATTTACCGCGTTTTTTAAATTAACCACATCTTTCTACTTACTCTCACTGCTAAGAAAAACATTTAGAGATATTAGAACTTGAACTTTGTAGAAAAGCAACGACATTTCTCTAAAAACAGCCAGCATAAGCGTCCAAAAAATATATATGTATATTCCCATAAATACTGGCACAAAATTCAACTGTGATGTTGACAATATCAAATCTTAAAATTGCAAGTTACATGATTTTTCTTGTAAAGTTTTATTATTTACCAATAGAGTGGGGTGATAAAGAAAACCCTGCAATGGCATTACATTGCAGAAGTATAGAAATATAGAATTATCTAATAGAACTGGAGGTGTTGAGAGAGTCTGGAAAACTACGTTCAGCTCATACTGTTTAGACAGTCAAACCTGTAAGTGTCCCAATTAAACGTAATTCTCTTCGTAAGCAGAAGATTATGTCTCGAGAGATGCAAATTTTCAAAACTTCAATATTATTAAGCAAGAACTAAGACTAGCTGCTTGCAAAAAAGATACGCAACACTTGCTGGTAGATGCTTTAAAGAAAGGTAGGAGAGAAAAGGCAAAGAGGTTGTTGAGTAAATATAATAGTAGCAAAAGTTTTTTGTTTTACAGATAAATACATTTTTACAGTGCAACAAACAGAAAGGCAGGCTATACGCTAGGGCATTCAAAGAACCATCTGAATTAGTGCCAAGGGTTTAGAAAAGCCATCATCCAACAGCTTTAATGGTTTGGTGAGCAGTCTGTTACGATTGAATAACCGATGTTCGTTTTTGTGAAAGGGAGTCAAAACTTTCAAACTTTAGCAACCCGCATCCGCCCGTAAAGCACGGTCAACTCGAACTTGGCCGAGCAACAATGTGCCTCATTTTCTAACAGTAGAGGATTGGGTTTCTGGTAGCCCAGATCTTACTGCATTAGATTACAAGTTATAGGCAGTTTTAGAAGGCATAGTGTGTTCAAAAGGACACTCAAATGTTGATTTTTTGAAGCAAACCCTGACGACTGCAGTCAATACTTTTCCAACGGATATAGTGAGTGCTACTATAGATGAGTGGCCTGGATGTCTTAAAGTTTGTGTTTTTGAATAAGTCCATTGTAACTATACTTACCAACAACCATGTAATCCTGAACCATACTGAAAATATTATGCAAAAACAGTTAATCGTTTTATTTTGTCATTCTAATCAGTGTGTAGACTTTGCAATATATTATTGTAGTGTCAACTTTTTTACATTATATTTTTCGGTAAACAGAATAATATAAATATTCATTGAAAATTACCGCATACAACATTTCACAACAGAAAAGAGAAGTGCGCAAACTGCACTTTTTTCCAACTGTACTTTCCATTAACAAAAGTAGAGTATAGTTTTTTAAATACAAGAGCTACAACATGATACGTACACTATATCTTAGTTTTGGTCATCAGACTACCCTTAAGTCCCAGAAATATTGCCTCATTGCAGTTCCAAATCTTGCATATATTAATTGGTAATTTGATGATCTCTTTTTCATTCTTTATCGAGAAAGTTCCAAGACTGACTTCATAATTACTTGTGATATCCAAACACAAAAAATTGGCAATCTTTTGCTATGATATCTGAGTAAATATAGTCTTGGAAGTGTTTCCAAGTAAACCCTCACCTAGTGTGTAGGGCTGTGCTTAACATCTCACTCTTTAGGAGTAATGTGATAGATGCGGACTCCGAGCAGAAATTTTGTATGTGCGTTACACGAGAGAAAACCCCCAACAGAACATAGAATACATTTGAGTGACAGAAAGTTTCGGAAGGGCAAGATAATTTGAGAGTTGGTCTTCCAACACCATCATATATCGTTGCCAATGTGAAAGGTGTGAAGCAATTGCTGCAAGAAGACCGTCGTATTATTGTGCGCATGATATCAAAAAAGCTAGCATTAAATGGGGATGTGTGTCACTAAATTTTACGCAACTTAATGCAAAATAGTCTTTCAAGCATTGAAAGTAGATAGAAACCAAATTAATAACTGTTGAAATTCGAAAAAATGCCGCCGAAAGGCAAGCGTCATGAAAATATTACAGCAATCCAAATGATTGTAACAGATGCTCTAAGAACCATGGATGAAGCTTTCCTAGCTACTTCCAAAACGGTAGCAGCTATGATAAGACCAAGGCCCATTAGTTGGTAAATTAAATAAATTAAACTTTTCTAACAAAGGTTGTGTTCTACCTGATTTTTTACGCTAAAAAACAATAACAGTTTTTTTAAGCTGACCTAAAGTGTAATCAACTAAATTTCCTTCCACAACTTCTTTAAGTAAGAATTTAAATGAAAAATTTCTATTGGTGTCTTCTTTTTAACTTTGTTTTAAAAAATTGTGAGTGAAGCTTTTAAAGTCAAATTAGATTGTGAAGGTCTCATTTTTCATTTCTACTATCTGTAACTAATTGTAAGTATTCATGCTTTTTCTAATATTTTCTTTGACTAATACTCAAGTCGTTCAAAAATCTACTAAGAATAAATAAAACTGCATCTTTCTTTTTCTTTTGCTTGCTTCAACGGTAACTGTTTTTTTAATGCACTTAAAATTTTATTTCGTGGCTTATTGTTGGAAGAAAGTTTATGAGTTGCTATCCTCGGTTGTCCTAATCTTTGCCGATTCTCTTTATTGCCTCTTTTTTAAGTTTCTTGATTCTACAACTTATTATATTTCAATAAATGCTAAATAATTTTGCAATTTGTTGATTTTCTCTAATACTGGGTTTCAAAAGAATGTTTCTATTTGGTTGGCTCTGCGTGAACGCAACGGACCAGAGCAGCTCGGGCGCATGCCAATCAGTAGTGCGGTTTTCGGGAATGTGGTCGCGATGGAGCGTTTTTGAGATTGGACCGAGTGATTTGTATGCAATAACTTTACAGTAGTGATCATCATTTGCGTAACTTAATAGGTGTGCAAGTAGAAACTCTGCTTCGTTTGGTCAAATTCTTGTTAGAAAGATTAATAATCAGAATATACGCCATTACTATCTATGATCTTTTGCCATTTATGGGGTAGATGATGAATGCGTTCGCGAAAGAAACTTTCGAAGTAAAATAGTCATCGAGCCATTTTCGCACATCTTTAACCTTGGTGAACCGCTGGTCTTTCAAATATGACATCGATCTGAATCAGTGATAATCAGAAGGAGACAAGTCTGAAGAATATATCGCATGCTGGACAATTTCCCTGCCTAAGGAGAAAATAAGTTGCTGGATTGGTTTGCTGTATGTGGACGAGCGTTGTTATGCAGCAATATTACTTTTCGCTTTCCTTGACCTGTAAATAGTCTTTTTTCCTCTAGAGCATTACTTAAATTTATCCATTGGGCTTGATAACGTACAGCTGTAACAGTTTGACTAAGTTATAAAAGCACCTAGTCAATGACATCTTTTCAATCCCACCAGACACACAGTAACACCTCCTTGTCATAAATATTCGTTTTTGCAACTAACGTTGATGACTGGCCTGGATCAACCCATGCTTTTTTGCGTTTAGGATTGTCGAACAAAATTCACATTTCATCACCCGTAATGATTTTGTGCAAAAGATTTTTTCTTTTGTACAGAGAAAGCAAGTTCATAGAGATGTCAACTCTTCGGTTTTTGTTTTCTTCTGTCAGTTTATGAGGAACCCATTTTCCTTCCTTTTTTATCTTTTCCATTGCATGCAATCGCAGTGATATTGCTTGGTAAGTAATTCCTAACTGTTCTGCAAACTCTTCCTGAGTTTGACATAAATTTTCATCAACTAAAACTTGAAGTTCTTTGCCTTCAATTTTTTTTACTGCACCTGGACGTGGATCGCCCTCAAGACTAAACTTTCCATCACGAAATCATGCGAATCGCTTTTTTACTGTTGAATGACTTACAGAATGTTCACCTAAAGTCGAATTAATCAATTCCATAGCTTGACTAGCTTTTTTTTTATTTGAAAACATAATAGAATGCATCGGCGTAAATGTTGCGTATCGACATCCATCTCTTATAAAATTGTTACACAAGGAATGACAGGTTATAAATGACTGAAACTTATGTTGTAAAAACAGCAATGACTAAGCTAGATATATCCAAAATGGCGGGCAAGTTGGCTGCGTTCAAGTATGTTTTTTATAGCAACTAACTTCAGAGCCGAGTTTCTATTTGCACACCTATTAAATCAAGCACCGAGTGTTTCTCTCACCAGAAAATGGGTGCTTAAGTTCGAAAGAACTGGTTAAACCTAAGTTGGGATGACTAACATCATCAAGAACTGGCGAAAACGTAGAGAACGTACGACAGTAATAAATGTTTTGAATGTGCTCAGATCAACCATACACCGCATCCTGCTTAAAGATTCGTGTCTGCACCCCTATAAAATTCAATTGATGCAAGAACTAAAGCTCGACAATGCCAGTCAGAGGCTTCTATTTGTTAACTGTAAAAATAAACATTTCAATTCATTCAACAACATTTTGTTTTCAGATGAGCCACATTTTTGCCTCAACACCAAGGTTAACATACAGAACCCACAATGTGAGCATGAAAAACCCCATAATAGCTAAAGGTGACTATATAAACTGCAATGTTAGCGCGAGGAATAATCGACTCATACTTCTTTGAAGATAAAGAAGCCGCGAGTTAACAATAACTTCAGGGTACTATGTAGAGATGCTGAACAATTTATTGGTACCTAAACTGCAAAATTTTTCTAGCTATAATTAAACAACATTGTTTTAGTAAGATGGAGTAACATCTCATACTTCTAACATGTCTCTGCACAAGTTTGTGAAATTTTTCCCCAAAAGTTGATTTCAAATAAAAAGTGATATAAACTGGCCTTCACGCACTCCTGATCTGACTTCTATGGATTTTTTCTTGTAAGGATATCTTAAATCAAGAATATACAATAGCAATCCCGATCCTCATGTTCAATTTAAAGAAAATATCTGTCAATAAATGGCAGTGATTACCGAAACTACGTGTCGCGAATATGCAAGGTCACATTTAGATAACCTAATTTTTAAAAAATAATTTTAGTAACAAATATTTTTTAATAGATTTGAGTTATCAAAAACCAACTGTCTTACAAACAGAAAAAACAATCGCCAAAGCCCTAGCTAACTTAACCTACTTAGCTAATGTACAAGAACTTAACCTACGACTTAATGTACGTGCGGAACCAGGCAGCGAGCAGCAAGGGCGGTAGCGCAGCTGGACAGCGTGGAGCAGACCCAAGCAGCGGGGCCGATATCGGAGCCGGACAGCGAGCAGCAGGTCCGGGCAGCGAACAGCAAAAGAAACCAAAAGGGACTCACCTGATGACTCTTGATGATTTCTTCTTAAGGGGCTGGCGACTGAAACGAATGCTTTAGTGGCTCAGGTTTTAAGGGCTCAGCTCGTGCCCCACTCTGCTGGTGGGGTGCAGAGTTTCAGGGTGGAAGCACGCTGGGCCCGCTGGGGGATGCGGGGTTTGTCCAGAATTGGTGGACGCCGGAGGCGCTTTTGCGCTGATTGGAAAATGCACCGGCTCCCTTGCTCTGCTTGGTAAATGTCGTGGCGGCTATGGTCGGCGGCGTTCGGACTGATTTGGAATCGTTTGGCACGACTCCACAAAATCGGACTCAGGTAGCATTCCTTTAGGATTATAAATTTCAAAGAAGAGCCCTTGTGTTGCACACGGTCCGAAAAATTCCGGACCAGGTAACATCAGCCCCGGCGAAATAGGGGCCAGGTAACAACAAAACTGTAACTCTCTGTAGTAGCTGCTATGAATTTAGTAATTTACTCATGTAACAATTTTGGAGACCTGGTCCAAGATTATGTTCTTTAAGCAAATAAACAGAAAAGTTGATCTTTATATATCTCCATTTACCGCCATGAACATGTTCTTGCACTTAAAGTTGAAATTTAGAATTTGCAGCTTACCAAGCTTATCAATAGTTCAAATTAGGTTTTATTGAGTGACACGTAAAAATTTCCGCCGGCTGATTAAGTCCTGTTATCTTGTGAAAATCAAAGGTAAGGTATAAAAACATAATGAGCTCACAAACTGACATCAGCCATTTAAATTATAAATAATAGTTGCATTTCAATTCTAGTATTTATTGACTTGAAGTTTGAGTTGCACATAGGCGACAACCATCTCATACAGCCTCTCTGGATCATTTTGGTGCTTCCCGCAGTAGTCTTTGGAAGTCGCTGCGCTAGACTATAAAACAGTTAGTTTCCAACCTGACTGATAATAGTGTGGGCACTTTTTCTTTTTATATTATAGTTTTTTTAGTAGTTTTTCAAAGGCCTTAATGTTCTGAACTAAATTCAGCTAAATGCGAAATTCTTAAATTAGAATGTTCTCATTCTCAGACTTGATGCGTTGTATTGACTTACGACTAGCATCTATAAGGTGGCGCGCGGCAGACGCTAGATTTGAAAAGGTCATTGCTCTCTTCCTAACGGTCCTAGAAGGTTGAAAGTGGGGTGATTCGAAAGAGGAGGATGGAAAGTTTATGTTCCACGCAGTTTCAGTCGCTTTAATAGAGTGATCCATTTAACAATGTGTTTTTTGTGGACAGACCTATTTGTCAAACGCCCGCTCAATCGTCCGCGTGCAGCGTGCCTTCCGTTTAAAGATCAATATTGCCCCCAACGAAATCCCGATCGAAACTGAATTCTCGCGTAAGTTAACCCATACCAGAATACCGAAAATGTGTCTACGATAAAGAAGAGGCCTCAGAATATTGTCACTACCAAAGAATACATTGAGAGGGTTCGAGCTGCGATTCTCCCAGGCGTTCAATTCGGAAACAGGCAGGTGCCCTTGACATTTCAAGACGTTCCATTCAAAGAATCGTTAATGAACATTTTTATTTGCACCCTATAAGATGGTTATTGTCCAAGAATTAAAGCCACGTGATTTTGAAGCCAGACAACTCGCTAGTGAAAACATCGTTGCTGCTTGCCTCGAGACACATTTTTACTTCGGTGGATGTGTCAATAAACATAATATGCGCTATTGAAGTGATACGAATCCTAGGTAGCTCCAGCAGAAGCTCCTACACTCCAACAGGGTGACAGTATGGTGTGCAATTTTAAGAATTGGGGTCATTGACCCTTACTTTTTTGAAGAAAATGATCGAGCGGCTACAGTCATTTCTGTACATTACCTGACCATGATCCGAAATTTTTTCTTGCCTGAAGTGGAAGGGATGGAGTTAGAAAACGTCTGGTTTCAGCAGGACGGGGCCACAGCCTGCACAGCAAGGGTTTCCTCGTCTTCCTAAAAGGCGGTTTGAACTAACCGGCGCGCTCTTGATTTGGCCCCTTGTCATTTTTTCCTGTGGGGATACCTAAAATTCCTTGTATACAACAATCGTCCTACTACTCTGGAAGCCCTCAAAAACAACATTCAAGCCGAAATCGCCGAAATTCCTGTGGCAATGCTTCAAAAAGTGCACGAAAACTTCAAAAAAAGGTTTACTCAGTTTTTGGAGTGTAAGGGGCGCCATTTGGGCGATATTTTGTTCAAAACCATGTATACTTAAATTTCCCATGTTAACGAATCAGGGAAAAATAAAAAATTTGGTCATCTTGTAGCAGTCTGCGTTTTATTAGATAGGAAATTACACAAACAGAAAATAAAGAGTAACAATAGCAAAAAATGTGTGTTTTAACAGTGGGGGGCATTATAGATATTTTGGAGTTGGCTTTATAGCAAACAAAAATACAATAGGAATGCCGGTATACTTTAAAGTAGTTTCAGCTAATGTATGTTACTTAAGAATACGAAGTGAATATGCTATAAAGACAACTGAAGAGGCAGGCGTGTAAATAGTCGTGCCCTCGTGGTGCGGTGAGGGGAACTAAGTACGGCCCGTTTTGAAAAGTAAACGGCCGGTGCGAAAGCGGTTGGGAGCGGCTACCGATATCAACCGATGAGTAATTGCCAAATCGCTCACCTGTAATCGTCTTCGGCTTCGGCGGCGTTGGTTTCACGGTGGCCACCGTGTTGCGATGAAATCTTAATTCGACAGCACTTTGCGTCTCAAAGTGTGCCGCCGACGGCGTATACAGGCTTGCCGGCTGAGCAAAAGCCCATATGCCGTTTTGTGTGCGATAGCAAAACGTGGCGGCAGATATCAAAGCCACCAGCACACCGCCACGATACACAGGCGGTTCAAGGGCGAAAAAGCCCCCACACCAACAACTATGGTTAATAAATATGCCCTCGCTTAAGATAAAAATCTAAAAGCAATAAGAAACAATTTTATAAAAATGTAAATGATAATAGAAGATTTAAACTCAAAAATTAGATGGAAGTCTCTTTATAAGAATATAACAAAAGGGAGAAACCTACATAAGGAAACCAATAAAAGGGCAAGATATTAATAGAGTTTGTAGCAACAAATCAAACGATCACAAAGTCATTCACCAAGTGACACGGATTATCTAGAGATAAAGTGAAAACCAAACTGATCACGTACTTGTACAAAATAAACATTTTAAAGCAGTCATACAATATAGAAAGAGAAGAGAGCCAACAATGATACTGACCATATCCTTATAATTGTCAAAATCGGGGAAGAGGCACCCATAAAAAAAGCAGACGGAACGACAGCGATATTATGTAAACAAACTACAGGAAGCTGAGGTGCAACAAAAGCTACAGATAGAAATAATAACAACGCTAGCAGAAAACTTACTAAAATGTATATTAGAAGAAACAATAAATATTAACGAAATAGGAAAATTTCTAAGAGAAATACCGAAAAGAAGAGAAAGTACTTGTAAAGTAAATTTAAAAAAATAGAAGAACATTATTTAAATAAAGAAGTAAAAACTTTCACCACGATGTAAGGTCAAAACAAAATACTATCTCCAAGGCCAATCTATTGTAGAAATGAAGAAGGGTTGCTTCTAGGAGAAAAAAATAGTTAGGTGGGTTCAGCTCTTCGAAAATTTATTTAGTCATTAAGGTAAAAATATATAACAAGCATCAGAACAGGTATCCTCCCAAATCTATCAGAAAACGATAAGAGAAAATAATAAAACCAACAAAACAAGAAGTGCAAAACTAATAAGAGAACTAAAAAACAATAAAAGGGCTGGAGAGACTAGATTTCCAGCAGATATTTGGAAATAGAAGGCAAAAATTATCTATAAAATTATATGACATAATATTGAGCGCATGGAAGGAGCAAAGAATCCCAGAGCGTTAAAGTAGGGCTGTCATATTCCAATATTTAGAAAGAGAGATAAACCGGCATACAAAAATTATAGAGAAATTATCTTTCTAGAAGTATTATACAAGCACTAGCAAACATCAAGAGTGATATTTTTATGTGTTAATTTATTCAAAAACAATAACAAGTAGTCGTTAAAATAGAGATCATCATCCTCTATGATCTTTGGCCACCGTTCTTCAACGGATAGGATCTCATTAAAAAATTCTTGGCATGCCTTTTGAACTTCATCAACAGACTCAAATCGGTTACGCAAGAATTGCTCCATTAATCGGAAAGGGTTGTAGTGAGATGACTACAAGGACTACAAGCTAGTTGCGGAAAAACCTGAACGCCGTCTAGTTCTTCAAACTACGCTTAGGTGAGTTCGTGCGGATCCTGTTGGAGTTTTATGTAAACAAAGTTAAGTTGATGCAAGTGGTTCAGCATAGTTTGATAAAATGAAGTACAATTTCTAACCTTCTTCTTCTTCGGTGACCTGCATACCATCTGGAAACTAGCTATGTAGCGCACTGAGAGATATAATTTATTACATGTGAACGTCCTGGTAGAGGATAGTGTTTGTGACAAACCAGAGAACGCCAAATATGATTCTTAGGGCCCAATTTTGGACCACCTAGAGCCTGTTGATGTGCGTCTTAACACCGTACCCCCAAACGAGACATGTGTACATCATGATCCGAAGGATGATGGTTTTATAAATCATGAAAAGACAGCCGGCTTCCAGAATAGAAGAGAAAGCTTTACTACCACCCAATCGACGTGAGATCTCCAAGTGAGCTTGTTGTCTAAGATGGCTTTCAGGTATCGTATCTCTTCTCTCTAGGGTATTTCCTGTTTGGAGATTTTGAGTCTTGCCAGATCTGGTCGCCAGCAAAATCAAGTCTTCGTAAAGAATAGGACGATGAGACTTTTCCCGGATTTCACTCTTATTCTCCACGTGCTGCACCAGTTTTCTAGCTAATCCAGATTTTCCTGGATTTACTGAATCGCCATCGAGAACTGTCGCGAGCTTGACAATACTGCTGTGTTGTTGGCATATTATGGAATGTCCGGGGCGTAGATGTTAAATAACGATGAAAACAACAACCGTAGGAGATGTCGCTCTAATGACTTCACGCCGACGAATTTGATCCCAAATTTTCAGCCGCAGGGTAAAGACCGGATCAGCTGGATCATTGACAGCGAGATGGACTCTGAAGCCGAGGTCGTATGTCAAACCTTGTTGAAGGTCTTGTCCACATCCAGAAACACTGTTGCGGTTGTGAGCTTCTTGTGAAAGCCTTCTAAGATTTTTTTTATTACCTGAGGGGTTGATTGATGGCCGGGGCAAAATCCAAAATGATTCTCCAGAATCAACTAGAGACATTCGACTGATATCTGTAGCCGGCGGTAGATCAGGCATCCCGCCAGCCTCTCCAAAATTTGGCAGGAGACTAACCGAACAGTAATCCTTTAAATTTTTGAAAAGCATCACAACATCTGTGACATTCTAAGGTCTTGGCGACTAATTTCTTCTGGAGTAGCCTGCAACGCTTGGCTTGGGATGTTATCAGGTTCGGATACCTTAAGCAATTTCAAGGTCCGGATCAGCTGAATAACTTTTTTATAGGACTAGAACTCCAGAGTCAGAGGGCTCTTGCACACATAAGAGTCAATGTGGTCAAAATCAGCGTCGCTGTAATCGAAGGTGCACTAACACTCCAAACGTTGTTCTTGACTACTGCACCCAGCTTTTGGTATTTCCGCTGGTCATCTAGAATCTGCTCTTTTAACTCCAAAGGCATCTGTCTCCGGTAAAGATGGAGTTAGTGGTGAAAGCAATGAAGTCTCATATGAAAACAGTAAGATGGCGTACTACCTTATCCAGGTCTTCGCCAGAATGCATAGTGGAATTGGGACAGGGTTGGATACTGCTCTAGAAAATACTTAACAAAGCACGTCAGTGCCCCTCTTGGCTGCTAAAAGTTGATCGCCATAGTAGCACGTATAATTTTGAATGCGAACCGCATCTCCGACCAGGATGACGTTTATGTTAAATTATAGTGATGCGCAAGCTCCAATAATTGATCCTTCTTGTTCTTTAGCCATTCGCATTCCAGAAGGCATGTTCGACGTAGGAAAACCCGATGGGTGACCTAGTTATTAATTGACAGTAGCAGACTCTGAGAGTCTTAAGTGTGTGCCAGAAGCTGTTTGAAGACTTCTCCGGTATTGATAGCTTTACTCAAAGACCATAGTGGACGTGAAACGAGATTTAGGTGCTTCTGGATATCAATACGCTGCAAGAGTTCAAAGATAAATCCTTAGTCCTGGCGACAGTTCTTGGCTTGGAGAACTGCAGGGCTGCTGCTGCTGGTGTGGCAGGGGCTAGCTGTTTGTTGACGGTGGAAGCACTCCTTTTGTCTGGATGTAAGACTGTCCGGGACAGGTCGTGATTTTTGCAATGCTAGGCATTCTTGGTAGCTCGCTTGGTTTCTACTGCCATCGCCTTGCAGCTCTTGTCATAATTTATACTGTGATGGGGTCTCGCATATCTGATGCAGCACAGGATGGCACAGCAGTTTCATTTGTGTGGTTATTCCGCTCGAACAATCACTCTCATGACTTTGTGGAGGTTGAAAACCCCCTTTCTTGCCTTTTAGCTTCGACGAATACGAGGAGTATCGACCTTTTATATATCGTACGCCGCATATAGCGTATAGATCTCAGTGGCATCCCCTACTGCACCAGGTTTTCCCAGATCATCTGGAACAGTTTTTGCAGAACAGCTCGGAAAGACTTCTCGTATGATAACTAGTATGTGTGGCAAGATATACCGCCTTTCATCCCCTGATATATACTGGCATAACTGAATCAGGATGCTTCTCGCCTGATTCTTAACTTTTACGATAAATTTCTCCAATAGTTCCAACTAATACTTCTTCTCTCGGAGCACGACCTTGCCACCCTTGAAGCGGTTGGTCATGGAGACCTTTAGCTTCACTTGCTGGGCACTTCTGAAACGAATAACAATTTTGCAAAGCCCTAGTTTTTAACTCTGCAACCAGTTCTGCTAAATGTTGCCAGCTTCGCTGCCACTCCACCGGATCCTCTACCGGCTCTATCAGGTAAGCCATCGGTTTCACCAGATTATCCGGCGTTAAACTAAGCTACTAGAGTTAGGTTAGCTTAATTAGAATAAGTAGTTTAACCCCCCCCCCCTTCTATGAAGAGAATTTACTCTCTCAATATAGCACTTAGCCTTTTGGAATTCTTTTTTCCATGTCTGTGCCTTCCCCGAGTGGCCGGTTGACGAGCCGCAACCGCTAGTCATCGTTTACCATACCAGGTAACACTGTTTGATTAGGGCCTATCTTTCAACGTTCTCACCATCTTTGTACAACTTTGATGGTCGACGGAAACGAGACTTTCTTTAAGGTTAAAATCTTCTTTGTTGAAGCTCTTAAACTTTTTGGCAAGCGTTTCCTCGGCAACATATCTTGTCAAATCTTTCTTCCAATAATGTTGTAACAAAATCCCAAGTCCACTGTAATTTTGTAATCAGTATCAAAAATCCTGAAAAGTAATTTAAATGTGTCGATTAGAGTTGCCAATACAAAATAATATTAAATAACATATAAATACATAAAATAACATGTCACTTTTGAATTTAAGCACAAACTTTTTAGCCGACCTTTGCATGCGATCTGGGTTTTTATTAGTAACTCAAATAAAGACGCCAATATGTAATTACGACCCAAACAAAGTTTCTCCTTTTCATTAAATCACATAACATCTCATTAACTTTAGTCGCCGCATTGTTTTGCGCGCGCTTTGTTACCGTTTCCTTTGTTCGGCTCGTAAACCTCTAATTTACCTTTAGCATCGCTTCCCAACGCCACTTTTTGCGCGAAGCGGTAATTGCAGCCTGCCAACGAGAGAAAGTACTGCGTTTATAGCTGCGGCCCATCGATCAAGCTTGTCTTCCGAAACCCGATTACTCCGGAGACTCCAGCGCCGGTGCAGGCGGCGAACCCGCGCTCCACTGGGCCGCATTTCTCCGCCAAAACACCGCCGACCTTCACCTGGAACCGTAAATCGGGCGGCCTTCGAAAGCGAAACGCGAGCGAGCGGGGCCCAGGGCACCCGCCGCACCCAGCCGTTATCCGCGAGGCACTTTCTTCTCGGCAGCCTTGCTCTTGATCCTGGGGCTCTTTTGCGGCCTCGCAGCGCCAGTGAGAGCGGCGAGCGGCGCCGCATGCCAAAATAGCCTAGCGAGCGCGCGTTCACAATGAGAGGAAGTGCAGAAGCGCGGCAGCGAGCCGGTTGTAGAGACGCTAATTAGGGCAAGATTGCCGTTAATGCGAGACAATGGGCCCTTTACTTGCCGGCTCGTTAAAATCGCTTGCCGGCAGAAGCGCGGCCGCTGCGAGTCGCGCAATTGCAAAGAAAACAAAATCCGCTTGTTTTCCCCGGAAGTTGCAGGATGTCTAATTAATTAGATGAGACTGCAGCCACCTCGTCGGCTCCAAATAAACCAAAGTAGAGCCGGAATGCGGTTCAATAACCGATTAAATAAACCCAATGTTAATAAGACATCGGCGACTTTGATTTCTGCAATAAAGCAGAATAAACAAACTACAAATAATTAGCGACTGATTAAAGCTTCCGGGTTGCCTCATATGCGAGCGTTAAAGTCTCCCAGCACAAGCGAATATAGTAATAAAGGAATAAATTGAACTAATTAATTAAACAAAGCGGAAGTTGCCAAGCAGTTCATTACGCCTTTTTACGATTATGTTTTAGTTACAGTTCTTTCTAAGTGTCAATTATAAATCAGGACATTGACTTTGTTAGCGTAGTTAATATATAAGACTGACTACAGCCGATTTACCCTGACAGCCACGTGTAATCTACGCTAGGTGGCGCTTTTTAAAGTATATCTGCGATTGTATGCGTTCGCACCTCGTCTATGCTACTATTCAGAATAGTCCATATAGGGAAGTTAAAGTTTTTTCAGCTTTTATAGCAACTGTTTTTCTCTAGTCTGTAATTATTAAGGTCATGGATGATTGGATGATAAAGTTTAAATATAATCTGGTCCAAACGTCGGTATAATTATCAAGGTGTTTGGTAATAAGTACAACTTATTAACGATAATTAAGGTTATATGTAAGTGATAACCCAACTAGGAGCAAATCCAAAACCAAGTTGCAAGCCTGCCAATGATTCCCTTGGCATGTTTTGGTCAGGAAGTAGAAAACCCTTCCTTTCGCCTTCGCTTTTTTGACGAAATGCCGTTGAACATCGATAACTTTGGTCCTTTTGTGGAACTCCAGGCTCAGAACCATTTGCACATTGCTCTGGTTGTCACAGTCTAATGGTGTTGAACTCACATTGCAAGCGTCCATATCTTTACTCAATCTTCTCAACTATATCGCATTTCTCGATGCGGCCACATATTTTGCTTCTTTAGTCGATTGAGACCGATCGATAGCATGTTGAGGTATAGGTTATGGCATCGCCTGCAAGAAGAAACACAAAACCACTGGTTGATCGTCGCGTGTCTCTATGCCCGCATAGTCTGCATCACAATAACTGGTTAATTCGAATGTTACAGTATTCTTCTGGTAGTCAGGCAGCAGGTTTTCAGTTTCATTCCAATATTTCTAAGAATTGACTGAGAACTTCCACACTAAAAGATACGTTCGCTAGTGATGCAGTATTTAAGAAGAGAAGGGTTCCAACGGCTTGTTCATATGGTTGCCGTCGAGTTTTCTTTGGATATTGTTATTGGTGTTGACATTGAAATGCATTCTTTTTAAAATGTTTTAACAAATTTTCAATGACTTTCAGATACCCTTAGTTCGCTTCGTTTGCATTTTATCTAAATTTCTACATAACAATTAGTCGGTCTATTTTAAACTTCAAAGTGTTATTTCAATGTTTTCAATTTTGAAGTGATTATCGCACACAATGTTCTGGCTGTCAGTCTGTCGTCCACATATAAATACAACAGTATGACTTCACCGTTAGACATCCAGCGGTATACACATGAGTAAATTTATGTGACACCAGAAGTGTTTTTACTGTCTTGAGGTTTGCTTCAGACTATAGATCAACTTTAGTATTTTCCTTCAGGTTGTTCCATATATATCTGTTCTTCGAATTTACTGTAAATAAAGGCAATCTTCAGAACAAATTGATTTACACCACATCCTTTTGTGTCGCGAATTTGACCACTAATGAAAATCTTTCTTATAATCGATAACTTTTTTGAGTGAACTCACGCTTTAAAACATTCAGTTTATCTCTTTGTCTTTATTTTGAGTCTTGAGAATCAATTACTTATTTGAAACTTTGAGGCCCACATTGGTTGCCAGGCAAAATTATTTTTGTATTGTGGGGTTCTCTTTTTCAGATTATATGGGCTTTCGACACTTAAAAAGACAAGCGCGTGATCACGTTTTTTCCTTATAGATTTAGTTCGTGTCTGTTCTTCATCTTTCTTCAACGACGGTTTCTTGGGATTCTTCGCTCGCATCTTCATTGTTCTCCCATTTGTAGTACAAAAGTTCTTTAATGCATGCATTCAACAGATTTTTTCGTTTTAATGAATTATAACATTTCTCAAATTGGTGATCTTCCTGTCGGGTAGATCTCAATGTTAGAAGAATTTTTGTATATTGGAGTAGCCAAGAAATAGATATTTGAGTAACCTCGCGTCCCTTTATACCAATATATAAATCACACAGTTGATGGCTTCTGCCCAAAGCTCTACGTTCTCTGCCAGTGATCGGTTTTCACGTTCGACAAATCCGTTCTAGAATAAAAGAAACGCTTGTTTGACATAGAATGCGCGTCTTTGAAAACTTTGCTTAAATTTTTCTTTACACGTTCGATAGCATTGTCTTTTGAGCGCTTAAAGCTTTTTTTTAATTTACCCATATAATCTTTAGCACGAGCAGTGACCTCTTCTTGAGTCTTAGTTCTCAAGAAGTACACTGTTAGAAGACCACTATATTGCGCAAGTTTTTTGGGTTTTGTTGACTTGTATACACTCGAATCGAAAGACAATCTTTACATTTGACGTTATTTATCTTCAGTTCCTCGAGTAAACTACTGACAATGTTGGCGATAGACTTTCATTGTTTTAATTTACATATAGTATAGGTTTCCGCTCTTATTGCACATATTTTTAGTTAGCCGTCGCGTTTCAGATTAATTTTCTTTTTCATTGTCATGCCAACAGAATCGTAATATTCTCTTATCTTGACGCAAACAAACTTTACTTGCGCGACCAGTTCTTCTACGCTAGTTATGAATGTTGTTTTGTCCGGAGTATACTCTAAGCCATAAAACTTCTGTGACAGTATAGTTCGTCTAACACGCAACTGTTGTTCAAAGATTGCGATAAATTGCTTGCAAACATTGCGAGTAGTTTCATACCCGATTAGACCGCTGATAGCAACAGTACGAACGCCTTTTTGTCCTTTTCTTGATTTATCTCTTTGTCGGACTCTTCCACTACTTGATCCATATCGCGTGCGTAAAGCTAAGCCAATATAAGAAATTTTCAGATTGAAAGATTACGAATAAAACCAGTGATACTTCCAACTTCATTTGAATCTCTTGTAGCACTTTGAAAGCTTTACTTCTTGCTCGGACTTCTCTGTGACTTCTCAGCAAGCCTCTTCTATTATGTAATTGTGGGTCAAACGCTGGCGTAACTATCAATGTTTTTGGCAATAAGCAGAGTTTACTAATAATTAACGAATTGTTACAATTATTTTTGGGTATATATAACACATTTTAGACGATTAATTAAATGCTGGCAAACGGAAAAGGAAAGGTAACTATCATTAAAAGATTATACTAAGCACTGTCTGTTAGTGTGCTATTATCTAGTAAAGATTCACTCGTTATAAAATTTTGCACAAGAGTTGAACACAAATTTTTTCCCCAGATCGACAAATCCAAATTTAAATTACCCACAACATAGATTCCTCTTTGTGTTTTAAACACAAATCAAATTTTATTTGATTAAGCGTTAAAAGTTGTATGCAAATATTTATTCTTTCATAATAAAAATATTAGAACTTGTGTCAACTGCTCTTCTCTTCATAAAGGAACATTATGACTACTTGGTCATAAAGTTGTACAAGAAATACTCTAAATTTATTTTTTATAACCTAATTAACTTAATAAAGTAGAAATCTTTAAGGTTTAGCTTCCTTGATTGTAAATAAAGTCGTACGTCCTTTAAAATATTCTTAGTTTATCTTTGCACGAAATTTTTTTAAAAGATCTAAGCTCCTAGCCGATAGGTTTGGAAATATTGCTTCGAGTATCATATTTCTAACTCATAAAGACACCCAATGTCGTTTTTCTGCAGTACCAGGTGGCACTACTGTTGTGACCAAAATGATGTAAACATTCGGTTGAACGCTTTGTTATTAAGTTCCTAACAACTGAAAGTTGTGCGCCCACTGATGATCGACTAATGGGTACTGTCTATAACAACGCCTGCATGGATATCGGTACTGTTAGAGAGTGCTCAAGAAGAGTAAGAGAAAAATCAAGCTCCACATGATCAGTCCTTAACAAACACGGCAACCAACAGCATCAAGAGCTTATAAACAAACTGATTTGTGTTAATTGTTGTGGTGTTTCTCTTAAACGAATCTGCTACTCATGTGTTGCTTGGTTGAAAGAACAAAGAGAGCCCCCACACACGTTAAGAAAATTTATTAGCATATTTTGACTTGATACAAACAAGGATTATTACTAGTAACAAGTTTTGGAAGCACTATTGTAACCAAAAGAGAAAGTTCCAAATATTAGAATGCACAAAAAGTGCAAAAAGTTGCTGGTACAAAAAAAGTGTTAATTATCGACTTTTGAATTTGTGAAGAAAGGCGACACTCCATTCAGTGTATAAAGTTTTTGAAAAACTTAGATCTCGATTTCAGCGCGTTAGGTAGTCTTGACACTAAAGATGTGTTTTAATTTAACAATTCTCGTCCTTACGGTAGTTGATAAAGAACCCTTGTATTTTTCTACCTATTTAGGCATAGGTAATTATTTTATATGTTTAACTTTTATTATATAGAAATGTTGAAACAATATCGACCATCTAATCAAACAACGTAAGAATCAACCATCTGAAGGTTGAGGCATTTTAACTAGCCAACGAAACTAGATGAATTTAATGCCACTAATGAATAAAAGTTGGATCAATGGCATCCTTCTGAAAAAGGGCGATAAGAAAAGCAAATTATCTAGTGAATTGATCATAAAGGCTATCAGACATTAATCATAATAATTTTACTTATAGTACCGAGTCTTCCATTGAGAGATGACGTGTTAAATTATAAAAAACACTTGTCAGTGAGTGCTTGAATTGTTGCGGGAGCATTCACGTAGCCAAATAAAAGTCTAATGGTGTCTAACCGCACGATCTGGATGTCCTCATTTCGAGAAATTACTCGCCCAGAAAATTTCTCGTGCGATAACGCAATTGTGTCGTAATTTGTGAATTAATGACCAATGATATCACATCTAAAAAGCGTATCTAACTGTGATTCATTGGGGATGAAGACGTTTCTCGAATATTTTCCTTTAATTTTTAAATCCCAAGATGCGACAGCTTTGCGTATTTAGGTACCCAGTGAGGTATAAATGGGCTTCGTCAGTCGAGATAATCTTCCTGAAAAATAAAGGTCGCTTTTTTGCATCTGTGACACACAATTAACGAATGTATGGCATTGTTTATGATCCACTGACTTAAGTTCTTGTATCAGCTAGGCTTTGTAAAATATATAGTTCAAGCTTCGTGAGACGCCCAAATGTTGGGAACATGTTGAAATAAATAAATTCGAATCTTCTACAAGACTTTTAGCTGTAGCGGAAATATTTTCAAATTTGGGTTTAGTGGTTGATATAAGAAAACGAACAAAAAGAAAATATAATTATTTTTATTGGTTTTCAAAACGATTGATATTTTCTTCTGAAAACTATCGGGAAAAACCTCCTTAGAAATCGGTTGCAAAAGCGCTGTGACACGTTCTTGAATCCGCAATACACTCTTCAGGCGAAGAAACAGCAAGAAGTTCGCAGGCTCCAAATAAGTGAGAAACATGGATTCTGATCACACATGCTAATGAAATCTTCCGAGATCTTCATCGGTTTGCTTTCTATTAGACTGAAGGCTTGTGTCGCACAAGCCGCGAGCAGATTTTCAGACTACCCAACTCAAGACTATGGTGCGCATTGTGTCCTTGGTAATGTCCAATTCCTAGGCTATCGTAAAGTCGCCGTCCTCACACCACCATTTGATTAGCGTTTTTCTTGTCGATAACCAACCCCAGCGTGGCTCATCTTCACTCATGTAAAGAAGCTGTACATTTGCACCAACAATTTATGTGTCTCAATCGCCTTTTTTCTCCAATTTTTAGCAAAACTTGACATTTACTTGGTACTCCGTTACACTATAACCGTACCTCTTATATTGGTGGCCACGTATACTCCAAGCTAAGCAAATTTTTTCTTTAAATATGCATGCGTGCATACTTAACACATGTTGTCATTGAGATGTCGGATTATTCACTAGACATTTTAGTCACGCGTTGTAGTTAAATCAACTTGAAAGTTGCGTTAACTACCAAGCACCGGTACAACCAATTCCATAACTAATCTCTCTCTTCTTCAGTTAGAACTTTTGAACACTTATGGCAAGTGTGTCTATGCAGCTTATAGTTATAAAGGTTGTGGATGATTGGTATTTCGTGGATTTGGATACTTCCACAAATGGAGAAGGCATATAGAGATGTAATAAACGACGTTATCTTAAATGTGGGGTTGTTTTTGGTTTTTTATGTATCTAAAAATATTTTCTTCCTAAGCCAAGATAATTTACTTCTTTTTTTCCTTCTCACTATAATAATGAAACGTACAAAGACCAAACAAATGTAATTTTCAAAATGTATAATATAGTTCAATCTGCTCTACCACTTTTTAGGTCAAACCTAAATTAAATTTTTGTTATTTGTAACGATGAGTCTAGACTACCGATGGGAAGAGCAGAAAATCATCTTAAAGAGAGTTTTTATTAGTAATGTTTGCCTAAATACTATCGTAATTTGTCCTGATTTTAGAAGTAACTTTAGCAATCGTTAATCGACGGTCATCCTCAAGAAGGCGAGAAACAATGCGAATATTCTCTTTAATTGCGCTGGTCTTCGTACGACGTTGTTGGTCTTTATTGTAAACTGCTTTTTATTTTACCTTGCGTACATTTGAGTCTTCTTTGGAATATTTTCTCCAAACTATTTGAGTTATTTTAGAAGCCGCAACCCTTACAAATTCATCACATGTATTATAGCTTTCTTTGGTTCAATATATTACTAGAAATGATTTTAGTTGCAAACAATTTTTCATAATTTAAATATTTTGCGTTACAAAATTACACAGTTTTAAAATTAAACAATACAATAAACTTACTTACTTACTCATAAGCCCCTTCTTATTTTCTTCCATTTCTTTAGATCTTGTTCTTGATCTTTCCATGCATTTTTTTTTAACTTTTACCTCGTCGCTTCAGCTTCTTAGCCTACCTTTCTGGTCTTCTTCTGGAACTCTTGTGTCATACGCCTTTTTTGTTCTTTTGTTATTCATTGTGTGTATATGTCCCAACTAACCCAACCATTTCGTTTGCACTATCGCTTTCACCCAATTAGTTTTTAAAACCTCCCTAAATATATTGTACCTATTTTGACTCTTTGATAGCTAACATTATCACGCGACGGGTCCTTTTTATTGTTTTTGGTGTAGCAAAATAACGTAAAACAAATTTATCAACAACACTTTGGCACCTTTTGTGGAACTAAACTATTAATGTTATGTCAGTGACTTTAAGATCAATTAAATCTTCAGATTTATTTTAATCGAAATTTTCCCATAGTTACGTTTAGATGTTTAATAAGTGAAAAAGCGTTTTTTAGGTTATTACTGTGACACCTTGTTAGATGCCACGTCGTTAATAATAATTATATTTGGTTATCAATGGCTTAAATACATTTTTGAATTTGCAAACATCATGAATTTTTCCATGAGAGAGTAAAAATGTCAACGCAATTTGGCTTCGAGATATTTTGCTCTTTTTATGTATTACAAAATAGAGCAATGTATTCTGAGTTCAAAAATTTTAGAACTTTTGAAACAACCTTTATTTAGAGTGCCTTTAAATATCTTGTAATGTAAGTTGAATGTGAGAGAAAATTTATAAGTCTATTATAGAAATATTTTTTTATCCCAGGCAACAAAATTGTAGAAACTTGAACAGATCCTAGTTGTGGACACGTTTAAACCCCTTCTTAACAAACACCTGAGAATGTTTGTTAAGAAATATTGTCTATCAAGCTGGTTTTTCGACAGAAACAGCACCCATTACCTCACCTGGAGAGTAGAGGAAACGCTGGACAACAAAGAGATCCTTCTATGTGCCTTTTTGGACATAGAAGGGCCTTTGACAATACATCTTTCAACTGCATAACCTCGGCCTGAGAGGCATGGCCTAGAGGAGACCTGTTGTAGGAGGATAGACTGCATGCTGAAAGGAAGGATGGTTTATTCGTTTGTATATGACAAAACCATAATGGTCCAGGTAGCGGAAGATATTCTTAGGGGAGAGTTCTCTCCCTCTGCTATGGAACCTGGTAATGGATAAACTTTTAAAGAACTTAAAAGATGAAGGATTCTTTTCTATATGGTATGCCGATGAATTAGTTGCCTTGGTTGAAGAGAAATTTGCAAGCACGATCAGGAACGGATGCAGAGGGCTCTGAACGTAGTAACTGAATGGACTGAACGGAAAGCCCAAGGTCAGTTCCGTAAAAACCACAATTATACCTTTCATGTGAAAGAAAAAGAGAGGTTTACACCCCTCTTCTTTGGCGAAAAAAAATTACCATAATGGAAGAAGTAAAGTATCTAGGAGTCGTTTTCGATTCTGAACTTACTTGGAACTGTCATATTGAGAATATGGTCTACTAATCGGTGATGACTCAATCAGTTGTCAGGCGGATGTACGACAAAGTCGTGGGGGCTAAAACCAGGAATGGTGCACTGGTTGTACACCAGAGTGGTTAGACCCTCTCTTACATACTCAGCTTTGGTCTGGTGACCCAAAGTTGCACAAGAAATACCAAAATAAAACTAGGCAAGGTACAATTCCTGTTTGGGCATTACAGGGGCTATGAGAACCACGCCCACGGCAGCAATGGAGACTCTTCTAGACCTCTCACCTCTGCACATAGTGATTCGGGGGGAAGAAAGACTAAGTCACTACAGGCTGCATCATTCACTGTACAAGATACATACGAGTACAGATCATACTAGAATAATTGATAGTCTGGGGAGCTCTCTGCTTGAAATGAAGATGGACTACATGACCTCAAAAACATGTGACGACTCTCTATTCGAGGGGATCATGCAGGATCGAGATAAAAGAGAGATGTTTAGACAGGAAATTGCACGTGGTAGCCTAATCTGGTACACAAATTTTTCTAAAACCGAGGTAGGTACCAGAGCAGGAATATATGCTGAGGTTCCCAGAATAGAGCTAAGTTTTCCCTGGGTCAGTACGCCTCTGTCTTGCAGACAGAAATATACGCCATACTACAGTGTGTTTGTGAAAAGGGTAAAAGGGCTTACAGGAGCAAGGGGATCTATATTATATCAGATAGCCAGGCAACTTTAAAGGCTTTATCAAGCACTAAAGCATCTAGATTGATATGGGAATGCATCAACGAACTCAACGTACTGGCAGAACATAACCTGGTGAAACTGCTATGGGCACTTGGGCATTGTGGTATCTACGGCAATGAGAAATCTGATGAATTGGCTAGGCAGGGATCTAGTGAGGCTTATATCGGCTCAGAACCTGCTCTAGGAATTTCACAAAGTGCTGTCCAAAGCTTTATTAAGGAGAGAATACGCACTTATTATCGAATGTACTAGAAGAATCAACCAGGGCATACTTTCACCAAAACCTTTAATAAGGGACCTTGAACTTCTTAATCTAAGTAGGTCATACCTAAAGACAACCATAGAGTTTTTCACAGGACATGCGATTGTTAAAGAACACCTCTGGAAAATCAGTAAATTCAATGGTGACATTGCAGACTCTGTAGCAAGGAATCAGAAACAGCTTTACACATCCTATGCAAGTGCGAAGCATTGTGCAGGAAAAGGCAACATACATTCGGAAGACCGATTCTGGAACCGGAAGACTTTTAGACACACTCTGTAAAGCACCTGTATCTGTTGATTCAGGGGACATTAATTACAGATTGGTTGTGAGTTTACTTTATTAGGGTAATCACAATAAGCCGTAGGTTGCAGTGAACATAGATCCATCAAGGAAGACATACTCTAAGGAACAATAAAAAACATCTTAGGATTATTATCCAATTGCAACTCGCAATCCTTATCCATTATATTAAATTTTTTGGAGAAATCTAGCAACTTATGCTCAATAAGAAACTTTTTAATGGTTCAAAATGATTATTCACCATAAATTTGTTGAATTCTTGAGTTAGTATAGGTTAAAGCCTTGAATTCTCTTTTTGTTACTTTAAGATACCTTTGCCAAGAGGTTTCATAGCTAATATCTACCTGAAGAATCTTTTGTGCCCAAATTAGGGATCTTATTTTTACTTGTGGTTATCATTAAGGTTAGAGAACACTCAAAACAAACCAAATAAAATATTTTATTGCAGAACTCGCTTTCCTACTATGTGATAAGAATTTCTTGGACTTGAAATGCCTTTTATGTCTAGTATTGCCCTAGTAAATCCATTTCGTGTCCAATCAGAACGTTTCTTCTTTTGAAGATCGAATGTATTTATTCATAGCCAAAACCAACGCGTATGCTATTTATTAAATATAACCCCTTAATTATATCACAGAAAAGAGTTTTTATTACCGTGGTCAAAATTTTCAGGTAAAAAATACCATAATCAAATTTGTTCTATAATTAAATTGTTTATTTTACCGTGTTATAATGGGCTGATTGGGAAGTTTGAGAAGACAGGAAGTGTACTGGAAAATAATTAGTGAAGAACGGGCAGACCAGTCACTGTGACCACTCCCGAGACCTTAAAGTAAGCTCGGGAGCTTTATAAACAAGAGCTCACAACTTCGGTCTCCAAAGGTGCAGCTCAACTGGGTGTGAGTGTCGGCTCTATGCACACCATCCTCATCAACAAATTAAATTTATTTTCGTATAAAATTTAATTGCAAACTTCTTGTCAATATGGATAAAGAGATTCACTTTTGCAAAAGACCACGGAAATAATTCGAACCAAAAGGTTTATTTTCAACTAGATGGCTATGCCAACAAACCAAATTACCGACATTGGAGTACCGAAAATCCACATTTGACCAAAATTTGTCGATTGCCATCCCCAAACCATTATGTAGGTGTAGACCGGCCACATACAAGTTCTTCAAATTTAACAATTGATAAAAAGCTGTTCAAATTTTTATTATTTTACTCTTCTAGATGAAGCTTAATTAGCCTTTTGTTCAATTGTTTATTTAATTAAAATTTTACAATCTAAGTCACCCAATTCAACTAAGAACCCATAACTTCTATAGCTTCAACAGGATTTGGCTTGAAGCGACTTATGATTGCAGAAAAATATTAATTTGGGCTACTAACAGCAAAAAATCATTTAGCAAATTTCTGGAGTTATTGATTATTAAACCGATAGTGTAATAAAAAACTGCCGTAAATCTAAAACGAAAACCAATTAGTTTCGTTAAGTCAGCAGCTGTCTGCGTCGCGTCAGCAAGCAGCTGCTCAGTCAGCAGCGCGAACAGAACGTTGTAAACGTTTAAACCAATAACATATTCTACCAGCAGTGATAGCAAACAGCAATTAACACGCCTAAGTATGTGCTAAACGTGGTAGTGCATTCATCCTCGTTTTATCTTCTAAATAATCATTATAGGTGAGATGTTTACAAAGTTTTGTGTCTAACAAAATTGGAAATTCTACGAAAGTAATCTTTTTTATAAATAATACTGTACTGGTATCTTTCTGTAATTGGATTGACTAATATAAGGCTACCACAATGTTGCTAGAAAACTATCACGTGGTATAAAAGTAAATATTGAAGTAATAAGCATATAAGGACGTGTATGAACACAAACCACTGTAATAATACTACAAGGTAAACTAAGACGTTTGAGTAATAAAAATCAATATTCTTTTAAGAGAATCAACCGGAGAGACTTAGATAATGTCATTTGTTCCTTAAAAGAGGCAAAAATAATTATCAACAAGTCAGGACTATAGGGTGGGTAATCAACCTTCCCCTCCCGCAACATAAAATGACTATCATAAAAAATGACAACAGATCACAAAATACCGGCTTTCTCTTGAGGGTTATCCGGTGACTGAGTATAGCTCTGAGCTTTTTAAATTCTAAAGATATTAGAATACGTGACTGAAAATTGTAGGTAACATCAAAAGATCGTATCTTATTTTAAAGGGTTAACAGAGATATTTCTAAGCGCAGTAGAATGCCCGTACCTTGTTTTTCAACTATTCCAAATAATATATCAAACTCTGTTACAAGCCAACCTAAGTCTATCCGTGGATAATCCCCTTCAAGGTTATCTATCATGGAATTGAAGTGATTACTTGTAACTACACACCTCATATAATTTCACAATTTAATAGATTTACAAAAAACATGAATATTATAAGAATAACCAAGAAAGTCAGAATGCAACTCTAAATGCATAAAAATTTCTTGTACTGCAGTGACCTTCATTTGTAGTGTTGAAGATGCAGCAGCCAATTATAATATTTATAAGCTCGACGAGCAGGTGCTTGGATTAGCATATACGAGTTTACATCTTATGAATGAAACTGCTTTCAGTTTCGCAATGAATAAAAATATGGATTTATTGGCCCGCTTTTGCTGGGAACAGTAAGCAGAAAATTTCCATCGAAAAGGTGGTTTTGAGGAAAATAGGAAAATCGTTCGTGTTTATCATTTAATAAGAAATATAGGAGCCGTAATTTTAAAACCAAAATATATCTTCTGTTAATTTGGAAAAACAAAGCGCTCTGAATAATATTGCTGCATTCTTTATTTAATTTTTATAAATACCATGCCGTTCTTACAGATCTAAATTCAATTTTAACTCTTCCAAAATTGTATTAATATTACCTGTGCTTTTTAGTCATAAAGTGAGGACTATCAATCATAGAATAAAATTGCAATTTAATTTATATATTAATATTTTTGCGATAGCGTCTTCCAATAATAAAAGAGAGATCGGAAAGATACGTTAACAATGAAAACGGAATGGAGATTGGATAACTTCTATGTTTTACGTGGAAATTCGCTGCCACAACACAAGCGACAACTTTGCGACATGTGTGAGAACCAGGCATGGTAATTCTTGCTTCTGTTGCCGGCCTTCTAGCATTTCCTACACGAGAGGACACTTCTCGGCTCTTTTCTCCGACTATTATTAAACGACAACACAAAAGGAACAAAAATTGTAAAAATATACATTTAAGATCTTGATGATAATAATAATGCTAGCTTTAATATTAAAATTAATTTTTTATTATTGTAAACATCTAGTTGTATTCTAAAACTTACTGCTGAATTCGGACAATAATAATTCTGCACTATATTATTGCGATTAACGAGCACTGCAGTTGACATCGGTTTTAATTGGATACGATAGACAAATATCTGTTCCGTCTTTTGGCTCCCTCCTGTATACGCGCTTCAGTTTTGATTTGAGATAGCGGGGCCCAATTTTCCCGCGTGCGCGGTGCGTGATATATAAAAGCGGAGCGGGCTTCGGCCGCCCTCACTGGCACTTACCTCTTTCGCTTGCTTCGCTTTGAATATAGTTGTGATGGTTCAGAAAGCGGGCGACCGGCTTTAAATTTTCCGTGGCCGAGAGTGTTTTGAATTGGAGTCAGAAGTTTCCATTTCCGCATGGCCGTTTTGTTGAGGCTGATTTTGTTGCAGTATTCGATATTTTGCCGACCAGATTATCCTCTTCCCGGAGGTCATTTTTATCTCCCGATTGCACTTCGGGAGTTGAAACTTTTCCGGCGAGAAAACTCGATCGATTTCCTTTAAATCTGACCCGGCGAGGAACCAAGAAGAAACCTTGCTGCACCAGGAATGACGCTTCCGATCGTCTCCGCTGCGAAGATTGGGGTAACTTGCCCTATCTTTTCAACCACACCCTTATTTCCTATTCCTAAATCCCTCAAGATTACAGCACAGGGAACCGATTTATGTTTGAGAGCGCCGCTTTCAAAAAACGTGTGTTTTAGCTTTGGCCTTTGTTTGAAGGTGCTTTGTTCAAACTTAAAATTACGATACAGTCCACTTTAGCCGTAACAATATCAATCCAATGTTAATATGTTATAATAAGAAAAAATTTGTGCGACTGCAACCAATGAAATTGGACAATAAGCATATGCGTAAATTAAGACTTGGTTACTGAGGCTCATGTAATTTATAGAATTTGCAATAATTAGGCTGCGTTTAAGATATTTAAAACATAAAGTGCATTAAACTCTTTGCAGATGATAACTTCCCAGAATTATTTATTCAGAAAATTGTTTTATAATTAGAGATACTCTTCTTATAAAGTGGGGAAAAAGATTCTTGTGAAGGGCAATACCCAAAATATCCTGCTCTTGTACCATAATTTGACTTTTTTTAATCGAAAGAGGCTCAAAAACTAGTAAATAGTGACATTTTAAATCAGTTTCCGTGAGTTAACTCGACGAGTACAGACCTGTTATTGGCTGCGCTTCCACCAACTGCTCCCGCAGCCTCAACAAACACCGCCGGCCTGCTGCCGCCTGTACTATTCTTACTGGAAAATGAGTCCTAGGCCGTCTCTAGCAAAGAGCAGGAGTTAAGTCTACAGGTAAGCATTGCCGTAGGGCCAGGGTATGGATAATTCCGTTCTCTCCCCCGGCTCTGGCGACGTCAATCATCTGAGCGACCTCGAAGAAGCCGAAATGCCAGTCGAGATGCCTATCGTCTCCAGCTTCCGCCCGGATGCACCAGCTAGACCGGCGAGTACTTCTCTTCGTTAACGAATTCCGCCCATCATCCTACAGATGAAAGATGACTGGCTTTCTGTGAGAAAATCTATTCAAGATTGTTGTATTGGCTTCATTAAGGCCAAGAATATGACGGATGCAAGCTCTATTTATACCGCCGTAGCCAACGGCTACAGTCGCTTGACTCGCTTCCTTGCCGAAACAAAGATCGAGCAGCACTTCCACATGTTCAAAGCAAATAAATTATGAATGTGACAGAGGGGAAACTTTGGAAAAACAACATCCCTATCTTCACAGTGCGAAGAATGAGGAAAGGCTCCTACCGCGGCCTAATTCTGCTGCGAAACGATAATCTTTTGAAGTCGTGGACACCTTCGAACGCATAAGAAGAAAATGATAAGCCAGTGTCACGACTGTCAGTGTTTCGGGTCCGCGGAGCTTTACTGTCGCCAGCCGGAAATGCGTAAAATCGGCTGGAACCACCACCCTAGGGAGCGTAAAAAGCTCCGAAGTGAAGTAACGACCTGCACCAACTGCCAGAAATCATCTCTAACCAACTTTAGAGGTGTTTTGGTTTTCCCAAGGCGATACTCCGCCAAACAACGACCATGTCAGAACGAAGCTACGCTGCAGCAACCAGAAGACACCTCAGTCAGTCCCACGGTGTCACAAACCACCAATTGACAGCTAAAACATTAAGGTTGAGCCACCATCGCAGGGATCCTGCAGAACTGCGTTTATACAGGCCTTCAATAATATCGTAGCAGCCATTCAGAACGCCACTAACTTGTTAGAGGTGGTTACAACCTGGTAACCACCTCTAGTCGCGTCACCGCCATCCTTGGTATGTTTAGGACACTCTACAAGCACCTGAAATGGCACACCAACTATACAACATTAAGACTTCCAAAAAAAAGTTAGGGGCTTAAACCTAGACTCCTCGAATGCCAAGGATGTCAAAGTCAAGGTAGCCATTGTTATTTATTTTAATAAAGCATTATTTGCACCTTTAATGCATTGCTTGGTTTTACTTTTTTCAGTATTGTCCATCTGTTTCCTAGGCTACTTAAACCTGATGTTAATTTTTAAATGCTACTATTTCCTGCCAAGAAGTTGCTAAAACATTGGTAAAACCATTTGATCAAAATATTAATTGGTTATTATTTTGAAATCGTTTATTTTCCATATTTTCTGAAAATTTTTATTCTACATCCTTCACTTTTCCCGAAAGAAAAAATCTTCCACGTTTAGTTCTCTTAAAAAGTAATGAAAATAAAATATAGTGTAATCTAAAAGTGGCCTTTAAAAAGAGCATCACAAGAAGTTCTCATAAGGTTATGAAAATTTGCACAGGAGGATAAAAATTGTTCACGCATTTACTGACGAAAATGACTGATGTTTTGAATTAAAGCAGTTGTATTTAAGCAAGTAGCCGCTGAAAGCCAACGACAGTTGTGGATAGCGTAATAAGAAATATTGTCCTTTTAAATTCAGATGTCTCTCCGCAAACTTGTTTAACAAAGGCTCAAACCAATACCACTTTAGTGTCTTTAAAACAGTCATAAAGAGAGACCTTGAAGTGGTGATGCTTTTATTTTGGCTCATTCATCACAGCTTGGGCTTTCCACACAACAAAAATATTTGCTGATACCACAACAGCGACATTTTGAGTACTAAGAGTAGTTACGCATCTTGCGAGTGACCTAATTAATATAGTGATCTTGTAACCTAGCCTGTCGCTACAGTTTGGCGGTTTAGTCTCTGCTATTCAAAATTCTAAACATGCACTACGGATAAGGTTACAAGTTTGCATAACACATTTAGATTCTAAGCAACTTTAAAAGCTTAGCAAAATTACACATAGCGACGCAAACGTGCCGTTACTCTGAAATTATGGAACTTAGGATTTGCAGCAACTCTGCTAAAGAATTGAAGTAGACTAACAGTAAGTCTTTTTAAAAAAATTGTCATCTACTACCTTTGCAGTCAAAATACTTAATAACAATACCTTTTCTCAATACGACTAGCCGACATAGAGGCTTCCAACCCGACACCAGCAATTTAAGTTATAAGTAGTGACTGTACACCGATCCCAGTGAATTAATATTAAAGACTTGGTTAAAAAGACTTCGGATGAGAAGTGCAAAACACAAACCAATATAACCGGACTACTGTGCTGAGCTATTATACCATACCCCTGTTGTGATGCCAAAACCAACCCATTTGTAGTATAAAATTTTTATCTCGTCAACTATCTAATGCTAAAAGAAAAAACTAAAATATTTTAAGAAATTGTTATATGCAAATTTTTTTGATAGTAGATTTTTCAGGGTAAAAAGTAGAAAGTGAGAGTAGTTGTGATATTAGCTTATCGTCATCATCTTCAAATCTGCGCTCTATAAATGTTTCTTTTAGGTCCAAACAAACGATATTCGCATAGTGGGTTTGAAGTCTGAACTATAGAGAGGTTTTTCAGTACAGTTCAGATTAAATCTTGTTTTTGTCGAATTTGAGCAACAAGAACCCCTTTTTCCAGATACTATTCGCAACCTAAAATCGTCAGTAAAATTTTCCTGAACAAGCCGTGGCTTATTGGCATCTCAAATACCATGTCACCATGAAAGACGAGAAAGAAGACGACGAAAAATACACATGTTCTTTTCAGTTACACCAGTTCTTGGATGGCGTGTTCATCTGCCTTTTGTCTTCCTAAAAATTATTTGTGTAATGCGCACACTTGCCTGTGTCCGGTTTTACGCTCTCTGTTGTAAGAAAATTGATAATAATCTGTTGCGCAGTATTGTCGTAGTAACTAAAGAAGAGGTAGTGCGATTCACTCCACAGGAAAATTTTCATCAGACATCATTACGTACTACGCTAAAAATCTGTAACTTTAACTCTCGTAATATGAAGAAACACTGAAATAACAGGGAATTTAAAGAACAAATAAGTAACAACGAAAAGAAGAAGAAAAATTCTGACTAGTTCAAACTGCGAGTTGGTATTTGATAAAGCAACAACACTTCTGGTTGACATTGTCCCAATAAAGTTACAGGTAGTAGGTTTCCAACTAATTTTCTGTGGTCCTATCATAGTGCCATTATCTGTGCATCAATTAATTTTGACAAATTAGTAGTCGAAGTAGTCCTCTTTCGAATAAATGACATCCTGACACTTATCAGGGAGCATGTCGATGTCTCGGCTTGGAGTGGAAGCTAGTGAGCTTGGCGGTTGCTTTTTCGTGGACATCCTGCTCCTTGCTTGTCGTTCATGTCCCCTGCCCCTCCTTAAACTTAAACCAGTTTTGTGAAGTGCATTGAGCAAAAATTTGTCTTTGTGGATCTTGCCGATGTTTCTTCCGGCTTCCCCAGGACTCATAGTCGGGTTAAAGCTGTACTGAAAATGCAACAGTAAGCAGATTTTCTCTCTGGTCTGCATCATCAAAAAGGTATGATGAGCTGTGCATAAAAGTGCTTCTAAGGTCGCGGGTTATCAAATAATACCAAAATTGCAAACTTTTGTCGTAAAACTTAATAAGTTATGACAGAGCGCAGAAAGTTAGTTGCCAAACTATTAATCGAAAGAAGATTGGAGAACAATCAATACATAAAGGCGAGAAAATGAAATAATACAACAAAGACAGTATGAACCAAAACACTAACCCCTAACGTGAATGAAAACATAAGAAAATATAAAACATCACATAACAAACTCATGATAGAACGTGAGGGTTCTAAAACATACTTAAAAGGAATAGGCAATACTAAAATGTAAAAGTTGAGCATAAACTTGCTTGCTGAAAAATGGGATTAAAAGAAATATTGCAGCTACAAACGTGACAGAAAAAATACTAAATTAAAAATAGAAACAAATCATAAAACATATAAGAGAAGTAAATGGAAAAAAAGAAAGAAAAGAAAAATAATGAACATAACGCTGGCTTCTACACTGATACTACATTTTCTCTACATAAAGGATTATTTCTAAACGCTTGACTACTAAGAATCTGTAAACTAATAATCAAAAAATTTCAATTTAGTGTCAAAACTTTGTTTTTGTCTGATGGTAGGTCTCTTTAGAAGTTCAGAGGAGTTGTAATCGGCCAGACCTGCCCTGAAATATACGCATGCGTATCTTTTTTGTTTGAATTTGCATGCACATGAAAAATTTATATTTTTGATTTGTAGATAATTTTTATTTTTCAAATCCAAATGATCTTTAGAGTCTTCCAGTGGAATCTTTAATTTATTCAGGTTGCCAAATCTTATTGTAAGGCATAAAAGTATAAAAGATAAAAAAGAAGGTGGCCCAAGAAGATCTTATACTAGATACTAGATAATGCAGAGCAATAGTTTGGAAAAAACAACTGCTGAAACAAAGAACATTAGTGTCCGAGAATAAAGGAAAAGATCATAAAAGGGGTTTGACAAAAAATTTTCAAAAATTTAAAGGTTTTATCTTTCCTAATCTTTTCTCATTTCAAATATTTCACAAATTTCCAGGAAAACTCTCAATAGTTTTTATGCTGACAATGAGACATGCCTTAAATATCCAATTTTTATCCTTTGCAACACCCAAAATGTTCCCTTCGTATACCATAATTTAAGTTAGTCTATTCAAAGATAGATGAAACGTAATTTTCCTAAATTCAATGGTGACAACCCTCAAAATGGCCATTTATTTTCTAAATGTTTCCAATCTTAGTAATCAGAAGCTTAGCGAGGATCGCATGGCACGTGTATGAAACTGGTAGCGGTTTTTAGCCCGTGCAACCCCAAATCCAAGCTAACCTGACCTGACATACGTAAACATATTATTTTCATTCTTTGGCAAATAAACTGCTTGCTTTACTATAAAGATAACAATAATCTTATGCTAATATTGTCTTTATTGTTTCATCGCTTGCAAATGATATAAAACTATTTATTCAGCAAACTGCATTGGAATCACATATACTGCGATTTCTTTCTTATAACTAAGCAGATCAACTAAATCTTTAAAACTTGGTATGCACTAAAACTTTTGTAAAAGATAATGCCTAAAGTAACCATCACAATCATTGTACAATAATTTGACCTAATCTGTTCAAGAGTCAAAAGTGGGCAAAAATTAGAACGGGTCACAGAACACTCCTCAAGTCTTCAAATGTGACCAATATTTAGAAACCAAGTGCTCTGCGAGGTCGTGTGTCGTGTGTCTGAAACCAGTACCAGGTTTGTAGCCCACCAAACCCCAAAAAGTAATCTGAGAAAACAGGTCAATTAGCGATAAGCACATGCTACTCGATTGACAAAATATGTTTTGTAATAATCCCGTAATAATCAAAACGAAACCACACAATATATTTGCATGCATTGTAATGCAGTTTGTGCTGCTAAACATGTTATAGAACATTAGAAACCAATGATAAAATAATTCTATCAAAAAGTAGATGGTTTTTGGCCTTTGACTAAGAACACGTAGACTATGGGAGCCCAGTTCTAAAGGTTATAGATTAGTGCAATAGGAGTGGCTAACTGTACACTGGCACCTTAAAGGCTGTGCCTGGTATTAATGGTAAAATAATTCTAAAAAGAAATAAGTAATTTTTGGCCTATAATTGAAAACATGTGAACCTTGAAGACCCAGTTCAAGAATATTTGTTTCAGAAAAGTAATAGATTAGTGCAACAAGGTTAGCTACTTGTACACTGAACACTGGCAGCTTAATGTATAATAAGTAACTTTTAAGCCTATAATTGAGAGCGCCTGGACTTTAAAGGCTCCGTTCAAGACAATTTGCTTCTAAGAGATAGTAGATTAGTAAAACAGGGGTGGCTACCGGTATTCTGAACACTGGCAACTTAAAGTCAGTGCCTGGTGCTAATGGTAAAATAATTCTATCAAAAAGTCGATGGTTTTTGGCCTATAATTGAGAGCACGTGGACCTTGGGGGCCCTGTTCTAGGCAATTTAATTATAAAAAATAATAGATTAGTGCAACAAGAGTGGCTACATGTACAATGGACACTCGCAGCTTAAAAGTTGTGCCTGGTGTTAATAGTAAAACAATTCTATCCAAAAGTCTATGAGTTTTGGTCTATATTTAAGAGCATGTAGACTTTAGAAGACTAGTTCAAAGCAATTTGCTTCTATAATACAAATAGTAGATTAGTGCAACAGAGGTAGTTACTTGAGCACTGAACACTGGCATCTTAAGGGCTGTGTCTGGTATTAATGATAAAATAATTCTATTTAAAAGTCGATGGTTTTTGGCCTATAATTGAGAGCACATGAATCCTAGAGGCCAAATTTAAGGCAATTTGCCTCTAAAAGGTAGTAGACTAGTGCAACAGGGGTGGCTACCTGTATACTGGACACTCGCAGATTAAAAGCTGTACCTGGATTAATGGTAAAATAATTTTGTCAAAAAAAGTAAGTGATTTTTGGCCTACAATTGAGAACATGTGAACCTTAAAGATCCAACTCAAGAATATTTTTTTCAGAAAGGTAATAGATTAGTGCAACAAGGATAGCTACTTGTACACTGAACACAGGCAGCTTAATGTCTGTGCTTGGTACTAATGGCAAAATAAATCTATCAAAAAGTCAATGGTTTTTGGCCTATAATTGAGAACACGTAGACCTTAGGGCCCAGTTTAAAGTCACTCGCTTCTAAAAGATAGTAAATTAGTAAAACAGGGGTAGTTACCTGTGCACTGGAAACTTGCAGCTTAAAGGCTGTGCTTGGTACTAATGGTAAAATAGTTCTTTTTAAAAGTCGATGGTCTTTGCCTTAAAATTAAAGTACCTGAAACTTAGAGGCCCATTTCAAGGCAATTCGTTTCTAAAAGATAGTAGATTGGTGCAACAGAAGTGGCTACTGGACACTGACAGCTTTAAGGATATGCCTGGTGCTAATGATAAAATAATTCTATTGAAGTGTCGATGGTTTTTGGCCTATAATTAAGAACACGTGGACCTTGCAGATTCAGTTCAAGGCATTTCGCTTCTAAAAAATAGTAGATTAGTACAACAGGAGTGGTTACCTGTGCACTGGACATATACAATTTAAAGGCTGTGCTTGGTACTAAAAATAAAATAGTTCTTTCTAAAGGTCGATAGTTTTTGCCCTAAAATTGATAGTACCGGGAACTTAGAAGCCCATTTTAAGGCAATTTGTTTCTAAAAGATAGTAGATTGGTGTAACAGGGGTGGTTACCTGTACACTGGACACTGGCCGCTTAAAAGATGTGCTTGGTGCTAATGGTAAAATAATTCTATCAAAAAGTCGATAGTTTTGGTTTATAATTGAGAACATATAAATCTTAGGAACCCAGTTCAAGACAATTTGCTTCTAAAATATAATAGATTAGTGCAACAGGGGTGGTGGTTAACTGTACACTGAACACTGGCAGCTTAAAGGCTATGCTAAAGTGCTAATGGTAAAATAATTCTATCAAAAAGTTGATGGTTTTTGCCTTATATTTTAGGGCACGTAAATCTTGGAGGTTCTGTTCAAAGATATTATTTTCTAAAATATAGTAGATCAGTGCGACAGGGATAGTTACCTGTGCACTGGACACTGGCAGCTTAAAGGCTGTGTTTAGTACTAATGATAAAATAGTTCTATCTAAAAATCGATGGTTTTTGGCCCATAATTGAGGGCACGTAAATTTTGAAGACCCGGAAAAGTAAATCTACTTCTAAAACATGGAAGATTAGTTCAAAAGGGGTAAAAGTCTTGGCTTTCGCCAGTGAAAGGTCAATTTTAGGGTCATCACACAGATTTCAAAGAAACCCTGATTTACTTTTATCTGTTTTTATTTCTCTTTTTATTAAAATAGTAAGATTATGGTACGCAGTTAAACTGTGTCCCAAAGAATTTTGGACATCGTCTTTTGGGTGTTTTTAAACTTTTGTCTGACTTCTTACTTGTGGTAGGTTTGGTTTACACATAACAAAAATCTGGTGTGAACATCACACGACTTTCCTTATCCTATTATTTGGGTAATTCTGGCAAAAATCCTGGGCTTCAATTTTTTTTTTAATTCCCATTTTACCAACTTTTACTTTTAATTCATGTTTATCTCGTGATAACAAATCATTTTTATTCTCATAAATTTTTTGTATCTTCAACCGCTTTGCGACCGATTTTGCGACCTTGCGACCAAACGGCTCGGCCGATTTTTACCAAAAGTTTGGCACTCCGTTCTCTACCTACATGTAACTTGCATACCAAATTTCAAGTCTCTAGCTCGAATCAATGGCCAAACCAACTTTTTTAGTGTCTTGAGGCTATAATTCGTCCAGAAATGTGAAAAACTGGGTAGGTCAAATTTCCGCCGATTACATTACTTTCCTTATTATAGGATAAGGAAAGTGAAAAAAAGTAGATCTTTTGAGACTGTAACTCCATTATATTCTTGTCTAGAAGATGATTATATTACTATCCAATCACTGGTTGCGGCTTAAAAACCCTGTTATTTACGAAGGGCTCGAATAATTTTGTACATCCCTAAAGTGTTTGATTGTTTCAATCATGGACTACTTTCGCTAAAATGATCAGTGTCCAGAGGCTGCTGCAGCGTCCAATCGAGTACACTCTTGAAACGGTTCTAAATGCAAATTGAATTGGAGAGTCCACAGAAAGCTCCCGCGGCTTGTGACAAATGAGCCTCGAAATGCTCGAGCGAAGCGCCCGTTCGAAAGGCTCGTGCGCCTCGATGGTTACCGGCATTCTTCACCGGAAAGTAAACGCTCCGGCTCCGTCCGCGTCTTCTGCTCCCAGAGATTTGAAGGCTCATTTGGCGGGCTGGGCCGGTGAAAGGATAGGATCGGATGAACCGCCAGTTCATTTCTAGAGCGGATCAGTCCTGCAGCAGCATCGGGCGCCGGCGACAGTGGAGTGCGCGCGAGCTCGTGAACGCCGCCGAGGAGATGTCGCCCCAGGTGAGCCGCCGCTTAATGTCCCTCCGAGAAGATAGAACGTTTTCGTGCCGTCCATGATTATAAAGCGGAAAACCGCTGCACTTCTGCTAATTCGCTTCTTTTGCAGATGACGCTGACGTTTTTGCTGGCGCTGGCGCTAGCCAAAGCGGTGCCGCCTCCCGGCTACAAGAAGCAGACGGAAAAAGCTGACGAGGTAGAATTATCCTACGAGGCTCGTGACACTTTTCTGATGTTCTGAATTTTGCAGAGTCCGCCGAAGTACGAGTACCAGTATTCCATCCAAAACGAGAAGGGACGATGCAAGGGAAGGCGGAAGCTCGAGACGGGGTCTTTGCATCAGGAAGGTAAGAATCTAATAAAATATTTAAAAAAAAATTTAATTTTTTAAAGCTCCCACTTTTAATTATTTCAAATTTTTATTACAACTTATTGGCCCAATTAAAAGTGTGCCATGATTTAAAAAAATAACCCTATTTTTATTTATTGTAAAAAACAATTTTGATGTGAAATATTCAGTACACTCTGTGGTGACTTTAATGCTACATTAAGCAACAAACCCGCACGTATCTAGTAAAAATATAAAATAATTTAGAGAAACGCTCTGATGTTTTGCCTTTGGTGGCCTTTAAAGTATTTGATCAATAAAAATTTTAAGTTTAAATATTTTACCTTAATAAAAAATGCAAATATTAAAAGAAGATTTTGTTAAATAGCAAGTTTTTTAATCGTTTCTCCGTTACTACAAATTTGATTATTTTATTGTTAACAGGAAAATCAGGAAAATGAGATAATAACTAACTTATTAAAAATTAACGCCACACCCTCTTGCTCAAAATAGCAATTTAATCTAAATATTTTTCTTTCGTATAAAGCCTGTAATGTACAAGTTCTTAAAGACCACACCACGTATATAAAATTTGCGTTAAAAAGCCGTCTAAGACAGTTACACCCTTTAATGTGGTTTTGCAAGGAAGCAGAAGCTATAAAATACTCCGATTCCTGTTCCGGGAGTCGAACTGGAGTTTTCGCTGAATTAAACCGCTCTAACTTTCTCGCGCGCGCTTCCCTTTCCGCTTTTCCGGGTTTTCAGCGCATATACATTTCAGTGCTTATCATGGCATTTACTTTTACAAACGTATTAGCGTTAATAATGTCTTAAGAGATTCTATGGCCCAATCAAAAGTGGTAATCCATTTGATCTACGGTGACTTCAATGCCAGATTAGGCAACAAAACCGCACTTATCAAATACAAAACGAATTGGACAAATATTTACAATAATTTACACTACCTTAATGCTAATTTGTTTAAACGAGCAGCTTTATTTTGATAGAACAAAATCAATAAATGACTTTAACATAAATGCAGGGCTTTACCCTTTATATAGTGCCAAATGTTGAACGCGACAGAAAAATCAGGAATTTTCTATAAAAAGTAACATGAAGAAAGCTATCGATAGGAGAAAGATAATGATCTAAAAAAAATTCACCAAATTAACTAGCGGAGAAAAACAACCGGAAGTGACAAAATTCCTATATATTACAGGAGTGGCTCATAAAACAAGGAAACTAAATCTATGTAAGGCTCATAAATGTTTTTTGTAGTTAATTAGCAGCTTAGTTTGTTATAAAAATAAAACACAAATTGGCAATAAAGGCATTAGAAAAATTTACTTAAAAAACTGAAAAGAATTTCTAGTTTTCTACAAAAATCACAAAAAAGTTGTTAAAATGGAGAATAGGAACGATGAGTTTGTGAGTTAGGGTTTGAAAAATGATGTATAATATATTTGTAACATAATTACATTGTACTATAAAGCATTATTTAAAAAAATGAACAAGTTGTTGATTTCGATAATGTAAACGGACACGCAAGTGAAAGTTCGGTAATGCCCCAAAGCTACGTCGTGGTTCGTCCGAGGATTAGAAACATAAATCAAGGTATGAAATTGAGGATGCTTCTGGGCAAAAGTGAAATTACTCATCAAATTAAGTTGTGGAATTTTATTGCTGAAAATAAAAATCCAAAACTTGGAGAATTTGCGTATTCAGCAATATTTTTAATCTTTGCTAGCTAAACTTTTGCAGGTCGAGCTTTTTTACTTATTGCTTTTAACTAAGCCAATTTCTATTTTTCCCTTATTTTAGTAAACAAATTTGTGAATACCCAACTTATAAACTCGTCCTTCAAAACAAAAAAAAATATCTGCTGCTAAATAAAAAGTGCTTTTAATTTTATTTCAAAGAAGAGCTTTTTTAGAATTTCTCATTTATTTCAAGGTAATTTATTAATTACATTTGATCTAATAACATTACTAATTGTTACTGTTATAGACAGCCATGCATCTCGCTATTTTAAACAGCTTATTATTCAGCTATTTTTTGCTTGAAGTGTCCAAAACTATTGGTACCAACATTGTTTGCTCTTTACTAATCTTTCAATATGCAGAAGTGAGTTCACATTTCATTAAAGGTAAATTTCTGTAAAGTTGCTACAAATTACTCTTTGGGTGTAGCGCAGCACTACTTGTGGTAGAGCAGCATCAATATGGTGACTGACATATGGCAGCGCATGGTCGTGTTGATGCAACGCGTCTTTATTTCCGGTGGCAAAATCGATTTAAAAACTCACACTATCTTTCACGAGTAGTACTCTCTCCCCCTCTACTCTTCTTCCCACCTCTTTCTTTCTTTGTTTTCCTTCAGTAAAATTAGTTGTCAATCCCGAAAGACAATATTTATTTTTTTTACAAAAAGCAATCGCGGCCGTAGCTTCTTGGGACAAGAGCTTTTAATATGCTGCCATTCCATAGACTGGAGATTCTTTTCCGGCATCTTTTGTTAGAACCATAACAACACAATTCTTACCGCTTTGGACTTCAATATCCAGACAAAGACAGGTTTTTGATTTGCTGCTGTGTATTCATATAGTTACTGACCTTGTGTAAATGTCCTTGATTGTCTGCTTCTATAGTTTTCTACTTTGTCCACACCTTGTGATATCAAGTGGTATTATACCCTCCGGCTCCATGTTGTACAGCTATGACAGTAGCTTCTGGTGAATAATGAGACTACAGAGAGTAAATTAGACAAACACTACTATTTACTTGTTTAACTCTACTTTTGTTGTCACTCCTCTATTTATCCTACTGAGACAAACTTCCTCAAATCTCTTTCAAATCTAATAATTTACAAGTGTTAAAGCGTTTTGATAGTTCTGTGGCCCACAATTTACTTGGAACGTTTAAAAGTGCATGGAATTGCAATTGTTTTTGCTTATATGTGGCTTGTACAGCTATCCAAAAGCAGTAATTCCTTCTCTTCAAAGAAATCACGTCGTTCATCGCTACCCACAATAGTCTACTTTTATGATTTTGCACTTTACCTATAATTGCATTTACAGTGCTGCACAAATAACTTATTATCTTTCCTTCTGTAGGTTCTAGGAACCTAAGAGATTTGATAATTAAAAATCTACCGTCTTTTATTAATAGAACTTCTTGGTTGGCTTCTTACTATTTGCTTTTTCTTAAATGTTTTTATACTACTTGATACTTGTGCCTATAGACTTAGGGGCAAAATTATAAATGTATGTTATTAGAAGCTTCCATTTTTTCAAATTTGGACTGTAGGTCTTTCAAATGTATATAGTATAGAGAAATATAAGCAATAAGTCCGTAACTATTAAAAAATAATAAATCTTATGGGTTAAGTAAGGTAAAAAAATTAATTTTAGTGTCAAAAATTGAGGGCAAGGGTAATTACACATAAAAACTTCATACTTTAGGTATTCAACTATTTTCAAAAAAAAATTATGGGTTCTTTACCGTTACACCTATACGTGTGCAAATCAAGGCTTACTTAAAAGAGAACCTTCCATCTTAAAGCAAGTTGCATTTATCTAACCTAGACGTTTTGCTCAGACGTCTACCAACTAAAACCATTCTTCTTTTTTACCTCTATAGCCATTCTAAGGCTGCTTCTTCATTATTTCGGGATTCTGTGCATTATGTTCTTTCTTTTCTTATTTCTTTTATATACCTCATGTCTGCCTTTTATTTTTCGTTTTTCTGTTATATTTGTAATTATCAGGAATTAGTGTTTTGGCTCACATTGCCTTTGTTGTGCTATTCTACTTTTTTAATTTTTATATATTTCTTCTTCTCTCCTCTATCGCTTCGTTTTCTCGTGTCTTTTATTTTTCTCTATTTATAACTTTATTGGCACAACGTTCGCCAATAGGGTTGCTGCTTTTTTATCAGACACTATCTTCTAGTACGTTATTATTTGTACGTTTAGTCTATTCCGCATTTTTTTTATCTTCATTAAGTCAGAGACTTGCAGCACCGGTTAGGGTTAACACCTTTAAGAACGCCAAAGTAACGTAAACAATTTTTGTGAAAACAAAAAACAGTCGAAAATAAAGGTCAACAACGTCGCCTGAGGGCTAACGCGGCTGAGAATAAAGTTAGCATTGATCTCTGTTTTCTTGAGGATAACGGCCAATTAACGACTGATGAAATTAATTCTGAGGTCTAAATAAACTACAGCAGTGCTTGGAAAATTATTACTGACAATCTTGGTTTTAAAGACGCCAGTGCCATAAAGTTGCTCAAACTCAAAATTGGGGTTTTGTTCTGGACTACCCGGAAAAACTTTCTCCACAATCCAGATTTATTGGCCTGCGTTTATTATTTTCTTTGGTGCACTAATAAAAGCACTTAAAGGGTAGAGATTTGATAACGAAGCTTTCTTGTAGAATTGGCCGCCTTCGTTTCATGATAACGGGCTCAAAACTACCTATCTATTAGAAAAATGTGTTTTTATTAATTTACGAGATTCTGTAGAAAAGTAACTTTCTATGTTTGTTTGTATATGACGCTTCAATAACGTTTACAAATATTTTTGTATTACTCATGGGTTTTCTAGGACTTGATCTGTGTTTGCTTAATGTAATCAACTACGCAAAAATCCAATTAAAGTAAGCAGTTTATTGGCCGACGAATGAAAATGATATGTTTACGTATATGTCAGGCCAGGTTAGCTTGGATTTGGGGTTGCACGGGCTGAAAACCGTTGCCAGTTTCATGTACGTGAGACGCAATCGTCGCAAAGCTCCTGGTTACTAAGATCGGGGATATTTAGAAGTTCAATGGCCATTTCGAAGGTTGTCTATTGAATTAGGAAACATTGCATTTTACTTATTTTTGAATAGACTAAATTGAATTATGGTACACGAAGAGGTCATTTTGGGTATTGCAAAAGATAACCTGGATATTTAAGGTATGTCTCATGGCCAGCATAAAAACTGTTGCGAGTTTTCTTGGCAACTTGTGAAATATTTAAAATGGAAAAAGATCAGGAAAGACAAATTTTTGAGAAATTTTTGATAAACCCTTTTTATGATATTTTCCCTCATTCTCGGGTACTAATCTTCTTTGTTTCATCAGTTGTCTTCTTCCAAACTATTGCTGTGCATTATCTGGTATCTAGTACAAGATCTTCTTAGGCCACCATCTTTTTTCTCTTTTATGCTTTATTGTTTAATCTTTATTTTTTTCTTCTTATACATTCTTTCCGTTTTTATTCTGTCTCTTCAAGTACTCTATAACCATCTTATCGTGATAAAGATAGGAAGTTTTGGTTATTAGTTTAAAGATTCTTAGTAGTCAATCGTTTAGAGATAATTCTTTATGTAGAGAATATGTAGCATCAGTGTAGAAGCCGGCGTTGAGTTTATTCTCTCTCTTTTCTATCTCTTTTTTCATTTACTTCTTTTATATACTTTATGATTTGTTTCTATCTTTAATTTAGCATTTTTCTGTAACGTTTGTAGTTGCAGTACCTCTTCCAATCCAATTTTTTTAGCAACCAAGTTTGTGCTCAACTTTTACATTTTAGTATTACCGACTCCTTCTGAGTACGTTTTGACGTCAAATCGATAATATCAGTCATAATGAGCCGCCTAGAAAGAAAATACAATACCGCAGTGCCTTCCAGATTACGATAAAGAGTTATTGCAACAAACCCTTTGCATGTGTTAAATGTGGTGGCGACCACAAAACTTCCACCTGTAAGAAACCTCAAAATACTCCAGCCAAATGTGCTCTTTGTAGCGGGAATCACCCAGCTAACTATAAGGGATGCTCAGTGTACCAAGACTTACAGAGAGCCAAGAATGCGCCATTCAGAGGAACTTCGAATATAACGCGTCCACAACAGATACCGAATGAAAGCGGATTCCCCCACTTCAAAACCATATTCATAACATAAACAACGACACTACAAATTCCTTTCAAAATAAACTATCCTATTCACAAATAACAGCAGGAAGAACTGACAACCTTCAAAATAACGATCAAGCATCTTCTATAAACTTTCTTAATGAATTTAAATCAATGTTCTCCCAACTAATTAGTCAGAACAGCATGGTCTTAAACATGCTCTCGACAGTTATTAATAAACTAACATAAAAATGGCGACTTCGTTGGGCATCGCTGTCTGGAATGCTAATGGCATTTCTAACCACATCCCAGAATTAATCTCATTCTTACAATTACAAAATATTGATATATTATTAACTTCAGAAACCCACGCAACAACAACAGTAATAAAAATCCTGTTCTATACCACATACCTTACTAACCACCCCGATGGTACGGCGCACGGTGGGACAGCAGTTGTAATCAAAAATACAATCAATCATCACGAATGGGTGTCTTATCAAACCAATAAAATTCAAAGTAAAAGCATAAAGGTGCGTGCTCTCCCTTCTCCACTGATAATAGCAGCAGTTTACAGTCCTCCAAGAAACTCTGTCTCTACCGAAGAGTACAACGAGTTTCTGCAAACATTCGATACAGAATTCATCATAAGAGGCGACTGGAATGCTAAAAAACAACTTGAGGTTCCAGGTTAAATAATCCAAATGGCCACAATCTACTGCGAGTCATAGAAAATCTTAGATGCAGTTATCTTTTAACTGGTCAGCCTACCTACTGGCCTATCGATACAAACAAGCTACCAGACCTATTTGATTTTGCAGTACTAGAACACGTGGTATAACGAATACGTTCACACAAATAGAAGCTAATTTTGATTTCTCATCCGACCACTCCCCGGTCGTAATTACCTTAAGCACTACAATTATCTACAAAGAGTCTATCCCAAAACTATGTACAAAACTCACCAACTGGGCCCACTTTAGGAATATGTTAGAAGCAAACCTCAATCTTGCTCTGTCAATTAAAAGCGCTGAAGACCTTGACAAAGCAACCGAATACCTGACGACAATGATACAAGATGCTGCTTGGCAAGCCACGCCCAACCCAATGGGTCATCAACAAATTCACAACATTCCTCGCCACATTCGAGACGTTGTTGCCCAGAAACGGAAAGCACGAAAAAAGTGTCAAAGAACCAGAGATAGGTACGACAAACCTTACTCAACCGACTTACACATCAACTACGCAACGTGTTGATAGAATCAAAGAACAATACCTTCCAATATTATATTACTAATCTTTCACCTGACGATCATACGTTGTGGAAAGCAACTAAAAAGTTCAAACGACGAATTGCCACCATACCTTCCATCAGGAAACCGGACGACACTTGGGCCAGATCAGAGGAAAACAAGGCCGAAACATTTGCTGAACATTTCGCTAACGTTTTCACGACACCACAATCCCAACCGAATACCGACGATTCTGAAATTAATTCATTCCTGGAGGCTCCATGCCAATTTTCGTTACCAATCAACCCATTCTCACCAAGAGAAGTACGACAACAAATATTAGCCACCAATACCCGCAAAGCCCCAGGATACGATCTGATAGTGGGAGAAGTCCTTCAAAATCTTCCTAGAAAAGCCATAGTACTCCCCACCACAATCTTTAACAGTAGCCTCAGACTATACCATTTCCCAACCCTGTGGAAGTTTGCCCAAATCATTGCAATCGAGAAACCTCAAAAACCTCCTTCACAACCCTCTTCTCGTCGTCCAATCAGTCTTTCACTCCTGACATCCAAGGTTTTCGAACGGATGCTCCTCAAAAAAATCCATAGTGAAGTAGATCTAGAGCACATAATACCAAATTACCAGTTCCGATTTCGCCTACAACACTCGACGATTCATCAAACTCACCGAATCGTTATTAAAATAATGGAGACCCTCGAAACAAAACGAATTTGCTCAACTGTATTTTTGGTTATTCAGCAGGCATTTGATAAGGTCTACTATACAAAATTAAGCTCCACCTTCCAAATCAATTATACTTGTTATTAAAGTCATACCTTAACGACAGGACTTTTCAAGTCAATATCAATAGCACTGTGTCTACTTATCATAAGATTACTTCTGGAGTCCCGCAAGGCAGCATGTTGGGACCTCTGCTGTACTTACTGTATACCTCTGATAGCCCTCTCACAAATAACACATTAACTGCAACGTTTGCCGACGATACGGCTATTCTCTCAAGCAGCGAATATGTACTTATGTTACGTTTACCAATAGACGCAGCGTGTGCTCACCCGTATTATTCAAAAACACCCCTATACATCAGAAAACTGAAATAAAATATCTTGGCAGAAATTACTTTGGAACACGCATATTAAAAAAAAAGAAAACAAATAGACCTAAAAATAAAACAGATGAACTGGCTGATGGGGAGACGATCTCAGCTCACCTTACAAAATAAAATTCTCCTCTATAAAATAATTTTAAAGCCCATCTGGTCATATGGAATCCAGGTGTGGGGTTGTACCTAGGCATCACATATCAAGATCCTACAGAGATGCCAATCAAAAATTCTCAGAACCATAACCGATGCTCCGTGGTATATTGATAATAATAAAAAAAACACTAAAACTGAGCTACTTATAAACTTTGTGTCTTTTTGCTTAATTAATTAGGTTTAAAAAACATGGAAAAGCAGCTCACACTTTAATACGTTAAAATTAATTGCAGATTGCGCTCTGATGCAACAAAAAACTTTATATACCATAATATAGACCAAGATAAAATATCTTCAAAGTACTATTTGTATAAAAAATTATGATGGGGTGATATTTTTGTGGAAAAGCAATATTATAATAATTATAAAAAATCATAATTAATAAAACCCCGATTTTAGTTTTAAATAAATCTATTTTCGAGTTTTTTTATTAATGAACTTTTGTCGAGTATTAAAGAGCATAATTTACAATTAAATATGAAAATTTACGTCTGCTTGTTTTCGACTGAAAATCTTGTTTCTTTTCACAAAGTTTTCGATTACAATTTAACAGGTGTTTTGACCAATTTTATTATTAACACGCCGTTCTTGAGGTTGTCAACTGCTTGTAGATTGCTAGTATAAACTTTGAACTTTAGGTAATCTTACAAATAGATGGTATTAAACAACAAAATTGTCAATTTGCTAAATTACGCGATCAGGAAACTGTTGGTGCAGTAAATTAATTATTGCTTGAGTTGTATTTTGAATTTGTTGCATTTGTTCCAAATCTTTTGCTTAATTGATACCAAAAAAAATGGTTAATTAAATTAATAACAGTTGTATTATTTTGATATCTTTTATTATATTTATTTTTGAAATTTTAAATTAGGGCCGGCTATAATTTGATTCCCTCTCATATATGTGAAATTTGTTATATCGGCCCAATTGACTGCAAGTACGCGTTGCGATTAAGGCCGCGATGTAGGCCGCGAGCCGCGCTCGTGCAATCGGCTTTTAGTACTTGCTTTGGCACGTTGGTTTCGTTTAGTTAGCGCGACATTAAGCCTTTGCTTTATTCATTTTAAACTTGCCATTTCAATTACGTTAAGCTCACGCAATTTTATAGTTTTGCTTTATTAAAACCTGCATTTCACATTTTTGTTCGCGCTTTTGCATTTGGCATTTTTTCGCTGTGCTCTCGCCGACAAATTATCAGCTCGACGAGGGAACCTTTACACCAGGAAGACGCCCCCGTTTCGTCTGCTATGACGATTGGGGTAACTTGTCCTAATTTTTATCCATATCCTTCTCCTTTTCTTCTGGAAGCCCCGGGACTAACAGCAGGGAACCGATATCTGCGGGAAGCGCCGTTTCCACAGGTTAGTGTTTTTAATTTTAGAGTTGTTTGAAGTGCTCTATTCAAAATTCAAAAATACCTATACAGTCCACTTATTCCGGCCGAACCAGTCTTGTTTAGCTGCCATAGTCACTGGTCAATGTCAGTAACAAGATTATGATAATTTGTGTTATATTGGTATAGTATGGTTTTGTTGTTTCTAAATTATAGGTTATAAAACATCTAAGAAAAATAAACTTTAAAGGGCTTTTATGGCTGAATTTTTTAATGTAACTGTAATAAATAGGTAGGCAAATATCTAAAGTTTGGTCCGGCTTGGCTTATCCTTGTTTCACTTTAGGCAACCATACTAGCAATCCATAAGTTTCAACACAACAAAATACAACTAATGTATGTATCATGCTCAACTTTAAAGAAGATCTTGGAAGTCATAAAAATATTTTTTTATTAGTAGATACCACATAAAATTGATAACACGCTTAGATAGCGCGCAAAAACAATTTACAGATGATGGCACTCTCTTATGGATGACAAACAAAATAATGTATTATAGAATAAAAAGAGTAAGAACAGTTTTTGCGGAGTAAATTTAAATAAACATTGAATTTAAGAGTTCGGTCAAAAGTTTCTTACACATTCTATATTGTCATGCCATCTGGGCGTGGCCAAGTTTTGTATGTCATTTAAAGTAGTATCAAACATGATTTTCCGTGCCTCACTCCAACCATAATCCTAAGAGACACTTTGCCTTTAGTTAGCAGCATGTGAAGGTGCACCTCTACCCCTTTTCTACATTTGGTATCCCTTTTAATCTTTTACAAATATATGCAAGTGTTTTAGATATACAGGGTGGTATCCAAAAGTAGTAGGACTGATTTTTTTTAAATTTATTGTTCATTTTGGTACATCGTCTTAATACTCATCAAAATAGACCCCTTGGGCATCCACACACTTCTGGTGTAGCGAGCCTTCCAGGTCGCGAATACCTTCTGGAAGTCGTCTTCCAGGATGCTGTTCAGCGCCCTCGTCGTTGCTGCTTGGACTGCTTCCACCTAGTCGAAAGATGTCCCTTGAAATGCCTCTTAATCCGGGGGAACAGGAAGAAGTCCGGCGGTCCCACATCAGGGCTGTATGGGGGGGGGGGGGGTTGAGGCAACGCCAAATTTGGCCAGCAGATCCCTCACAATCCACGCGCCGTAGCACTTTTCTCATCGACAAATCCTCTGTGATGATGCATTGGACTGTCCCGTACGAAAGATTCAGCTCATCACAATTTAATGCCCAGCCGTCGGTCAGAGTTCAAAAGTTGCTTAACTTTCAGCACATTGTCGTCCGTTTACGAGGTTGACGGACACCCGGCGCGTTGGTCGTCCTCGAGGAGCTCTCCTTGCTCGACACTGATTTTCCAAATATCGAGGAACGACTTATGGTATCCTTCTTGTAGGCTTGCGTAAGCATGTCCTTGGTTTCGGTCGCTGATTTTCCAACTTTGTAGCAAAACTTGATGGCGTACCGCTGCTCCAAATTTCGCTCCATCGCAACTGACGACGAGGCGTCACAACAGGAGGTCACTAAAACAGTGGTCCACACTCAACCAACGCACGCAGGCCACTACCGCAGGTCGAAACCTGTTCCCAAGGCTCCCCTCCATAACATCCGGCCTTGCAGACCCCCCCATCGCTCCGCGCGCGCGGAAAAAACAGTCCTACTACTTCTGGATATAACCCTGTAAACTACCACTTATATAGTCTCTATCAATAGATCTTTTTGGAACCCAACAATATTCACTTTTGGAAATTCTAAGTTGTTACCCACATTTTAAAGTATTAAGAATACAGAACTAAACTTACTACAAAATGCTAGTGCTAAATGAAAAAAAAAACGTTTAGATCTTATGTTAACGCAAAGTAAAATGCTTCCCGTCATGAACAAAATCTCACAGTTAAGCATATTTCAATAATTTTTCTTTTCTTCATTATATTCGCTGGTGTAACATGTTTTGTGACCACGCTCTTTGTAATGTGTTTGGGTCATTCATGTAGAATTTGTTTATTAGTTTGTTTTTAACCATTTTGTAGAGTCAGTCATTTTCAGTATTTTACTTGTGACAAAGGAAATCCTCAAGTTATTTTGCTTGTTCACATACTATCATCGTTAGTATTTTACATTAAAATCTCTAGATGATTCTGATCGATGACGGCTTCGGATATCCCCAGAGTTGTAGACCAGGATTATTTGAGTTTTAGTATAGTTTTGTATAGCAGTACTTTATTGTTCAGAAAGGGTTTATGTTAAGTTGTCTTCTTTTAGATTTGATGTGTTTTTTCCAAGCAGGTCTTTTGAGATGAAGGGCGAGTACATTGTTTCTGTTGCTATAGGTATTCCATGATTGCTGATTGTTATAAATGGGCACATTTTACACATCATACTGAATTAATCTGAACAGATTTGGTTAAATTAACTTTTAGTGTACCAGTTTTGAAGCAGACTGAGATGTTTTGTGGGAGCGTTCAAAGGATTCCCGTTGGTAGTAGTAACAGCCACATCACCAGCAAAAAAGGTGACTTTTATATTGTCAATTTTAGGTATATCGACTGTGTAACTGAGGAAAAGCAGTGGCCTTAAGACGTTACCTTGGAAAACTTTAGATTTGATAGAGATACTATATATACTGTTCGAATGTGTTATTTTGAACATCACTGGGGGTTATTTTCAGTTCTCTGATTGGTCTACTCCAAATTTCCTGATCTTTGTCAAATCCGTCTAGCTTTAAGTTGACGAATGTGTAGTGGTATATTTGTGATATTTTTTGAGTTTTTCATTCCCTTCGCAGAATGTACTTTCAGACTGCTTCTTGTACTACTTGAGTAATGTGCTGCACTGGTTTGTATAGGTTCTCTGAGACTTTGTGTGGTAGATTAATGATTATATTTTCTACGTGGTGTTGGAAGGATGTTTAATTCGTATTCCTTTTTATTAGTTTAAGTGGAAGTAATTTTTTAATTATGCTATGTGCTATAATATGAACGACTGCTAGGTCATAGTTGCATTATATTATATTATATAGATTATATTGTTTATTGCTATTTTATATGTTGTGTAGAAATCTACGAGGCCAAGAAATTTCCTAGGGTCGTTTGGTCACTATATGGGTTCGTCATTACTAAGAATGTCATCGTTATCATCACTTATTGCTGGTAACAGATTTTCATCTTTTATTATAATTAGTGTTGACCCTCAGTGAGTGTTAGCATTCCAGCCGCCCCCCCTTTTCTCTTCGAATATAAATCTAGTACCAACAATCCCAAAGAAATGTTTGCTTTTATCTGTGCACATTGCGTGTCGTGGCGGACTGTATACAATATATACAATTTTTTATTGATTGTGATTAGTAAATTTAGGATCATATTGTTGTAACTTACAGGGTTGTATCCAAAAGTAGTAGGAGGGGTCTGCAAGGCCGGATGTTATGGAGGGGAGCCTTGGGAACAGGTTTCGACCTGCGGCAGTCGCATGCGTGCGTTAGTTGAGTGTGGACCACTGTTTTAGTGACCTCCTGTTGTGACGTCTCGTCGTCAGTTGTGATGGAGCGAAATTTGGAGCAGCGGTACGCCATCAAGTTTTGCTACAAACTTGAAAAATCAGCGACCGAAACCAAGGGCATGCTTACGCAGGCCTACAAGAAGGATACCATGAGCCGTTTCTCGATATTTGAGTTGCACAGGTTGTTTCGGGAGAGGAGGGAGCTCGTTGAGGACGACCAACGCGCCGGGCGTCCGTCAATCTCGCGAACGGACGACAATGTGCTGAAAGTTAAGCAACTTTTGAACTCTGACCGACGGTTGGGCATTAAATTAATTAGTGATGAGGCTGAATTTGTGGATGCATATCACAGAGGAGTCGATGAGAAGAGTGCCACGACTCGATGTACCAGAAATGTTCACAAATTTCCTTCACGATCATGTCCTACTAGCCCTGATGTGGATACCACCGACTGTATTAGTTGTTCAAACATATTCGTTTATTTGAACTAGATTCGGTTTCTATATTAACATTGGATGACTTCTGTTTGGCCTTCGTGACCTTCTGTTGTGATTGCCTAGAGCGTATGTTCCTTGATGATAGTCGATGTACCAAATGTTCAATAATTCTTGTAATCATCCTACTAGGTTTCTATACTGTAGTGCTCGTTTGAACATGATTTTGATATTTACTGATGCTTCTTGCTATATTAACCATGTGATTCTGTTTGGTTATTTTGTTGTATTGCTAGAGCGTATGTTCCTTGATGATAGTATGTAATTGTAGTTTCTTGTATATTTAGGTTTCTATAGCTGTGCTCGTTTGAAATGATTGACTGTCACTGAGCTTCTTGCTGTCTTCCAGCGATTCTATTTCTGCCTGATTTAGAGTGAATCACATATATCCCAACGTAGACTTAATTTTGAAATGCCTTCCTCGTAGAATGAACTTGAACAATGAATTCCAGCCAGATTATTTCATAGACATCAATCCTCCTGATTTAGAAACACATTCCCAACGTAGCTAATTTTGAAATGCCTTCCTCGTAGAATGAAGTTGGTCGTGTTTCCAGCCAATTGCGCACGTAGACCTCAACCTCCTCATCGCTGTCGAATCTATGCCCTCCCATGGCTTCCTTGAGAGGACCGAATAGGTGATAGTCGCAGGCCGATAGGTCAGGGCTGTAGGGAGGGTGTTCAACTGTGAACGAGGCAATTTCTGCTCAGTTGTCAGAAGGCGAGGCACCCACCTTGCGCACACCTTACGAAACCCTAGCTCCTCTGTGATGATCGAAAAAGTGCTGCCATAACTTATTCCAATCTCAAATGCAATCTCATCGATGGTCAGACGCCTGTCGCCATCAATAAATTGTTGAACGCGGACGATGTTTTCGTTGGTGATGCTGGTGCGAGGTCGGCGATCATGGTTCTCATTTTCAACATTCTCACGACCCTACACGAACTTTTTGTGCCATGTGAACACTAGCTCGTGACAGTGTCTCTTCCTTGAACTGCACAATCAACCTCCTCAAGATTTCAGCCGGTTTTACACCTTCCGTGACGAGAAATTGAATGATAATACGCTGTGCAATTGACGACGACACTTTCTGCTCAGATATTGTCACGACGGGTACTGACAGGAACGAACGGAATCGCCCGCCTGCTTGCCCCACTCCTGACATCCCTACACAACACCTGCGCGCCCGAGATAAAAAGTCTCGTTTATATTTGATTCACCCTTATATATAGTGCAACCCTTGTAATTTGCAGTAGTAATGTGTTTCCGTTACACACTGCACATTTAGCGTGTGTGTTTTGTTGTTTTTTACATGTCTTTATGTCATGTTTTTTAGCGTCTATCGATGCAACCTATGCAACTTAAGTCTAAGTCTTATAAATTGTCTTGGTCAAAAGTGAGAACTCACTTACACTCACACTAGGTTTATTGACAATAATTTTTTAGGTCTTTTATTGATTCTTGGTTTCAGCAACTGTTCCAGTAAGGGATTTATGTGGATCTTTAATGAATGTTTAATGAACCGCTGGTATATGTAAGTATGTATGTAGAGTATGATGCGTTACACGCCACGGAGCATCTACAATCTACCGAAGTATTACTATATTTGTTTTGGAAGCACAGCCCCACAGCTCTACCCCAAATGCCCAAATAAATCAAATGACTGTCTTATAAATTAGAATTTTATTTTCTGTTGATATTTTAGATTTTCTTCAGCCAATTTAGTTTTCGTACTTTTATGTCTATTTGCGTTTTCTTCCTTTTATATGTTCTTTCCATGTCAGCTTCTAGGTGAAACCCTAACTATTTTGCCATTTCTATTCGTGGTATCTGCACATTATTTGGTACAGAGTTACGGAGAATTATTGGGAGCAAGCTTATAGAACGATAAGAAGCTACATCTGTTGGGTTTTCCTGGCTTGTGCAACTTTGAAACATTATGGCCAATATTAAAACCTTACTATCTCTTTATAAATGTTAACAAAACATTGCTCTTCTTTAGAAGTTGCCTCAACATTTTAGCTGTTATTAGATCAATACTGGGAGCCTTTTTGGGATTAAGCAATTTTATTTCAGTTCTTATTTCCTTCGGGGTAAATGGTTTAGTGTTTTGATGTGGCTCTAGAAGAATGGATAGAATGTGTTTAATTTCTTGATTACTTTCCGATTTAATTTGATACCTGTGGTAAATAATAGTTTCTTTTTTTAAATGTACTATAGTTTTCTGTACCTATCAACTGTGTGTGCATTATATATATATGTATATTAAGTGCAGTTTTGGTATCTTTTGTTAGTTGTTATTTTTATTTGTGTCAGTTGAATCACTTTCGTTTGTGACTCAATGGGGACTGTAGCGATTTTGTAGTTTGTTGATGGTGTTGTAGCGAGCAAAGTTTTTTCTTTGACTTTTACGTTTACTGACAAGTTGCCGCGAGTTTTTCTGTCCTCGTTAAAGTCGATAATTTTGATATGTATATCATCATTTTCTTATGTTAGAAAGATTAATTTGTGGATTTTAGAATACCCTGGGGGATAGTTCCTTTCTTGAAGTTTTGATGAACTGGTTGCAATGGTAAGAAACGTTGTGTTTCAATCGGTTGTTGTAATAAATTTTGCTGACAACATAGTTATTGCTGAAAATTGTGGAACATGTCTTCCAAGAAACCAGTACACAACTGATAATTCGCTGTTAACTATATAACTATATAACGTTCTGTTAGACTGGCTGAATATCCTTATTCTCAGGATATATCACTTTAACGCTTACTTCGTTATGTTGCCGTTTTCCTTTCTTGGTGTATGGCTTATCCAAATCTATTTCCGTTTTTCAATTTCTTTTCTAATTTCTTCTTACTTATTTTTTGTCCACAATCCTTATTAGTGATGATATTGAGCCAGAATATTTTTATAGTTTTTTCTAGGCAGTTATTGAAGAATACTTGTATTTTTAGGGTGTTTTTCAGTTGTAGCGCAACTTACAGTAAAACCAATTTTATATTACTGTCAAATAAAGTTATTTTTGTTTTTTGCTTTATTTTCATTGATTCCAATATATTATTTAGCATTCCGAATACGTGCAGTTCTTTTTAAATTTTTATTTGATATCTTTATTTGTTTTTCTATTGGTCTTGATTATGCTCCCTACATAGCAGAACTCTTGCATTTGTTTTATCTTTTCTTTATTTAGCTATAGGTTTTTTGTTCTCCTATTTCTAATTTTCAAATATATTTTCAATTTTAACTTATCTAAATTTTTTTGTGTGTCTGCGACTGTGTGTACCATAAGGCATATATCGTCATTATATTATGCATCCGCCAATTTCTGACTTTGCAGGCATAATCTAGGCATATATTAAAGAGAGTAGGGAAGACAGAATCCATCCTTGTTTCGTTCTTTTCTTTATGTTTATTTTCCTACTCATATATTCTTTGTACCGCACCTAACATATGTATTCCTCATACTTCATTTTGATTAGTTGGATAATTTTTTGGGGACTGCCGAAATGATTTAAGATCTTCCATAAGGTCTCTTGTTTTGTACTGTCAAAAGTTGTCTACTTCCTTCCATAATAATCATTCGTGTCGTTACAATTTGGCCAAAACATGACCTTCTTTTTCTAAAACCTCCATGCTTTTTCTTTAGTTTTCTGTTTGCTTCTTTATTCATTCTTTGATGTGTGCTAAATAGAGCTATTCCTCTCCAGTTTTCATAATTTTGTGGAACTGATTTTTGAGAGTTTATAAATATTCCGTTTCTTCATTCAGTGAGCACTTGTTCTTCTCATATATCTCTTAGTAAAAATTTTATTAATTTAACCGTAATATTAATCTCGGCTTTCAATAATTCTGGTGGTATATTATCTATGCTTGACATTTTATTATTTCTCATATGCTGAGATACTTCTCCAATCTCGCATTTTGTTGGCTTCTCTATATCTCTTTCTAGTATACCGTCCTGTTTTTTTCTTTTCTTCATTATGTGTAAACTGTCGTGTATGTGTCTCAGAATAGTGCTTGTGCCACCGATTGAAATGTTCTTCATCTATCTTTCTTAGCCCCTAAAGGTTTGTCCAGGTTCTATGCAGTTTTCTCGTATTGTTTGTCGCTGTCTCTTTTTCCCTATTTCGCCATGTTGCCTGCCTAATTTCTCTTAGCTTCTTTACTAGTTTATTTGAGGGTTTATATTTTTTAGCAATGTTGAGATTTTCTTTTGCGTTTTGTGGTTTGTTTAGACTTTTATTTCTTTTCTTTCCTTAAGTTTAATCGCCTATCCATTCTTTTCTTCTTTTCTTTCTATAGCCTAAAACATCTCGTACAACTTTATGTATTGTTCCCTTAATAATTTCCCATTGTTCTTTTATATTGTGCTGTTTTTTCTGTTTTGTTTTTCTGTTTTGTTCTATTAGCGTACTCCATTTATTAAGTTGTCCTTTAGTTTTTGAATGTTATATTTTTCTTTTTGAGTGTTTAGCACTGGTGTTATTTGCGCATTAATTTTAAATTTAATTTTTCAAATTTGTAAGTGATGAGCGATTCCAATATTTGCTGATTTCTTTCACACGTCAACTAAACAGTTTTTCTACTTACTACTAATGGGAATGTGGTCTATTTGACTTCGTATTTTTTTTATCCATGTTACCTTTATGACAGTTCTTGTATGGAAATATTGTATCTCCTATTACTACATTATTTTTTATGATAATTCCAATTAGTTGATTATCCTGTTCTATTTTTATCCCTAATTATTTCATAGTCACCTTCATTGCAATATACTAATTTTTCGTATTAGGGAGTTTAAGCATTTTGTCTGATACATATTTTTTTTAGTTTATAATTTATCGATAACCCGGCCCGCTCCGCCTCTTTTCGCCTTCGTCTTTTCCATGCCCAGACCATCTTGTTTCGTATAACCCTAATGTCTGAATATTTAGCTTGACCGTTCCTTTTATTACTTGTGCCAGCTTGGTTGCTTTTTGCACTTTCTTACGTTTCATGTTTTAATTTTAGTATATTTTTTAAATCCGAAAGTACTGTTTTCTTCTTTAATCTCTTCGTTTTAGTTTTCTTTATAGGGATATTTAAGGTAAGTGTTATCAGCTTTCTGTCCCTTCTCCTATTTTATGCTTCTTTTATCCTCCTTTTGACTCAATTTAGTCTTATCTTGCTTTTTATTCTTTTATATTTCATTTTTTAGTTTTACTTTATATAGTCCTTTAAAATTTTGTTTCTCATCGGTCAACTTTCTTTGTCTGGTCATCATTGGTACATGTTAGCTGTCGTTATTATTAGTTTTTAGTGACCTGGGTCATCTACCATCTTTTTTTGCCTGTCTTACTATGCCTGGTTTTATTTATTTGGCGTTTGTTTATATATATATATTTTTAAGTTTCTTTAAGATTTTCCCTTCAACACTTTTAACTTGTCAGCTTAGTCTTTCCCTTTTCTCTCTAATTTTACGTGCTTCTTGCAATTTAGTTTTTATTTCTAGTTCTCTTTCTTTCGTATTTCGTTATTGTCTGTAACAAATTTTTTCTTCGTTATCACTAAATTATTTCGGACTTTTTCTATTTTTTTATTTTATTTTTCAATTCTTAAATTTCACTGTAGGTTTTTCCCATTTTTTAAATCCAATCATCTGTTATTTAATTGTTAGTTTTTCTTGAACGTTTCATTCCCTTGCTGTTATTTTTTATTTTAGTTTTTCTATATTTTAGGTGATCTTTTATCACTTTTATGATACTCTTAATTTCCTTCTTTATTTCCAATATTTCCTGTTTAAGGTCGCTTTTAAAATTATATTATTATCTATTATCGAGTTTTGTTTCTTTAGTTAGAGTTTTGCCAATTTTTTTGTAACTTCAGGAGACCTCTTTTTCTTTAAGAGATGTATTTAGCCTTGCCTTTTTCTTTTATTACTTTTATCACTTTTTATGCTATTATTCTTGTCATGCGTTTTCGTTTTTAATTTTAATTATTGTATATATTTTTTATTTTGCTCGTAGTATTTAATACTAAACTCTTTTCTGTGTGCACGCTACAATAAAAACCTACTAACCGATAAGTTTTATCATCTTTGACTAGGCACAATACTTATATGTGACTTATTTGGGTGGAATCTAAATCTTTTTGTTGTTTCTCTAGAAGTACCAACAAAAAATTGCAACTTTTTTTAAATTTCTAAAGCGCTGTCAAATGGTTCTTTTAAACTTTGTCATATTAACGGTTTTTTTTGGTTTCTAGGTTTGTCAAACCCTAAGTGGTGAAAATAGGGCGACCTGTTTGTTTTCCATTATTGAACAATTTGCCATTCTCTTTTCAAGATGCCACACTAGCAGACGATCAGACGGACAAATAATAAAAACATAAAGCCACATCTCTGTTTGATGAAGAAATGCTAAACGTGAAACACTCAAAAATAAAGTAACAGTCTGTCCACTCGTTTATTTATACGTCTGCCTATCTGCTCTTCGGGTATCTTAAGAGGAGATTAGTGGACCTCTTTAAAATTTGGCACGTTGATGCTTCAAAGGAAAAAGAAAGGTCAAGTTTAAACTTGTGACCTCCACTTTTGAGAGTATGACAAAAGTGAAGTGTTTTGTATTATTAATTATTTATGGTTTTTTTAATTTAAAAACATTCTTAAAGATTCGTGAGTGTTAAACTTGGATAGAATCTTGTACGCAATCCTGAATCCATAAATTGCTGCGCCGCAATAAAACGCTAGTAAGTTGTTATGTCGGCGTTGTAGGGAAATTCCCGTATGCATAAACAGCGCGGCCTTTCTCCACTAACCGTCGTCGACGGACATTAATGGTAATATCACGACCCGATTTGCATATTCAATGTTATCAACGAGGCAGAGGCGCGGCTCTCCGCCGAGCTGTCGCTGCACCCTGCAATTTACGCACGAGTAGGTTACTTGCACTTGCTGGTTTGCTGCAGTTTACGCGAAAGAGTAGTTCCGTCGCGAGATTACAAGCAATTTGAAGGCAGGCGCCTGGAGGTGGACTTTCTAATTGGCTTCAACATGTCGCTTTTCGTTCTTATTTTAACTATTACATCCAGCAGTCTGGGCTATCTCATCATAAGGAAATAGGTGGCGGTTTTTTAGACCCCTGGGCTTCCTGGACTGTCTTAGTATTTTTCAGTTATCTTAGAAGACGCAGGATATAATTTTGAGAATTGAAATTTCTTTTCATATTGATGATTTTTTCTCTTTGTATAGGAAGATTTTCGTTTCTAATATGCCAAGGCAAATCTTCTATGTTTCCTGGTATTTTATTTTGGAATGTCTGTACAATGGAGTCAGTCTGTCAGTTAGTCTGCGAGATCTTTTAGCCACGTCTTCTTAAGGCGTCTAAGAGGGGTCTTCTATAAGAGGTGTCACAAGTTCGTTGGAGTAAAGTTCCAATGCCATTTGGTGCTTTGCAGCGTATTGGTTAATTATCTTGAGTTGCGTAAGGGATATCAAGGTACGTATGAGGAGTTTGGAGTAGCTGCCATAGTGCGAATTGTTTTTGACTGAAAGCATTGGATGATATCAATGTTTGATAGACTTGCACAGCCCCACAGCTGGCAACCGTAGGTCTATATGGGCCGAATTATGCAATTGTATAGCAGTACTTTGTTGGCTAGAATAACGGCGCTTTTCTTCCGATGAGCTTCTTCAACTTTAAGTCCATTTCTTTACGTTTTTGCTAATATGGGTTTCCACGTCAGTCTATTGTCTAAGTGGAATCCCAAGTATTTGACATCATTTAACTGGGGATGGGTACATTACAGAGAGTAACGGTGGGGAGGTTTGGTGTCTAGTCGTAAATATAGTGTGTGTTGAGTTGTTTTCATTCACTTCGATTCTTCACTTAGTTAGCCACTGTTCTATTTTATTTGAGTGGGTCTGTAAAAAGGCTGATGCTGCTACAGGCCTTCATTGCATGTAAGTATCGCTGTGTCGTCAGCGAATGTACCAATTTCCGTTTGTTCTGTTGTAGGTGAGTCATAGATGCATAAGAGGTATAGTAGAGGCCCTAGCATGCTTCCCTGTGGTACACTTGCATTGATATCTTTAATTTGAGATAATTCCTTACCATGCTTGACTATAAATGTTCTTTGAGTAACATATGAACGTAGCAGTAAATAATACTAGTGGGAAAACGTTTTCTCAAGCTTGAAAAGTAATTCTCTATGCCACACTCTGTCGAAAGCTTGTCATACATCCAGAAATACAGCAATACAGAAGTTTTTAGATTGAAATGCAGTTTGAATTATGTTCGTTAGTCTATGGCATTGTTGAATCGTTGAGTGCTGATGTCTAAATCCAAATTGATGGTCTGGCATCTATGTCTTGCAGCAAATTTTTATTAATACGCCGTAGAATTAGTTGCTCAAGCAAATTTGACACCAGTGACAGGAGGCTAACAGGACCTGATTTTATTGAGAGATTTGCCAGGTTTCCGTGGTCAGGTAACTGTTTGAGTACTATTGCGTTATGAGGTTGCGGCCTAGAGCTTTTTTATTGTTTAGCCATTTTATCTTTTGATTAATTTCTTGAGATCGTATTTTGCGTATTGGTGGTGACAGTTGGAGTAAAATTTGTAGTTCTTCTTCCACTTTCTCATCAATTTCATCAGAATTCGGTTAGAAGACGCATTCCAAGTAATGTGCAAATGCATCCGATTTTTCTTTGTCAGATCGTAGCCATGAAGTTCTTTGATCACGTATCGAAGAAATACGGGTTTTTGGTTATTAATGCCTTTGGTGGCTTATTGAATTATTGGCCATTGTTCAAATACGTTCGGAATGTCTCGTTCCGTACAACTTGTAATTTGTTTCGGAGTTTATTATTGAGTTGATTGAACCTTCTTTTACCTTTGACAATGTGTGTGCAGTGCGATTGTGCCCTTGTTTTTTTCTCCTTTGCGATTTTCATAATTTCGTTTGGAATGTTGGAACTATGAATTTTAATGTTCGTTGACTAGGATGTGACAATCCAGCCCGAATAATAAAATGGTTTGTAGCATACTCTAGGTCGTTTGTGGTTTTCATTCTTACATTATTGTTGAGGTATTGCTCAATGTAAGCTTTGAAAGTGTCCCAGTCTGTCTTCCTATTACTAATCGAGGAGCTGGTGTTCTGTAAATTACACTCATGTTAATTTTAGCTATAACCAGAGAATGATCAGACGCAAGATCGCAATTTGAAGTAACGTCCTCGTAGTTGTAAAAAGTTCTTTGGTGATGAAGACGTCCAGGAGATCTGAGACTTTGCCTGGATCAGATGGCCAGTAGGTCGGGCTTCCAGTGGATAGATAATTGTAATTGTTGTCAGTAACAAATGGAAGAAGTGTTCTGCCTTTTGTTGTTATTAATCAGGATCCCAGTGGAATATGCTTTGCGTTAAAGTCTCCACCCGCTAAAAATTTCTGGCCTAGTGTGTCCAAAAATGGCTGCAACATTTGGTAAGTCACATTGTGCCTCGGAGGGCAGTAAATGGCTGAAATTAGTAATGGAGTTGTAATATTTTCAAGCTGAATTGCCATGGCTTGTAAGAATTCTGTTTTGTAATACACTGAGTTGTAGAGTATTTTTATGTAAAGTGACTCTCTGAAACGGAAAAATGTCTATATTGTTAATATGCAGGAAATTTTCAATTTCAAGGTGTTTATGTTGCAGTCCATTAGCGTTTCATAATGCTATACGGAGAAAGTTAGGCGTTAGTGAGTTAATTTGATTATGACGGTACTTAACATGTTTAGGATTATACTATTTTGTTGAAAGAGCTGATTGAATAGGTTTTTACATTCGACAAGGAATTTTTGGAGTGTCAGGTCTTGGTTTGGGGCTATTTGGGAGTAGGTGGGATTAGATGAATGGGGTTGGTTAGGGAGTTGTTGAACAGGTTCTTGCCTATTCAGGTATGAGAAATTTCGTTTGATTGGTTGAAGTTGAAAGAGTTTTCTAACTGTCAATTGGTTATTTGGTTGGTATTTCTTTTGAAGTTCTTGATGAAATAGGCATTCTGTATAATTTGCTAGGTGATCTCCCTCCTATAGTACGCATGTAGCCTTAGTGTCCCTGATGTTAGTTCAAGTATTGGTATCGTGGGATCCTCCACATTTTACACATGGATCTGGCCTATTACATTAAATTCGAGTATGTCCATAATTTTGGCATCTCGTGCATTGTACTATTTTTGTATTTTTTCTTGGGGGTTTAAAACTGACATCTAGGTTTTCTAGCGATCGTGCGTTAAAGATTTCATTGTTATTTTCGGCCGGTTTAAGGTCGATGAAGAATATTGGAAGTGGTTCCAGAGATCGTTTATTTTTTTATGTTGATAATATTGCGTACTTTGTGTCCTAGGTTGCTGAGAGTTGTTTTTATCTCGTTTGTTGAAGTGGAATGATATACATAAATATACATATACATAAATATAAATAAAACTATTATTATATTATATATTTGGATGGGTTTTTAAATAATAAATAATCCTAGAAATAACAGAAGATGCTTTATTAGCACAAAAGAAGCAATTGCTATTACAGGAAAATCAGGCAACAATCCAAAACAAAATGATGTTTTATAATACACCGGAAACAGAGCTAACAGTTAAAAATATTCTGAAACACACTGTAGAACAACTTACAATAGACAAACTCAAAAACGAATCGAGCAAAAAAATACCCCAGTCAAAAAATGCTTTTCTGGTGAAGATGAACTTGAATGCGAAGAATTAAAATTAGTCTACAATAAGAAGCTACAATGAACATAGCAGTAAAAACGAAAGAGATAGATAGACCGCCGCCAACAGTATTGGCAAGTGTCACAAACTACAAAGCACTACGGAAACTCTTAAAACAAATAAATGTTAACTTCAAATCTACAATATTGCCGAGACCTAAAATTGAATACAGAAAAGCTACGAAAACGTAGTAAAAGAATTATTCAAAGTTACTATAGCTACCAACATAGGCAGCAGAAGAGATAAGCATCCTCGGCCTATATTTATGTTAACTTTCGATAGAGGTAGACACTTTCGAAATGGGGATGAAAATAGGAGCACTTAGAAAAAGCAAAATTTTTTTTGAGTGTAAAAATTGCCAAAACTTTGGGTATAAATATTGCAAAAAGAGGAAAAATGTGTCAAGTGCGTAGAAAATCACCACACAGTACACCTAAAGAAAGCAAAAATTTACAACTGTAAAAGGTGTGCAAGGCATCTTCAAAAAATAAGGAATGTTAAAAACAAAACTAATAACGATATAATGCACTAATTAGAAAATCACCAAGTAAAGAAGCAAGAACAATACGGGTAGATATTGCAAGTATAGTCGCGTAAGCAGTAAAAAATAACAATAGTAAACATAAACAACAGAAAATAACCATACACAACACTTACTGCAACAGTTATAGAAAAACATAGACAAAATTAACAAAAGACTGGACAGAGAACTAGGAAATAAAAGATAACAAAGAGAGCGGGGCTAAAAAAAGAACGTAACTTCAGAAAACATTAGAATTGTAAACGGCTATTTCAACATCGAACTGAGCAACAAAATAGACATGTATTACTTCTAAAATTAATAGACTAATACCTGAAAATAAGAGAACATAATGTATTTCATCCCTAAAATGCGACAAAAAGGAGTAGATCGATAACAATTAAAAATAATATACAACACAACGTAGAATGCAAAACAAAAACAGGAAAAGTATAGCAAATTGTCAAGGTTGGTCACTACAAAAGCTGGGAAATTACTCGCAGCAGTAGAGAAAATGGCAGTGCAGCTTACTCTCCAAGACGCCCCACCCACTTACCCATCGATCCAAGTAAAATACTCGATTTGATTTATTTCTTTATAGTCAGAAAAATATTAGCAATTTACATAAAAATCGAAAAGGAAGTGGACTTATAATCTGACCATTTAGCAGTTGCATTAATTTTAAGTGATCATGTAAAACCGAAGGAAACCCATACCTGATAAATAAATATACAAACTGACAGGGTTTTCAAAGTACTGTTAATGAAAGTATAAACTTGAATATACCATTAAAGAGGAAAGAAAAATTAAAAGAAGTCGAAACATTTATATGTGACATTCAAGAAGGAGCCTGGATAAATAAATACTCTACAATTAAAACAGCTAAAAGAAAACAGTTACCAAGAGAGATCAGAGAGTTGATATTAGAAAAAAGTAGTTTGACATAGATGGTAACAACATAGAATGCTTGTAAACAAAAATACACTTAATAGCATTTCCTAAACAGTAAAAAGAGAAATACCCAGACAACACTGTGAACTTCTAGAATCTTACATATCCGATAGAATGTTTTAGGTCAGATAAGAAGATTAACACTTAGAACTAAAACTAGTACACGAAAAAATACCACATGGTAGCGTCATCGGTCTTCTACACATCTGACACTCCTGAAACTATTGAAACAACTTTTACAGATGGTAATGTAATCTTTTCAGTAGACAGAAGTGAAGAAGAAGCCACATATAAGCTAGTATGGCAGTAATTAACATGAACAGATAAACAAAAAAATGGAAAATAAAATTAAGCAAATGCAAATCTGTTCACATAAATTTCACCAATAAAAAATAGAACAATGTATGCCAACGAAACGATCATCCCACACTCTAACACCTTAGAATTTAGGTATAACCCTCGACGCTAAACTCCACTGGAAGGAACGCGTTAAAAAGAAATGTGAAGAGCTGAGACTTAAGTATAGAAAAGATACTAGATGTTAAGGCGAAAATCTAACTTAACAGCATTAACAAATTTCTGATTCACAAGCAGGTCTAAAAAGCTGTAAGATATACGGAGTACATTTATAGGTATGTATCAAATCAACGAACATATATAGGATATAAAGTACAAAGTACTAAGGGATATAATTAGTATGCAAGAAACGAATATATCCAATGGGATCTAAAGATAGAAACAGTTATTAAACGTGCTGCACAAAAGTTTAATCTCATAAACACTAAATTCATTGAACTACTAGACTATATAAAACTATTATAATTGCAAGTAGAAGGTTAAGTTATGAATAAGCTGTTAGTCTTTAAGACTAGTTGTAGTTGTATGTGATCTTGGAGCCTATTTTGGAGCCTAGTTTTCGGCAAATCAAAATGGGATGTTGAAGCCCTTATGGAGGGACTGATTTGTAACACACCACGAAGGATCTACAAACGTTTAAAATATTTTACATTAGAATTATTACATGCGTTTGATTCCTGTTGGTTTCCTTAAAGTTGTAAGCCATAAGTCCAGGTTTAATTCTTATCTTGTATAGTAGAAGTTTATTACTTAAGGACAATTTAAACTTTCCCCCGATAAACCTACATATTGGTCTAAAATTTAAATTAAGCTGCTGACCTGTGGTTTGGATGTGCTTCGTTTACGTTGACCTGAATGAAAACTCAAATTTATAGTGACTGATGAACACGTGGTAAAAGTGACTCGTACTGATTTAATTGAGTTGATTGTACATGATATTTCACTTATCAAGCTATTGATTTAGTACGTTTAAAGGACGTTAAAAATTTTAGGATGCTACAACTGAATCATTATGTGTAGACAAGATGGCGATAATAGTACTTTGGTCTTTAGACTTTAGATAAAGGAGAGGGCCAAAGATACTTCCCTATGAGACGCTGGATTGGATAAGGCATTTCTAGGAAATTTCATTATTATATTTCACTGAGTAAGATCTTTGTATTAAAGTGGACTCAAGTAAAAAATAATATTTACCTGGTAACAGTTTTTTTTTTATTTGTAATGGTATATAACCTTATGTTCGCTCATATATTTTATTAATTTTCTGTATGTCTCGAGAGTTCTTGCGTCTATCTTTACTACATTATCAGTTAGACTCTTAATCATGCATTGTTCGATTTCTGCACAGCAGTTAGACTTTTATCATTTTATCATAATTTACCACGCCTTGTGCGAAATGGGTGGCGGTTTATTAACTACTGAAGTTGTGGCTTGTGTATTTGATGGTGACGAATTATTTAAAGGCTCTTGTGCTAGTAAGGAATATTTGTTTGACCATTACAGCCGTTCCCGGTTGGCAGCATATAAAATATTAGTTACTATCAACGGGAAGTGCATTTGGCCTCATGTTTATCACGATAACTTTTCGCTTTACTCTCTTGGTCTCTATGCTTCGAAAGTCAAGCGAGAACTGGTATATATTTAAACCTGAATACTAAGATTAGAATTTATATAACATCTAACTTCTTTCATAACTTTACCTTGCGCTACCGGTGTAAAATTTTCTTCACACTGCAGGATAGTTTTTTAGTATTTCTTTTTCTTCTTCTTCTTCTCCTACTTATATATAGGCTATTAGCCTTTTTCTAACTACACATACCCCGGGAAGGTTAACGTTAGAAGAAGGAGAATGTTTTACAATCGCCAAAGCTGTTTTTGTAGGTTATAAAATCGAAAAGTTTTTTATATGAGCAGCGAAGCATTTCGCTTTTTATTCGCTCCTTCTATGCCACTTTTTTTAATTTGTGGTATCTGCGTCTGCGTCTTTCAATCTTTTTCTTGATTTCCAAAAGGAATAGAACTTAATAAAATTTGCCAAGTACAATAAGAAATAATAAATTTCTCCTTCAATGACTTTTTGAGACTCTAATAAATTGTGTTTTAACAGGTTCTGCTCTAAAACCACTTTTGTCTTGCTTTTCTTTTTTCTATTTCCAGTTCCTCAATTTCTTCCGAATGGAAACAACCTATTAGTCTTTTGACGTCCGGCGTGCATTCCTAAGCAGTTATCTGGATGTGTTTGCATATTTTTTCCATTTCAAAGTTTCGTTCAAATCCTATTTTTTAAGGAGTGCGTCTAGATTTATTTTTTTATCAAATGATTTTTAGAGTTTATCCAATTTATATATTTGTCAACTAGTGCAGACTTATTTTCCTTCTGGGTTAAACTTTACTCAACTTCAGAATTAGTCAAAGAATAGGTCGGGATAATTCATCTACCTGGATGTAGTACCACACGGTTGTGTATTTTTGATTATAAAGAAGTCAATCAGATCAAGTGCCTTACTATGGTCTGTTGATCAAGATGTCAACTTTTCGGTAGTGGAGTTGTAGTTATATATAAACACATTTATTAGTTGGGTTTAAAAGTTCGCTGTCTTTAGTTCTCAGTTACTTTAGATTTTACATTAGGTATTTTTGACGCTAAAATTTCCTCCAATAGCAAATCTACTGCCTAAACGGTTAAATAAGTCATGGTGTTTATTTTTTAATGTTATACCTAGATGGGCAGTAAATTGTTACTATTAGTAAATATCGCTTTGTTTTTATTTTAATTACTGAGACCTAAATTTTCTTTATAGCATAGTGGGATTTTTCATTTTCCTTGATTAACACTGCATTTCCTTCTTTAGCATTCTTATGATAAGTTTTGTAGTTATAAAATTTAGTAAATGAATGTTACTCAGAAATGAGAATATTAATATTTTGTCTGTACGAATTTGATTTGGGCATGGTTTAGGGCAACCCGCTTCTTTATTATAATATTTTTGAGTGTGGCTATATGCTTGCCATTTTTTGCATTGTGGTATTTGTTTTCGTTCTATAAGTTTAAATCCCTATCTTACATTCCAGTCGATGCTTAATAGCGTGTGTCTTATTTATTTCTCTGCAGTCAAAAGTAAAGATAAACATATCGAGCAGTTTTTTTATTTCTTAATTATATTTATAGCGTTCTAAGCTTTAATTCCCGTTTTCCGAAATACAGACTATCTGGCTGGTCGAAATATAGTAGTTATTTAGCAATCAGATTGACATTTTTTATAGTCATAAATGTGCCAGGTATATGCAGTTTGCGATGTAATTATTCCGACTACATTACGATAGGTATTATCATCTAGTGGATTAATTTTATGATTATTTTGTGGTAAGTTTGTCCTTGTATATTTGTTTTCTAAGAAGTCTTTACAACTTATTGTATCCTTTAATTCCATCTTTTATTTTTGTACCTTCAGGTACAGTCCTTATTATTTTGAAAAGTAAGTAATGTTCAACAAGTGTCTATTTTCTCTTATTTTGTCTATTTTTAAGTTTTTTGCTCAACTCTTCTTCACCGGTGAAGCACTTTACTTGCCTGGGTAGGATTTTTCTGTTTTGGCACGATCAACTTAGCCACATATTTGCTTAATTTGTGATTCAATCCTACTTAGATAACTGGGAATTAATACCCCAGCTTAGTTTCAAAGTGACTTCATGAAAGATAGAAGCAGAGATTATATAGCAATTAAGCAAATGGCAGAAATAATAAGAGACACAAATGATGAACTATACTTTGCCTTTCTTGATCTAGAAAAGATATTTTCAGAATATCAACAGCAAGTATAGAATAAAGCGTGATTAATAATAAGAACAATACGTATATCAAAAAACAACACAAATATTGTAATAACGGGCAAGTCAAGTAAATTCTTAGTAAATGAGTAAAAATAGTAAGTTAAGGAGGTGCTAATGGACCATGTAATAAAAGAAGCCAGGAAAGGAACGTGTACATTAATTGTAGAGCACAAAATTTGTAATCAGCCTGAATAAATAAATGCACGTTTGCTGACAACTTTGTTATATTTGCAAAAAATAAAAAATGATTAAAGAGACATGCAATGAGAAATTATAAGAGAAACTAAGGTAAAAATAAATGAGGAAAAATATAAAAATCGTAGTTAGTGGAAAATCCTCAACATAGAGTTAAATGGAAAGGTAATAGAATAAGTTGAAACCTTCAAATACTTTAGAGTACAACTCGACAATAAAAGAAATCATAAAATAAAAGTCAATGAGAGTAATAAATCTAACTAAGAGTTGCCATTTGCGATGGTATGCACACCTTAAGTAAATTAATGAGACCAGACTAGTTAAAAATGAAAACAGAAAGCAAAGAGGAAGGCCAAAAACAACATTTAATAAAAAGGTAGAGAAGATAGTAGAAAACAGAAGGCTCATGATGGATCAAGCATCAAACAACGAAAAGAAAGAAGTGGTAAGAAAATTTATAGGAAATGAAATATATCTATAATGAAAGACAACACCTTACACTTAAAGGTAAACAAAGCTACTGATTACGCATAATTATCTGTGTAGTGAAACATAAAATTTAACTGATTTTGATTAGATTTAATGAGGTAGAAAAAAACATTTATTTACACAGCCACTTGTTTTAAACGAATTAGATAGAAAATACTATAAATATTTTAAGCTGTACTTTTGCAACATTTTTTTTAAGTTCAATATTTTCTTGTCTTGGCTGAGCTCTATTTTTCAGTTAAAATAAGCTTTTTTTATATAAACTCATTTTATTAGCAATCAGAATAAATACAGTAGAGCTAATTTTATGTTATTAAATGTTTAATAAAAGTCATGAGAAGAAAGCACCCACTGGTGAATCTCCTACTTTAGTTCACTAAGTCTATTGGCCACTTTTTCCTTAATCTTCTGGTTTCGGGTTCCTGGACTAGGACGTTGACTGTTATATTCCGGTGATTTTCAATATTGTAATGATGTTTTTCAGGTTTTGTTTTTATAAAATCGGCTACCAATGGGATGTTAAAATCGTTTGGAATGTTGCATTTGACACAAACCAGGGAGCATTGGATATCATCCTCAGGGTCTTGGACTGGAAGCGTTGTATTATTTCTATTGTTGATATGCTGACGCATCCCCATAATTCACAGGTGTATTGTTTAGGTAGACTTGTGGACACGCCGAATGTTTTGTTGTAAACGTGACTTGGACCGATTTACCACCGTTTACCCTTACTTTCCACTTGTTTAGCCACTTTTCGAGCTGGTTTAAATGTTCTTGGAGTAGTTCGGTTGCTGTGTTCGGGTCTTCATTGCACGAAAGGATTGCTGTGTCATCAGCAAACGTCCCTCTACTTGTGTGCACTGTGATAGGAAGGTCACTTGTGTATAACAGATTCAATAGAGGCCCGAGCACACTATCCTGAGGGACATCCGCATTAATTCTATATATCTGAGAGGTCGTTACCGAGTCCGGTTCATTAGAATTAGGTTCAAAGGTAGTTTTAAGATGCAACGCAAAGGCTTCAGCCTTTTCTTTCCTGTTGCATCTTGTAGTGGTGGTATGTGCTCTTTGGGACGTTTGATTCCTCTAGTTGCCCTCCATATTGACCGATCTTGTACAGAGAGTGTGGTTGTGTAGAGTTTAAAGTTTCATTGCAAATCTGTTGAAGTCTTCTTCTTACTTTATTATTCAGTTAGTTAAATATAATTTTGTCTGCAATGTTGCGACTACGTTGCCAAGCTATCCTTGCTCTTCCTTTTTCCCTGACTATTTCCATTATTTCATTTGGGATGTTAGGTGTGTTGATTTTGTGGTTGTGAGACTGAGGTGTTGATTTCCAACCGGCTTTCTGAATAGTTGTTATTAAGTGGTTAGTTGCATATTCTAAGCCTTCGTTCGTTTTTAGTGATTGGTTTACGTTAAGATTTTTATTTATATGTGATTCAAAATTTTCCTAGGTGGTTTTTATATTGTTGAGAGTAGGTGTGAGTTCTTTGTAAAGTATAGTTGCACTTACTGAGACTACTACAGGGGTATGGTCAGATGAAATGTCGTAACTGGGAACGATGTCCATGTAGTTTGAGGACATACCGTGGGTGACGAAGAAGTCAAGCAGATCTGGTGTTTTATTGGGGTCAGTTGACCAATATGTTGGGCTGCCCATTGATAGGAAACTGTAATTGTTGTCTGCCATGAGTTTGTATAGTTCTCTACTTTTTGTAGTTGTTAAACGCGAGCCCCAGTGTGTATTTTTAGCATTGTAGTCGCCACCTGCTAAGAATTTAGGTCCTAGTTGCTTAAAATAGGGTTGGAACATTTGTTTGTTTATGTTGTGGCGTGGCAGGTGTTAGGCGACGGAAATTACTATTGGCATCAAAAGTGTTTCTACTTGTATTATGGTACCTTGCAATTAGTTTATTTGATAGCTTGGTAATTCATGATGTTTGATAGTATTGCGAATTATTATAGCTGAACCACCATAGGCTGCGTCGTCCAGGTGTTCTGTATGATATATGGTAAAATGAGATATTTTTAAATGTGATCTTATGGTATAATGCGTTTCTGAGATTACCAAAATATCTATGCTATTGGTATGTAGAAAAGTTTAAACTTCTAACTTCCTAACTTGATTGAACATGCTTTTAAATTCATCGAGGAATTGTTTAAGACTGACGTCTTCAGCTGGCTGGTTTTATACTATTTGCGAATAGGTGCGACGTGGAGGATTTGGTCGGTTGATAGTGTCGTGATTATCTTGTTGTCTTAGGGGTGGAAAGTGTTGTCTTGTTAAGTTTGAGGATCTTACGTTTGCGTGTTGCTTATCAGGTTGATACTTATGTGGGGCGCCCGCCCGAAAGCACGAGCGAGCGCCACGAACGCGGCCCGGCAAGCCACCTATATCGCCGCATGCCAGAGCGAGAAGACCGCGAAACTAAGATAGATACTGCGACTTGCTCCCGCCAGAATTATCCCCACCAACGCTCGGAACGAAGCGCGGCGCGGGTATAAATACTGGAGCGTTTCGCTCGAGCATCAGATTCCAACCAGATGCCACCGCAGGGTTGGGGGTTAGGGGCCAAGATCCCAAGAACCCCCAATACCGAGATGCGAATAAAGTAAGTAAGTAAGTCGAGCATCAGAGCTCGTTCTGTGCGTACCCATAGTCAGAACAGCTCTCACCCTCTACTTCCTCTTGAGGTGTCAGGGATAGCTGTGATAATTTTGACGACATTATTGTGCAGACTTTTGGTCAAGCATTGTTCCTTTTCAGCAACGGAAAGTAAATTTTGGCTTACTGACCCTTTGCCAATCATTAGCAGGATTAGTTTCAATTTCTTCTTCATCTTCATAATATTCATTTGAGATGTTGTTATTTTGTATTAGTTGAGATGAAGATTTTGCACTCAATTGAAATGTAGAAAGTGTCTATGGCATCTGGGGCAATTGTTGGTATTGTGAGGATAATAATGCTGAATTAGGGGGCGGTTAATTTGTGTATTGGATTTGCTAGTGCATGTTTGAGGGATAGATAATAGGCGGGAACGATGATGGTTGTGATAGCATAGAATTTCCATTAATTTGCTGCTGATTATAAGTATTAAATGCGCCGTTATAGCCGTTGCCGGCCGGCAGCATTTTACTTTATGTAATATGATTTATATTGTAGTTAAAAGTCTTTAAATAATTATTTTAAAAATCTCTTACAGTTTATTAAATTTTTAAAGTTGATATCACAAGTTGACCTCAAGTCGCTTTATCGCTCGGCACTTGTAATATCGTAGACCGCTCGCAGACGTCTTTATTCCCCGAGTGTACAATGCGAACTGAAAAATAAACATCTATGACATTAAATTCTGATGATATTCCAGTTGCCTATATACCTACAACAGCACAGCATAAATGTCTCGTTTCTGAAATTTAGTGGTTTACATAATTTTTTCTTTTAAAACATTAATCTTGTTGTGTATTGAAAAATGCGTTACTTAATTTATGTATTTGCTTACTATTGTTACTATTATAATAAACTACAAACTTTAAAACATAGATTTGGGTAATAATTACAATTTTAACTGTTTCATTCAGTCCTTATAATTTAATCACAAAACCGTGTAAATAATTTTAAAAACTATGGATAAAGTATAGAGCACTAAAAACTGTTTTTCGAATAAAACAGAATTTTTAAAATTTAATTGCTTAAAATGCTATTTGTAATCTTGGTTCTATCTATCTATCTATTTATATTACACCACTAAGTAAAGGAATTGGCGAGTCCTTCAGGTGACCTTACTTAACAACGACAATTATCTTCTCACAAATCAAAAACTTTTACTCTTCTGTCACATAACAACATCACTGTGAAATCTTCGGCTACTTCTCTTTTTATAGTCAAAGCAAATTAGTAAAAAATTTCTAATTTTTTTCCGGAGACATGTATCGAGACGTTCCAGGGCGAATTCGATTCGGAAAAGCCTCGCTTTGTTACGCAATATTTTTTTGTTATAGTGCAAAATTGCATTTGTACAGACTCTGAAGAATATGTTATTGCTGACTTAATATTGGCCAAAATAAGCACACTCTCGTTACCCGAGGGTTGTTAGGGTCGCTGATCACAAATATGATGCTTAGAAAAAGATTGTAAGAAATTATCTCAAATTTGTTTGTTTTCCAAATTTAAACTGTTTGAATAAGGATTTTTGGAGTCTGATAACGAATATAATGTTTAAAAAGTTTCCCAATGCACTTGGAGGAACATAATCCTGGGGACAGGGGCGATTTTGGGGAATAACTTCAAATTTGTTTGTTTTTCGAGTTTAAACTGTCTATACAAAAGTTTTGGGGTCGCTGATCACGAATATGATGCTTAGAAAGTGCCTCGATGCACTTGACGGGACAGAATCCTAGGGCTGCGAGCAATTTTGGGGGATCAACTCAAAGTTATTTGTTCCAAATAATGGTATCAGAGGGTATGTTTAGATGGTAGAAATTCAAAATGTTGTGAAAAGCCCTTCCTAGAAACGTATATATTTTTTGTACACGAAATACAACTTTCTTCTGCTAAATTAGAAGATGTTTCTGGAACATTTTCACTATTATCGGTATCATAACTATCATCCAATCTTGGTCTTTTCGGATCTGCAGATGGTTCTAATGAACTTCTTACTGATCTCGTCTTGATATACTTCGTGCAGTTGAATCAACGTTTGATCCTTGAAATAGTTGTACGTACTTCAGAAGAAATTTTCTCCACATCATATTCCTGGATTTAACAATAATAATTCCATCATCTCCGGGTAGGTATATCTAATTATCAGGGTATTTGCCAATGACGCAACAATTATCGCTTACTGCATCTTCGTGTGATGATGATGCAACCATTTTCTAGAAAAAACAGGTAAAATTATATTACCTTGCTTAATACTGAGAAACGAAACATAAATTGTTTTTTAGCAAAAAAACATGACATCTTTTGTCATAAAAAATGGACATAACTCGACAGGCACATGGAAAAATTCCAAGATAATGCCAAAATTGTGTTTAGCAAACAAGAATACGTAAATATAAGCAGTAAAACAGGCTTACTATTAGAAGACTCAATGACTGCCAGCACCGGAAGTTGATAGTTGGATATCAGCCTCAGAAGAGATGCGCTAGAATTCAGCACCCGTTGATAGCTAGATGCCAACAGCGGCTCTTGATGCAGTAGATACCAACTTACAATAACTAACTCACTTAGAACGAATGTAAACGACTATCGAGCCTTCATATGGGAGGCAGGGTTATGCAATTTTCTCCGAGCCCATGGACAAAACAACTAAACTTTTAAAGACTTTAGCTGGGGTCAAAAAATATTTTCACGCTTTATTCCCGACATTTAAAAGTTACTTATTTCTTGATAATCACAAAATTTTGTAAGTTATATCATGTACTGTTACAAGTGTTTCTTGGAAAAAACCCAAAGCTGTGAACGCGCACCTAGATATGGCAATGGAACTAAGATTTTGTATTAACAAGGTGGCCATCGAACCTTGAAACTCTTAAAAACGTCAAAAAGCCTGATTTTTATTTTAGAATATTAAAACCTCTAGAAACATTGAAAAACTTTATTTTAAATTGAAAAGCAAGGGTCCAATTTTTCAGAATTTTCTGAGAAATTTTCCAGAAAAGCTGCGAAATTCTCACTGATGACTACTGTGCTGAATTGGATTTTTCCACGTTATATAGGACAAATTTGAATTTGGCATATTCTGTTTCAGCGCATGTGAGATTTGGCCAATTTTGCAACAGATTGAGGGGGGCCTGAATCCTATTACCTTGTAATTGGGCTCAAAATTTTCGTTTGAGGTGTCGGATAACCAAGAATCTCACATTTAGCAGTTTCCGATGAAGCACATGGCAGGTATTTGCGATAATGTAAAAAAGTGCAATTTTCAAGGAAAGTGTCAAATTTTGTGACTTTTTTGCATGGCAAATATCTACCATGTGCTGAATCGGGAACTGCCGAATTTTGAGAAAGAGTGCTATCAAATTACCGAAAATTTTGCAGAAAAATGACCATTTTTATGACATTTTTTTACATTATGGCAAATATCTACCATGTGCTGAATCCCAAACTGACGAATCCTGGTTTCCCGATTATCCGACACCTCACCGAACATTTTTAACCGAAACTGATATGCGCTGAAAGAAGATTTTATTTTTTACTAAAAATAGAACGTTTTTAAACCTTAAAAAAACTTGAAAACTCCTATTTATTTAATACAGTTAATAAGTGACCACCCTGATGGGGTTGTCTGTGTTCGAGCAAAATTTTTTCGTAATAATATCTGAAAAAATCGGTTTTGAAAATAATTGAAATCAAATCTAGTTCAAATGAAAAAATGCACTGCTCATACCCTGGTGTCCCATCGTATCCTTTTCCCAAAGTGCCCCAAGGCATTTTTTCACTTTGGTGCATAGCAGCTTAATTTAATAATCAAAATCGTTATTAAAGACCCCAAAAACCCTCATATAAACAGTCTAATCTCGAAAAATAAACAACTTTGAGTTAGTTCTTCAAAATCGCGTCCAGCTCTAGGATTCTGCCCCGCCAACTGCATCTAAACACTTTGTAAGCATCATATTCGTAATCAGCGACCCCAAAAACCTTTGTATAGACAGTTTGAACTCGAAAAACAAACAACAATGAAGTAATTCCCAAAAATAGCCCCCCTGACCAGGATTATTCTCTCCCCAAGTGCATTGAGACACTTTTTGAACGTCATATTCGTTATTAACGACCCCAAAAACCCTCATTTAGACAGTTTAAACTCGAAAAACAAACAAATTTCAGATGATTCCCAAAGATCGTCTCTATACCCAGGATTATGCCCCCTCAAGTGCCTCGGGGTACTTTCTAAGCATCATACTCATGATCAGCGACCCCAAAAAGCCTCAGTAAGGGGATTGAGATTATTTTGGTCAATATTAAGCGAGCAATAAAATATTCTTTAGGGTCTGCAAAATATGCGTCAAATAAATGCACAAATGCACTTTCGTATTATAACAAAAAAATATGTGGTAACATTTTTTTCTGAAGCTTTTATAAATCAAATGCGCCCTGAAACATCTCGATACGTGTACCCACAAGAAATTTCAAGATTTTTTACTAATTTGCTCGACTATTATATACAAAACCCAATGTAATTTTTAGAAATTCCTGCAGTTCCAATCCATAGACATCTTTTCACTTTCAATTCTTTCCATTTGGTTATTTAACTTTAAATAATCATACACTAATTTAATGTATTGAAGGCTTTCTAATTATTCCTCTACTCCAAGTCTGATTCGGTCGAATCTCCATCGAATATAGATGTTTGAGGTGTCGCAATAAAGTTCTATTGTTGGGTATATCATGAGCATTATGCCATCTCTTAAACCTACAAGATTTTCTTTCTTCAAAATTTTCTTCTGTTGGTAATTTCCAATAAAGATTACATCATCTGCTTTTAAATTTAGTTCCTTCTTTTGCTTTTTGTGTTCAACTAATAAACCAAAGTATTTTTTTTGAAATGGACAACGTAAGTCCTCCATCAGTTTTTGAGGCAAACGGTATCTCTTTGTCTTTTGGAATATCGTCCAATAAGATGAAGGGTATCCAAATGAACGTATGTTAAGAGACGTCCAATCACCACAGCCTCCAAGTTGCAGGAACTAGTAGCCAATGCATCCTGGTTACCCACTCGTTTCCCCAAAACTGGTACAAGTAATTGTTTGCGGGTCGAATTAGTCTCTCTCAAAATTCTCTTAACCAGAAAACTTCTGGAGATGAGAAAATCCATTAAATGGGGTGCACGTTTGTTTCCATCTTAAGTTTGTTCAAATCAATTTCTTTCAATAGATAACTGACGGTTTTCCTCTACAAGCAATAAATCTTTGTAGATTAAGTATCCTTGCGTTGTAAAGTTCATGACCAGTTCTAGCAGACCACACTTTACCGCCTTCCTTCAAAAACATAGGTCTAGCGCAGTCAAGTCAAAAAAACTCAAAATAATACTCGTCCCGAATTCAATTTCTTCCGGAAGAAAAGCTGGTTTAAAGCGGGGCTAGTGAAATTCCATGCAATCCTCGCGTTGCTTGATAATAGGTTCTATCGTTCGAAGAGTTCCAGTGATCCACACTGCTCTTGTAACCATCCCATCAAAGAATTGTACACCGAAGTGAAACGTTTCTTTTGTGGTCATATAAGATATAAAAAAGGAGCGAGGTAAAGTTCTCCTGGAACAACTATTGGCACATAAAGATATCTTCATTTCTCGAAACGTCAATTTGATTTCAATCTTGAGTGAACCACTTTCATCCACTTCTAGATCGATGGGAAATGATTTAAGTCCATTTTTACTTAATTTTGTATTGCCCAACAGAATCGTCTTTTAGCTAAACTGATTTCCTTAAAATAAGTAACTTTTCCAGATTCAATTTCTTACTCGCCTAGAATTTTTTCTTATTGTATAGGAAACGAAGCACCCAAGCCACAACACAAATTATTTGTAGATATTTGCTAAATTTACATCTTTCCGGGATATACTAGAGTTCCACAGCAGTGCCATTTAATGAGGTAATTTTCTTTGTTTCCATCATTACTCCATTTTCATGAACGATTTCTATCTATTTAAATATGTCTTCAGCAAGCCCGACCCCTTCCATCAGTTCATCTTTGGTAGATTACTTCTATCCTAGGTATGCAAGTTCAATCACTTGTTTCAGTTTTCGTCTTTCACTGTTTTCGCCACACGAGTTGCATTTCACACCTAATTAATTCTAATATATTAATAGTGACTCTCCTGACTCTCCTGACTCTCCAAAGAAATTTGACTTATTCCAGATAGATGCCATAGATGCAATTAGATTGCGGCATAACCAGTTTTGCTTGCGTCGCAGAACATGTGAACTCAGTTGCAGTCTCCTGATACCTCACGTTGGAATTCAAGCGAGGTTGATATGCTCCACATTGTTTAACCAACACTTGAATTCATGTGCAACGTCTTTATCCACTTCATTGTCCTATTTCAATTTTTTATCTCGACAACGTTGCATCAATTCGGAATTAAGCGCTACAGTAGCTGGAATTCTAAGAGGATCGAAAATCCGGATGATAATAGAGAGAATAGTTTTCTTCGTTATTTTTCCAGATCGATGCTATCCAGATCAGCTTTGAAAATTAAAGTGTCCACTTGTTTGTTCCATTTTATGCTAATGAAACCAGTAATTTCTAGATTTATAATCCAATCTATACTAGATTCCCACAGACAAGAGTTGAATTTTGCTCCAGCTAAAATTTTCACTGGCATTTCCTTGAACTCCAGATATTTTTCTTCGTTAAGGAAGAAAACTGGTGCGTTGTTTCAGTATAATTTTTCGGCGACTTTCTTTTCATCTTCTTCTGGTGTTCAATAAATCCGTTAAGGAGGAATGGGCTGCAGATTACTGTAAATACTACGCAACGGTGCTGATTTTAAATCCTTCTCATTCTACCAAACGAGTCACAGGACATCCCTATTTTCCTTTCTGATACCGATAGTTAAGAAGGCTATTTGATCTTCTCTTAAACAAAGCAGCAAGTTCAGAATTTTTTCCAGTATCTTCGATCCTTTGGCCAAACAGTCATTGAGGCTGATGTTAGCCGCAACGTTGCTCATCGCAGTTTTAGATTTACAGGAAACATTAAAAACTGAGCTAACTTTTATTACAGTGTTGTTGGGCTTAAAAACTGGATGCTGAAAAAGAAAATGACAAGATAATGTTATTATAATTATCCCCAAATCCATCCATTTTTTGAAAGCCGCATCAGAATCTTTATATTTATTTTTCTTCTTTAACTTCTATATAACTAACCGTAACCTTTCTTCGGTTTCAAATCAACTGCCCAAGAGAAAAAGATAGTTTTGAATTCATGGTAGTACCACTTTATATGTCCCATTTCCTTTCCTTCTAACATTTTCCCGGAAATGTTGCAGAGCTAACGTGTCTTCCGCTTCTCTACTTTGCTTTGCAATTAGATTAGATATTCCAATATTCTTCGGGCTCCACAATACATCAGGCGATTGCATACTAATTAAATATGCAATTATTAATCATTTATATTGTACTGATTGACCCATCAGTGTCTATCTAAATGTAGTCTCAAGTTCCTTCTCTCCTGTCTCTAATTTCCCAGTCATAATGCCAGCCGCTACGTCAGCTTCAATCAAAACTTTTATATTTTTGGTGCATTAATCGAATAATTACATAGCTTTATTGCACAGGCATTTAGTTCCTTCGATATCTGTTTTGATGTAACAAACAAAGTTTACTCTTCTATCCAGGGGTGGTGCAGACATAATTCCATTACACGCCGTAATTACTGAATGTTGAACGATTGCTGAGAAGTGTGATTCATCCTATCACAGAATTCGTATTTCCGGTTTATAGTGACTAATCCTATTGCTGTTGAAATATTAACATCTCTTTTTTCTGTTTTCTAGGTGAAGCACTTTTCCCTTTCTTCCCAATTTGACTTTTATTGTTTCAATCTGACATTACAAGAAATCCAGTTTTATCTTTAGAGGGTTCTCATTACTTCTACATCTGCACTATTTTGGGCTCAACTTCCACTTGAAGAATATCACTAGAAACGTTTCCCCAAAGATCAACTAGAACCATGTTTCAAGATCTTTCTTTGTCAAGTCCAAGCTCTTCAGATACTGACGATGATACTTCGTCCTTGACAGACTGCATTTCATTTAGCTTGCAAACGTGTATCTGTACCTGAAGATCATTATTTTGATATTCTTCATTGAACACTTTTACAGCCTTATCATAATTGGTATCCCTCGCGGTATACGGACTAAACCGTAAGTAATTTTCTATTCCCTTTTAAAGCTCTGTAATAGATACGTATACTTTTGCGCCTTTTTAGTAAACGTCGCTGTGGTTCTGCTGAAAATGTGACCAAAAAGACAATCGGTTCATAACTTCACCAGTAAACTTTCCGATTTCCTGCTTAGGTAGTCTGTAGTTTTTGTACGCAGCTTTAAAGTTACTTCTAGTTCCTAATAGAAATGGTGGACGTTCAATAATTGTCGCTAGTGATAGAAGGTTTTCTTTATCTTCTTTTACCATATGGTATTGCTTGAGAAAATTTCGTAAGGCAATCTCTAACTACTTCTTGGACGTTAAACCATCAATCTTCTGGTTTAACTTTAGTTTTATGAAAAATTGGTCCAAAGTACGAGTAGTTGTCTGTATGCGCTTTTTGTCCACTAAAAAACAAATTTTTTACACCAAGTGATTTTAACATCTACTCTTTCCACCTATTCTTGTACTTTACTAACACATTTATAGTTCTTTAACCAATAAGAACTCCAAAGAAAGAACTTCACTTAGTTTGATCCTTTAAAAATCTAGACCTTGATTTTTTCGTTTTGAACGTTGGGGTTACCAATTAATGTAACAAGCGTTGTGAAATGAGAATGATACTGATATATATATATATATATATATATATATATATATATATATATATATATATATATATATATATATCCGTCTCTGCTTATCACGGCTGTGCTACTTCTCATTCTACCGCAAAAGTCAAAGCTCAAACTAAACCGCTAAACAATTACTCCTTTTAGGGCACCGAAGTTGAGACAATTTACACAAAATATTGGTTCCATCAGTTTTTGCACAAATTTTGTTTGAATTTTCCATGATGCCCAAAACCACTTAGATCGGAACTCTCCGATGGTTAGGACTGTTGTATCTGTTTTCTTCAATATTCTCTTCACGATGGAGAAATATTGCTCAATAACCCTAAGTTTTGGACTTTTGGTGAATTTATTTGTTTTGGTGCATAATTTACTTTAATTTACCTACAAAACTGGACTGTGCTGTTTGATTCTTTTTGTATTCAGATCAAGGGCTGTTTGAGTACTAAAACTTTTCAGAACGGCTTTAGCCTTTACTTCTTTCACAAAATACCGACATTTTGGCTTTCTTAGCCGCCGCTCGCAAAAACCTTCGATTGTCTTTAAAAAGCTACAGCATTCTCTGTTCTTTCTTTTGGTCTGTCGTTCTAATTTACCTCGACTTTCTGGTTTCCTTTCTATAGTAAGTCGTTCCCTAAACTGTGTTAGCACACGAGCGATAGTAGAATTAGGGAACATTTACTTCTCGAGCAAGCTGATGAGTACTGAAGTTGGGCCTGTGAAACTTCATTCAACGATATCGTGGCTGCTGACTCGTCTAGACAAGTTTGTTCTTATCAAGTAATATTTTCAATTGCTCATTATTATATAGAACAAAATTTAAATGGTCAAATATTTACAAAATGCATATGGTCAGGTCATACGAGTATCTAAATTCAAAATCCAATAATTTCTTTTTATCTCTATAACACCGTATACCTTGTCCTCCTTATAACTCTTTGATCGATTAGTTATAAAAAGTAAAAATAAAATAGCCATTGAAATTCGTTAAAAGCTTGACCATCCAATCACTTTTTTAAATTTTATTTACAGAAGATGCTAAACTAACACCTCTTTACGCTTGAATGGAGATCGTCCAAACCATTAACGCGCTATAATTCCTCGTTGAAAACCAGACATCACTTCAACAAAAGCCCGGCCTTTCATTTCAATTTCTCGCACGACAATACCGCCGCTTAACTAACCGTTCGGCGGCGCCTTTCCGCTCGCCAAAGAGAATCTGGCTCGTCATCGTCGCTTTCATTCATTCCGCCGACAAGCTCACGACTTCTTCACGGTGAAATGCTTATTATGTGCTTGTGCGGCGATTAAAATCTCTTTTGTGTTACTTTTTATTTGCATGTAGACCAATAAATACAACAAGATTTGATTTCATTTTCTGGCCTTAATGCGAATAATATATACTGGGGTGCAAGAGTGACAACTACGAAGGAAAGAGAACTGTTGAAAGCCATAAACGCAAACAACCTAAGCCCTCTCACTACTGGCGAACCAACCTACTGGCCCTCTGACCCAGACAAACTGCCAGACCTCCTGGATTTCTGCATTGTTAAAAATATAAGTATGAATTACCTTCAAGCTAAAACTTGCTTGGACCTATCGTCTGACCATTCACCTATTCTCATCACCCTTGGTACACAAGTACTGCATATAGAAAAACCACCGTCACTTCTCAACAGAAAGACCGACTGGAACTATTTTAAAACTAGAGTCAATGAAGCATTGCAACTAGACGTACCATCACAAACAGAAGAAAATCTCAGAGACGCAGTCGAACATATTACTCAAACTATACAGGAATATGCCTGGGAAGCTACACCGAGTGAGCTAGAAACAAAACCAATCATCGACTGTCCAGTTCTAGTCAAAAGAAAGTTGCCGAAATAATGGAGACTGAGACGCCGATGGCAAACCACTAGAGCGCCGATTGATAAACAAAATCTAAACAGGGCTGCAACTGAACTCAAACAATTACTAAAAAACTTAAAAACCAAGCAATACAACATTATCTGGAGAATTTATCTCCCACTGAAGCGTCCGACTACTCGCTGTGGAAAGCCACTAGGAAATTGCAAAAAAGGTCTATACAGCACATTCCACCTCTCCGTAAAGTAGATGGAACATGGGCAAGAACTACTTCAGATAAAGCCCTCACATTTGCCAGTCACCTAGAAAAAGTTTTTGTACCTTACTCAGCCGAAATTACACCAGAAGAAGAAAACCAAATCCACCAATTTCTAGTGGCGTCATTTCAAATGAGTCTTCCATGTAAACCTTTTAGTAAAAAGGAAGTAACAACGGTAATTCAAAACTTAAAAAACAACAAAGCACCAGGCTATGACCTGATAACAGGCAAGGTCCTTAAAGAGTTACCAGAAAAGGCATTACACTACTTACCAAGATCTTCAACGCAGTTCTCAGACTAGGGTATTTTCCTGAGCAGTGGAAGGTCGCCACCATAATTCTTATCCCAAAACCCGGAAAACCACCAGAAGAGGTCGCTTCATACAGGCCAATAAGTCTACTGCCTCTTCTCTCCAAAGTGTTTGAGAAACTATTTCTGATCAGACTTCAACCAATACTTAAGAACAACAATTTATTGCCTCTACACCAGTTTGGCTTCCGCGAACAACACGGTACAATCGAGCAGGTCCACAGGATAGTAGAACTAATAAATAAAGCTCTTGAAGGCAAAAGCTACTGCTCCGCAGTGTTTCTAGACATCAGCCAGGCCTTTGATAAGGTCTGGCACGAAGGATTACTTTTAAATTAAAAATATTTTTCCCTGACCTGTATCAAGTGATCAAGTCATATTTATTTAACAGATACTATTCCGTTAAACTCCAAGAAGACTCCACCAGACTGTACAACATAAACTCCGGTGTTCCACAGGGCAGTGTTCTTGACCCTTTGCTATATCTGTTGTACACGGCAGACATTCCGACTACCGGGTCAACAACAATAGCTACATATGCGGATGACACCGCCATCTTATCGACACACCCTGACTCTCAAACAGCTTCACACAGATTGCAAATCCACCTTGAAAAGGTACAAGACTGGCTAAAGAAATGGCGCATCAGAGCAAACGAGTCAAAATCCGCTCACGTTACGTTTACGCTAAAACGTGAAACATGCCCACCAGTTAGTTTAAACGGACAACAGATCCCACAACAAGAAACGGTCAAATACATTGGTATTCACCTCGATCGACGTCTCACGTGGAAACAACATGTCTGGGCAAAGAGAAAACAACTGGGGTTGAAATACAGATCCATGTACTGGCTATTAGGTTGAAGATCAAAATTATCGACAACCAATAAAATTCTACTGTACAAAGCAATATTGAGACCAATGTGGACATATGGCCTACAACTTTGGGGCGCTGCAGCTAACTCCACAATCGATATTATCAAACGGTTTCAGGCTAAAGTGCTAAGAGTAATTATTGACGCACCCTGGTATGTGCCTAATGAGGTGATAAGACGCGATCTCCAAATAAGTTCGGTCAACGAGTTAATTACAAAAGTGAGTCCCACCTATCGCGATAAACAATAATGGTGAAGTGCGGAGGTTAAAAAGATTTAAACCCTCGGACCTACCCAACAGATTTGAATAGTTTAATCTGCTGACTTTCATATAACATACAACAATATTAATATTGTGAACTTAGTTTTAGGTTAGTATAGTTAATAGTCAAGAATACCTAGCTATTCTAGGAATGTTATAAAGGGAAATTGCTATTGTAGGCAAGATCCCACAAGTCATTTAGATAATCATATTAATTACTGAATGCCTCATTTATTTGGCAGATTGTAAACTAAATAACTCAATAAAAAAAAAATTTCTGGCCGAATAATTGTTTTGATCTATTGGTAATTGTATAATACCTTGACGCACATGAGAAAATTATTTTATAGAAATGGTTGTAGCACGAAAATGTCTGCTTTCTTTTAAACTTCCTCCTTACTTTATAATATAAAATAATATATATAAAATAAGGCACCTTTATTTTTATATTCTTTTACGCCGCACATTTTACATTACATTTTGACAAACAACATTTCGGTAAGCGGCTGGGGTGTACGCGCTGACATTTTCCAGCATCAAAATATGTTGAAAAATATGCAACGCCAAAGAGCTGTATCTTTCTAGCATTTAGTATGGTAGTAGGTAATTGTTATAAGCAAATTAGAAGACACTGTACAGATTTAAACCAAAATCATTGTTACAAAATAAGTCTATAGCATATTAAATTATAACAAGTTACAAGTAACATTTTCGTATCAATCATAATTATAAAGTAATTTCAAGTGTCTCAAAGTACTAACAATTACCAATTTGTTATTGTTTAAAAGAGTTAAAAAATCTTTGTATTCTTCCAGAAGGTTTTTTCTTCTCGTATTCTTGCTAGTTGTTCTTCGTTGCTGATTCCATCTACCCATCTGACCTTCGTCGGAAGCCCCACATTTCAAAGGATTTTAATCTCCTTTTTTACTCTGGGATACTGTCTAGGTCTCGCACCCGTACGGTACCGTGCTCCTGTTACCAGGTCGGGCCCCGGGTGGTAGCACGGAAGGCTAAAAAAATAAGCGTTGACCCCGACGTGTGATTAGTCTAACATATATTTACAAACCTTACAGAACTTAACCTACCTCAAGTTAACCTAGCTAATTTAACCTACTTAGCTAAGGAACAATAACTTAATCTTTGACTTAAATTACGCGCTGAAACGGGTAGCGAGCTGGTGTAGCAAAGCCAGGCCGCGAGCTGATGGTAGCAGGCCAGTGGCGGAGCCGGGCAGCGAGCAGCAGGGCCGAGCAGCGGGCCCGGTGGCGGAGCCAGGCAGCAGGCCCAGCAGCGAGCACCAGATCCGGTAGCAGAGCCGGGCAGCAGGCCCGTTGTCGGAGGCGATGGCTTGGCGGGAATGCGGGTGGCCGGGCGGCTGGGCGTCAGCGACGCTGACGGTCGGGCAGATAGAGCAGCCGGGCGGCGGCGGAGTAAGCGGCAGGGCAGGCAGCCTGGGGATGCTGTGGTCAAGCAGCTGAAGCGACCGGGCGGCGGAGTGGGCGGCAGGGCAGGCGGCCGGGCGACGGCGGAACGAGCGGCAGGACAGACAGCCGGGCGGTGACAATGAAGGCGAGCAGCTGAAGCGGCCGGGTGGCGGAGCAGGCGGTGAAGCGGGCGGCCGGGTAGGCGATCGGGCAACGAAGCTGACAGTCGAGCAGCTGGAGCGGCCGGGTGGTGGAGCGGGCTCAGAGGGCGGCAGGGCAGGCGGCCGGACAGCGGGGCTGGTGCAGCGGAGCCGGACAACAGGGGTGGGCAGCAGGGCGCAAAAAGAAAGGAAGACGACTTACCTAGACTTTTGATGATTTAATTCTTGAAGAACTGGAGACTGAGACCGAATGCTTCGGTGGCTCAGGTTTTAAGGGCTCAGCGCACGCTTTATTCTGCTAGTGAGGTGCAGATTTTGCGGGTGGAAACATGCTGAGCCGGCTGAGGAATGCGGGGCTTGTCCAGGATTGGTGCACGCCGGGGGCGCCTTTGCATTGGTTGGAAAATGCAGTGGCGGCTATGGTTGACTCGGGACGGGTTGGCCTGGCACGACACGATAGGGCGAGGGCCCCAGGGCAAAATCGAGGCCCGTTAACATTCCATAAAAGTTGCTTTTTAAATAGTATTCCACAAATTCTTTTTTTTTGTTAAAAGCTGCTTTTGCTGTTTAATTCTGCCGGTTATTTCAAAATTGCTTTTTTCGTCTTTTTCTGTCTTCTTCTTAAAGTTTCATTTACCTCCGCTGGTTGGCTGTCATTATGGCAATTTTTTATTTTCAACGCTGCTGTTTAGGTCATTCTACTGTTCTTTTACCTTTAGTCTTGCCTTGTGTTGTTCTCGCAATCCATGATATTTTGAGAATTATTCTGCATGTCCAACATTCAAAAAAGCTTCTATCTTCCTTATATAATTTTTCTTTGAGGTCTAAGCTTCATTTTCATACAACAGAGTTGAAAGTACATAGCACATTGTCACTCTAATTCTTAGGCAATGATTTAATTTTCTGTCGCACAGTAGGTTTTTTATTTTAATAAATGCTACCCTAGCCATAGCAATTCTTTTGTTAATTTCTTGCGTCTGATTATTGTTTTCATTCATCCAGGTTCTCAGATACTTGTAATTAGTGATTCGTTCAACGGACTTGTTTTTAATGACAGCTAATTAATTTTTTCTAGTTTTACAAAAAACTTAATGGACGCTCTGCATTTAACTTCCAACTAAATGCGCCAACAAGCCAGACAGTGAGTTACTAAGTACAGCTCTGCCTTATATAGAATGCCTTATGTATTATATGGAAACACTTTCAAGTCCACGTCTATTTAAAACACATATCATGTAACTGGATAGCACCCATTTAAGAATTAAAAAATCAGTCTTGTAATTTTTGTGGCAAAAGTTGTTAGTGCTTAAAAGCTTCAAAAAGCTATTAAAACTTATTGAATGCAAACAACTTCGTTTGATTTGCATATATAATATATAGCTAAAAAACTATTATTAAAACTTTAACAAGAATTATCCATGAAAACTTTATTTCTCAATATATTGGGTGTCCCAAAATTCACGCAAGATTTGAATTGATGCGGCAAATTGTCACCAACGAAAAAAAAGGCAACGTGACATATGACAGTTGAGGGTTATTAAAAATAGAGCGCTCCACGAAAAAGAACGCGTTTTCCTTGTTGAGCAATAATTTAAAGATAATGGAAGTTTAGCAGCTACAGTTCGTAATTTTCGTACAAAATATGGTCGAAATAGTGATTCAGATGCATCAACCGTGCAAAGATTAATTAAAAAATTAAGAGAGACTGGATCAATCATTGACAATAAACACTCCGGTCGCATCTTCAACAAGTGGTCCACAAAAAACATCGAAGCAGTTCGTGAGAGTATTGCTGAGACTCCAGGAACATCAATTCGGCACCGTGCTCAAGAGTTGGACATTTCAAGAAGCTTTCTGCAGCGTATTCTCACAAAAGATTTGCATCTTTATGCATACAAAGTTAAATTGACTCGAGAACTGAAGCCTGCTGACCACGATTGTGGAATAACAAGTAGACGCTGATTTTTCGGACAAAATCATTTTTAGCCATGAGGCTCATTTTCATTTTGAAGGCTTCGCCAATCGTCAAAATTGTCGCGTTTGGGCTTTAGAAAACCCAAGAGTGATTATTGAGCAACAAATGCATCTACAACGTGTCAATGTTTGGTGTGGATTTTGTACTGGAAGCATCATCGGACCATTCTTCTTCAAAAACGCGACTGATCAGGCAATAACAATTAATGGTGCTTGCTATCGCCTAAATTTTAAGATATAGATGTAGATGAGATGTGGTTTCAACAAGACGGTGCCATATGCCACACAGAGCACGAAACAATTTAATTACTGCATCAATCATTTCCTGGTTATGTAATTTCCCGTTTTGGCGCTCATAATTGGGGGCCCAAATCGTGCGATTTAATGCCGTTGGGCTTCTTTCTTTGGGGTTTTTTAAAGTCTAAGGTGTATGTCAACAAAACCGTAGAGGCCACTTACCAGGTATTCTATTACATACGTAACCCTACACTGTATACTTTATAAATCAATAAAAAATTACAATTTTTAATTAAAAACACGTGTTTTTTATTAAAATTACTTCTTGCGTGAATTTTGGGACACCCTTTATAAAAGGCCAGTGCGCTTTTATTATTATCCTTCTGTTGGTATCCTTTCTCAAACAAGCTTTTGCATCAAACAGAGAAGATCAAGTCTAACACGAAATTGTTGATAGTTTATGAATGGTTTATCCAAACTAATTATCAGAAATACGAAGATGCGATCCATAACCTCCCTTTTAAACCTGTTAGAGGTGATAGCAGTGTACTTTATTTCAGCCTTTATTGGCTAGATAAAGATTTTCGATCTACCGATAGTAATAATAATGGTAAGGCTCTACGCCCCGCGTGGGAGCACGGCCTGCGAACTGAGAGGTTAAGGCTCTCATACGTTCGCTCTCTCTGCTCGGTCGTTGCGCACCATCTCTGGTGCGGGGCGATGTGGCAAGCACCGCGCCTAAGACAACCGCCATTATTACCTCTTGTTCGAGTGACCGCAGGTACTCAATTATTTTTAGTGACTGAGTAGGTCACCCGCCGGGCATCAGAGAGCATTGGGAATTGAACCCGGGTCCGTCAGCATCGCAGCCCGCCCATCAACCACGGGACCACGCTGGCTATCTTTTTTCAATTTTTAAAAATTGCTGCCATTCTTTAAAATTTTGAATGAAGTTGGTGCTATCCCTGAAGACACAATTTATCATTAATTAATTAAGATATGCACTACTTATGGTACTAACCATGGTTTCTATTAAATTGTAATAATAATAAATATTATTTTTGAAAAATTTGCTTGGAAGCGATTGATTTAGCAAGAAGTTAACAGAAGCGAAACCATTGGAAAGCAACATAATGCGGCAAAAAAAAAAATTCAATCAACATACAGAAGGTACTAGCAAAGTATTTAATTTCTGTCTAGTGATACACAATATTCTTCTGCATATATTGAGTATAGTTATACGATTAGAATAATTATCTTCCAACACAGCACTCAAATTGGATACAAAAGTGTTGCACAAAATTGACTGTATCCTGTTTGTGACTAAGACTACATTGTAAATTTTTTTCTTTGCCAGAGTTTAGAATAAAGTAATACCTACTAGCTGCAGTGCAAGCTTGAACGTATTCAATACGCTTAGACTTGTCACAACGTGCGATCATCGCTTACGTTATATTTCAAAATATTCGTAGTACCCTATATAATCACTAAAAGTATTTACACGTTGATGGGAAAACACTAAAAATAAGTACAAAGAAATTATAGCACACATTATTCAGCGGGTACATAGCTTTATAATGAGAAACAGATGTTCGATGCAACAGGTTTGCCTTGCAAAACTTTATATCATCTACGAAAACCTAAAGAATACGAAGGCGCAATGGGTTTTCTAGACTCTCACTGTTCAACAGAAGTAGAAGCGTGTGGATGTATGCGTATCTGATTACCGCAGACAAATCATGGTTCTGGCACGAGACACCGAAAAAACATTGGAAGCCTTCTTCCTAAAAAGCCGCGATTATTTATTCCAAAAGAAAAGGCAACTCCTCTTTGAAATCTCAAAAATATACCACTAATGGATTGGCTTTTCCCTTGCTAGAGCGTTACCAATAAGTGGTATTGATAGTCAGTGAACCGACTTCGCCGAGGTATTAGAGATCAAATAAAGGTTGCTGTTATAACTTCTCAAGTTCTTATATTCCAGATCATAGCAATCAAATTTATTTCGAAACACAATGAGCGATAAATCGTTTCGAATAATGTTTGCTTTGGCTTTTACCCTTTCCAACTTAAAAAAATGTTGCGAGAAAAACTTTGCCCAAAGATTAACATACTTTATTATTTCTTTTTAAAGACTCTTTCTCATTGGAGCTCAGCCGTATTTTAGGCAGATATTTCTTTTTCAATGTGTTCTTTGAGAAGGAAAGCTAATTGGGACACTTCTTTTAGCAAAATTTCTATTTCTTTGAGATCCTGCGAGCTGTGGGTAATCAGAAATTATAACTCTCCAGCAATTAACTAATGCTGCACTTTTTTAGACTAAACTGTCCTTCAAAGAGTCTAATTGCTTACAATAAACTTTAGCTGTGTCACTATAAATAAAACTTCACATTTGCAATGCAACAAGTCATAACATGTATTTACACGGTTGTTTGGTGAAACTCTTTCAACTGTTTTGGTATCAACGTTGACATACACCTTTTATTTCTTTCTGTCAGTGGACCATATTCTTGCTTTGCTCCTCTAGAATTTTTTCAATTTTCTGATTCTAAAACGGCATCTTCCTTTATTCTAACAGTATGTCCAACCATGATGGTTGTCTTTTTCCTATAATTCTAGGGTCTGTTAACTTGCAAACCTCACCTCATTTTGGTATTCCATTTTTTTCCTCACATTTGTTGTAATCTTCAAAATTTTCATTTCTTATGCTTGTAGTTTGGTTATGAGTTTATTATTTAGTACCTAGGACTCCCTTTTATATATTAAACGTGAAACTATTGCCACTTTAATTATTTTGAATTTAGTTCTTGTGGAAATTTCTCTTTTTTTGTTGTTTTTACAGTTATAACAGCCCCCGGGTATTTACTTCTATTTATTTGGTTTAGATTTCCATTTCTTATTGTTTTATTTACGCTTCTGTGGGTTTTGCATTTTACAGGGTGGTCCAAAAGCATATGTAGTCAAATAAAAACTAAACGAGTTATAAAATCGGTTTAAAAAATGTTATTACTTGAATATATGGCTCAATTAATTACATTTTTAAAATGACGCCCCCCCCCCTCATTGACACTCACATGCTGGAGGCGTGTGAGAAAATTGCCCATAACCTGTTCTTTAATTCTATCTGTAAGTAAGTTTATAACGTCAGTGATGCGTTTTTGTTCTTCTAAGTTGCAAATTAGGGTAATAGTACGTTTTATCTTTCATATACCGTCACAAAAGGTAATTAAAAAGGTTTAAATGGGGAAAATAATTTATCCTATCCAAAGCAATTATTTTGTTATCAAAATAATCAGAAATAGCTTTTAGATTACCTTTAGTTCGATGTGGATAAGCATCATCTTGTTGGGTCCAAAAATCTTTCATCTAACCTTTTCGCATCGTTTGTCTAAAAAATTTGTCGAGGATTTTTTTTCAGTTTATGGTATTTGTAGTGAAAATCGGGCCAGTAACGCCTAAATGACTGAAAGTACATCATGCAGTTAGTGTATCGAATATAGAGAGCAAGATATGGGTCCGGTAATTTTATCTATTGACATAACCAATTTTTATCATTTGAACGACCAAATTAGCAAAATCAAGTCTTTGTAACTCCGCTTTGTGACTTATCCGGTACTGGACGTAGACTTCTTCTTCTTCTTGTCCTTTCCCTTGTACCCTACGGTGTCGGGTCCTCGATCCATTTTTGGTACTCCTTTCTGTTGAGCGCCATCCTCTTTACTTCCTCGATGTTCCTTCCCCTCTGCTGTACCACAGTTTTAATACTGTCTATCCATTTCATTCTGGGCCTGCCCCTTCCTCTCTTCCCATCTCCTCTTGCTTCCATGATCCTCCTTGGGAGCCTCTTGCTGTCCATACTACTGCAGTTGTCTATTTTGTATGGTTTCTATCAGCGGATCTACACTTAGCTCTTCTCTTGTAATTATGTTTCTCACTCTATCTCTTCTGGTCCTGTCCATTATTCGCCTTAAATACCTCATTTCTGCGGCAGTGATTTTGCTTTTGTGTTTGTCTTGCATGGGCCAAGTTTCCGTTCCGTATAACATATACTGTTTCGTATAGGTGTAACTTTGTTTCTTTTCTCAATTCTTTTTTATTTACCAGTGTTGTGTTTATCTGGTAGTATGCTTTTGCTGCTTTTGATGTTCTGTTTCTTATTTCTTGTTCTAATGTTCCATCATTGCTTAATATTACTCCCAGGTACTCATATTGTTTTACTACTTCTAGGGTGTTCTAATATTCATGTCTTCATCCTCATTGCCTGTTTGTTTGCTAATTTTCATGATTTTGCTTTTTTTGCATTAATTTTCATTCCTGCATTTTGTATACTGTTGTTCCACTTATTGACTGCGGCTTGTAATTTCCTGGCTGTGTCCGCCAGTAGCACAATATCGTCTGCATACACCAGGCTTTGGAGATTTACTTCTTCCATTCTCCAGTGCCCCAATTTTAAATTTAGTGATCTCTGTTTACTCTTCTTTAGAATTTGGTCCATAACTATAATGAATAGGAGAGGACTAAGGGAGTCTCCTTGTTTGATTCCTTTTTCTATGTTGAAGCCCTTCGACTCCTTCTCCTTTATTCTGACTGTTCCTATTACTTTTTTGTATAGCGCTTTTGTGACTTTGGTCAGTTTGTCGGGTACTCCTGTCTCTTCCATAGCCTTCCATATAATCCTCTTTGGTATACTGTCGAAGGCTGCACTTATGTCTAAAAATGCCAGGTATAATGGTTTTCCTTCTTCTAATCTCTTTTCCGTCGCCGCTCTTATAGTGTATATGTGATCTTGTGTTTGTCTATTTTTTCGAAATGCCGCTTGTTCCTCTTGTAACTCATTGTCCACGTAACTTCTGATCCGTGTCTCAATTATTCTCGAGAATATCTTCTGTATACATGACAGGCAGATGGCTCGGTAGTTATCACAATCGTTAGTATTTCCCTTTTTGTGTATTGGGACGATTATATTCTCCTCCCATTCTTTAGGTATGACTTCTTCATCCCAGGCTTGTTGGCATATTCTTTGAATCCACTCTCCCAATTTTTCACCTCCGTATTTGACCATCTCGGGGCTGATTTCGTCTTTTCCGGCCGATTTTCCTAATTTCAGTCTGTTAATTGCTTCTATTACTTCTTCTGTGATTATTATTTGTTCACCCTCTATTTCTGCTGGGGCTAGCCTTATGTTTCTCCTCTCAGGTTCTATTCCTTCTGCCTTAAATTTATCTTTGTACTATTCACTCCACGTATCTAGGATTTTGCTTTCTTCTGTGACCATGACTCCGTTTTTATCTTTTGTACACCATGTTGTTTTGCCATATTTTCCCCTTAGTTGTTTAACTGTCGTCCAAAACTCTTTCTTGTTATTAGTGTTACCTCGGAATTTCTCCTCAATTTCCTTTCCAAAGTCCTCCCACGCTATATTCTTTGCTTCCTTAACTATTTCCTTTGTTTCGTTCCTCAATGTTATATAGCTTTGCCTGCCTTCTTCTCTTTTCGTCTGCAGATATTTCTTCCATGCCCTCTTCTTTTCTTTGACTTTCTGTTTTATCTCTTCATTCCACCATTTTGTTCTTTTTTGTTTTGGGCTAATTCTCTATTCCCCACATACCTCTATGGCTGCTTTTATTATTGTGGTTTTGAGTCTCTCCCATCTTTCGTCTATCGTCCATTCATCTCTTTGCTCTTCCTCTCTTTCATGTTGGCTTAACAATTCGTTGATTTTATGCTGGTATTCTATTTTTTTCTGATCTGTCCTTAGTTATTCCGTCTTTATCCTCTGGTACTCCTTTTCTGGTGGTTTCGGTACTCTCGCATAGAATCTTGTATCTACTGTGACTAATTTGGGGTCGTTCATTATTTCCGCTCCTCTTATAGCTTTTACATCTAATATAGCATATTTAGTTTCTGGGGTGTAGGTGTAGTAGTCTATTGAACTCCTGGCATTTCGATTGTCTGCTGTGAAAGTGATCTTATGTATGTCCTTGTGGTTGAACCAACTATTTCCGATTAACATCCTATTAGTGATACAAAAGTCTATCATTCTGTTGCCGTTGTCGTTTATTATCCTGTCTGTACAGAACTTCCCCAATACTCCATTTCCTCTTCTAGGGTCGTTCCCAACTCTGCCGTTCCAATCCCCCATGACGATAACGTGTCTTGATCTTTCCTTAGCTTTCTCGTATGTTTGTTGTAAACTTGTGTAGAACATCTCTTTCTCTAGTACATCTGCGTCCTCTGTGGGTGCATAGATTTGTATTAGTGTTACTTCTTCATTCAAAGTTATGTCCAGCGTGATTATTCGTGAGTTAATGCCTTCCCAACCCGTCATTTGGTTAGTTAGTTCATTACTTATTAGGAAACCTACCCCTTCTTTTGCTCCCGCTCCTAATGGTACACCTGAGTATATAAATTTGTATCCTTTGTCCATCATTATTTCTTTACTTCCTTTTTTCTTTACTGATAGTCCTAGTATTTTGACCCTATATCTTATCATTTCCTCTATCAGCTCCACCTCCTTTCCATTTAACCCCCTTATATTCCATATTCCTAATCTAGTCCGTTGTTCTCGCTTTGGTCGCTTTCCATGCATCCGTCCATGTCCGAGGCTAGTGATTGTTCTCTGAATCTAGATACCTCGTATGGGTGATTAGCCCGACGACGAGGGCCCCGTTACCTCGGGACAACTGGTATCAGGATATACCCCCCGATGCTGGGTCGTCAGAGCCCCGTTCGTTTTCTAGCAGAGGGTACCACGTGCAGGTGGGGTTGACAATTGAGTAGCTGGATGTTGGCGCCACTCCTTACCCTCCCTGGACGTAGACTTTGTAAGGAAATAAGCTTTAGTCTTCTTTGACTATTCTTTGCAGTATTGATCTTGAAATGTTGAGTGCTTTAGAAGCCTGTCTTGTTGATGTTGCGGGCTGATTTTCAAAAAAAATTCCTAAGTTATTATTTTAGTATCATCAAGAACACTACCAGTCTGAATTCGAAGTATCAGTAGAGTGGTTTGTCTGCTTAAAAAATAATAAGATTTACAACATATAGAACATTTCTAACTTTTGGTTAGCTGAAGTGCTTTGGAACCAGTAACCATATTTTATGTCCTTAAGCGCTGTTTCTCTCTATTTTTTCTAAATTAATTTATTACCTTCCATTCACTCTTACCACATTGTTTACTTTGTCTTCTAACAATTAATTCTGGCTGATACCACGTACGAGAAGTATTTTTTAAGTCCGTTTTGGCTCTTCCCATCTTTTGTTTTGATTGTTCTTGGTTTTCTATTTTTTGTCTAAATTCCCCTCAGAATCTCCGTTTAGCTTCTTTTTACCACGTTTATAGCATTTATTCTTCTTAATTTGTATACTCCATAGTCTTCTTCTTTGCTTGTATTGAGATATTAGTCTAATTTTTCTTTTTAGTTACATTTTTAATAACAGACTTTCATCATGATGTCTGGTTCTTTTCATCTGTTTGTTTGGAAGTACTACAAATATTTTGGTGTCTTCTTTGAATATTCTAAAAATATCTTCTACATTTTTCTCCTCCTAGATCCTATATTGCTGAAGCTATTTTTAACTTGTCTACATATAATGACCTAGTATTTATATCCAGTTTTAGCTATTAAATAGAGCTTATATAGCTTCCAATTTTACTGTTACTACTGTTAGATAGTGGTCCGAGCCCATCCGGTGGTATTTTTTCACTAATGACTACATTATTTTAGTGTATTTGTGTATGACTATGTTTGTACCAAATATTTGCAACATTTTTGAAAGATACAGGAATTAATGAAATCTTTATCTAATTTTCCGTAGGTTTCTTCAAAAAACTTATGTGTTATTTAAGTCAGTATGACAACATGACGACTATTGATTTTCTTTACTTTTTAATTTTAGTTTGTGTTTATAATTAAGTTCATAAATTTGGTAATATCTGCAAGTTTAAAAGCTAACCTTCCCTCAATTGTGTCTCGCGGGCATTTGATATTAATTATAAAAACTTTTGGTAAAAAGGCAAACAAAAAAATCCTATTAACTCTTAAATTTCAAAAGTAGAAATTGTTATTTGATTTCTAATTTTTTATAGTTATATAATAGAATTTTGTATGTTTGTTTCGGTACCACCATTGTACATGGAACTTTTGTTACTAAAGTGAAATACTATGCTTTGATAATCAGCCAAATTTGACATTAATAGACAACCTCTTGTAACACTTTTACATCTTTTATAACAACATGAATATCCTTTTGTAGTATTTGTTAGTGAAAGTCCGAATATGTTCAGCGCTTTTATTGTGAGTGTATAAAATGCTGTCGAGCATTTCGCGGTTGTCAAGCACATGCTAGAAAATTTCTTTATAATAACCCAATAATTCTTAATTTTAGCTTTATCTGATGCACTAATTTGACTTAAAACCGCGCTCTTGATGTTTGTATCTTTATATGATGTCTATCCAAGATGTGTTTTCTGCGGTTATTTATTTAAAGAACTATAATTAAATATACAAAAAACAAAATGCTATTTATAAATACATTAATATCAAAAACATTGAAAACGACATAGTCCTGTCATAAATTTTATTACAAAATGTTTTCTCTTTTATAATGCAAGTGATGCTTATATGAGTGAATCAAATATAATACGAAATTTCCTTTATACAGGCCGTAAGGTGAACGAACAGGGAAACAGTTTCTAAATGAGTAATTTTGTTAGCGTTTGTACCGCTAGCCCTTTTCACTTACTATTACAATGTCAGAGAATCTTCATTATTACCAAGTTTCTTACAACAGATGCGTAAATCTATTCGAAATTTTGATAAAACTTAAGACGCAGTTTTTAATATTATCGTTAAGAATAATTAAGTGCGTATGTGGCACAAATAATTTTTGAAAGGATGAGATACAATTAAAAATGAAGGACGCAGACGTCGTCCGAAAACCGACGTGACTAAAGGGAATGCTTGCGTTGTTGGACCAAGAAAACTAGCATATTATTAAAAAAACGCCAATTTTGTATTCAAGGTGTTATATTTCTTTACGGTCTCATAAAACTGTCTAAAGTCGATCGTAACACAGCCACACAAAAAAAATTTTTTGTGTCTTGGGGTCAGACCAAATTTACTACATGTTTTTGAGTACGTCAGGGTTCCGGCATAACCTCAAAAAACCCATAATCTTAGCTATTTAACACTGTAACGTTTTGACTCAAGCTGTGAATTAAAAAACCAATCAGTTAAAACCCATAACCCGATAAACCCTTAATCCTTTAATCCCTTAACCCCGTAATCCTATAACCCCATAACCCCGTAACCCATAATTTCATAACCCCGTAACTCCGTAATCGAGAAAAGAAATTATTATGGTCAATTTGTATTATTGCAATATGTCACAGGAATTGTCGATTTCTTAAATCCATTCCATTAAACCTAATAACCCCATAACCACATAATCCCATAAACCTATGATCCTGCAAGTAAGGCTTTTGTGAGTTCGGTTTCTCGCTTTATTCACCCGCCATTTGCGGTTGTGTTTCAGAAACAGGGTATCAAAATCCCAGATTTCATTCTCGATCGCACATGTGTCTTGAAAAATTCTGCTCGAAAACATAGCTTAAGTTCATACGACTTTTAGAGAAATTCGTAAAGTTCATTCATTCCTTACATCCTTCTTGCGAGTGTCTGCGTCCAGGGCACCTTCTTCGCGGTGACGGCGGGCAACGGAGTGAGCCCGTGATCCTGCCGAGTCCCTGGATTACGGCTTTCATGCCGTCATGGCAGGCGCACGTAAGAGTTTTACGATTTAGAGGGTCAGGGTGAGAAAGCGGGCTCGCAGGCGTCCTCATCATAATTTCCATTCTTTCGTTTCATTTTTAAGTTCTTTTACTCTAGTCATTCAATTTCCATTACTCCAGTCATTTATTCTAGTCGTTAAGGATTCTAGTCATGATTTGTTATGTATATACCATTCATTTATTTATTTATTCTTGGTAAGCATCCCACAAATTTGAATTTTTTGCCAAAAGCTCTTGCAAGGACTATATGATGTACAAAATCCGATCTTGCAACCTCGCCACGGTGTACATCGGGTAACGCTGATGCCGATGGTCCCACCTTTATTTTATAGGGTTAATGGGTTATTATTTTTATAGGGTTACGGGATTATGGGGTTAAAAATTTATGGAATTAAAGGGTTATGGGATTAAACTGATTGGCTTTTAGTTTGCAGCTTGAGTCAAAACGTTACAGCTTAGATTACGGATTTTTTAAGGTTATTGGGTTATAGGATTACGTGGTAATAGGGTTAAGAGATATTGAGTTATGGGGTTTAATTAATTTTTTTTAGGTTACGGCTTGAGTCAAAACGTTAGTGTTAAATAGCTTAGATTATGTTTTTTTTTGAGATTATGCTGAAATCCTGACGTGCTAGGGTTTTTCGACCTCAGATTTGGATTCAGTGATTCCAAAAACATACAGTATACTTAGTCTGACCACCAGACTCAAAAATAAATTGTGTGTGGCTGTGTGATTGAAAAGATTTGTTCTGAACTACACTAAAACATCTTCGCTACAGTCTAGACTTATCGATCTGTTCTTAGCATATGTCTAAACCTTAAAAAAACACTTGGAGAACAGAATCGCACGATAGTTAGCTCAAAAAATATCTGTCCTTTATGAAAATGTATTTTTAAATGAGGAAATCGTGAAGAAGTTAGTTTTGCCTATTTGTATTCTTATGATACTTCAATAAATTAAAAAAATAATTATTTCGGTTTACATTTGACTCGCATATTACAACCTTTTGACTTTTTTAATACGCATACTAGACCAGGGAAATTGTATTTTTTCGTGCCAAACTCCCCATCTAAAAGGTAAAATATGGAAAAAATAGGAAAAATTCCGTAGAATTCGATGGAATAAAATTAAACAGCTGAATCATTGCAGAAGTTATTCAAAATGGCGTCCAAAGTTGGCAAAAATGGGTTTTTCGCGTTTAAAAAAAATCTAAGTTTCGTATAAAAAAAAGTTTCAAATAAAAGTTGTAGATTTTGCAAAAACCTATAAAACAAGCTTTCCTAGATTAAAATCAATGCAAAAATGACGTAGTTATTGCAAAATAACCGTTTTAAATCACATTTTTCTTTTATTGCTTGTATGTTTTCGAAAACAAAAGATTTCACTCTGAAATTTTGAGAAAGTATAGCCTTTAACAAGTAGAAAAAGTCCTTTTTTGTTTGCGCAAAAATATTGTACAAATTTTGCAAAAATCGATTTTATTCGTAAAAAAGGTGCTTTCGTAGAATTTGATTTAAACAGGTTCTGGAGTACTTAGAGAAACGTGCTAGAGCTCAAATTTTTTTTAAAGAGATTTAGTATCACGTACTACAAGAGCGCGCTTTTTATCGAAATTTCAAATATGCGGAAAATCAACTTAAATATCGATAAAAAATTTTGACCCAAAAAAAACTCGAATATCGTTTTCAATTCAATTTATATGCCAATGGAATTATTACCAATCGATAGCTGCTATTTTTCTACAAATTTTGAAAAAAATTTTTTTTTTGTAGGACCTCTAGGAGCCGAAATAATTTTAATTTTTTCAAAAAAATTCTGAGGGCGTAATTTACATCGTACAGCATACACCCTCCGGGAGGTTGATTTTTAATACGTATATTTTGAATAAAAAAATATTTCGCCTCATTTCATTGACGCTAAATGTTATAAATCGCGTATCAAAGCGAAGAAGGCAAGCGCAGGCCGCGCCAGCCGGAGTCGGGTGGTAGAGTGGGGAGAGCGCTGCGGTCGGCTTGGCCGCTCGCAATTCGGGTACATAAGATAAATATACGAATAACGTATTCATTTTTTAAAATTACTTAAATGCCCAAAATGCAACTTACTCGCCGACTGTTATTTTTCAATCAATCAATTTTGAAAAATTGAATATTAATAGAGTATTTAAAAATGTTACATACTTAGTCAGGAGTATAGACGAGATGAAATCAAATATGGTCATTACATTATCGCGTAATGTACAGCGCAAAAAATTAACTTGACAATCTAAGACCAGTTAGACCTACAAAACTTTAATTGCATTCTTTTCAAATACTCGCAATTCGGGTACATAAGAGGGGAGATACAACAGGTTCATTCATGTTTTGGGCTTAAAGAACTATTCCGAAATTCGTAACAAAAAGAATCTTATGACTACACTGCGTCAGTAGTTCAGTCAGCATGCTTCTTCATTTTGGGAGCGGATCTTCAGCTTCCACATGGTATTCTAACCGTTATTCTGAACTGAGTGTACAATTATGTGTGCAACTGCAGCAAATAATATAATTTAACATAAGCTATTGTTATACAGGTACGTTTACATTATTTTAACACTTTTATTTTATAATATAGCAGTTTCTATGCGTTACATTAATGTATCTACTTAAAGTAACAGAATATATTTTTTTGAATATTAAATGAGATGAAATGTCATTAGCACAAATATATTTCTGAAACTTTACAAAAACAATTACAATATATTTAAAATCTATCCGCCCACTGCGTGTCTTGTAATTTTAATGAAAAGAATTATATATTAATATGAAATACGCGTTTTTATGAAAATGACCACGTGCGAACTACATGGATAACCAATAAGATTATGTGTAAATTTAATGCATCTGTAAATTAGTTTCTTAGCTGTAGAATTACACAAATTAGGCTTTACTGTCAAAATTGGTTGTGAAGATGCAGATAGGCTATTGATTTGTACTGCTATTGAGTTACAAACAGAAAATCAGATTGTACAAATAATTGGAGAAGACACTGACCTCCTAGTATTGTTAATGCAGTTAGCACCAACAAACAAAAATATATACTTCTGTAAACCGGGAAGAGGTCAAGATAGAGAAAAAGTTTATAATTGTAGCAGTTTCAAATATGCCGGCATTGATTAAATATATTGCATTATTTTATATTATAACGGGATGTGATACTACGTCATGCTTTTATAAGAAAGGTAAAAATAAAATTTTAAATATATTCAATAAAAAAAAACTAGAAACACTACACAAGTTAAATGTTTTTTACGAAAAAAAGCCCAGCACAAGCAGATTGCTAAAATCGGCCATGAAATAATTGCAACTTTATACACAACAAAAAGAGACGTTGGCCACTTGAATGATCTGAGATTTACATTATTTCAAAAATCTACGTCTAGATCATCTTTCCACTTAGGTAATCTTCCACCAACTGAAAGTGCAGCTGCTCAACATTGTTACCGGACTTACTTACAATTGCAAACCTGGCTTGGAAATAAATATGATCCCGATAAATGGGGCTGGAAAATCCTTGGAAATAATTTAGAACCTGTATACAGTCGTGACCCGCTGATTCCCGAAGACATCATAAAAAGAATAGCATGTAGATGCGAAAGTGGCTGCTAAACTAATAATTGTGGTTGTAAAAAACATGGATTAAAGTGTTGCCAGATGTGTTTGCGATGTGATGATGACAGTTGCTCCGATATGGAAAGAACTAACGTTGTTGTTGACTTGGACAACGACATAGACGAACCAAACGTCGCAAAGGCAGAGTTTGATTGCGACATTACCGCCAATAGCAGGATTACTGACGATGATGATAATACTGTTGCATGCGGAAATTGTAGTAGCGAAGAAGATGAGTTGATTATAAAACGATGAAAATTAAATTAATTTTGTATGTACCCACTTTATCATAAAATATGTAATAGTAAATAATATTTCTTGTATTTTGAAAAATGTATGTATGTATAATGTATGTATAAGTACATTTTATAATTTTCGTAAATATTTAGCTTTTTATTTGCCCGAAAATATCCACTGTATATGTAGATGCTGCTATAAATTTCTTAATATGTATATTTCAAAATAAATTAGAAAGTATTTGAAAAGAATGCAATTAAAGTTTTGTAGGTCTAACTGGTCTTAGATTGTCAAGTTAATTTTTTGCGCTTCCTGTACATTACGCGATAATGTAATGACCATATTTGATTTCATCTCGTCTAGCTACTCCTGACTAAGTATGTACACATTTTTAAATACTCTATTAATATTCAATTTTTTCAAAATTGATTGATTGAAAAATAACAGTCGGCGAGTAAGTTGCATTTTTGGGCATTTAAGTAATTTTAAAAAATGAATACGTTATTCGTATATTTATCTTATGTACCCGAATTGTGAGCGGCCAAGCCGACCGCAGCGCTCTCCCCACTCTACCACCCGACTCCGGCTGGCGCGGCCTGCGCTTGCCTTCTTCGCTTTGATACGCGATTTATAACATTTAGCGTCAATGAAATGAGGCGAAATATTTTTTTATTCAAAATATACGTATTAAAAATCAACCTCCCGGAGGGTGTATGCTGTACGATGTAAATTACGCCCTCAGAATTTTTTTGAAAAAATTAAAATTATTTCGGCTCCTAGAGGTCCTACAAAAAAAAAATTTTTTTCAAAATTTGTAGAAAAATAGCAGCTATCGATTGGTAATAATTCCATTGGCATATAAATTGAATTGAAAACGATATTCGAGTTTTTTTTGGGTCAAAATTTTTATCGATATTTAAGTTGATTTTCGCATATTTGAAATTTCGATAAAAAGCGCGCTCTTTAGTACGTGATACTAAATCTCTTTAAAAAATTTGAGCTCTAGCACGTTTCTCTAAGTACCTCCAGAACCTGTTTAAATCAAATTCTACGAAAGCACCTTTTTACGAATAAAATCGATTTTTGCAAAATTTGTACAATATTTTTGCGCAAACAAAAAAGGACTTTTTCTACTTGTTAAAGGCTATACTTTCTCAAAATTTCAGAGTGAAATCTTTTGTTTTCGAAAACATACAAGCAATAAAAGAAAAATGTGATTTTAAACTGTTGTTTTGCAATAACTACGTCATTTTTGCATTGATTTTAATCTAAGAAAGCTTGTTTTATAGGTTTTTGCATAATCTACAACTTTTATTTGAAACTTTTTTTTATACGAAACTTAGATTTTTTTTTAAACGCGAAAAACCGTTTTTTGCCAACTTTGGGCGCCATTTTGAATAACTTCTGCAATGATTCAGCTGTTTAATTTTATTCCATCGAATTCTACGGAATTTTTCCTATTTTTTCCATATTTTACCTTTTAGATGGGAAGTTTGGCACAAAAACGATGTATTTTTGATAATTTCCGTGGTCTATACTGCGGTGGTCTCTTTTTTCAAGAACAACCAACAAATAATAATACAAGAAGAAGGAATTAAAAAATTTCAATCATTCATGTGTCTAAAACAAAATATTGATATCTCCAAGAACAACTTAAACCGGATTTTTAAAGAAAAATTACACTAGTCTGTTTAGCATTTGGAAGACTATAAAAATACTAAGTCTGTATATCATTTAAATACAATAAAGGAACAACCTTTGAGCAATATGTGCTACTAACCCTCACATATGCACCAGAAACATGGTAATTCAATAAAATAATTGTAGATAAATTACAAGTAAAGAGAATTACACCCGTAATCACATACCCAACAAAAAGTTAGAAGATAGTCTAAAATTACAAGTATTTTACTACAAATAAGCACTACAAGATGGGACTTGACTGGACCCATTGGAAGAACAACAAACAATAGATGAACTTGCAGAGAAATAGAATGGGTGAAAAAGAGCTGAAATAGATTGCAAGAAAAAGGATGGGAGTTGTAGAAAAATAGCTAGTTATGACTGGTTACAGAAAACAAATAATAAAGATCAAGAAAATCTCTTGGTATTAGTTAGTCCTGAACAGTAACAGTGAGAAAGGGTCACAAAGTCATGTTGGAATAATAGATAACTTTGCACCACAATCTTGCGCACAGTTTAGGAGTTGATTAGTGATTGAAGAATAGGATTCTTGTTCTGGGAAACGATTGTTTTCATTGTATGATTGTACTCAAGTGGTGTCGATAATTCCAGATAGATCAAGACGCCCGTCCTTGTTTTTCGCAGAAGATATAATTATGTAATAATTTACCTTCAGATAAGAGTATTTGTACATTCATCCACTAGTAGGAGTAAGTTATATCATTCTGCACTACTATCTTTTAGTAAGAAAAATTTGTTTCTCTTAGGCACACTATGCCTTAACCGACAAGCAAGTGACACGACACGTTTGTGGTAGTTCAATAAGTTTGAAACTTGGAGATTTTACTATGTCAACAGTATAGTTTCCAACAATAAAAATTTTCTAATAGTGTTATTGGATAGAATGTGGGGTAAAGTATTTGATAGATTATAAAAATTAAAAGCGTTTAATACATTGTCTTTCAAGAAAATTTGCTGCTAGGATGTTGGGGTGAACACTAAGTTTTCTTAGATATGTTGCACTAGCTCTGCGAATTTCCTCGTGTACGGTTGGGAGAGGAAGATCCTGTTGAAGAACCAAATTGGAGACATAACGTGGAGCGTTATCTATCGTCCTTACGACTTTATTTTGAAAGCGTTGGAGGATTTCCAAGTTGGAATTGCTGGTCGATCCCCAGAGTTGGAGTTCGTATGTCCATATCGGTTTCATGATCGTTTTATACGGCAGCAACTTATTTTCTATGGATAAGGAGGATGTTCTTTCAATCAATCAATAAATTTGTCGGAATTTGAGCCCTAATTGCATTCGTTTTTTAATTATGTGTGTTTTCCATGTGAGGCGTCTGTCCAGATGAATTCCCAAGTATTTGACATTATCCTGTTGAGGACTAGGTTCTCCATTAAGTGTCACTGATGGGATAGTTTCTGTTCGTAGTGTGAAGGTAGTTTATACGGATTTTATTTCGTTAACCTGTATACGCCATAGTTGTAACCAGGTATGAATTTTACAGAGGATGATTTGGAGGTAGTTAGAAGCTACACGAGGGTTTGAGTGTGATGCTAGCACTTCTGCATCATCGGCGTATGTGGCTGTGAGTGTTTGAGGAATTGTGGGCAAATCTGCTGTATATATAAGGTAGAGAACTGGTCCTAATATACTTCCCTGTGGCACTCCTTAGTATATTGGATAGAGGCAGTCAATACTTCTCTTAGTTTGATTTGAAAAGTTCGTCCTTCTAGGTATGACCGGATAAGTTCATACATTTGTGGAAGATCCCTTCTAATTTTATATATTAGTCTCGTGTGGCAAACCTTATCGAAGGCTTGCCTAATGTCGAGGAATACAGCAGTGCAGTATCTTTTAAGATTCAAGTCGTGGTTTATTTTTGTCACTATACGATGAACTTGTTCTATTATACCGTGTCTTTCCCTGAAACCAAACTGATGTTGTGGAAGTATATTTCTGTCTGCAAGCATGGTTTGTATTTTTTGTAAAAGCAGTTTTTCAAATAGTTTAGAGACTATAGGTAGCAAGCTAATTGGTCGGTAAGAAGCAATGTCCTCTGGGTTTTTTCCGGGCTTTGGGATCATTAGTATTTGCCCAACTTTCCACTGTTCGGGGAATATTTTAAGTCTTATGCTGCATTGAATATACACGTAATTAATTTAAAGCCATTTTCTGGCAATTGTTTTAATAGACCTGCCGTGAGTAAATCATATCCTGGTGCTTTATGCGGATTAAGACTTTTGACAGCAGTTATTACTTGTTTGATTTTTAGAGACTTTAGAGAAGGTTGTGTTTCAAGTGGTTCCGCTAATGTGTAATAAATTGTTTGTTCTTCTTCCAGTGTGCAGGTTCTGGGTATTGGCTGGAACACTGTAGACATGTGATTTGCAAATGCTGCTGCTTTTTCTTCGCCGCATCGAGCCCAGCTACCATCTGGGAGTCTGATTGGGGGTATAAACGTAGTTGGTCTTTTTAATTTCTTTGTTGCCCTCCAGAGTGAGGCATCTGCGGCTTCGTAAGATGTTAAAATGGATAGGTAATTTTGTATTTCTTGATTTTTGTGCTGTTTCAGGAGAGTTTTTAAATTTTGGGTAGCATGGTTAAAATTAGTTTTATCTCGTGGGAATCTACTGGTTTGCGAAATTCGCCTTTGTTTTTTAGCTATTTTTTGTTTAATGAACAGAGGACAACGGTCAAGTGTACCCTGTTCTTCGTTGTCAGGAATTGTTTCCCAGGCAGCATCCTGTAAGGTTTGGTTGAGATGTTCCACTGCATTGAATATATGAATGTCCGTTTTCAAAGGAATGTTTAATTTCACCTTTTCTTGGATGATCTCTCGAAAATACTCCCAGTTTGTTCGCTTACTATACAAAGCGGGAGGGGTAGTTCTTGTTAGTATTTTTGCGCTGTATATTACAATTATAGGGGAGTGGTCAGATGAATGGTCTAGATTGGATTCAGCTTTGGTGTATCTATCAGATATTCCGTTGATTGTACAATAATCCAGAAGATCAGAAAGTTTCCGTCGATCGGTAGGCCAGTAGATAGGCTGACCTGTTGATAGGTATTGAAGATTGTTATCTTCTGTTCGGGCGCTTTACTACCGGGCGCCCGTGCGCCTTTACAAAAGATACTTAACTTAGCGCTACCACTGAATTAGAGGCGCTGACCCCATCTCTCGGATGCGCCGCCGCTGGGCCTTAGCGAGAATTAGGAGCGCGTACTCGCGGGTGGTGCCGCGCGACAGGGTCAGCGCCAGACTTGACTCGAATCCGTCGAGCCTTCAAGACGTTTCGCAAGTACGCTGCTTTCAAGGAAAAGGGGACTGTATGACAAGGACATCGTTCTGCGCGGATTCGTGACGATTGTTGTGTATGCGTCCTCTTGTGTTATAAGGGTAGCTGTGTGTGTGCCTTGGGGAAGGAGTCACGGAGCGATCGTGACCCTTCCGTAGCGTAGCGCTTCGCGGCAACCACGTGTTGCCCGTGGCCCAAACGTTGGACGCCCGAATGTCGGGACGCGTTTGGGCAGTTGTGGTCCTTGACCATTCTGCGCTCCCGAGCCCTCAGCGGCATTGACCGTCTCGCTGGTCATCCCCTCTGGAGGTGCGGTGACCGTGCGGGATAGACGGTGCGGCGCACACACACGTCCCGGTAAGAGAGCTCTCGTTGCGTGCGAAAAGGTACCTCGCGGATTAGCATAATTGTGTTCGCGCATCTATCGGCATTGCGACACCTTTGGGTTTGTATTTCATTTATTATTGTTCCTTTATTATAAGTTTGTATCTAGTTTAAGCTTTACAACTACGAATAAATACTCCTCTTGCCCCGGCTTTCCTCTCAACACGCGAGAGGTTTTATGCCTAGGCAAGTAGTAACTTTCGCGTAATCCTTTGTGTTTTATTGATTGGACCTGCTCTCACTCAATCCTTAACTAAATCTCACCCTTGCAGTAATTTTAATTAACTATTTTTAACTTTAACAGTATCTGGTTACTGGGTTGTAAAGTGAATTGAACATCTTCAATGGATTTCAATAGCTCTCTGCCTATGGTGACCATAAGCCTAAATCCCCAAGTTCGATGTTTTGCGTTATAGTCTCCTCCTGCTATAAAGCGGAGTCCGAGCGTTTGGAAGAAGTCGGTGAACTGCTGTTTGGTTATGTTGTGCTTAGGCGGGCAGTAAATTGCAGAGAATACTATTTCCTTATTTTGTTTTCTAAATTGTGTTGTGCTAATCCGTTGGCGTTCCAGATTACGATTTTTAAGGTTGTCTATTATGATTGAAATTTGCTGACCAGGGCTGTTAAAAGATTGAGCACAGTGTCCATTCTTTCCATCAGTTTGACCATCATTTTTTCTAGATTGTTATCTGATGTAAGTGAGTTTTTGTTGATTCCTTACGTTCTTTGTGAGTACGTCAGTCCCTGTTGTATTAATGAGTTTGAAGGAGGTGTAGTTTCAGCTTACCTGGTCCATAAGGGGGTAAATTTTCGTTTTTGTATTTCCTTGGCTACTGTGCATCCTCTATAATTAGCTAGGTGGTTGCCCTGACAATTAATGTATTTTACGTCTGTATTTTTAGTTTTACGCGTACAGTCCTTGGTTAGGTGTTCGCCGGCGCATTTTTTGAATGTCCGTACCTTTGACATTTTTGACATTGAATAACCTCTCGCTTGACGTGTGGGGGTTCAAATCGTATGTTAGAGTGCATTAATAAATCAATTTTGTAGATGTCTTTGTTATTATTTTGTTGCTGAAGTTCTACAAAGAAGAGGGGTAGCGGAAGTTTTGTAATTATGTGTTTTATGTTACGAATGTTCAATACTTGATGTACGTGACTTGTAATTTCTTCCGCTAGTTCTTTGAGGTCGGTTGAGGGATGCACGTCTCGCAGTACCACTTTATATTTTCTATCGATTTTATTTTGAAACGAGTGGAACTCTGTATGTTTGTCTTTTAATATTTTAACAATGGTGTTGTATTTTGATTTGCGTGTTTCCTATAAGTTTGAGTGTGTATTGATCTTTTACTCGTTCTTTTAATATGTCGATAAGGGGTCTGGTATTATTAACCTCGTAAACAAATGGTGGTGGTGGTTGTACTTCTTCCGTGCTGATATTTTAAATCCGCTCCTCTGCGAGAGGCTGATATTAGTTTGAGGATTCTGTAACGTTTAACCAGTAATTGTCTGTTTTCATTTGTTTCGAATGGCGATGTATGTCATTATCAGAGCGTTTTGTCTTTTTTGGATTTGGCGTTTGCCAGGAATCGTGCTTTTTGTGAACAATTCATCATATTTGTTTTTAGACGTAAGTATTCTTATGCCATTTTAGTAGTTCTTCATCTGAAGGTTGTTCCTTGTGGTACTTCTAGGAAGCGAGGAGCTTAAAAGTTAAGTTTTTTGTTTTATAATATACTTTATACTTTTAAATAAAGAACTACATATTTTTTGAGAAATTTTATTCGTCGATACATGGGTGAATAAAAAAAAATTAAAATTTTATATTTCCTATTTATTAAAGCACCATATAAATACAAACGTACAAAATGATTTTTCTGCATACTCTCCTGGCACATTTTTTATGATGCTGTCGTAACCAAAGTAATCTAGAACAAATTTTTAATTTTTTAGTTTAGGCAATTCTACAGGGCCTGATCTGACGTAGCTTAATCCGACTTTACAAGCAATCAAACCGCTAATCAAAGCAAATATTTTCTTCCATAACTCTGTTCCTCTAGAGACGTCGAAGGCCATCATTTTTACTATTTCCTACTGTTCTGAAAATGCCACCTATATTTTCGAGCCTTTTTAAGGGTGTTGTCCTCAAACTGTGCCTTAAGACAATTTTAGACGGCTTTAGACGCAAGGAGCTCATGTGAGTATCTCTTACTGTAACATCATAATACTAACTAAAGAAACCCCTACTGGAGAAATTTCCTTCAGGTAACTCTTCCTAAGACCCCCAGAAGTCTCAGCTTTTGGTTTATATATCATTATTTTTTTAATAGTTTACTCTTTCTTTTCCCGATAAAATTAAGAAATACGGCGTTCTTTCTATATATGTGTATCATCAAAAAATTGGATTGTGTCCCAAATGTAGTTTTGTACTGAATGATATATCCAATATTTTTGTAAGTCTTTTTAATTGGTTGTATATTTTTTAGCAGTTTTTTATTATCAATAGGAATGTAAAAGCTTATGTAAATAAAATAGATTAATTATCGACCGATTTTTATCTGAGAATATCTACTTTATCACTATCCACCAGTTGTTGCATGATAAAACCACTTAAGTTAAAAATGGAAAGGATATTTAGATAATTGGTGAGACCACAGTATAGATTCTAAGAAAAACACTGAGCAGAACTAAATTTTTAAGGCATTCGTTTGAAAATAGCAGCTTTGTAAAATATTTATAAAGTAAAGAGTGTTTTATAAAGAGTGGCGAATTTTAAAATTTAATAAATCATTCAAATCCTAAGAAAGTGGTTATATATGTATAAAATATTTGTATTTAGTACAATCTTCCATTTACGTATGAAACACGATGTCGAGTATATGCACACCAACCCTCAGTTTCAGAATTGTGTGTAGTTTATTAACGTAAACCTGTGATTTCACAAACGTTTATAAAAAAAACGCGGGCTGTAAGATCACACGACCTTGCCGGGCGTTTCTGGCCACCGTGCAAAGAAATCACTCGTTGCGGAAATTTTTCGTGGAGTAAGGCAACCGCCTCGCGCGAATTGTGGCAGATCGTTCCATCCTACTAAACCAGAGACCGCTAAATTTATCTTTAAAAGTAGGCCACAACAGATTGGTTATCATGTTACGGTAACGTTCTCTATTGGCGAAAACCGCAGTCTCCCATCATAGTCAAAGAAAAACGGCCCTATCGCTCCATCTGCCCAAGAACCACACCACACAGTCGTTTTTAGTAAATGCATTTTACGCTACCGGATTATTCGAAGATTTTTCTTTCCCCAAATCCAACAGTTTTGTGAATTAACGAACCCATTCAAGTAAAAGTGGGTTTGGTCTCCACAACCCATTAAGCAACTCAGCAGGCTTCAGTTAGATTTTGTACAAGTGGATCTTTATGCGAAATTTGATTTAAACGAAATTGTCGGAATATCCGTTTGTAAATCGTTCTTCTAGGACTCATAGTGACACTGTGTTGTACAGGAGGGATTTGTTACTCTGTTCGGCAAAACCAATTTTGCTCAGGCGAATTTACCATTCCACAGATTCAATCCCCTAAAACTTTCCCATTAGTCTTCGAGCTGTAGACTGGGTACTTTTTGACACCGTCTAAGTGGCACTATCACCTCTTTAACAAAAACAAAACCAAAAAAGTGATATACTGAACAACCAATGTTAAATTGATCGGAATGATAATAGGTAACAAAAATTATAATAATCGTCCTCCCAACTTCAGAACCTTTAAGGAACACCCTTTAGAAAATGTAACTGACAACTTAAGATGAATTTTCGACTACATTTCTTGACCAAGACGGCTAGAAGACAAAGACAAATAAATAATAAAAAGTCGAAAACAGACTTGAACGCTTATATTGAGATATGTTAGAGGAGTTTCATTTTTGTTACAAATTTTTTTTATTACTTCATTAAAGACCAAAACGATGGAAAAGATGGACTATATTTTAAACCTTCTAACTTTACTGATTTAATACTTCTGCCTGGAATATTAGTATCCAAGTTAAACATGACAAAATACTTAAAACCTTTATTGCTTTGGATAATTTTGCAAAACAAAACTACAGAAGGAATAGACTCAAAACAGCCCAAAAAGTTAAAGTATCTTTTAACCACTAAGAGAAATAGCGCAGGGGACAAATCATTCTAAGGTTCAAATCAAATGTATATTTTAATAAAGCTATTCAAAGCATGCACAATTCTAAAAGAAATCCTAGTTTTGAATAAATAGAAGCCAGAACTTAAAAAAAATCTAATACTCATTCTTAAGCTTGGTAAGGATTCTTCAAATGTTGCTTCGTATCTTTCTGTTAGTCTTTGTCCAACACTTCTTTGTTTGTTGGGGATTTTTTCTTGCAACTATTAAATTTACTTATTGGAGAAATAAAGTTACCACCTTATTATCATTATGGGTTTCAGCACCATCATCCAACCATCAAACAATTGTATACAAAATGATATAAGTTAACTTGATGATGCAATATGACTTAAGGGAAAATACAATAATCAATATTGTTCCGTTTTAAATCGCTTGGCCATATTCTATTTAGACATTTAGAATCATAAACATCAGGTGTATTTGAAGCCTGTTCATTAAGACAGACTTGGAGACGTTCAAAATGCTTGTTGATTTCTTGACGTCTTTCTATTACTGGTATATTGAGATCAATATGTAGGATGTGATTTGAAATATATAATAGATCATTTGTAATCTTCGTCAGTATTTTAGATTGAAATAATCTGAAATTATTTAGGTTGTACTTATTAGAATCCTCTCGTACCTTAATACTATAGGTCCACTATATAAATATAATGCTATAAAGTATAATACTATACGATATATTTCAATTCAATTTACTATCTAACTATAAGTCAAGGTAATTTTCTACTTGAGTCCAAGAGACTTATATGTTTTTAAGGTGATTGAAGGACATTTATAACGTCTGAACATATATTCAAGGCAAGTGCCAAAGTTTCCCACCAGAATATGTTTCAGTAATAGTAGAAACAAAGTAGGGGTAGTGTTAAATAGCGCCATCTTTGGTAGAACATTCGTGGCGTAATCAGCAGCCCCAGTCACACAGCAACAGTGACTTGAGTTAGTAGTTCTGTGTCATTTCCCATAATGTTGAGAATTAAGTACCGAGCTGTGACTGAATTTCCTCTAAAAAAGCTCTTTATCCCAACGATACGAAACAACCTTTAGATGGTGTGTACGGTGAATCCTGTAGTTTGATCCTCTAGCAAAATGAGAGTCAATAGAATGCCGCAGACTAGACGAAAAACGGCCAAGGAAGGCAAAGCTGGTTTAATCAATAAAAATGGCGAAATTAAAAAAAAACTTTTCTTACTAATTTTAAAGAAAACATACAGCTTACTACATAAATTGCGGAACCTTATCAAGTAAAAAAAGAGTGGCATACCGAGTGGAACTTCCAAGATTGCTACGAAGAACTGTGGTTTTCTAAACTGAAGAAATAGTGCAAATAGAATTGGTACTTTAGGCACAGGACTGCTAAAATAAAGGACAAGTTCATCAATACGATATTCATAAACTGCCATGCACCAACAGGAAAAATAGAAGTAATGGCAGACGACATCTTCTACAAAGATCTGGTAGCAACTCATAATGGTGGCATTAAAGGACTACTTCAATGCAAAAATTCCCCGATAAAAAGGCCATAGACCAATTATAGGCCTACATACAGTAATCATAATAACAAAAAAGAAAGAAAACCCAGATTTTGACATAAAAAACATTTATAGCACTCAATTTTCGTAAAAAGAAATACATAGACAAACTTGGGCGTTTTCCCCTATGGGAATATAAATAAACAAATTCTTATTTGACGTGAGAAGTTATCCGGAACGGAGAACACTTCCTAGTTAAAGGGCACAAATGCGTAAGATAGAATAAAATTAACAGCGACGATAAAAATACATTATAACAAAAAACTAAAATAAAATGAGAAACAAGTCAAATTCCAACAAAATATGTTAGCAGCTAAAGAAATTATAAGAGAAAAACAACAAAAATGAAACAGCTGTAAAAAAATATAAGAGAAGGTATTGACAGATTTATATAAAAATACAAACGGAACATATGAATTGAAAAAAATAGAACAAATATATAGAAACCAACAATAGATACATTTTACCTGTAAGTTAAAGAACAAAAGAGAAGGATTTTAAAATAAAATGAGTACATATAAAAGCAAAAAAAAGGTAACATAGTAATGGAAAAAAGGAATACTTTACAAATGGAAGTGGTGTTTTAAATAACTCCTAGAGGAACCAGTACTGTTCAGGTTTAAGCGGACTGTATCTTATTTTTAATTTCAAAGAAAGGAATTTCAATCAAAAGGCCAAAAAGCTGGAAGACAATCATCGTAAAACGTAATTAGGGGGAATCAAGAAAGAGAAGAGAAGGATATGGGCGGAAAAAAGGAGAAGTTACCCCAATCTTTGCTGCGTGGCCGATCGGAAGCGTCTTTCCTGATGTGAGTCCTTCAACTGGTCGTGTCCGAGATTTACAACAACAATTTACAACACAAAAGAAAACTGACCAAGTTTCTCCGTCGGCAAATATCGACTTCCGTGCACGCAATCGGCCTACAACAAACGACCTCCGGGATGTGGAAACTCCTAACACCAATCAAATGCGCTGGCGACCTCTCGGTCAAAACGGTTTCGTACACATAGAAAAATGAAAGCCGGTCCAAAACCATCATGGCTACACCAAAGCGATGTCTCCGCGCAGGCAAACCAACTGCTGCGGTTATCTCTAATTAAACAAAACGCGTACAGAGGAAGCCACAATACGACCGGCCCTATTTTAAAACCCAAATAAAAAAATTGGTGATTGGCCCGAACAACTACGATGATGAACAAAAAGATACAATAACAAAAAAAATGATAGAGTTGTAGTATTACAAGTGAAAAATCTAAAAAATGAAAGAGAGAATTTAGAATCTTAGAAGAAAAGAGCAATACTTAAAGAACGGTCTAGTAAAACACATAGGTGAATAGAGAATACAAATATATTATGAAAAATCTGCATATAATTGGCACAATATGAGTTGAAAGATTAAGATGGCTGAGACACTTAATTTAAATGAAGAACGACAGAAAACCGTAGAGGCGGGGAAACAAGGTCGACCTAGGAAGATCGGGCGAAAACATAGAAGGAAATATAAAGGAACTAAAAGTGAGAAGATAAGAATGGAGAACGGTTACTAAGTAGGACAAGATCCTTCACGTACCGTAGTGCCAAATAAAGAAGAAAAAAGAAGAAGTAGTTTGAGTTTTTATCTGATTAGGTCTGTTACCTTAGAAGAAATATTTTCCTTCTTAATATTTTCTTCTATTTTTAGTGTAGATATCCTAGCTGCATTTGCACTGTATGGTTGTAAATTGACATCAATTTGAAGACTTTCATCAATCCTAAACATGTTCCATTTAGTTATATTGTTAAACAATGAAAAATTTGTTTTTTTAATAATAGCTGTGTTAACCAAAATTATAATAGACGTGTGATATGAGAATAAGTCAGAATTACTCTCAATATCTATATAATTGGTCGACATGACCTTGGTGGCATAAATTCCAGCAAGTCAAGAATTTCGTTGAGATTATTGGACGAGTTAATAGGTTTTTACATGATGTTATATTTTATGCTGGATCTATTGATTGGACACATTTTTGAGCTAATCTAGAAAATTATTTAGAATTATATCGTTTTGCTATAGATTATAATCATATTTAGATGCTGGCGGATACAAGGTATGTCCAGAAAGTAATGATCCCCAAAAAAAAATCGTTTAGTTAAAGATATGTTTGTATACACCTAATATTCTCCAAAATAACATCCTTGAGTATCAATACGCTAAAATCTTCTTTAAAGCATTTATTACAGTAACCTGTATAATTTTGACAGTCCCAAAATGGTGTCCTTGCAAGCTGAATTTGAGCTTACAAAAAAAGGACACATGGATTTTCCTTTGTTCGTCTACCAAAACCTTGATAACCAATTTAAACCAACTTTCCGCATCTGCAAATCCGTAGTGACGATTTCATGCACGCTGATTAGAATCTAAAACCGCTTTCATCTCGGCCACATTGTCGAAAGTGTTTGTAGATGCCTTGCGTGTTGCTCATCTTCGACGTCCTTCTTCCTCCTTTGAACGCTTTGTGTCACCTAAACGCTGGTGCTTCCAATAAAGTATCCTTCCCCTAGACCTTATGTATTATACCAAGAGCCTTAGTTGCGGATTTTTTGAGTTTAACGCAAAACTTCGTCGCGTATCGCTGATTGACACTGCGTTGCATTAGATACATTGCGCGACTCTCCTAAAGCAATTCACACTCTGTAAAGGTTCAACGATAAATTTATTCTTCGCCAAGCATCAAGTCCGAAAATTCCAACCTCTAACCCTTCTCTTTAGACTAGGAAAATTAATTTAATTACTTTTTTTACTGCTGTGGCCGGCTAATTTAAGATGCTTTTTCGTAACATTATTTTTATTTATTATTATCTGGGTGGTCTCTACCGCAAAAGACGCACTTAGCAAGCGCCAAAATATCTTTAGTCTTTTTATATAATGTTGTGGCATGTAATTCTCCATATTTGACCGTTGGATATTGCAAGTTGTTCTGGTCTACATAGAGCATTGGAAGAAATCGTTTTGTAGTTTTGTGTTTTATGTTTGTTATATTCCTAACAGAGCACGTAATAAAAAATCTGAAGAAACCGTAAATGAAACAATAAATAGAATAGAGGAAAGAGAAGACGAGAATGGAATTATTAAAGAAGAACTAGTGACAGCGATAAAAGAAATGAAAAATAGGAAGGCACCTGGCAATGCCAGAATCACAACAGAAAAGATTAAGAACATAGGAGAAAATGGACTACAAATACTACTCAAAATAATTAATAAAGTCTGGCAAGAAGAAAAAATACCCAGAGAATGGGAAATCGGATTAATTTTGCCAATATACAAAAAGGAAGATTCAATGGAATGCCAAAATTACAAAGGTAAAACCCTATGAAACCACTATGAAGATACTTGAAAAAATTATAGAAGTTAGACTAAGGAAAGAAGTAGAATCAAGTTATTACAAGTACAAAGTGGGTTTAGGAAGGGGAAAAGTATGCAGTACCATGTATTCACAATTAAAGAGATTATAAACAGAACTTTAGCAAGATCAAAAACAATTTACCTAGCATTTATGGATATGGAGAAGGCATTTGACCGAGTGCCGAGAGCTAAAATTTGGGAGTGCTTATGAGAGAAAAACATAAATGAGAAATGAATAAGGATCACGAAATGCATGTACAAAGAGACAAGAAATAAGATAATAAGCAAGAATGCAGTCAGAAATTTTTCACACAAATGAAGGAGTCAGACAAGGTGGATGTCTCAGCCCACTATTTTTCATTATCTTCATGAACCATTTAATACGAAGACAAGAACAAAACCCTTGGCTGTAGGATACAGAAAGATGGAGGAGGTTGTTATTCCGAATGTGCATTTGCAGGCGATGTAGCATTAATAGCGGGAAAATTTGCAGGTATGGAACGAAGTATTAAGCCAAGACGGAATGAAGATGAATAAGTTAAAAACTAAAATAATGGTAGTAACAAATGAAAAGGAAAAAGTAAAGATCTAAATGGATAAAGAAAAGATAGAACAAGTAAACAACTTCCGATACCCTTTTTTTAAGTTGGGAGTATTAGGAATCTTCTATATACCCGGGTCTAGGTGTTCGAGCGACCCGAGCATGTTGGATTTAGACCCGAGGGTCCGCCTACCAACTAAACCCATCTACCTCTCACTCTTCGCCCATGTTCCCTGCCCGGAACCGCGTGAGCATTACTTCAGGTGGGGGGCGGTATCTCGTTCTAAATCTTTCTTCTATTTATTTGTCTTATTTGCGTTCTTTATTGTGTGGGTGTTGCTTATCTTCCTTTATCATGTCCATTATTATCTGGGTGCACATTTTGCTTATCTCGTTCCAATTTTCCTCTGTAGTAATCATAATGCTGCATACATTGTCGGGGTTGTTTTCTGTGTCTAGTCTTAGTTCTTTCCATCGTTCGCAGCTGAATGTGACGTGCTCGGCATCTTCTCTCTCGCCACAGAATCTGCAACCGTCTTCGGTTGCCCTCTTGAAGCGCTTCAAGTAGGCCTTGAATTCGCCGTGACCGCTCAGCATCTGCGTGAGAAAGTAGTTTAATTCGCCATGCTTTCTTTCTTTCCAGGGTTTGATTCTTGGGATCAATCTTTTGGTCCATGAGCCGGTGTCGCTATTGTCCCATCGTTCCTGCCAATTTTCCATCATGTTGTACTCATTGGTTATCCTGGTTTCCTTGTTGGCACCATGGTTATACGCCTCTGTCTTGCCATCAGATCTATGGGAGGGATCGCTGCTATCACTTGCAGAGCCGCCGTGGATACCGTGCGATATGCGCAGCTGATCTTGATAAGCGCTGGTCTTTGTACTTTCAGTAGCATCTTTATATTTTTCTGATACTTTAACCCACCTATCCATATTGGTGCTGCGTACAATAGAATGGAGTTTGCGATCGAGTTTAGTGTCTTCCTGCTCGTGGTTCTTGGGCCCTTTAATCTAGGCATTAGTCTTGCCAGCTTTGTTGTTGTTGTTTGGGCTTTTTGGTGGCTAGCTGGATATGCTTAGACCATGATGTGTGAGTATCTAGCGTTACACCTAGATACTTTGTCGCCTTTTGTATGGTTAGCTTTGCTCCTAGCAAGTCTATCTCCTTAATTTTCAGCTCCCTTCTCCCAATTATGGCTGCTACTTCAGTTTTCTGCGGTGCTAGTTGCATTTCGTGTTCGTTCATCCATCTGTTGACTTTTTCAAGTACGGTCGCCATCTTATTTCTCAAATTTAGTTCCTTTCTGCCCGTAATTATCGCGACCAAGTCGTCCTCGAATGCTATAGTTTTAGCCTGGGGGTAGCGTTATATCTTGCATATCGTGTCATATAATATATTCCACAGTATGGCTCCTAAAACTGACTTCTGTGGTACACCGCATATTATTTGGTATTTATTCTTTCTGTACCTTATTTCCCTGTTTTTTAGATAACTTTTAATGATGTTTATGAGATGTCCGGGTGTCTCACGGTCCGTTAGGCTTTTGATTATCTTTACCCACGATGCGGTGTTAAACGCATTTTTGACGTCTGGTCCGACAGCTTTGTTGCTTTTTAGTTTCTTGGTTGCAACATTAATTTCATCCACTGTGAAAGGAATTACTGCGTCATTTGGGGTATCTTGCTCCCAGTTGTTGAGGCTCCTAGTTAGAAACAAGTCGTTTATTATTCTGATATATTCTGTTGGTTTCGTTGGGGATGGCAAATACCTCCCGAATTTCTCAGTGACGATTCTGTAACCGTTACCCCATACGTTGTCGTCCACCTCGTCCAGGATATTTTGCCATATTATCTGTTTGGCTGCTTTATTTTTCTTTGTAGCTTTTTCTGTGTTTGCAGTAGACCTTGTGATTTTCGTTGGTAATGTCCGGTGGCGCCTTATGTTTTAAGCGTGTCCATATTTTTCTAGCTTCTATGCATTTTTTCCTTCTTTTGGGCACATCGCTCCCCCACCAATATACTGCGTTCCTGTATTGGGGCCTGTGCGTTTTGAGAATTTTATCACAACACATGGTGATAATATCTTTCAATTCTTCTGGGCTTGGACAATCTGGCGCGTTTCTAAAGGCTGTCTTTAATTTATTCTGGAGTAATTGTTCCTTTTGTGGATTGTAGGTCCAACCGGTCGTTTCGGTTATTTCTGCTGGTGTTTCTTTGTCGATTTTAAAATATAGCTTAGGTCACTTAGCGTTTCATCGTCTAGGACCTTCCATGTGATCACTTTGTCTGCCAGATTGTGGCTCACAAAAGTAACATCGATGACGCTGCTAGCAAGCCCCCTTTCGAGTGTCGGTACGTTCTTCTCGTTGATAGCGATGAGGTCGTTTTATGCTGCCCATTCTACCAGGTATTGCCCTCTGACATCGTTTAGCTGCGAACCCCATGTGTGGCTTTTGGCGTTGAAGTCCCCCCCAACAATTAGTTTAACGCCCGGTTCACTTGCCTTGATTACCCTAATGCTTTCTGTTAGGTGATCGAGGTACTCCAAATATGTGTCGAAAGTTATATTTGGGGATATGTAGCATGAAAATATATAGCATCCCTCTATTCTACCCCAGACCATTCCATCGCCTTTACCCACGTGTGTTGTCGCTTTGCTTGTACATGCGATTGCGGTATCGCTACGATTATCCATGATCCAACCGGTGCGGTTGTTTATGTATTTTTTGTTTGGTTCCGCTACTAATGTTATATCAGCTTTAACACTATTTTTTATGTGGCTTATGGCGTCGTGGGCCGCCCTGCACCTGTTTGCGTTTATCTGTAAAAACTTAGACATTAATATCGGTTTTATCGGGTGTGCTATTTATGTTTCGATTTCTCGCGACGTTGCTACCATTGCCCGTTACATTTGTCGCTTTGCTTTGTTTTTTGGGTGTTATTTGATATCCCTTCCCTTCTACTTCTGTTCTTGAATTATGGTGTTTTGGCCCTCTGTTATCGTTGGGCTCTTTCCTGCTACTTGAACGTTGATTATTGATGTTGCTGCTGTTTCCGTGGATAGACTTTCTGTTGCACGGTGTCTTGTCTGGTTTTTCTTTGGTTGTTTCTTGCGTAATTTAGCGCTTGTTGGAAAGCTACGCAATTTATAGTTCCTGCTGAGTGTCCCTCTTCGTAGCAGATCGGACAGGCTGGACTATTTGGGAAGGATAAACCTGTGTGTTTTCCTTGGCCACATTTGCAGCAGTTGTTACTCCTGTTGGGTCCGTTGAAGCTGTTCTATGTATGGCCATAGTCCCAGCATCTGAAGCATCTGTTCAAGTCAACTCTTTTTTGGAATGTACATTCCACCATACCAATCCTGGTTGACCTCAAATTTAATAGTTTTTGCGTACTTGCCTTGGATGCACGTACGCTTATGGTGACGGTGTCTCTAGTTCCAGGTCTAATGGCGCTTAGTGACCAGCTTCCTGTCTCTAATATATGTTATTTCGGTGTTCCTTGTTCTATCGACGTTTCTTACTTTTAGATTGGTGTCCTTTTTGATGGCGTTTTCAAGTGCTTTAATTTTGTTGGTTTCCTTTTTGCATATTAGAAGTAGTTTTCCCTTCTTGGTGCTACGAATCGTTTTTACTACGTCGCTAGCACCTTCCCCTTTTGTTTTCTTTGATGCTGTGGAGTAATTCTCTGCAGTTTTTCCCCTGGCCTTCCACTATTACAGCGTAGGAATCCCTAGATTGCACACGTTCGTTTTTCTTCGGGTCGTTGGAACATATGACTATTCTCTGCTTAGTATTTTTGAATAGGCACTGGACCATCTTCATGAGTCTATCATCTTTTATGCCATCTACTGTGTGTAGAGCAATGTGGTTTGCTTGTTTTACTTCGTTTCTTAGTTTTCTTAATTTGACCCATATGTCTTTTTCGTCGTTTTTATATGTGATTTTGACTATTTGCCTCATGCTTGTTGCTGCGCCTCGAATTGAGCTTGTTTGTTCTGGAGTAACAAACTCGTCGGGTAGGGCGAGTAACTCGGGGGTATCTGTCCTTGTACGACTTGGCCAAGTTCTTGCTTATGGTTACATCATCAGCTTCTACCATCACTACTTTAACCACCTCGTCGTTATTATTGGCTGAATGACCTTGTGTCATTTCAACATTGTTGTAGATTTCGTTGTCCCATTTTAATTCTGCAATTTCAGACCATGTCTCAGCTATCTATCCCTGCTAGTATCCGTATCATTTTGTAACCTAGCAGTTGGGTTTCCAGTGCATCCAGTTGCTCTTGTCTTCTGATTATCTTCTCCCATTCCTTCTGTATTTTCTCTTTCTCACTCCGAATTTCTTTATTGTTAGGTTTGTCGTTGTAAGGTTGTGGTCTCTATCCAATCTTTTTGTTGGACTGGTTTGTACGTCAGCTTCCTGCCTAGGCACCGTGGTAGTTTCCCACCTATTGTCTTCCAGCCTATTTAGAGCAGCGTAGCTCCTCTGTAATCTAGATGCTAACTCTTTAATGCCCTTTTGGGTTTTCGGGTGCTCTCTCACTCGCTCTGTCATTTTGGTTGTTATTTTGGCGATTCCGTCAATTGCTTTTATTAGCGAGGAGGCTATTGGGTTTTCGATTTTGTTGATGATTGCTTCCGTCGCTTTGCTAGGTGGTAGGTCATCAGCTTTACTTCTTCTGAGCTCGCTCAGATCGTTCAGTCTACCTTATTTGTCTGTTGCTATCAGTCTATCTTCGTTATCGTTGGTTATCGTATCTTTGTTTCCAGTATTGCTTTTGTATCTAATTTCCAATACCTGGGAGTAACTATAGAAGAAACAGGAGAACAAAGTATAGAGGTGAATAGAAGAATAGAGTCAGCCAACAAAGTGTATCATGCACTGAGTAAAAGCCTTATAAATAAAAAACAAATATCTAGAGGCACGAAGATGAATGTGTACAAGACAGTATTCAGACCAATTCTTACCTTCGGATGCGAGTCATGGGTGCTAACTGACCAAGATAGAAGTAAGCTAAGGGCAGTTGAGATGAAATATCTGAGAAGAGTAAAAGGTATAACCAAGCTTGATAGAATTAGAAATGAAGCAATTAGAGAAGAACTAAATATTGAACCTGTAGAAGACTTTATTGAAAAAAGACAACTGGGATGATGGGGACACCTACAAAGAATGGGGAAAAAAGCACAGACACGGATGATCTAAGAATCCAAAGCAATAGGTACAAGAAAGAGAGGAAGACCAAAACAAACTTGGAATGATGCAATTGAAAAAGTACTGAAGAAGAAGGGAAAATCGTGGACAGAGGCCAAAAGGTTAACAGTAGATAGAAACAAGTGGAAAAATTTATATCGAACTGCAGGAGTTATTGTGTTTATGTGACAGCAATCTTTAGTGAAATATAGAGACTGTGAAATTCTATTGTGACAAAATTTAAGTGTAACCTTACACCCTTATTGGTAGATAGGTTTTTTCAGTTTTTAAAATGCTTTTTTAAAGTTTGCTTTATTTCTGCAATATGTTATAATTCTTTTATTTATTTTCATATGGGATGGCTTAGATAATTGGACTTATAGATTTTGTGCTGAATCATTAGTTGTATCATTGTTACTACCTGCTAGGGCTGAATCTATTTTTTGTTGTGGAATTTGAGTTTGTAATCTTGTTTTTTTTTCTTCTTCTTTTAATCTTAGGAATATGTTATTTTTTTATTTTTATCATAGTACTTTTAGATTAACTTTGTTCCCCATATGATTTATAGTTAACTATGGAACTGACTCATCATCATCACCATCATCATCAGCCTCTTATTATCCACCGTTGAATAAAGGCCTCTTCAAGTTTGTTCCATGCGTCTCTTTCTCTTGCGGTTTGAATCCAGTTTTTACCCGCCGTTTGTTTGATGTCATCCGTCCATCTTTTCTGTGGTCTTCCCCTGCTCCGCGTTGTAAGTCTTGGTCTCCATTGGATTATCTTTGTGTCCCATCGGTTTGGCTCCTGCCGTGCCACGTGTCCAGCCCATTTCCATTTCATTTTTAGTATTCTTGAGATTATATCCGTCACCTTGGTTCTCCTTCTGATCTCTTCGTGATTGATTCTTTCTCTGAGACTGACGCCGATCATAGCTCTCTCCATATCCCTTTGAGTAGTTCTAAGTCTTACCATACTTTTTCTCGTCAATGTCATTGTCTCCAGGCCATATGTTGCAACTGGAAGCACACAGGTGTCGTAAACCTTTCTCTTCAGGTTTGTTGGTATATCGGTGTTTTTCATTATATGACTGAGTTTTCCAAAGGCAGCCCAACTCTGGCTTATCCGGCGTGAGATTTCTGCGGTCTGATTTTCTTTCCCGATCCTGAATTTGTGCCCCAAGTATATGTATTTCTTGACTACCTCAGGATTGTTGTTACCTACGTTGATACTCTCTTCGACTGGGCCCATTACTTTCGTTTTTTGGACATTCATTTTCAGGCCTACGTGTTCTGATGTTTTGAGGAGCTCATTTAGCATGTCTTTGAGTTGTTCTAGGTCATCGATAATTAGGACAAGATCGTCCGCAAATCGAAGATTGCTTAGGTATGTTCCATCTACATTTAGTCCCTTTCGCTTCCATTCAAGGTTTTTGAATATATCCTCCAAGACGAGAGTAAACAGTTTTGGCGAAATAGTACCGCCCTGGCGCACGTCTCTCTTGACTTTAATTTGATTTGTTGTTAGTTCATCATTAATTTTTACTTTTATGGTGGAATTTTCGTATATATATTTCAGTAGGTCTGAATACCTTGTGTCTATTCGGGCGTTGTCCAGTGATTTTAAGATTGCCGGAATTTCAATGGAATCAAATGCCTTATGGAAGTCTATAAATGCAAGATAGATGGGCATGTTGTAATCTGTGGTTTTTTCGATGAGGGATCTGAGCGTTTGTAAGTGATTATTAGTGCCATAGTTTCTTCGGAAGCCCGCCTGCTCTACCGGCTGGTAAAAATCCAATTTAGTTGTTAGGCGGTTTGTAACGATCTTGGTCAGCAGTTTGTAGAGATGTGATAGGAGGCTAATAGGGCGGTAGTTCTCCAAGTCTCCGCTATTGCCCTTCTTAAATAGTAAGATGACTTCCGCACATTGCCAAGCAGTTGGAATCTTCGCTTCATAGAGACATTTGTTTAACAGAGCGCGGACTGATTGTAGTAAAGGCTCGCCGCCCATTTTCAGCATTTCGATGGTAATGCGGTCTTCCCCTGGTCATTTCCCATTTTTCATTTGCCGCAAGGCTGCTTTGAGTTCCCCGTTGTTAATTTCGGGAATTTCTTCAGATCCTACATTCATAATATGTTGTTGTTGATATTTTTCTTGTGAATAAGTGTTGTATAAGAATTTGTAGAAGTTTTCGACGGACTCGATTATATCTTGTTTATTTCTCATCACTGTTCCTTCGGAGTTTTTCATTTTATATATTTTCGCTCTTCCTCTGGCCATTTTCGATCTCAGGACTTTCATGTTTGTATTATCTTCAATCACTGATTGAATCATTTTTGTATTGTATGCTCTTAGGTCTTTACCTATATGTTTGTTTATGTCCTTATTTAGTTGCTAACTCATGCTTAGCTTAAAATGATTATAACTGTATAATGTTAATACTTAAAGATTTCTGAATTTCTTTACAAGAAATAGGCTTTTATTCAACATCTAAAATAAAAAGGCACGTTATTTATATATATAAGTATTAGCCATTGTTAAATTTTGAGAAACTTAAATTTAGACATCTTTGAATAAGCGGAAGCAAGCATGTACGCCATCTACCTAAACAAGTAGTAACCGAATTAAACGACGTTTTGTTAGTACAAAAGGTGTGGTAATACGTCCTAGCCAAGCGCTTCCAAAACACTTTTAACCAGTTTTGCAACATGTGGCCCTGTGTTTTCTTGTCGAAAGACCACTTTGTCACATCTTTTGGAGAATTTTGGACAATTATCTTTGAATGCTCAGTTCAAGTTGCTTAAATGTCGTTAGCAAATGTTATTAGTAATCGTTTAACTCGATTTTAACAACTTAAAGTACGTTAAATTTTTCTAATCCCACATCGTACTGAGCACTTCCTTCTTTCCATGTTTGGTCTAACAATAAGTTGCAAGTTAATTTTTTGCTCTAAAGTCCATTCCCGATCAATATAAAACATCCTCTTTATCTAGTCTGCCAAGTAGAAGTTTTCACATAATTTTTCGCTTTTTGAAGTTTTTGGTTTCAATTCATATGCTACCTATTTTACTTTCTTATAAATTTTTGCATAATTTTTAAACCTTAAAAAATCTTGGATCATGCATTCTGTTCTTGAGTCTGACATGAATCTTTGCCCACTAGTCCCTGTTATTTTTCGCCCTCAAGCTTTTCCGGGCGACTTAAGCTTCTTTATTCTACACCTCAAAATCACTCTTGGCATTTTCGTTCTGTTAAAGCATTGGATGAAATTCGCCAACAGTTCTTGAAAATGACGCTTATTTGGCTGAAATTTTAACGATAATGTTGCTATTATAAATGCAATCTTTTATATACTGAATATTGATGGCAGGTCAAAACTAGAAATTTATGGTGAGCACAGGTATTAGGACTTACGCGTGCTCAAGCTACAGCTTGTCGGTAGAGGGCAGAATCTTTTCAATACTGATATGTTTTAAGAGAGTTTTGTGGGTGCGTTTCTCCAATTAAGGATTTTGAATTTTAAATTGTCCACTTACAGGTAACCAGTTGTCAATAATTGTCATAAACTGTGCCGGCTGAATATTGAAATTGTTGCTTGCCAATATTTCTAAAATTTATTATTTACCGTCTTTATATTCCGGCAAGCTTGATTACCATAGAACTATTTATAATTAGTCAACTTTTTTCTAAGTGCTTTTTTATCACACGATTATTATGAACTTGATTTTATTATTCACTTACCTGTAGACCCTGCACTCGACATATTTAGTCATCATAAACGATTAGCCGGAATGAACAATTAAATATGATCTCAGAAGTTACAGGGTGCGAGATAATTACCCAGACATAGGTTTTGTACCGGCATTCTCTTATTCAAAAGCAATATCAACCAAACTATAACAGTAGTACGTTATCGGCCTTATAATAACATAACAATAACTAGTTCTCGAATCGATTTCCATTTGCACGGAAAAGACAGCCAAGTCTTTTGAAAATGGCATTGAGGGTGGCACGCATATACTCGATGGAAAGTTTGTTTTAGGCCTCGAGAAGAAATCGCTTTAGAGGGTCCACAGATGAGTGGGGAGTAGCGCAGACCTTCCTTTCCAACTCCGCACAGACAGAGAAGTCTATTGGATTGCAGCGATAAAGTCTGGAGCGAGATCCAAAGTGTTTGAAAGTCTAGGTAAAGCAGATGGACCCTAGAATGCCCTTCTTGTACACTCCCGTATTGATCTTGATGCCCTGATCAATGAAAACGAGATGGATTTTTCTATCAGAAACGATACCTTCGAAAACTATGACGTATGCAGAATGGTTCTTCCTTTGGCTCTGAGTATGCCAATGCATACTCAGAAGATCGAGCAACTATCTTGGTGTTTTTACTATTCTTTTAGCCCGTCCAGACGATATTATGCCAACGTGCTGAATAGAATCGGGTTAGCAAATCCTTGACCAATTTCTTTCTAGTTTTCTGGTCCTTAATTGTACGATGAGGATAAAATCCCAGGTAGGTCATTAAAGGTTCCTCTTAAATCTTCAGCTTCTTGTATCGTTTGATGGTATCATGAATGGTTGATGTCTGCAGGGCGAGCACCCGACTTGTACAACTCGATAATCGCCGATCTTTATTTGCTGTCGGTGTCATTACCTCAAAAAAAGAAAACAATATAAAAACATAAAAACAAGGTAAAAGGTAGAGAAAAAGGCCACAAAAACGCATGTTGCATTGCCAGTCGATAATGTTTATGTGCTGAAACAAACTAGAACACATTTATCCGAGTAATTATCTCGTACTGTGCAGAACTACTACTTAACTGCTTTTCGACGAGGTTTAGCATCTATAAAATTAAACTATACCTACCATTCCCGTTTTTTTTAAAGTAGTATGATACTCAAATAACAGTATTTTTAATGGAGCACGATAAAACTTATTTTTATTTAGTAGGAATTTGATCTGACTTAGGTCAAGAAAGTAATAATAAAGACATACTAAAGAATACTAAAGAATAAAGAAAATTATAAAAGCAAAAAACAAAAGTAGAGAAATATTAGGGAGCAAAATATAGTGGATAGATTTCGAACAAATTACAGAAAAATACTAAATACTAGCAAATAACAGCAGAATAGAGACTTGACTAATCGAAGAGCAACAAAAATTACTCAGCTCTTATTAAGAGCGTCTAAAAAGATACTACAAATAAAAACGCAAAAAAAAATTAAACAAAATTACACATAACCTATAGAAGAGAAGCAACTACAAAACGATCAAATAAATAACGAGGCTGGCAATTTTTCACCCGTTTTTACTCAAATTTTTGCAAGGTGCGAACGTAAAACAATTTGTTTACAAATTATAACAGTGGGAAGAGTCCGTGCGGTAACCTTACGAAAGTAAGATATGCAAAACGAGCCTAGAGACAGGCAACCAAATTTACGCTCAGAGTTCAGCCACACCACATTTTATATCAGCCATCTTTGTTTACTTTCGGTTCAAATGTATAGTAGACGTAGAAAGAATAGAACTAAACAAACAATTAAGAAGAATATAAGGACATATATGAGAGGAATACAAAAACTTAAAAGTTGAATAAACTAGAAAAAAATAGATTAAAAATATCATAAAGAAAATTAACGAAGGGAAGTATCAAGCTAATTGACGGCAATAAGAAGAAAATAACGCAAGTATGCAAATTGTAGAAACTATAGAAAAATACTACACAGCATTATATGAAGCTTAAGTACAGTCACCAGTAGAAAAAACGGAAAAACTATAACAAAAAGTAAGATCAAAAGTAATTTTTGAAATAATAAGTGAAAATTATTAAACGCATACTTAATAAAAAAAGCTCTACAAGAAACAACTATTATAATGGAAATAACAAAAAATATGGTGGATAAGTCGTACTACAACTAAACAGGCTTTGTAACAAATACTATTATTTAAAAAAGACAGCATTAATTAACAAAGTGGAAACCCATCAGTTTGCTATCAGCAAAGAGGCTGGATTCAGAAAAGATTCGAGTACCTCGTACCATCTGCAAATAATAAAAATATAATAGAAAAGACAAACAAGTATAAGGTACCATTATGGGTAGCAGTAGTCGATTACAAGAAATTTTTCCACGTTATAGTAATATGGGCACTATTAAATGCTTTAAGCAATAACCGAATAGATAATAGGTATACAATGCGAATAAAAATAAGAGCATAAACAAAAGCAAACGTAGAGTTTGCCAAGAAGACTTAATCTCTCTCACACCCTTCACTAAAGTATTAGAAAATGTTTTTAAAAAGCAAAAATGGAAAACAAAAGGCATTACGACAGACAGTAAGCAACTTAACCATCTGAAATAGCAAATGATTGCGGAAGATTCTCAATTAACTCAATGGGAAAACAAATAAAACTCAAATAAAACAAAGTAGAGCAGAATCGCAACTAACAAATTTTAATACAAGAGGAAACAATTGAAAAAGTTGAATATTCATACGTCTAAGATAAATAATTGAACTCTTTAAGACTAATTTAAAGGCACATAAACAAGTTCATATTAGTTTTGCTGTTAAACATTGAAGGTTTTGGGGTTAACAGTTGTGCCAGGTATAACTGTAACAGTGGTATGAATTGGGAATACTATATACCATTAGTGACAAAAAATTTTAGCAAGTCAAGGATTTTATTAGAATTTTCTAACCAATTTATCCCTAAGTATTGGTAGTTAGCTTTTTGCATGATATTATGTAGTTATCTTCCTTTAAATATAACTAGTTCTTCTGTGAGCACCTTTGCTTCGAGTGGTGAACAAAAAAATTAATATCAGATTGTTTTGTAAAACTTTTTGAACTTACTTTGAGTGGGTAGGTTGAATCGTTTAAACAATATATTTTCAAGTTGATGATTGACGCTTCATATCTTGTAAACTATATTACGTGTCATGAATTTTCCATCTGATTTCTTTTGACTAAATATCACTAAATTTTCTGGAGATGTTACTCGGGAAAGAGCTACATAAAGCTGTCCAAGTGTGAAAACTTCATTTTCCAAATACAAAGCGACTTTATTCAGTGCCTGGCCCTGACTTTTATTTATCGTCATCGCATAAGCTGGTCTTATAGGAAATTGTCTTCTTGTCAAATTGAATGGCCACACATTATTGCTTGGATGTAAATTCATTCGGTGGAGGAAAAACATTTGAGATGATTTCTGCTTCAATCATACGACTTTTGAATGATTTACAGATGAGTTTAGAACCATTGCATAATCCAAGTGATGGATTAATATTCCTCAGAAGCATTATAGGTGTTCCAATTTTAAGTGTGAGTCGATGGGGAGGTAATCCACTGAGATTTAAACTATTTAGATATTCGGTTGGGTAGAGATGAATATGGTTTGTATCGCTTATTGAATCAGCGCTAAGATATTCCATAGTTTGACCTGTTATTCTTGCAATTATAGCTGAATTTATCCGATCAACATCTTCATTCCTGGTTGCCAATATAGTCCAATCATTGATTTCTTCTCGGATTTCTTGAAGAAAATCATTGAACTCGTTCAAATCTCGGCATAGATTTGAAGGTAATTCGATCATGCCATCAGTATTTGGCTCAGTTCCATTTCCAATCCTTAGCAAATACTCAGTAAATCGTCTATTTTCATCTGATGATCCTTCGACTCTCATATTTATTGTCAAATTTCTCACGTTAATAGAACGCCAAATTTTTGAACGTTTAATGCACGCATTAATCACATCATAATCACATCCATTTTTAACAACAGGTAATATTTGTCTGAAATCTCCGCCAAACACTATAACTTTTCCTCCAAAAGGTGAGTCAATTTTGGTAATATCTCTAAGGGTCCGGTCGACAGCTTCAAACACATATCTGTTCTTTACAGGGGCCTCATCCCATAGGATTAGTTCTGCACGCCTAATAAGTGTTGCAAGATCCGATTGAGCGCCAATAAAGCAACTTGAGCATTCATTGATATCAATTGGAATCTTCAATCTTGAGTAAGCTGTTCTTCCTTTCTTTAGCAGAAGTGCAGCTAAACCTGTCGATGCCAAAGCGATTGCTATTTTTCCTTTAGACCTCAAGGAAGAAAGCAGGAGATTATAAACGAAGGTTTTGCCTGTTCCTCCTGGTTCATCAAGAAAGAATAATTTGTGACGTTTATTCGATACACAATCTATTACTTCGTCATAGAATGACTTTTGGTCCGAATTTAGTCGACAGCTGTTTTGTTCAACGAAAATTTCTAGCGCTTGTTGATCATCATCATATTCTTCAGCCAATAGTCTGTTGAGGTCGTCAATTCTTTCAGTCAATTGAGGCATCGATTGGAAGGAACTCAAGGCGAAACCACTTGATGATAATAAATCATCGACTTCAGTCGATGCAACGTTAATAACTTGTTGGCGTAGGATATCACTTAATTCATTTAGATCGTTGATTGTTTCACTAACTCTTCTCACTAAGTCATGTGTTAAGTCAAATGTATACTTATCCCATAGTTCACCTGGATTTCTTGGGCTACAATACATTAATATATTTGCAAATAATCGCCTCATTTGCTTGGGATTTTGGTAAACACTTGATTCTTCTAGAAGTTGGTCCCATTCACTATCACTTTCTAGCAAACCCATTGCCTCACAGGTTTGCTTGAATGTCTCATATGTAGTTCCATTAATTGTTCTCATCTCTTCGAAGCCTTTGATTCCTCGTCTTTGCGTCAAAAGAAGACGCAAGTAATACTTTTCACCTTCACTCGGATTCGCTAAATACATTCTACCAATAGTTTTAAATCTCATATTATTTACTCGTGGTTGCCAATGAGAAGTTTTTGTGATTGTGAAGTGAGTTGGAAATTCTGTATACAACAGATGACGACCGACATCAGAATTTCTGTTGAAATCAAACCAAGCCATAAGTTTTGTCTTCTTTGTGTTTCTCAACAAATCATTTGGGTTATCATTAACCGAAAAGCTTGTCAATTGTCTATCAGGCAAGTGTAATTCTAAGCGGTAAACACTTGGTTGATTGTCATGAAGTCCAAAACCAAATATACGAAAACAACTTTCACACGAAGAGATCCATCTAGCGTCAAGATATGTTTTATTTCATCATTACCGATTTCCATATTAGCTTTATCAAAACCTTTATGAATGTATTTGTATAAATATTTAACGCATCGTACAGAAGAGCATATTTCGACATTAATATGTGGTTGTATTTAGTACATAACCAAAGATTATGTGGAACTATCCATTGGTTGTCGACTTGTATTTCATTATTACCATCTCTCTTAACAGTTACTGTCCGTCCATCATTTCGTCGACGATACTCAGGATAACCATCTTCTGGTATGGTTGTATGCTCACAATACCTCTTGGGAAAGCCTTTAGAACACTTTCCATTTTTCATGCAAGGTGATCTTGGGTTAAGATCACCACACGGTCCATGGCAAAGGTTTTAGAAACAGTTTCATATGCTAACGGGTATAGACTCTGATCCGGAATCTCAGCGTTCACTACACAATCAAAATCTTCAATTGTTCTTAGTTTGTCTTCAGGATTAAGTATGATTAAGAGATGACAATGCGGCAGACCTCTCTTCTGGAACTCTATTGTGTAAACATATGCTGCCACACGACCAAAAATTGCCTTTGTGATAATATCTTCCTTAAGTCGTTTCAATTTTTCATTGAATACTCTGACGATTATATCAGGTCTATCATTTGTTTTCTGATTTTTCAAAAGCTCGCTCGTTATTTCTGGCCAATTCGGGTTACAGGTGAAAGTTATGAAGAGATCGGGTTTTCCATAATCTCTCACAATAGACATTGCGTCCTGATACTTCTGTATCATGAATCGTGGTGAACCGACAAAAGTTGATGGTAAAATTATTCTCCGACCAATATTTTCCAGTGAAACATCATTGGTAATAGCATCAACTAATCCATGGTACACTTCAGAACGAATCTCTTTTTGATGACTCCTCAAGTATTTAAGTCGGGACTGTTCGATTCTTGCGTAAATGTCTACTACCCATTGTAGGTATAGTCTTCCTCCTCTGTGTATACTGATATTTGGTGATTTAAAATACAGCTGTTGTTTGTAAAAATCCATGAGTGTTATTGATTTATTATCAGATGTTTTCATATCTATTTGCCAACCGTATTCACCGGTGGGAAACAGGAGAACATATGAAAAGCTATCATATGCTCTATGAGTTTCACATATTCTAATCAAATTATTAGATCTCTTCTAAATTATAATATCTCTGCGATCACCGATGTCATCGCTAGGTAATATTGCCGCTACATTTGAACTTGTTGGTCCGCGGATCAGGGCCTTTTTCCAATATCCCCAATGTCAAATCAGTAGGATTTTCATTACACTCAAGTGCCGATTTAAAGGTTTTTATCCATGTGTTATATTTTCGTAGAACTTGTTGTAATCTTTGAACTAGTTGGTGATTACGGTTAACCATGAATTGCATTCGGTTATTCAATTCATTCTCGGTATCATAAAAGTACAGTTGAAGAAAAGATGGCTGTTGTCCATCTGGAGGTAAAAGAGATCCAATCAAATGATACATCTCTCCATGAATACGATAAGTAAAAACTCCTGTCCTTTCGACTAATAACGATTCGTCGACTTTGGCTCCACACGAAGTGAAGGATAATAAAGAGTTATATGCTCTTATATTATTTCTGAACTCTTGACTCAAACTGTCATCTCCATCAAATAGCTGAAGGAGTTCTGGGGTACGTGTGAGGTCTCCCATCTGTGGTAGCACTTGTTTACCATCAGAACAACATTGTTTGAAATGAGGTGAACTGATTGATCCAGAGGTCTTTTCGTATAACCAAAACTTAGCACTGCAATGTTGACACAATTTATCCATACGTTCCATTTGATCTCTTTGTGGTATATCACCACATCGCGCTCTGAATAGATTAGCTGTTTGACTATGTCTCCAAACTTGTTGTGTTTCATTTCGATTTTCAATCTGTTGACATGTTCTGTTTTCAACTCTTCTTGGATTTACATTTTCTATCTGTTCAGATGTCATATTATCGACTCTTCTTCTTTCATTGATCTGTTCTACCTGTTCCGATGTCATATTATCGACTCTTCTTCTTTCATTGATCTGTTCTACCTGCTCGGATGTAATATTATCAACTCTTCTTCTTTCATTGATCTGTTCTATCTGTTCTGTTGACATATTAGCTACTCTTCTGCTTTTATTATGTGCCTCATTTTGTTCTGCGGTACGTTTATTTTTATTATACTGACGGAAGTACGCTCTCCTATCGCTCATTCTTTCAATTTAATTAAATTGTTTGCCAGACTGTTATCACTTTTACTATATATTCGCTTGCCAGTATCCGACTATCACTACCTTTTTCAATTTTTTAACTAAAAAGTAAAAACTAATTAAAACTAATGAAAGAAAAAAGTTACAATACTTGATGTCGGATGTGATTAATCTTCGCCCCGATGTCCAGACTTCGCCTTGAAATCAATGGGGATGTGATATAAGTGATAGACTGTTCGGTGATTATGGTGTGGTCACTGATAGTCTTAATCGCAGAACTGTTAGCGATTAAAGTATTTTAAAAAACTTTTTTGTCGAACAAAATCTTAAGATTAAAATCTGATCCAAACAAACAATTAAATAAATATTGTGGTAATAATCAAAACACCACTTCTTCTTCTTGAGTAAGGATCTGTTGATATCTATCTTAAGATGACATTTATTTAGTTCATAACAGCATTTTGTTCACAATTAATGCATGTTTGACATAATTAGACACTACTTTATTACTCGTGGTATTTGTCTCTCGACGTTAAAACTGATGATAATATAAAATATAATAAGCAATCGATTTTATAATTACATGCTTTTGTAATTGATTTGATGTGTGTAGTATTGATCATTTATTAACCATGTTTGAGCCCCTTCGCATAGTAGTTTTTAAAAATAAAAACACGACTAAAAAGCTCTGTTTGACATAATTGACGTACGCCGTTGCTATGACAACGCATTTACGTATACCCAGATAGAGTTGACCTTTGACCTTTGACCTTTGACCTGTGTGACAGCACTCATAATTTTTTTTATGTATAAGTGCTTTATTACCCCCTCTCAAACGAAAATTTTCCATCGCTTGCGGTTCCAGAAATATATTACCTCGGTCGCGCCTGTCGCCGGGCCGAAATTTGTCCTTCGGAGGCGCTCGGGTCGGCACGGAAAGGCACGAACGATTTGACCTTTGACCTGTGTGACAGCAGCAGCAGCAGCAGCACTCATAATTTTTTTTATATATATAATTAATCTGTTGCTATTAAAATTATGACCAAAATGTTCTAAAGTTATTTTTTGTGAGCTTTTTGACAACACACTCATAATAGAGTGATCTGGGTAGATAATTTATTTACTTGGACTAATGGTGCTTTTACAAAATGTTCTTTGCATGAACAGTTTATCTGGATAACAAATAGAACAGCTTAGAATTTTCATGCAGGTTTTGTTTGTAAAATGTCTTTCTGTCAGTATGAAAATGTCACTGATATTTATTTTTAGAAGTATTTCCATTTTAAGTTCTTTTTTAATATGTGTATTTGTAATATCTTATTTTTTTATGAGTTAGTTGGTTAGGCATGTTTCTGAAGTCGCTTAGCAAATTGTTTAGAATTTAGTCAGCGTTTTGCTGCAGATTCTCGTATTTAGATACACAGTATGTCTCAAAAGTCTACGTCGTTGGAAAAATTACTTAAAGAAACTACAACAAGCATTGAAGCCCTTCAAATTGCAACTAATTAACAAAAATGGGATTAGACCAAATTGTTCTCAAAATATTGTACTTTACTCTTGGTGATCGCAGCCAACTTTTTCAAGAAGCTTCGGGTTTTTCAAAAATTCATTGTCTTGGCAATTCTTTCAAATTTTTGAAATTCTCCGAGGATCCTTATCTAGGCTAGTAGGCAATGTCTTTAATTAGACCCTGTAATGAATAATCATGAGAGTTCAAATCGGGTGAATAGGCTAGCTAATGAATACTTGATCTTCTCCTTGCCACCGCGTTCAAAGATATGGCATTTGGCCCAAAGACTCTTAAGATGGCGTTCTTATTTCTTCAGTTTGATCGAATTAGACTCTATCTTGCGTAAACCAAATTCTAATTCCGACTTAGATGGCTGACTCAAAATGTTATCTTTATGTATATATGACCAATGATTATACCGGTCAGAAAACATGCTTTAACAATGCTGATGGCATACTAAACTGTAATCCGCTCCGAATATTGGGTACGCACTGCTGTGGCTTCCGGTTTTTGTGGCCCTCATATATTAATTGTAAATGTTCACAAATTCTTCAATTACTTGTGTCAAAATATTTGCAAATTGATATCTATTGTCAATTAATCTGGTACCAAACGGCTAATAAATTTGTATTTTGTAGGCGAACTGTTCTAAAGATTGTCTAATGATCCGGTGAAGAAGTGTTCTCTTGATTTTGAGTACTTTTTGTGCCTTTTTCATTAATGTAGCGTTTTTGAACTCTTCCTTTGTCACTGTTTGTGGTCTTTATCATCATTACAAACACTTCTTGATCAAACTATAAAATATTAGGGAGCTTAATCGAGCGATCTACAGATTTATGAGATACCTTGTAATATTTTAAAATATTTGTTCCTAAGTATATGTGTTCTCTATGTCTTTTTTGTAACCTTTTGTAGACTTTACCGCTACGATAATTAATTGGGTGATCCTTACCGTATATACCTCACATATTAAGAGTATTTTAACGGTCTTCCTTAAAATTGTGTCGTGAGATTCTCCACATTTGATACATTGGTATGGAAGATTACAATATTATTTGATATGATTATATTGCTATCACCTTATATAATAGAAAAGACTCATTGTTTATAGTCCATCGCCTAAAAATGTTTCTATTGTTTTCACCCGACTAGAAATCTACGTAGATCATTAGACGTGATAGTTGCTTAGCCTATATATTACATTCCTAACTTTGAATCTAATTTATAAATGTATTCTTTTAATGTTTGTTTGGCGTAAACCTTGAATGTATGTGAAATATTTGGAAGGCTTAGAAATTTGTATTTTTTAGTCTGTGCTAAATCATGAGTTGTATCATCAATAATATAATAATTCATAGCTGCTGTGCCTGAAATTTTTTTGTCAAATTTGGATTTAGAAATGTTTTGAAGTTTTTAATCTTTTTTTGAAACTCAAGAACAAGTTGCTATATTAGTTTCTGCTACAGTGCACTCAAATTATTTTTCTCTTTGTATGGTTCATTTGACTAGCAACTCGTGTTATAACTTGTTTCATTAATTGTTGATTAACTGCTTGATTTTAAATCTGTGTATAATGGTAGTACTAAAGCTTTTTTTGCAAAAAATGAGTCTCTATTCAACGTGTAAAGTAAAAGAAAAGTCGTATTTTGAGATTTACTGAGAAACCTAAGTTTGGACATTTTTATATGAGTGGGGGTGCTTCTCTACAAGCATGTATGACATATATCTAAAAAAGTGGTAATCGGATGAAGTGAAATTTCGTGAGTAGGGAGGGTAAAGTAATGTATCCCAGCCAAACGCTTCCAATGTGTTTTTGACCTGTTTTTCAAAATATAACCGTACATTTTCCCCACATTTTGGGGTATTTTAGGCAATTGGCTTTTAATATCCAGTAAAAATTGTTTAATTGTTTTTTATAGGTGTTGCTAGTGTTGCTTAGCTCATAGATCAAAATACATGGAACCTTTCTAATCCTACCAAGTACGAAGAATTGTCTTCTTTCCATTTTGGGGTCGATATTGATGGTTAATCTGAGTTGCAAATTAATTTATTGCGCTTGAGTTTATTAAAATATATCCGCTTTTCATCCCCATTCAGTACAAAACATCCTATAGAATTTTGTATACGTGTTGCAGCAGTTTTCCTTTCTTATAAATCTATGTAGTTCCCATTTGGCTTTCGCAGCGTAAAGATGTTTGGGTCACTCGCTCTGATCGCTAAAAATTCAAGTGCTAACATTATCTCGCGTGATTAACGAAGGCGATAAATAAATAAACTAAAGTGATTTCCATTTATTTATTTATAAAGTTAATAAATTTAAATTTAATTCAATACAACAAACAAATTATCTTGAGTGCGCAGAATGAAATATAACAAAACAATATATTAAGCATTTGTAAATAGCCCGGAAGCTCAATTGATAAACGTTATGAAACATAAAAACACCAGGAGTTCGGGAACAAAACTTAGTGATTAAGATAAAACAATGTTACCGACACCACAACCCACATACGGTATTAACTATAACATGACTCCACCGCAACTGATGCAACAACCGCTACAACAAAAAATGCAACAACCAGCACAACAAACAACGCAACAACCATTCGTAAATCCAATCCCCATGCAGCAAGCACAGCAAATTAACCACCACATGATGCCAATGCAACAATACAGCTACCCAGCATGTTCAACTAACGTCCATCAAATACGCCAACAAACAAAACAGCAGCTAGCACGACAATCAACAAGTACAGCCTACTTAAGTAACAACATTGAAATCGACACCGAAGAATATTCTGTGGAAACAACTGAAAATGAACCGGAAATACCAAACAAGCAGCCTTGTCAGGTTACAAAGAAAAGGAAAAGAAATAAGCGCTCACCGGACTTAACACAGATGAGAAACCCTTTTAAATTTAAGACCCAAAACAGATTTGAATAACTAACACAGCACCCAGAAAATGATTCACTAACCAATGAAACCGATAAAACAGTGACAGATTATGAAGATAAAACAAGAAACCACAAACCACCGCCCATTTTTATCTACGGGGTTACTAACTATAAACAAATGGTAAACTACTTAACAGCAGCAGTAGAGGAAGAACAGTACTACTGCAAGACACAATCAAATGGTACAATAAAAATCAATGTAACCACAGCAGACACTTATCGAAGACTAATCAGACTCCTCCACTTACCAGCTGAAAGAAGAAAGAGCCTACAGAGTGGTGATTCGAAACCTACATCCCTCAATACCAACAGAAGTTATAAAACTTGAAATAGAAAAATACGAACATACAGAACGTAATGTGATAAATATAAGACATTGTGCCACCAAAGAGTCACTTTCCCTGCATTTCGTGTATTTAGAACCAAAAGAAAATAATAAAAACATTTACAACCTTGAATTTATATCCAACACTATAATAGCAGTAGAAGCCCCAAGGAAAAAGAACATCATTGCCCAATGTACCAGATGTCAGAGCTACGGACATACTAAGGCTTATTGCACTAGACCGTTCATGTGCGTAAAATGCGGAAGCGAGCATAACACAGCTTTTTGCAAGAAGAGTTCTAACACCCCAGCGACTTTGCGGGGGTGCACACCCGGCCAACTATAAGGGATGCGAGCGATGTATACTTAAATTTACAAAATATTAGAAACAAAAATGTACAACCACAACGTCAAAATAGTGCTCAGTACCAACAAAAGACAAACATTAACATAAATGATAACAAACAATTCCCTCAACTAAACCATAACCATCCTTCGATACAGGCGCTCCCCAATCAACAAATGCCATACTCGCAGACGCTAGCACAAAATCAACAATCAGCAAATACAATATCACAGAACAACTAACAATGTTTTTGAACGATTTCAAAGCTACGTTTAGTCAGTTAATCAACCAAAACAGCATGATATTAAACATGCTGAGTGCTGTCATCCAAAAAATTAATTAAATTGAAACTACAATCATTGCGTATCGTCCTTTGGAGTGCCAATGGGCTACTCAACCACAAATTAGGACTAGAAAACTTCCTAAAAATACATAAGATAGACATAGCACTGATATCAGAAACAAACTTCACTACAAGAACAATGTTTAAAATTCCCTCGTACAAAATCTACCACACCCCCAACCTAACAACACTGCACACGGTGGGGCTGCTGTCATAATTAGAAGTACAATACCGCATCATGAGCTAGTACATCACCAAACTGCAACAATACAAGCTGCTAGTATCCAAGTTGATGGAAGCCCGTGGTCCTTCAAAATTACTGCGATCTACTGCCCTCCTAGACATGCCATGTCTCCTGAAGAGTACAAATAATTCTTTCAATCTCAAGGCAATAGATTTATAATTGGCGGAGACTGGAATGCAAAAAACACAGTATGGGGCGCGAGACTGACGACATCAAAAGGAAGAAACCTCCTAAATGCGTTAACTACACAGAATTGTAATTATCTTAGCACTGGCGAACCGACCCCAACAAGTTACCAGACCTCTTAAATTTCTTCATTCTGAGGGGTGTATCGCCACGCTATATGCAAATTGAATCAAACTTTGAACTTTCGTCGGACCACGCACCAGTTATCGCAACACTAAGCTCGCACATAATCAACATCTCACCTACTCCTAACATTACAACAAAAAAAAAACAAATGGGGAAGAATGCAAAGCTTTCATAAAAGAAAACATAAGTCTGGAAATAAGAATCAAAAATACCAACCAACTAGATGAAGCAGCACAAACTCTCGTTAGCCTAATACAACAAGCTGCCTGGCACTCAACACCAACGCCAATAGAAACACCCACAAAAACGGAAAACATACCGCTCCATATTAGAGAATTAGTAACAGAAAAACGAAGAGCAAGGGCTAGATGGCACAGGACAAGAAATAACGAAGACAGATTAATTTACAACAGACTAAGGAGGAAATTACATAACACCCTCAACAAAGTAAGAAACACTACGTTTGAACACTACGTCACCTCACTGTCCAAAGACGATCGTACTATTTGGAAGGCCACAAAAAAATTCAAAAGACCGCAAGTAACAATACCGCCAATAAGGAAACCAGACAGAAGCTGGGCAAAAAGCGATATCGAAAAAGCCACAGCATTCGCTGAACACCTCGAAAAATATTCACTCTACCTCCGTACAGAAACTCTGACGAAGAAATCGAAGATTTTCTGAACATACCTTGCCAAATGCATTACCTATAAAACCATTTTCTCCTACAGAGATAAAACAGGAGATCAAAAACTTAAATACTCGCAAAGCACCAGGTTGTGATTTAATAACAGGAGCAACACTAAAGCACCTCCCACGAAAGGCAGTAGTTCCATTGACAACAATCTTCAATAGTATGCTGAGATTATCGTATATCCCAGTGATATGGAAATTTGCTTATATCATCATGATACCCAAACCTGAAAAACCAGTCATAGAATATTAAATACAATTGCAACTAGCCTAGAGGAGAAAACATATTGTACAGGGATTCCTAGATATAACACAAACCCTTAACAAAGTGTGGCACTATCACATAAAATTAAAACCACATTCCCAGTCCATACCACTTGCTACTAAAATCATACATCTCTGAAAGATACTTCCAAGTTAGATTCAACAACTCTTACTCACAATATCATCTAGTGCAAGCCGGGGTGCCACAAGGAAGTGTTCTCCTCCCACTGGTATACCTAGTATACACTGCCGATGCACCAGCCACAAAAAAACAAACGAAAAAAATTGAAAACATAAGCACTCCACACAATGTCAGAAGAAGACCGAAAAGACAATGGCCAACCGACTTAGCACAGTAACCACAACACAAGAGAAGCAGCCATCACTCATCTATAGAACCTACTCATGCCTAGACACATATCAAATTTACTTATTGCTCTAAATTGTATAACGAGTAGATTGTAAATAAGCTGCAAAACCAATAAAAAAAAATAAATCTATATATTATTCTGCGCTCTCAAAGTTTTTGGGGCAGTTTAAACCTTCTTTACTCTTCACTACCACAATTTAAGCAATAAAACCAGCTTTGGCATATTTTTTGACTAGATATGAATAATTGCACTAAAAAAGTCTATTTTTGTCTTTTTTAACCGACGCTCTATAAACTCTGTAAATTGTAATGAGTGAAAAATTAAATATTCGATAATTCAATATACAATGGACAAGAGTACCTTTTGCTTTATTATCGTAATTCTCTTCAAGGATCTCTACCTAACCCTAAGCCTTCTCCGTCCACCTTGCAGCTCGTAAGGAATTTAGTTTTATATTTGATACAGCCGCATACGTTGTTGCGTATGTTCTCGGACTATGAGATCATGTTCGAACTTTGGAACGGATAGCCTTGCAATAAAAAATTTAGAACAACCGGTGACGTCAGCAGATGTCAAGGAGTTGTTACCTGCAACGAGCCGGTTTGATGTTAGCAGAGCTCGCCTACTACCACCCATAGCGACTCGCGCAAGTTCAAAACCCAAAGCGCAGCCAGCAGTTTCATTTTAGAAGATTTTTTCCAAGAACAAACAATACATGGCATCACACTTCTCTTTTTGCCAGATCTAAATCTTTAAATTAGTTAGTTAACATTTCGAATATCTTCTTTTCTCTTTGGTAACTTTCTCTTTTAGAACATTACCTAAAACTCTCCCAACTTCACTAGTATAGTTATAATAAATATTCTTTATAATGAGCTTTTAGAACACTGCGTTTCTGAAACATTCCAGACATTGCAGAGACAACCAAGTTTTCAGTTATGACTACAAGAAAATGCAGAGTCAGTTGAAAATCTTTATACTACTCAACAAAGACAAGCATATTATAGTATTTCTTCTTTTCTTTACGATATTCTAAAATGTAATCCGATGTTTAAGTGAATGTAGACATATTTAAAAATAATTAAGCTTATATACCTATTTTCTTATAAACAAAAAACAGATCCTGGGTTAACTTGGTTTAATTTTGCTTTCGTATATAGCTGATAATACATATTGCATTTTTCTCTTAAGATGTTAAAAAAATTTAAACAGAATGTAATGTTTTTAAAATCGTCAAAGTAGGTAGATACAATTAAAATTTGTGCTGCTTATTCTTTTGACCACAGCTATCACAAAAAATTCAGAATAAAAATTCTGTAAAACTAGGCCATCTCAAGTTTTTTATCTTTTGTACTCGCGTACGTACGGTAGGAACGGTAGTGGTAGTGGAAGAAGGGACGCGGTGGACTCCAACGGACTAATTGCTGCCAATTGGCTCTTTGCTGACTTCACTGGTTGCTTTGGCTTTTTTATTACATGACAGTCCGTTTTTTACCCCTTAAAAACAACAAACCAATAGAATAGATCAAGAGCATTGGATAATACTTTTTTTAGTAAATATTCCTTTTCGAACACGGCTTAACAAGCAACATATCAACCGGACAAGTTTTTGCATTTATTTGATAATCAGAATACTCACTAAAGAGGTGAGGCATTTATTTGTTAGCTTTTTTAAATCTCAAGTACGAACCCCAAAACTTGTATCTAAAGAAGGAATTTAATGTTTACAAATATATATTTTTTTATTTTCCCAAAGCTTTGCAATTGCTATAATTGTCTTTAGCGTATTAAAAATAAGATTTAGTTCTAATCATAATCTGTTACTCTATTCCCTGTCAAATGACAGCAATATGAATTAACCTAGACAATGAAGCTTGTGGAATATTGGACAAAAAGTTTTGACCTCTGATGTTATACATAATTAGGTGGTATCAGACTCGAAGCACACCTACGTTGATATATATTGTACATATGTTGTTATAATTTTTTTATCTTTATCTTTGCTACTTTTTTAAATAAACAGAACTCCACACTGTAGACAAAAAAGTTTAAGCAAAAACTTTGAGAGTGCTGTTCATTGAAATGACTAAGAAGTTGCTCAAAACTGAATTTGCGCCACACAAAACTGCGCGAGTCAAAAACCTTATAAATATTTTAAATCTAAAGAACAAACTTGCAATATCCAACCTAGTTTTCATTGACCTAATCCTAGTCTTTCCACCTCAGAATGAGTCCAATAAGGAAAAACTTTCACCAAAATCAAGTCGATTTTCTTAAAGCCCAAAGCTTTGCAGATGAATCCTTACTTATCCCTTCACAATCAGCAGTCACACGTAGTAACTACAGCAAAAGGACCATAACATATAATACCAGGAAAAGCAGAACCCGTCTCTGAAGAAGAAATTATTAGAAATCTTAAAGTTAAATCTCAACGGTGGTGTTTAGCTAGTACAAAAATGAAAAATATCAGCCAATGTCCTTGGTGTAAAATTTAAGGTGTCTAGAAAAATACCAAACAGGGTACAACTTCCTCAACTTTGTCTACAAAGTAAAGACCTTACCATTCTATAGCATAGGAAGTACTCTACAGTCACAAAATATTAGACAGACGCACCGAGCCTACTACCTCTAGTATTATGATCCATTAAGTAATATTTAGAGATCATTAAAAGTAAAGATAAGAAGCTTTAACCCACACATCTACCACAAAAAGATCTGCATCATCTGGCTTTAATATTAAACTTCAATTTCTAATCAAAAAAGTGTGTAGAGCTAAAACACTACTGACATTCATACATACGAGGGTTATTTTTTTTCAAGGTCCGATTGGTCGCTAAATGAAAATCACAGTCAGAATCAAGAAAATTTTATATGGAACAATGTGATACAACATTAAGCTACTTTTCGACGTAATCGCCGTTCCGATTCATACATTTGTCGTAGCGTGGTACCAATTTTCCAATACCTTCATCATAGAAAGCAGCCGCCTGTGTTTTCAGCCAATTCTGTACGCTGGTCTGCAGCTCGTTGTCTGTGGCGAAAGTTTGTCCTCCTAGCCAGCGTTTCATGTGGGCAAAAGATGAAAATCTGAGGGAGCCAAGTCAGGACTCTATGGTGGGTGATCAAAAACTTCCCATCCAAAACGCTGCAGGAGGATCGTTTTTGCAACTGCAGTGTGTGGCCGCGCATTGTCATGAAGAAGGACAATGCCTGATGACAACATTCCTCTTCTCTTGTTCTGAATTGCCCTTCGAAGACGTTGAAGAGTCTTGCTGTACGAAACTGCAGTGATGGTTGTGCCACGTGGCATGAATTCCACCAAGAGAACACCTTTACGGTCCCAAAACACTGTAGCCATACACTCTTTGGTGGAGAACGTGCGCTTGAACTTAACTGGTTTACGACTCGGGGAGTGAGAATGCATCCACTGTTTGGATTGCTCTTTAGTTTCTTCAGTCTCGTAATGGACCCATGTCTCATCTCCTGTGACAATTTTGTCCAAAAACTCGTCTCCGTCGTGATGGTAGCGCTGGAGGAAGGTTAATGCGGCGCCCATTCGCTGAGTTTTGTGATGGTCAGACAACATCTTGAGAACCCATCTCACGCAGAGTTTGCGGTACTCGAGTATTTCACTCACAATAGTATAGACAGCTGACCGTGAAACAAATCACTCAACCCAGAAATTGTGAACCGCAAATCGCCTGATCCACGCGCTGAACAAGATTATCGGTTGACTCTGGGTTCCTTCCCTGGCCGCCTACATCATGAACATCTGTGCATCCAGCATCAAAGTTCCTGCACCATTTCCTCACTTTGCTGTCACTCATGAACATTTCTCCGTACACTTTACTCATTCGTCTATGAATTTTAGCTGCATTGCTTCCTCCAGCATGCAGAAATCGAATGACTGAACGCAATTCACATTTGGCAGGAGACTCTATTTTTCTGAGCACATAAACATGCTCCCTACGTACTCAGAAATGACAACCGCAAATCGACGCGTTCCCCAGACCAATTACAGACACAGCGCAAGACATCTGCGCACAGACCTAGCGGATTTTCCCCGAAGCTTTCCTTTAGCGACCAATCGGACCTTGAAAAACAATAGCCCTCGTATTTTAATTTTTATTTTACGAATTGCAACATAAATAGACGTTAATAACTGTATTTTGCAGGTATTATGTGCAAGGAAAAAACGCATCACAGAACGTAGAGTACAGAGCTGACGACTGGGGCTATCACCCCTACGTAGAATACGCCAACGTGGGCCCTCACAGCAGAACAATCACCCAAATCGCTTTAGATGCAGAGTCTCTAAAAACCTTAAAATCCAAGGTACGTATCTGATTTGTAGTTTATTTTAAAGTTATATCAAACATTTTTTTAGAATTTACAAGCGTCTGCCTCAACCAACGTAGCCACAAGAACATCTCAACATCAAGACGACGACAAGGACTATACGCACCACCACAGCTACAGCGTTCAACACAGCACACCAGCAATTCAACTAGAAGATCAAAATCGGATTTTGCAAAGCAGCACCCAACACGTGACGCCAATAACGACTCCAACACCAGCAGAGAATCAGCAACAAAATACTGTCGTGGAAGCGACTCAACAGCAAGATCTTCAAAAGCACCCCCTTATTGTTTTGTTGGAGCCAAACCTAACCGGCCAGAACAACCTAGTCCCCCTACAGCCACAATTTTTCCAACAACAGCAACAAGAGAGCGCCCAAAACCAGCCTCAACAAGCTACTCAAGACTACAACGTCCCCAATTTAGAACAGCAAGCGCTCGCTCTATCGCAAGGCGGGGTAGTCGTGCTGGACAGCTTCTTGCACAAGCTCGACTACGGCACAACGTCCCATAAAGAAGCGCCTCCTTATTTGTGCTTGCAAGATCAAGCCTCAGGCGACAAAAAATTTGAGACGGCACCTCTTATGAGAACCCAGGAGACAAATTTATAAGTTCTACAAATCAGTTTGGCGAGTCTTTGTTACGTTTAGAGCACCCTGGCGGCTACGGCTCAAAAATTCACGCCAACCTGGCGCACAGTGTTAACCTTGCACAGCTCCCCAATAACTATCAAGACTTAGTCAACGGTCAGGATGTACTGAACATCAATCGGGCTATAAATCAAAACCTGGAGGTGCCTAAATTAGAAAGCACAACCGCAACTGCTATCGTTTCCGAGTACGGGCCCTCGACAGAAGCTTCTAACTTAATTTTGGCCACAGCTAGCAGCGCTAACTCGATCGCGCAGTTCACGGAGGCTGTCCCGACATTATCAAAACAGCCGATCGTGGTAGCTGACCTAGAGAACTATAGCAAAAATAACGCGCAGTCATCTACTGAGGTGCAAAGCCACGAAACGGTCGACATAACGCCCAGACCTATCAGCAGTAAATTTTTGGCCCCTATTACGGCAGCTGTGCGGCTGCAGGCGTCTGAGCGCCCGCAGGAAGAACTGACGCAAACGGAAAATTTTGAAGTAGACGTGCAGAAGAGCATCCCCTACTATTTGGGCAAGATCGAGTATTATAACGGCGAAGCAGCTGCCAAAGAAGTGAACTACACCGCTGCTGCTGCTCAAAACATACAACTGGGCGGGTTTTTGCAGCATCCCATAGAGGAGCGCCGTAAGCCAAAAACTAAAACTAGAAACCACTCTCAAAGGTCTAAATTTTCGCAAAGTTTAAACGACCAGGTGCAAGCGCAAGCTAACCAGTCTAAATCTTCTGTGGAAGAACCTACTGTAAAGCAAGCAAAGATAGAGAAAGCTGTAGAAAAACCTGTTGAGGTCACGAAATATATAAACAAACCTTATCCGGTTCAGGTACCAGTACGCGTACCTGTGCAGGTACCGGTGCCCGTTGACAAGCCTGTTCCGGTACCAGTTCAAGTAGAGGTAGAAAAAGTAGTGGAAAGGCCAGTTCATGTTCCTCACCCAGTAAAAATTCCGGTAGAAGTTACCAAATATGTCGACAGGCCATATCCAGTTCCAGTGGAGGTACCAAAACCAGTACCATATCCCGTTGAGGTTGAAAAAGTGGTAGAAAGAATTGTTAAACAACCTTATCCAGTTGAAGTACGCGTTCCGGTTCAGGTACCAGTGCAGGTTCCGGTACCACAACCGGTCCAGGTGACTATAGAGAAGCAGGTACCTGTTCCGCAATACATAGAAAGACCAGTTCCGGTTGAAAAAATCGTGGAGAAACCCGTCCCTCAGTACGTACCCAAACCGTACCCTGTGCCTGTCAAGGTTCCGGTCCCCGTGGCTCAAGCCTTCTACATCCCAGTGGAGGTGCCGAAGCCATACCCGGTCCAAGTGACAAAATACGTCAACAAGCCATACGCGGTTCCTCATCCTTACCCCGTCCAACTCACCCAGACCATCGAAGTCCCTATTGAAGTGAAGGTGCCTCACCCCGCTCCGGCTGAGGTCCCAAAAATCATCAGCACGGTCCCGGATAGGCCCTACCCGATTTTCTCCTACACTAATCAGCCTGGCAACCAAAACGGGAATAATTACGACGCCCTTGCGACGGCAAGCTACCAATACGGCGTCAGAGCCCCCTGCTTGGACCTGCGCTTATTGGGCATTCAAAACCTTTATGCCCTTCAATTAACAACAACAACTACATCGGGCTAGTTCCGCCCAAGCTACCTGGCGCCAGCCAGAACGCCACGCTCAACAAGAACAGGAAAGCCAGGCAGAATTTCGAGAACAACATCCGGTTAGAGTACGGGTTTATGCCGCCGTTGATCCCCTCGCTTGCGATCGACGAGAACGGCAACCCTGTAGAGAAGCACACTAAATGACAGTTTGTTTTATTATTCATAATTTTTCAGAACGATAGTAATTAAGTACAAATGAACTTTATTTCACTTACAAGCACCGAACATAAAATTTTTCTATTACGAATTTTGCCATTTGGTCTAATGAGAATTTATTGGTGTAATAGTAGTGTATTGTATGAAATGGGATTTAAACACTCTAAACATTGTGTTGTGTTCCAAAATGTTATAAATTGAGGTTTTGTGTTTTAAATTTTAAAAAATATTTCCAAAATTAGCGAGAAAATTGGAAAAGTTGATAACAATTTATTAAAGATTTATAGAGTGTTAAGTGCATTAAATGTTAATTTTATATTATTTTTGTTGTGTTATTAATGTTTTATCTACTATTGTTTAAGTTAGCGTATTAATGTCTACTTCCAAGTTCGTTAGGTTAGGTATTTATTACTAATGATATTGTTGTGATGTATTTGTTGTTGTATTGTTGTCTCTGTGCCTAATAAACTTAATTGTTAATAAACTTGGCGGCCTCATAATTAGTTGGTAGAAAATCGGAGCAGTCCTTTTAAATAATTAGCGGCACGCGAAACCGGCCCGCGAAAACGAGAACCGTAGAAAGTAAGATGTCATCTGCGAAACTGGTCTACAAAGGAAAATCATGCCAAGGAAAGTCGCCGTAAATCTCGGAGAAAATTCGGGGAGTGTTGCCGCAAAGTAATGGAACTGTGTGCTCTAAATCTATATTTTGTTACGTCTGTGTATTATACGAGGGTAATTCGGAAAAACACCTTCATTTAGTAATCAATGACAGACACGTGTAGATGCAAAACTTTTATTATGTACAGGGTGTCCCAGATTCGATGATATTGGGGGTCACACCTATTTCCGTAGGAATTAGAAAGAGAAAATCGATTGCACAAAGGAAAATAATCTCTCTTGTGCAAAGCGCTATTAATGGTAACTTTGGTTTTTACAATAACTTGTCGAACTATGTGAACCTATGTTATCATAACCCCCAAAGTATTTGCTCCAAAACGACTCGGTTTCTGAGATAGCGAGGGGGCTTATATAGTTGTCTTATATATCACAATGTTCCACATCTCGAGTAGATCATGCATGCTGAAAATTATCGGAAATACTTTTTTGTTTTCTTTTGATAGCGTCTAGACTAACTGGTACCAAAGTAAATGAATTTATTAGAATAGGGTCGCCCTTGTAATACCCATACATATTTTTTTCAAGGTAACAAAGTTTTTATTATATGCCTGATTGGTATGTTATGTATTTTCAGAGCGGATTGACTTTTTCAACATTCTTATACTTCTTATTTTAATGTATATTAGTTTTTGATGACATGGAAGTGCTGATTGAGGAAGTGACCAAAGCAGAACTTGACCTCACAATGGACAGAACAAAAAAGACTGGCGGACATTTGGCTTCAGTGATGGAATGGGAGCACAGGTCACTTGGTCTCAACGGCTTCAAGCAGACGTCTTTTACACTCTGGAAGTAGTGTTGCTCTTATCCGACGTATCCAGGTTTCTCCCAAACGTACCTGATCATGTTTCGCAAAATCTGACATCTGATTTGATCCTGGGATACGAGCCTGAAGTACAACAGTTAATCTTCTTGAGATGGTGTTTATCTCCGGGAAGAAGACCTTCTGATGGCTTATTGCTCTCCTGTAGTAGTACTACCTGAAGAAGAAAATATCCTCTGGCTGAAGGCAATCTGAATGAGTTCAACAATCAAATTGAGAAAGCCAACTTGCCCTGTCCACTGATCCACGAGGAATAGAAGTGGTTCGCCAGCGGGTACAGTGGCCATCAACTTCTCCAGCTATATCTTGTGATGTTCTGTTCTAAACTTTTCTGAAGTGAAGCAACTGATCATTACATCGTTGAAAGAGTTTCGAAGATCAACAACTTTAGTCCAACAAGAGGTCCGAATTGGCCACCAGATTTTTTAAGCCAAAGATGGAGTGATCCAATAACTATTCCGTCTATATCGATGGCTCATTGCATGCTGTAACTATAAATTGTCTTGATTCACCGATTCCACTGTGACTACTGTTGTCTTCTCTTCTCTGGTTGTCAAACTCACGTTGGTGGCGTAGTTAAATCCGCTTTGGTCTGAATTCCAAATACTTAAGAGTGAAATGTTATGCTGTTGAATCTAATCAACAATTTTGATTACGAATGCTGACCTCCAAATAATCTTGACAGTTGTCAACCATCGATCGGAAACCTTTAAATCCATTATTCCTAGCTCTCGAGCCCTTGTAATTACCTATGTCTGAAGGTGCTAAGTCAAGACAACTTTCTTCTGGACCTCCCGAGTCTCGTGAAACTTTTTCTGAACGTACTTCCGAATCAACTTGAACTTGCCAAGGTTAGATCTTCCTTGCTCAATCTTTTTTTGTATGATCTTGAGTTGCTTGTAGGTATAGGGAAATGTCTTGACCTTCAGCAGTCTTGCAACTTCCACTGGGTCACCAACGTTGAAGATATTTACGATCTTCTCAATGCAACTGTCGATGACGATGGCAAACTAGATAAGATTCCGGGAGATACTGGGAATTCTGGATAATCTCGTTGATAGTTGGTGAGGAGGAGACATTCAAAGAAGTGAATCCTGTTTTCTTCATGTAATTGGTGATTTCGACAACTGTCTTTACAATCCTTAATTCTTCGTGATTACATATCTTAGATGATGTGAGCAGCATCTAATTCAAAGTTGAAGTATTCCAGATAATGTAGCCATTTCTGTTTACTGTTAGATAACAAAAATTGAAGAAGAGAATAATTAGAGAAGTACTTACACTTGATCCTTGGATTGAAACTTTGATCTTGAAACTTTTGGAGATTCCTCGCTAGCTCAGAAACCTAGTCGCTCTGGGGCAAATCCTTTGAGGGTTATAATACCATAGGTTGACATAGTTCGACATAGCTATTGCAAAGCCTAAAGTTTTTACTCGTTAGCGCATTGCGAGTTCATGCACACTGTCTGTCCAAAAGGTGCTCTTAAATTGTTCTACCTTATGAAGCCTTTTTTGGTTGAGCTATATTTTAAAGAAAAAAGTGGAACATCACAAGTTCTCTGCCAAGAAACTTTCTGATTTCTTTGTAATTCTGTTTTCGACGACGTTTTATTACGATCTTTATTGAATTTTTTCTGCAAGCTTGAATCCGACCCAAAACTTGAATACCCAAAACTTGTGTATTTATTCTCCATTATTTCTTCCAATTTGAAACAAAAGTTAACGCAATCACTTTGTCTTTTAAGTCGGTTTTGTTAGTTGTTACAAAATATTACACACACAATCTCATGAACAAGTACAAACTGTTAAGTTTGCTCTATATGCTATTTGAAAGGGATATTTTGATTTTGGTATTAATGGGCTAGCACCTGATATATACTAAGTGCTTAAAGTAGTCGCCTTCTTCTTGTAGGGCTCTATACTCTGATGTCAACTGCAACAAATATATTGTCATTTAATTACTATGTATTGCATACACATAAAAAAAATTAAAAAGTTAGTAATCTTGATGAATCACCCCATTACATTGAAGACGTGCAGATTTTAAAGAGTTACATTGTAACACAACCTATTCAGGCTTACGTAATTAAATATACCTTGCAAATGAAAATATAAATTTGAAACAAACTGTCTGAATGATTATTACTAACAGACCAAAGATGGAACTTAGAAAGTTTTCATTTGCCGCCTACTTTCTCGTTTTCTATTTGCTTTTATTAATTATATATTAAAAGCAAATTATTTCTATAATATTGTGCTCTCAAGGAACTGCTTCATTCTCTAAGCCAGTACTCTATACTGGGAAGAGGAAGAGCTAATGCTGCTTTCTGAAGAGTATTGAAAGTATTCAACGCAACTTGGTCACTGTTGTTTTCTGTTGACTAGCTTAAGAGACGTATATTTGCAGATAGTAGATAGTAAGAGCTGAATATTTTTGTTTCTGGAGAGAGGTAGATTTGAAAAATTGCTGTTCCAATGGCGAAAAAGATTTCTTATTTATTTAAAATTTTGCATTTAAAAGATTGTTTCTGGAAAGCATTTTTTAGTATTACTTTTACGAGGATTTTTCAGCTGAGATTTCTATCTACCACCTAGGATACCTCTGGGAAAAGACCTTGAGTTACGCTATAACTCAAAGACTTTGTTGTGCAGTTGAGACTTGAAACACGCTACCTTAAAAGACCATCTTACCAATACGTTCTTCTAAGAGAGTCAGGTTATAGATTCGCCGCGTTTTTCTTGGGATTAGATTTAATTGTCGACCAATCATATAAGTGAGAAGCCTTTTTATAGCTATAGAAACAAAGCTGGATAGGTTTTTGCGGCTAACTTAGTTCGCGGGTTGAAGCGCGTCATATTTGAGAACAATCTCGACGTTTCGGCATCAGCTTTAATGTCATTTTCAAGACTTTAGCGACGAGTAAGCAAATAATCTAGGCGTTTTTATGCAGAAGTTTCTATAAATTTTCGAGTCTTTTCTGGTATGCGCCAAATAAGCATAAATGACGACAGTGAGACAAATTCAAGTGATAATGCTGTGTGTACACAACATAGATAGTATATATATATATATATATATATATATATATATATATATATATTTGTATTTGTATACATTTGAAAGTAAAATAATCGACTCAGCGATATGCTCGAATTTTGAAAACATGTGTATCCACTCCAATAGCATACCAAGTAAAGTTCAGTGAACTGTTTTAAGCTTAAAAACTGTGGCTTTGATTGGAATCGGATTTGCCCTGACGAAGTTACAAGCCTAAGAATATATGTAACACAAAAGAGTTGAAAGGGAAAAGGTGATTATGAAAAAGGAAAAAATAAAATCTTCAGTTGAAATCAATTAGTGATTTTTTCAATACACGGTGTTGTCACCTCTTCTCCAAATTGCACTTTCCAAATGATTACGCATGGATCAGATAACTTCGCATGCTGTCTTGAGGGATTGCTTCCATTCCCAGTCAACGCCGCTGTTCCCTGGTTCAAGATTTCTGGTCGGAACTCTTCGTTTAAGCTCATTCCAAACATGCTCAATTGGATTCAAGTCTGGGTTATACGGAGGTCAATCCATTTTCGGTGTACTGACGTCGCCCACGTAAGCAGTGGCCAAATTCTTGTGCATTAGCATGAATTCCTCGCCAACAAATCCCGCAAACAGAACACTATGTTCCTCCAGAATGTCTGCTGTTAGACCTCCTCCGCGTCCTTCACTAGGCACAAAAACCAACTCAGTTTTTTCGTGCATGGAAATGCCCGCCCAGAACGTGCAACATTTTCTTGAATACAGCAATGAGCAATGTCATTACTTTACATCTGACTCCATTGGCTGCGGTCGCAATCGACATGTTCTTGAGCAAATATTAGTTGCCTTTTTTGAGGTCAAATTGGCTGATTTCGATTTCTAGGGTATATTGAAACGAGAAATCAATCATCTTTCTCCATTGCCACGCGCCTACAACTACCTCCTTGCCGGCGGACGTAGCCACTGGTTTCCCGGTACCGACTCCACACTCTCTCGACAATGCAACTGCCTGGGCTACTTCGGCGGCTGTGGTATCCATTTTCTTGCTAATGACTCGAACACATACGCCACTTACTTACTTACATCAGCTTCAGATAGGTGATTGAGATGAATTACCAAAATGCAAGCGTACTGTAGGACAATCACAGTCGCCGCGCAGATGCGTTACAATTAGCAAAATTCGTAAAACTTTGTGCGTGATGCTTTTATGTAAGGCTTTAGGAGTGCGCGATGCCATCCTGCTAAAACCATGTTATTTGATTATAAGCAGCAAAATTTTGCGGTTCAGGTACCAATAAATTGTTCAGCATCTCCACATAACACTTTGAAGTCACTGTTGACTCACAGCTTCTTTTATCTTTAAAGAAGTACGGGCCGATTATTTCTCGCGCTGAAATTGTAGCCCATAAAATCACTTTTGGTGAATGAAGGGGATTCTTATGCTTGCATTTTGGGTTTGTAGCGCTCCAGTAAGAACAGCTCTGTTTGCTAACGTGGCCAATTGAGCCAGGTGAGAGAGGTGAAGATGTGCCTCATCCAAAAACAAAAAGTTGTTGAATGAATTTAAATGCTCAGTTACACAGCTAACAAATTGAAACCCCTGTCTGGCATCGTTGGACTTAGAACTTACACAAATTAAATTCTGTAGAAGTACAGAATGCGATCTAAGCACATTCAAAACACTTTCCCCTTTACGAACAGATAAGCCAGGAGGTTCTTAATAACCTTGGTCGTCCTGTCCATAGTTGAACCGGTTTCTTTGAACTTATACACTCATTTTCTGGTGAGAGGAACTTGGTGAATCATAATGATTACTGAACTTTTCCCGAGTAATAATCGCCAAATCGTTGTTTTTGTAAAATTCTCGCACACAAAACACACCATTCGCTCCCAAGAAACGCTCCATAGCGACTACATTGGCGAAAGCCGCACTACCGATTGACATGCATGGTTCGTTACATTCACACAGTGACCCAATCGAATCGAAGCGTTCTTTTGAGATGTTTAATATATAATAATATAGTAAAGAGTCATTACAATAAACGAAAAAATCAAAGAAAAAACTAGGAATATTGGAAATGGATTACTGGACGCGCTCAGATGGAAGTCAAGAGTATATAGAGTTTAAACGAAACAAAAAAACATAATGAGTGTTTGATAATTAAGCACAGTTAACAGTAACTAGATAAACAAAACAGGAAATAAAACAAAACAGAGCTGTGCAAACTATATATTGGGCCCAAAGGAATTAATAACAAAGTAACAATAAATTACGCAAAACAAAAGAAATTGGAAAAAAACAATACAACTATTACTAAGTAACTCCAAATACGGTGGGCGGCAGGTCAGTGTGCACCCTCCAGACTGCGGGAAAACAACTAAAATGAGACTTAGCGTGCTCTTCCCTGGCGGTTTCAAGCCGGTGATGGGTATTCCTTGGCCAATTTTATTGGAGCACCACGGACAAAAGGCAAGCACGCAAGCAAAGCGCAATATAGCACCTGGGTCGGCTTCAGCTAGCGACTCCGTCGCTCACGGGGGTTCGAATAGGAATGCCGGGCGGCGATAAAAATCCCGTTTAGTTGTGACTAGGGTAGGTTAGCGGACAATCAAGGTTACAGGTAGAGATGGGATTCGGGACAAGAGGGTTTAGAGATGAGCACCAAAAAACGAGGATAGAGAAATACATAGTAAAACATGCAAATTAAGGTAATATGGGCATTTTCAGAAAATAAACTAGGCGTGCATTTTAAATAACTAAGAACATAGAAAACGGAAAAGGTCAAGGAAAAGCCAAAGAAAGGAATAGAATGTTAGTGCTGTTCTGATGCTTCTGATTATGTTTCTTCTTTTTTCTTTCCCGGTAAAATATTTACTATTATTCCCATCCTTTTGCATTTATATTTCTATACTTTTAGTGATTTTTGCTTATATGTTTTAAAGAGAATATGTGATATTGCGCGCTCTTGTGGTAATCCCTCTATTATTTGAAAACATTGCAATAGCCATTTTCTTCTATAATTCTTTATTTGTTCTTATTTTCTTTTTATGTAACAATTTTGTATGTACCGGGTTCCATTCATTTGGTTGTGGATCCCCTTATATTAATTTATTTACCAATATTGTTGTTAATTTGATAATTTTGTTCGAACCTAGTTTTAGTAACTCCGTTGGAATATTTTTTGGTTCATGGTCTTTACAGTTTTTTAATATTTTTCCTGCCTGTTTTATTTATTTTTTTTGTTATATTTGTAGACACGCCTTGTTGTACTTTTGTTTCTTCCTCTACTTCAAACTGTAATCTGTTTTATATAAGAAGTCTTCGATAATACTCTCATCATTGCTTTATAAACATTAATAATAAAATATATCAATTTGCTTGCTGGATTCTAATAGTTTGCAGAAAAAGCAATGCTTTCCCGGATCGTTTTCCTTCTATATGACTTACCAGTTATCTACATCTCTTCTCTTATGCATTATTTTTCTTTCTATAATTACATTTTTACTATTTTTTGTTTGTTCTTGTATCTACTTTTATCTCTATTTTTGTTTGTGTTAAGCCACTTCAGATAAATTGTTTATGTTTTACTTCATTTACTATTAGGTCATTGTTTCCTGTATTATTTTTTTTGCCGTAGATCCTACTGCTTCCTTTGTCGTTTCGCGTTTAGATTTTGTTATGTGATTGTACATCAGCTCTTGTTTTCACATTTTCTTAGTTTTATATTTAAGCTATGTTTCCATAAATAAAACACTTTTTTTGAAATTATTTATATAGCAATTTTGTTATTCATTTTTGTGCCGTTGATATTCCTGTTCTATGCATATCTAATTTTTATTTGCAGCTCCGGGTGGAATTAATCACTCTCCTTGCTACTTCCCTTTGAACATCCCAAACTTTCAATCGAGGGTACAATTATATGGTGCATTATAGATTTCAGTTGTCTGCTAGGTTTATATCAAGTGTAAGTATGTATTTCTCTTTGTTAATTATTATTATTTTCAGTATTAAGTTTTTATGCAGCTCTACAAGTCTCCCTTCTGAAGTTTTAATCTTCCTTTACAATTTCATTAATCTTTTTGTTGTTTCATATTCGTCTATGCAGTAATTTAATTGGATTCACGGTGAAAAATACAAGTGTGAAAATAAGGTGTGAAGGCAAAATAATACTGTGGTGCTGAGTGGATTGCAAATACATCGAAACGAACCAACAATACTGAAGGAGGTAATTGAGAACATTAAAAAATCATCTTAAAATAGATAAAATATAAAATATAAAATGGAAGAAAAGCTATGTCTTATAGAACTGGAAACCGAAACGAAAAAGGAAAGGTTATGGAAAATAAAGCAAGACTGAAACAAATTATAACAGAAAACATATTTATTAATAATAATCTAATAAAATTGTGAGGAGAAAATCATAAATAAATAAAGAAGAAAAGAACAGGAAATTCTTAAAATTAGATATAAGTAAAATAGTAATAAAAAAGTGATGGTGGAATGCAAGAGCACAACAACTCCAAAATTTTATTCAAGAAACTAATGTTTAAAAACCAGGATGAAACTACAAATACCGACTAGACAATTAAACTGGATATATGAAGGCAAACAAAGGATGAAAAACAACATACAATTGGAAGAAAATAGAATAATATATATGCAAAACTAACGAGCATATAAAAATAGGGACGTGGATTTGTAAGACAAGCGTCCGACAAATAAATAATAGCGACACAAGAAACAAAGCAATTAGGATTAGACTTCATTATAAAAAAGAAACTTGAATTACCAATAGTTGAATTTAAACATATAACGGACAAAATATGCTGCTTAGGACCCAAGAACAAATACTAAAATATACATGCTCCAGCCAAAGAAGCAGAAATAAGCAAAAAAAAAGAATTGTACACTAGATTAGATAAAGAATACAAACTAATATCTATATATGATCTAAGATGTGTATTAGGGAATGAAAATACAAAAGACCTTCGGGACAAGTTTAGCGCCGATCTTTCGCAACGCTAAATTTTCAGTGATAATACCGTACGCTGTCATCTTAGCAATGCCAATTTCATCTGAGACCACACACACACTAAACCGACTGTCTGAATTCATCACTTCACGCACATGTTGCACGTTGTCGTCGATTCTTGAGCTAGACGACCGCCCAGCGCGGGGCTCGTCCTACACACTCTCTCGGCCATTTTTGAAGAGCTTGTGCCACTTAAAAACTGCAGTTTGTGACATGCTTTCATCCTTCAACACTTGGCGAATCATGCCCAACGTCTCCGTACCCGATTTTCCCAGTTCAACACACAATTTGATGGCGTACCGCTGTTTGATCGTTCGTTGCATTTTTTGCACTCGACAGGGGTCCACTAAAACACGATCTAGCCTGAACGAACGCTCGCAGGCGACTGACGCTTGGCGAATCTTGAAAGTTACACCCCCCACCGAGCAGTCACGTTAGGAAAAAATTGTTCCCGATACTTTTTATACAAAGCTGGAAATTTACCACTCAGCTTCTACGTTAACCATATATAATACATCTGAATCGGAAAAAATTAAGGAATTTGTAAAAAAGCACATCCAAGTGTATGAAGGATACATGAAAAACGCCAATAGAAAGGAACAGGAGAATAACGAGAAAGGCCCAAGGAACGCCGAGCAAAATAACAAAAAGCAAAGATTAAAATATATTTCTAGAAAAATTAACTAACAACCTAAAGTTAGTTAAAAAAATTAGTTGTGGGTGAAATTAAGCAAAGCAATGAAGCAGATAAACACAGTGACATTAAATAAAAGAAAAATAAAAATTTTTGATGTAAATGTGAAAAAGAACTACTTAAAATGAACATAAACATGATTAAAATGATTAAAACAGATACAGACCAAATAAGACTAATTGTTTTCTATTTTATTTAAATTAATTTGTATAATAGTTAGGCATCGACATGCAAATCGTTAAGACGATACAGCCACGCTGTTCAAAAATAATCAAATTTTGATTGGACTTTTGATTTTGGAAAAAGAAAAAAACAATTATTTAGAAACGCAAATTAAATTGAATATTATAAAATAAAAAGTTAAATTAAATTGAAGTAAAAAAACGAGTGAAAATAAACCAGTGAAGAGCAAATGGTCGCGATATCATACAGTGAAGGTTAACCTTTGAAATAGTACTGCAAATGCAACGAAATAAATTTGAGCACTAAAAGGTTTAAAGGTTATATACAAAGTGAGGAGCAATTAACAGACAGAAGAATTAAAACCGAAGTAAAAATAAACAATAACAATAATATATGGAACAATAAATACAATATTTAATTGTAAATGAATAAAAACGGGCGATGAAAATGTAATCGATACGAAAGAATCGAATAAAAAGAGAAAGAGTTAATAAAATAAAACATAATGCAAATAACACAACTTTATGTAATCTCGAAAACAAATGGCAGAAGAGACATACGGAAGTTAAAATCTAAATAAAAACAAAAGTAGACCAAGTGATGGAATTTAGAAATAGAAAAATATAGAGTTAAAAAGTGGAAATGGAAGACATGCCCGAGAAACAGGAATAAAGAAAACGCAAAAGATATAAATAACAATATTAAAGTTAAATAAATAGTGAAAAAAGCAAAACAACAGTCATAGTAAGAGTTTGGGCAAAATTAGACCATAGAGCTTAAAAAACCAGAAATTAATTTATAAAGTTTTAAAACTCCCAGAAACAGTAGCCAAAACAGTAAAAGTTTTGATAAGAGGGAAAGTAGCTGGACGCGATGGTATAACAGCTGAAACAAGAATTTGAGAACAGTTCTGTTTCGTAAAAATGGGAAGACAATAACATACCTAAGGATTGGGAATATACACATATTTACAATGAAACAATTTATTGAGAAAACCAAAACCAACAATAATTTCCAGGCATTTATAAACAAAACGAAAGTTTTTGACAGTATACTAAGAAAAATAGTTATTAGTTTGTAGAAAGAAAGATAAATAAAGCAAGTCCAACATATTAACACTGTATTAGATGATATAATAAAGAAAACAAAACAAAAAGTAAAGAAGGTGAGTTACAGGAATGTAGAGATGTGACAATGATGGAGGTATATTTTTTAACGATCTAAAAAACATAAAAGAAAGCCTTACAAGACAGAAATTTGAAAATAAATAGTGAAAGAACAAAAAAAAATAACAGGAAAAAAATATAAAGACCATAAAGGAAGAAACTTGGATCAGGTAGACTTATTCAAATATTTAGGAGTAAAAATACACAGAAATAGATAGAACGGTGCTAATATAAACGAAAAACCAAAAACAATAGTTTATAATACAATACGTCAACCAGATCTGGCGTACGTAAGCTAAATTTAGAATCTAACAAAACAAATGAAATCAAAAATATCTCAATGGCCCTAGAGGCTCCAAAGACATTAAAAGAAAAGATAATATTTACAGAGCAAGGGTAAAGAAAGATCTAAAAATAGAACCAATCCTAAAAGTAATCGAACTACAATAATTAAAATGGTTTGGACACATGGCAAGAATGGCAAGAAAATACAACCAAAGAAGAGAAAATCAAAAAAGAAGAAGAGATAAGATATTTGAGAAGGCAAGATTTACATATAAACAAGAAGCAATCTGAAGGGTTTGTCCGGAAAGTATCGGGAATAATTCAATAAAAACAAAAGAATTGCAGGTGATGGTTTATTTCTTTAAAATTCTTCAAAATAGTTTCTTCCTACATCTACATAGCGTTTCCAGCATGTCTGTCATGCTTTAAAAACTATTTATGGCCTTGGTCACGGCGGTTTGGACCCTCTCCATCGACCAAAACGGGTTCCTTTCGGGCTAAATTTGAGTCTTAGGAACAGAAAAAAATCAGGCGGGGCCAAGTCCGGGCTGTACGGCGGTTGAGGCAACGTTTTCACGTTGTTTTTGGTCAAAAATTCCCTCAGAAACGTGTGGAGGATCCAGGTGTTGGCGATTTCTTTTCGGACGCGAACGACTATTTTTTGCAGGCGTTCGAACATACAGATATAAACTTTTACGTTCATTGTTTATCCGGCAGGTACAAACTCTTTATGTACTACACCTTTTGTGTCGAAGAAGTCAATGAGCACTAATTTTATCTTTGACTTGCTCATGCAGGCCTTTTTCGGTGAGGAGATCCGGTTGTGTGCCACTCAGAACTATATTTTGGTCTCGGGACCGTACGCTTTATGGCACCCATGCTTTATCACCCGATATCACCGGGTCCAAAAAGTAAGGGTCAGACGCAACACGTTCCAACAGTTCTCGGCAGATCAAAACACGTGAATCTTTTGTTCTTGGGACAAAACCTTCAAAATCAACTTTACACGAATTTTTCTCATCTACAAATCTTCAGACACAATTTCATGCATTAGGGTTTTTGGTAAATTCAACTTCGCACTATCAATAAAACACTTAAACGCCGATCAGAGTCTAGAAATTGTTTCACTTTCATCAAATTTTTATCCTTAAAGGACGTCCTTTGCGTTCCTTATCTTCTACGAGCTTCTCTTCTCTAACGAAACATCTTGTGCCCTTCGAATAGCCTCGTTTTTGACATGGCTTCCTCCTCATAGGTTCCCCTTACCAGATTCAAAATCTCGATGTCGGATTTTTTGAATTTAACACAAAACTTCACCGCATAACAATGCCCTAACGTAACGGGTCACCAAAACACGGTTTGTGGAAAGCACGATACTCAGTCCCTCAAGGGTCGGAGGCAACTGAGCCGGCTCGCATTCTTTACGCCCCACCATCCATCTCGCCGATAACCACGCCCTTTTAGCTCTTCTGGTTGGCTAAAAAAAATATTCCCGATGCTTTCCAGGCAAAATTGACACCTTAAGGATGTATTAGGGTTAATAACTTTATTATATAAACGAGGTCTGGCCATCCTCCCAGGCTTGTCCAACTCCGACATCTTAGCCCTTCATAGTAGTTTTAAAATAATAAAACACGATTAAAAAGCTCTGTTTGACATAATTGGCGTACGCCGTTGCCATGACAACGCATTTACGTATACCCAGTTAGAGTTGATCTTTGACCTTTGACCTGTGTGACAGCACTCATAATTTTTTTTATATATAATTGCTTTATTACCCCCTCTCAAACGAAAATTTTCCATCGCTTGCGGTTCCGGAAATATATTACCTTGGTCGCGCCTGCCGCCGGGCCGAAATTTGTCTTTTGGAGGCGCTCGGGTCGGCACGGAAAGGCACGAACGATTTGACCTTTGACCTGTGGGACAGCAGCAGCAGCAGCACTCATAATTTTTTTTATATATATAATTAAGACAAATTTTTCTTCTTTATAAACTCTCATTTACCCTCAAGGCTACAATTAACGTAAATCTACTACTACTTTCATTTTTGCTTACTAGAATAAACAGTTTACAGTGTCCTCGCCCTTTTTTCTTAAAGCATGTACGAGGACCAAATTGAAAGTTGCGAGCAACACATTTTATAAAGTATTAGTAAAGAAAAACCAAGCACATCGTCGTAGTTTACATACTAGACCTTGTACCTTGACGAACTCGTAACTTTGTTAATCTAGTGATGTGTTGTTTTATTATCATGATCCCGTTGAGCTATCTATTAAGAAAGGAATTTTCAGTGCAGCATAAGATTCCATAATATTTAATGGGCAGTCGTTTTTAAACAGTTCTACAATTAATGCAGTCATAAAGAAGGCGAACGAGTGACCTACAAAATTGCAGCCGCGCAGTCTGGGATATTATCATAACTTAAATGTCTTCGGAATTCTGGGACGAAGATTACCTTAAAGGAATTTTCAAGCTTTCACGGCGGCGGGAAAAATAAATGTAAATAAATAGAAACCCCGCAGAATAATCAAAACAAGTGCTGCGTCTAATCGTTTGGCGGCAACACGATGGTGAATCAAATATAAACCGGAATTATTTTTACGGCGAAGGGCATTTAAGTGGGGGTACCTGGAGGGGATTTTCCCCGAGAGTATCTCGCACTACCACCTAATGTCTGAGTCCAGGAGTGAAACATTTAAATCCATTTAAAAAATTATAATTTTGGTTTATATTGGATTTTGTCTCGTTTTATTTGTCGTCTTTAGCTTCCATAGTTGTTTATTTACCCAGTCTCCGGTTTTTACATTTTTCTCTTTTATGATATTATTTGGGTATTTTTTTCACTTTAGAGCTGGATTTTCCCTTTGTTGTCTTCCCTGTGGTGTTCAATGTAGTATGTTCTTCGACCACCTCTCTTCTAACATTCTTTCCATATGTCCATACCATTTTAAGGTAATTGATAATCTATATATAAGGGGAGGACAAATAACTCTCCGCCGTTTAACAAAAGATGGCCCCACCAGTAAGTTAGGATTGAAATTGTCATATGTAAAATGTCATATCGTACGGTTGCACATCTGGTAACACCATAACCTTAAAATATTAGCGATTTTGTATCAACAGCACATAATTTTTTTCGTGGAAAATGTCGAGTTTCGAGCCGAATAAGCGTAATTTGCGAGAACTTTTGATTTACTTCTTTAATTTGAAGAAATCTGCAGCTGAGGCGGATCGATTGCTTGTAGAAGCATATAGTGAGGCTGCTGTAAGTGAAAAAAGTTGTCGTTAGTGGTTTCATAAGTTTAAGAACGGTGAGTTTGACGTCGAAGACAAAGAAGACAGGAAGATTCCTGCCAAACGCAAGAAGAACTTGCACTTACATTAGGAATAACTCAACAAGCAATTTCACATCATTTAAAATCATTGCGAATGATTCAAAAGCAAGGAAATTAGGTTCCATATGAACTGAAGCCGAGAAACGTTGAATGCACGTTGCACATGCGAAATGCTGCTTGCCAAGCATAAACTAAAGGATTTTTTGAATTGTATAGTCATTTGTTATGAAAAATGGATCCACTACGATGACCCACAGAAGAGAAATCATGAGGATCACGTGGCCATGCTTTAACATTGATAACCAAGCCGAATCAGCTTGGTATTGTATGTTATGAGTTGCTCAAACCGAACTAAACCACCAATGGGCTCTCTACCGAACATAATTGATGAGAACTCAAGGAAAAACCCGTTCACTACTACTCCAGATACGACAAAATTATTCTTCTATATGCTAATGCTCGTCTACATGTTGCGGCGTCGGTCAAAATCTACTTGGAAACACTGAATTGGGAAGTCTTACCCCATCCGCCGTATTCACCAGACATTGCCCCTTCCGATTATCACTTGTTCCAATCGATGGCACATGGTCTGTCTAAATAGCATCTTAAATTATATAAAGATATCAAAAATTGCGTTGATTCGTGGATACCCTCAAAAGATGAAGTGTTCTTTAGCGATGGACAATACTTTGAATAAAAAATAAGGTTCCGTTCTTTCACAATAAATGCCCAATTTTTCATAAAAAACGGCAAAGACTCCCTTTAAATTAAATAATAATGGTGGTACTGTTCGAGTCCTTTTCGTAAAGTTGATGTTTTAAGTCATTAGTTTTCTGATTTTTATTTTTGCTTTGTATTTTTGTGCATCTGTTTTTCTCTGGGATGTATAGCCTACATTGGTGACCGAATTTTTATTCTAGGAACGTTATCATACTCTTTTCCACAAATATGTTAATCGTTTTTCTTTATTTTTTCGATTACTTGTTGTATGCAAAAAACATTATCCAAGCTGACGGACGAGTTCTAAATCCGCACTGCTCTTTACTTACTTCCGCTATATTTTCTTGTATTTTACTTTTAATTACTCTTTCATATATTCTAGCTAGAGGTGGAATAACGTTTAGTCTTCTATAATTTCTACAACCATTTTTATTATTATTTTTTAAATATCGATGACATATATAATGTATTAGATCCTAATAGAATTTGTTCCCAATTTTCAATGTTTTGAAATATTTTTGACAGTATTTGTATTAGTTTTCCTCCTTTACATTTTCATAGATCTGTATTGATTCGTCAGTGTGTCCTAGTGTTCTGTTGTTCCTCACTTCTTTTATTTTTTAACATTTTGGTGTTACATTTCGTTGTGTGTGTTCTATACCTTCTGCTATTTCTTCTTCCATGTATTGTCCTAAATTTTCCTGTAGCAATTATGTACAGTGTACGGTTCATTGTTCTGTCTGTACAACTTGTATGCTTGTTTTGTGTCCTGTGTTAATTATTCGCCATGTCTGTGAATTTTCCGTTCCTTATTGTGTTATCTAGTTCCCATTTGACTTTCAAAGTGAGCAGGTCTGCTACGTCCTGTTACCTTTGGAAATGCCGAGTGTCGAACTGTCTATTGATAACTCGCATCATACCACTTCAAAACTATATGTACAATTTAAATTTATTATTGTAACAGAAGTATGTGTTAACTTAAGTTTCCAATGAAAAACGGCTACGACCCCTATGGGTGCACCAGCAACCCTTGAAAATTACGGTTATACGTTCAGTATTCCAAATGCACAAGGATATCAATTTACCCAACAACAAAATAATCACGCATTATCAAGCATACCAATCATCTCCCTTTTTAATTAGTCGGAAACCACTGTCTTTTTCTCAGGCGGCGCAAAATAGCACAAACCAACAAACAGTGAATGCCGAAAACAATAATTTCAATCCCGAAAACTTCAATACGCACCTAAATGCAAATTTAGCCGAAGAACTGAATACAGATACAGCCCTGACGGCACCCCAGATAACTCGCGCTGTTCTATATATCTTTCTAATCATCCAAATGGCAGTGCACATGGCGGATCAGCTGTAATTATCAAAACCTCAATCTCCCACTACGAATGAAACTCTTTTCAAGCTAACGAAATACAAAGCTTCAGTATAAAAGTTTAAGTCCCTACCCATTAATCATAGCGGCAGTATATAGTTCGCCGAAGAATAAGTAGAGCTACTACAATTTCTTGATGCAAAATTTATCATCGAAGAAGACTGTAACGCTTGGGGATCGAGACTAACTAATCCAAAAGGACGTAACCTTCTCCGAGCAATACAAAATCAAAATTGCAACTACCTGTCAACCGGAGAACCCACTTACCGGCCTACAGACAAATAAAATCTCTGATTTGCTCGACTTCGCTATTTCCTGTACTATAGCGAACACATACATCAAAGTAGAATCAAACTATGACTTGTCCTCTGACCACACTCCAATTCTAATTACCTTAACTACCTCCATTATCACCAGAGAACCATCTCCAGAACATTCCACGAGGAACACCAATTGAAACCATTTTAGAAGTATACTGGACCACGAAATTGGTCTAGCTATCCGAATTAAGGATGCCCACGACCTAGACGGTGCAACTCAGTACTTAACCACATCGATACAAAACGCGGCATAAGAAGCCACACACAGTGCAACAAGCATCCAGCCTAGCAGATATCAATATTCCTCGTCGCATGCGATATTTTATCACAGAAAAACGTAAGGCATAAGAAAAGTAGGAAGGAACTAAACAAAGACAAGACCATATATAATAAACTCGCTTATCAACTCCATACTGAACTATTGAACGTCCGTAACGACACTTTCCAGCCTTACATTACTAACGTATCACCTGTTGATTAAAAAAAAATTCAAAAGGCCAACAGTATCAATACCTCCAATCAAAAATCTCAACGATACATAGACTAGATCAAATAAGAAAAAACAGATATATTTTTCGATCATTTCGCTAGTGTGTTTTCTACATCTAAACCAGTAGGAAACAATGATGACACCGAAATTTCATTATTGTTTAATGTTGCCCTACCAAATGTTACTACTACTCAGGCCATTCCCACCAGCCGAAGTAAGCCAACAAATCAAACTAGCTAATCTTCGTAAAGCACTTGGCTACGATCTAATTCTAAGAAACGTTTTGCAAAACCTTACCATTATATGCAACAGCATCCTACGACGTTGCCACTTCTCCGCCCACTGGAAACATCCCTTAATCATTATGCTTCATAAGCCTCCCATACAACCTTCCTCCTATAGAATATTTAAAAAGTTGCTCCTCAGAAGAATCCACAAAACTGTAGACCTATTCCAAATTATCCCAAACTATCAGTTTAGCTTCCGGCAGCATCATTCAACTATTCACCAAAGGCATCAAATTGTTAACAATATTGTGGGGACCTTAGAGACTAAGCGCGTTTGTACAACGGTATGCCTAGACATAAAGCAAGCCTTCGACTAAGTCTGGCACACAGGTCTGCTATATAAAATTAAACAATTTTCCCAAGCCAGCTATACCTAATATTAAAATTATATTTAACGGAGATAACCTTCCAAGTCAAAGTAAACAACACAAGTTCTGAATACCATAAAATCACCTCAAGAGTACCGCAGGGCAGCGCTACTTTATCTTCTGTATACCTCTGACACACTTACAGCTGACAATACTCTACTTGTGTTTGCTGATGATACAGCTATCCTCTCAATAACCACAGCAGCCCATTTCTAAATCTGGACATCATACAAAATTAGTTAAATAAATGACGTATTACAATCAATAACGATAAATTAGCACAAATTACGTTCACTAATAGACACATCCACGAAACAGTAACAACAATACTCCCATATCTCAGAAGACGGACATCAAATACCTTGAACTACATCTGGAGCACACGCAGCAAAGCCAAACGATAACAAATAAATCTCAAAATTATGCAAATGCATTGGCTCATCGGCAGACGCCTCCAACTCTCACTTTCGAACAAACTACACTGCTATATAAGTATATTATTAAACCCGTCTGGACATATGAGATTTAGCTGTGAGGCTAGCTAAAGCTCCCCACTTCGAAATCCTGCAGTGATGCTAATCAAAAATTCTTCCACGGACGCACAATAGTACATCACCAATGGAACGCTTCATACCGACCTAAAATTTCCGTACGTAGCCTCAGAGATCTTCGGGCTTGCCCGAACATACACAAACAACCTGCCAGGACATGAAAATCAGCTAATAGAACAGTTCTCCCGCCAGCCGAGGGTCACTAGACGATTAAAACGACATTGCCACAAGACCTGCCTGTGTAACCACCCAGATCTACTTAGTATTTAGCCTGCGGAGAAATACGTTGGCCAGGTCCCCTACTGACATGTCAAACTGCCTACATAAGATTTACTTATTACTCGCGTACGAGTAGATTGTGAATAGGCAACTGTGTTATCTATATGTGTGCCAAATATTATTCCGTTGTTCATTTTTTCTTTTATTTTTTTACTGCCTGTCAACATTTTTCATATTTCGTTAAGTTTATTGTCTATGATTTTTTTACGTTTTCGCCTACTTTCTCTTTATAACTTTATTATTCTTTTATCCTATGGCTTTGTATGCCGCTCTATGTACACATTGCACAAGTTCGTATGGTTCTCTGGGTATACCGTCAAACGCTGAGTTGAATCGTTCTTCAAGGCTTGGTCCAACACAATTTTCTTATGCTCTCCTCTTGTAATAGTTTCATCTTATATTGGTACTGTTTTATTTCTTGTAGTTCTTCTGTATTTAATTTAGTTTTTTATTTTTCGTTTTTTGCCTTCTTCAAATAAATTTTTTACCAGATGGCGATCCGTACCACACTCTAATTGTCTGTATACTCTAGCATTTCTTGGCTTTACTTTTGCATTTTGTATAAGCAATTAATTTTCCATGTATATTTTTGTGTTTAAAATCTTGTCGAAAAATCTTTGCCTGCATTTTTTGCGTCATTGTGATTATTTGCCCATACATTCGTTTCCATGATTGTCTTAATCCGTTTATTTTTTATAAGAACAAATATTTCCAACTTTGCTCTTGCATCTTTATTATCACTTCACATGTGTAGATATTTTCTTATCTTTTCTTCTCCTTTTCCTTTCTTTTTCGTTTCTGTTAAGATAGTTATGACTTGGTTTACTTTCTCTATGTCTTACACTATTTGTTTTGCTGTAAGTCCTCTTACGTTCTATGTAGAGATTATTATGCTACATTTCTTCTTCTTCTTCTTCTTTCTCTTTGTCCCCATTTATACCTCACGGTGTTGGGTCTTTTATCCATCTCTTGAAGGTGTTCCTTTCTCTTGCCATTCTCCGTATTTCAGTGATGTTTTTTCCCCTTTTCCTTGCCATTTCTGTAACTTATACTTTTTCATCTCCTCTACTACTTCTATCTCTTTCCGAGTTAGTGTTTTTATATTCCATGTCCCTATTCGTATCCGTTGTCTTGCCGGTCGTCTCCTATTAAGCAATCCTATTCCGAGGCGCTCGTTTTTTCTCTGAATCGATTATACCTCGTGTGGGTGATTGGCCCAACGACGAGGGCCCCGTTACCTCGGGACAACTGGGATCCAGTTATACCCCTGGATACTGGGTCGCCAAAGCCTCGTTAGTTATCCAGCGGAAGGTACCGCGTGCAGGTGAGGTTGACATTTGGGTGACTAGATGTTGGCGTCACCCCTTACCCTCCATGCTACATTTCCTTTGTTGTAATCATCTCTTATTGAGTTTCTTACGTTCGCTGAAATATTTAACTTGTTTTATAAAAACAGAACTCATCCCCTCCCTCCGTATCTTATAATTCTCCTTCCATTAGAATGTGGATGTTTCTTTGTAACAAAGTTTTCATTCTGCTTCTTTATTACAACCCTCTTCCTTTACCCGACAACAAAAAGCAACAAACGACTCAATCCATCTATCGCTTACTGCAGGGGGAATAGTAATTTTTGATTTACACAAAACAAAGAAGTTGCTTGTAATCTTCCGTAATTTGATTAATTAAATTTAAAAGTAAACCTGCCGATGCAACTATAAGAGTAATCTAATATTTTAAACGTTGCATAAAGAAGTGCTCGCCTAAAGTCGCACGCCAGCCTAATTAAGCCAAAAAGTGAATCGCAACATCGGAAGCTCATTTCCTCGCTGTCAACAACCGGCCGCCGCATCCGCGAGAAACGCGCCGCAAGAAGCCGCCTGTAATCCCATGACCCGCGGCTTTCTCTGTCCCTCGCACAATTTCAGCACACCTCGCGAGCGATGCACCTTCTATAGAAACGAAAGTGCTCCGAGGATCTGGCTAGTGTCAATGTTAGTGCAGCGGCGCGAGGTCAATTGCGAGTGCGGCTTCTCTAGAGCAAGATGGATTTCGCCCTGACGGTAAGCCGTTCGGCGAACTCACCCTCTCCGCCCTAACGTTCTTTTTTAAGAGTCTACTGGCGGTGCTGATGGTAGCCTTCCCATCCGAATCATCTAAACTGCCCAGAAGCCCCCAGGTGCACGAAAACACCAGCGAGACCCCCCGGCCGCCAAGTTCCAGAAGTTCGACTTCGCCATCTCCAAAAACGGGCAGATAGACTTCCAGAAGCTTCGCTACTACCAGCAGCAGCAGGCCGAAAAGCTGCGCCAGCCCTTCACCACCAGAAGGTTTATTCCCATCGTAGTCAAAAAGAGGGAAGCCCACGACTATAATTTAAGGTACCCCGTTTACTTCGTCCCGAACCACATCCACTACGGGCTGCTCCGCGACGGCTTCGGCCGCTCCCTACCGCAGCAGGGGCAAAACGGCGAGATCGTAGCCTTAAACGCCCTGATGGGGAAGACCCCGCTGGTGCAGCTGCAAGGCCTCAAGCAGCTGCTGCAGCCCCAAGACCACAAGCCCATCACCGAGCAGGTGGTCGACGTGGCCAACCCGCAGACCCGGCCCAACGTCAAGGTAGAGCACGCTCCGCCCGAGTACCAAGAGGTTGCGCCCCAGGCCCTGCAGGACACTCAGGACAAGTTCAACCAGAACAACCTCTTTGCGCTGGACCAGATCCAGCAGGAGTTGAACTCGGCCGCCCAGGCCCAAGCCCAGGAGATCATCGCCGGCGCTCAGCAGGCCGCTCTTCAGGAGGAAGCTTTAAGCAAGCAGAAGGAAAGCGACGCCGCCAAGCACGATGTAAGTATGACAGTAAGGGAAAAGCGCGCCACCAGCGACGATTACGATTACGACTATTATTACGAGATCATTGACGACGACGGTAATTCCTTTATAGTGAATGAGACCGCCGTGGACAGCTTTCAAAATTTAACCGAGAGCGCCGGCAGGCGCGGGGATTACTTTCATGATACGCCCAAAAAGGATAATTACACCCCTACTAACTACATAGTTATTAACAATTCTAACAATTATCAAAAGCCAACTTCGCCCCCCGCGCAACACAAGCCCTCATTTGTCCCGAAAAAGCCCAAATTCAGAAAGCTGAAAAGCAGAAAACATCCCCGGTATAACAAAACCCGGAGGCCCAGAGCGAAAGGAAAAAGATTATTAGGAAAATTAGTTATTTGCTTCGGAAATTAGGGTTGGATTAACTAAAAAGAATGTTTCACTACTCAGTATTACTATTTAATCAATTATTTATTTAAAAACAAACGCGAATAATATTTTGTATTCAATGTTATTGTAATGAGTTGTTATTAGGATTTGCTTATTTAATTGCTGCTTGCATGTAGGGTTAGTGAGTTCCATTTTTGAATTAAAATAAAGACTGCGCGCTAAGCTAATGGCAGAAATTTTTTATAATGATGGTATTCTTAACATTAACAAGATGTTTGTCTGTCTGTTCACGCAGTTTCTTAAAAATGTCGCATGCAATTAGTTAAGGACGAATGGTGCATGGGGGCGTCGTACTACTCCCGATTACGCTTTGGTGCTTTGTTGTGTTAGCATTTGCCATGTTTATCCTATGTAAACCTACCTTTACAATTGTAACAAACTGCCTGTATATTGCTTTAATTAATAAAATAACGTAGTAATATGTATGAATTTATTGTTTAATTTGAGTAGACACAAGACTGGATCATTTTCTTTGATTGCTTTACGTTTGCAAATTAAAAAAAAATTAAATCAAATTTGAGTTTGGAGTTTGGAAACTTTTGACGTCTTGACATATAAAATTATTGTGACGCAAGCTTCACTTTTATACTCATACATGGGTGGTAAGGATGGTAGTGGAGGACCGCTGTTGACGTCACCGGTTTAGTTGCTGACGTAACCGGTCAACAAAAGTGGGAGAGACGATGCATTGGTTTTACTATGGCTAGGGCCCTAGAACAAAAATTTATCAACGCTAAGGCATTTAAATAAGTGCCTACAAAGAATTCAAAAATCTTAAATGTCGGCCTACCCGGTCAAATTTTCTTTAAATTTCCTGGATGAGGGTAATCATATTTTCCAAGCTCAAAATTATTTCAGCAAATTCCATGTTAAGGCTGATTTACACATATCTGCAATATAAAAATAACAATACTAGGTACTACTCACACAGCCAAAATTTGGTGTGCTTTCACGAATTCGTTACGGATATGTGTAAATCAACCTTTAACTATACCATATACCTGCAGTGTCCTGGATTAACTTTTATTTTTTAAGTTTCCTTTTAAGGCATTGCTAACCTCAAGTAACACACTTTCTCTACCTCGCCTTCAGATTTCAACGTAGATTTTAAATGTAGCTTTTTTACTAACCAAAAACGGGACTACAACTTTAGTCCAAATGGAACCAAATTTGCTTTTAATTTTACAAATCTTTATTTAAAGCCATACGACGCAATTTGCTTTGTATCAACATCATCCCGTCGTCAAATCTCTGCCCTCAAAGTGCTTTTTTGGACAGTTTAAGCAAATGATCATCAAGAAGTTTTCCATGAAGCAAGATAACGCCTCGGACTAAAAATTCGCACCCTTTCCGACAATAGTCGAGTTTTGTTTCCAAAAGTAATTTTAACAAGCATTGATGTGCGATCATTCATGAAAAGAGAGCGAACAATATGAATATTCCTTCCAGTTATTCTGGTCCTCGGACGACGTTAGTGACCTTAATTTTTGTTCTTCCAAAAGTATTGTCTCCAAGCTGTCCCTTGAGTTTTCTCAAAATCTTAGACAGTTTGACGTTTTCTATTTTAAGGAACTTGAAAATAATCTGTACCTCTTATTTTGATATTATGATATTGACTAAAGAAGTAATAGTCATCTAAGTAATGAGATTACTATCAAAGATTGCTGTTGGTCAGATAGGTTTTTTCTATTTTACACTCTTTTTCTAGTATTTGACTTAACTTTCAAAAGGATCAAACGTACTGCAAAATTCTTAAATAAAATTATCTTCTTGAAATTCCTTTTAGGAATTCTGGAGTGTCTGAAGATAACTTAGTACTTTGTTTTGGTTGCAAGCATTCAAAAATAACAAATGTCGGTCAGTTCATACAATGTAGATCTTTCTACTTCAGTAGCTATAAGAATTCTTCTTTCTGGTAGTCTAATAGATTCAACGAATAAATCGTTAATTTGGCCATTCACTGAACATAAGATGTTAATTAATATGTCACAGTGTAATAACCTTCTTGGGATAACTATTAAAATAAATTATGGCTTTACAAAACTACACACATAGAAGGTGGCTAAAATGCGACCGGGCTGATTTTTTTACAAAAAAAAACAAATTGCCAAGCACTTACTTGAACATGTCGCTTTTCAATCTTCTGGAAGAATCTTGATGCCCTTTGCAAAAAAGACTTTTGATTGGCGGGGTATCTACTCCCAAATAGTCTAGATGACGGCGTCCGAAAACCACATGCTTTGCAAGTCTGATTTGAGCTTTCCGAATAGTAAGAAATTTCCATTCTTTTTATGGCCTCATGGGGAGGGAAGTGCATTGTCCTGAAGGAAGGCTACCCGCTTTCCACCTGTCTTCCGATTGGATCGGATCTTTTCCTCACATATGTTGCCAGAAATCTGAGTGATGAGCCGTCAGATAGTCAACGTGGATAACCCCCTGACATCTCCCCTGCAGTCTCAGAAGAACTTGTCATCACTTTTCCTGCCCTGCATCCTCTCTTGTGTTTGGGAAAACCAGTATGCTGCCACTCGCGTGATGCCTGTTGGGACTCGAGAATGTAGTCCACCTACGTTTTATAGGTGGTGACTATAGACTTCAAAAATGCACCACCTTCGTCTTCAAACTGCTCTAGAAGACGACCGGCAGCTTAGCTGCGTCAAAGCGTGTGGTACCCACCTTTGGTGGATCGCATTCACCTTGCAGGTGGTTTTTCACGATGTCTTCTACACTACCAACACAGATAGATAACATTGTTTTTGTTCCTTGATAGTGCTGCGCCTATTCTCACAAATAAACGTGTTTTTACGATCAATTCACGGGTCCCATACTGTTGCTGGAGTCAGAATGCGTTTCTCCACGCTTTGAGGTATCTTTTGTTCACTCATCACTCTATCAACTTTCAAACAGGACTGATCAAGTTTTAATTCAAGAAGGAGGAAGGGTAAAGGTTGTGGCTCTACTCTTTTAAGGTCGCACAGCTGTTACGCAGTGTGGTTTTTCTACACACAAATCAATCCTGGTCCTATTTGAACCACCCTGTACATGTTCAAAAGCTGACGACTCAAAGAAACGAGAAAATAAAACTTGTCAGTGATCAATACCAGAAGTTTTTGTCAGAAAACTTGGCATCGTTTTTGGATTAATTCAAAAACGTTTCAAAAAGGTCTTTGTCATAGAGATAAATTCCCATTCAATCCCAGTGGTCTCTTTACTAGCATAAAGTTCGTAAAATTGGTATGAAGATAAATGGTAGAAGAATAGTGTCACCAGTATTACAAAACTGCCCTATTTCTGTAGTGCTGCTTCTCTGACTGCTCTGGCTAGAGTCTTTTTTCGGATTTTGTGCAATAATCAGATTTGTCTAATTATAAGTGTGCTCTAAAGCTTGATAAGTTTACGATTGAAAAAACGAGCTGGTTTCTTCTGGTGCTCTTAAGCTTGACATTAAATTTCTATTCGAAAAGCCTCTCCACTAATATTTCGAAATCTTTGATTGAATCCTGCCTTTAAGTATTAGAACGAGCTGATCAGCATCAATCCACCGGATTACTGACTTAACTTTAAACCGAGCGAAATTAAAATAACAGTCATAATGCTTACTTATGTCAAAAGTCTTAAACATTATAAACTCAAAGCACCAAAGGTTTGTCTTGTTATATTAAGGACTATTATTGGTCCAAATCATTTTTATCATCAAACATTTCCCATTAGCCAACAATAAACTAAAATTTTTGATGTCCTTGTATAAAGCAGCCTTTTATTTTCTAATATCCAGATGCTATCTAGATACTAAATTAAAAGTAGGAATAAGTAATTAAATAGTCAACTTTTTTCAACAAAGCTATCATCATATATTAATTTCCATTCCTTTGAGCTCGAAATAGTGAATAAAAATTGAAAAAACTTCAATGTAAACAGATTTTCGCCATCATCCATTTCGAATTATATGTGCTAGACGATGTTACCAGTTCTACTGGCAAAAATGCATAGTGCGCTAATAAGCAATTTTCAAATATATTTTGGCTCTGCTATCTATTTTGACTAGGTTGTAGAAATTGTAAAGGATATCAAATATATAACCTAGTCTTTAAAGCCAAACCAATTTTTACAGATTTCAAAAACATGCCAAAATGTAGATTTAACTGCTACACTTCCAAAGTATGGATTGGAATTAAAAATCGCGCAACCGTTCGGTGTTTCGACGGTATCTCTTGAACGGAAAGCAACAGGATAATAAAGCCTTTGCTGATTTGTTTGCTAATTGGGCCGAACTTATATACAGGGTGTTTACAACATAGTTATCTTTAAAAACGCGCAAGATAGAAAAATAACATCTTCCTCGCGTTGACTTTACTTATTACATGTTTATTAAAATTTATATACAGGCTGCGCCAAAAGCTAATATAGTAAACTTAACTTTATAAAATAATCGATAGTTTTTGTACAACAATAAACATAACATTAAGTTGAAAGTGTTTCTGCATAATATACAGGATATTCACACAGTTTCCATAATCATCAAAGAGGATTTTTTTGCACTTATGATATGTCTTCCTTAATGAATCCATATTCACTGCAGCCTACGGCTTATTGTAATTACCCTAATAAAGTAAATTTACAACCAATACAAGTTCTTTACAGGGTGTGTCTGGAAATCTTCCGGTTCCAAGATTGGTTTCCCGAATATATGTTGCCTTTTCCTGCACAGCGCATCGCACTTGCATAGGATGTGTAAAGCTGCTTCTGGTTAAGCTACTTAGGTTAAGAAGTTCTGCAGCTCTCTTTTGGCAAGGTCCCTTATTGAAGGTTTTTCTGAAATTATGTCCTGGTCGGTTCTTTTAGTACATTCGATGATGAGTGCGTGTCCTCTCCTTGTTAAAGCTTCGGGCAGTACTTCATGAGATTTCTAGAACAGGTTCTGGGTCGATGTAAGCCTCATTAAATCCCTGCCTAGCTAATTCATCGGCTTTCTCATCGCCGTAGATACCGCAATGCTCAGGTACCCATAACAGTTTCACCGTGTTGTGTTCTGCCAGTGCATTGAGTTTATTGATGCATTCCCATACCAGTCTAAATGATGCTTTTGTGCTTGATAAAGCCTTTAAAGCTGCCTGGCTGTCTGATATAATATAGATCCGCTTGCTTCTGTAAACCTTCTTACCGTACTGTCCTATGGGAAAGTTTAGCTCTATCCTGGGAGCCTCAGCATATATTCCAGCTCCGATACCAAACTCGGTTTTAGAACCATCTGTGTACCAGATTAGGCTACCAGGTGCAATTTCCTGTCTAAATGTCTCGATCCTGCATGATCACCTCGAATGGAGAGTCGTCACATATTTTTGAGGTCATGTGGTCCGTCCTCATTTCAAGCAGAGCCCCCCCGAGATCAAAAAGATTAAAATTTGCACTAATCCTAATTAAGGCTTAAGTATATAAGTAATATTTTTGATTTTAATATAATACACAAGATGCGTCAAAAGCGAAAAGTAAAACGTTTTCTAAATTTTTGCGTATAATTTTTTTTATTGACGTGGAAATTGATCACTTCATTTGTGAAAGGTATTCCGAAATCATTATAAATGGTTTTATTTGTCACGTACCAGGTAGCGTCAGCCATCATGCGCAGTGTCTTCGACTGGAAAGTTGGACTTTGTGTTGGAGGGTTTATTGCAATCTCACAGTTCTATGCCGTAGGTCCAAAATGGTCGTAGATTAGTTTTATAAATGGTCAAATTGCTTTCTAATGTTTGTTTTGATTTTTTGCTTAATAACCAATGCATGTTTGTGACTTTCAGGTTCAGTTGGGTCTTTTTGCTCTTTCCATGTGAGCTTTATTTGTGTTTCCTTTGTTTTGTGGTAAACGTGATTTGTGCGGATTTTTTAGCATTGACTTAAACTGCCCAGTGTCTCATCCAGTCTTCTAATTTGTTTCGGTGGTCTTGTAGCTTTTCAGATGCTCTAATCAACAAGATGGTCGTATGTATCATCAGCAAATGTGGCAATGAGAGTGCTCTCTGTGGCAGGAATATTTGCAACGTAGATAAGATAAAAGGAATGGTCCAAAGACTACCTTGTAGTACACCAGCTTTTATTAGATGGTAATCAGAAAATGCATTATTGACTTTGACTTGCAAATATCATTTACTAAAGTAGGATTTTAATATTGGCTATAAAGGACTAGAAAGATGCCTTTCAAATTTTTATAATCATCCGTTGATCCAGACTTTGTCAGAGGTTTGCTGCATATCAAGGAATACTGCATCGCATACCTTCTTTCCATCGAAACTTTCTTTGATTTTATTTACAATTCGATGACATTGCTGTATTGCTGAATATTTTTTTCTGAATCCAAACTGAAGGGATTATGTAATATGTGGGTGTTAGTTGGTTTATTCCACCGAGGAGAAGTCTTTCAAATATCGTTGCCATAAGTGGTAGTAGACTTATCGAGCAATAGGATGTAGGTTCGGTGAGCGGTTTGTCTGGTTTTTCAATCAATTGTTTGTGAATATTTTTGCTCTTCTTTATTTACGATTATGATTAACTATTTAAAATATAGAGAAATGTTGTGTGGGTGCGGCTTTCTACGCTGCGGTTTAGTTCTTCAATTTCAAGCTGGTGTTTCGTACAATGGCCCAATCTGATTTCTTCATTTATTAGGTCTTCATACAGTTGCCAGTCAGTATCTTTAGTACCTAGCCAAGGTATTGGTTCTCTGCACGGGATGTTTATACCAAGGGCTAGTGTTATGGCGGAATAATCATAGCACAGATCTAGACCCGATTAAATTTTAAAATAAGTGTTTCTGATGCCTTTAGCGATAGAGAAGTCAAGGAGATTCGGGAATTTGTTCCTATTTATAAGACAGTACGTTAGATCTCCTGTAGGTATATAACTGATGTTGTTTAGTTGTATTGATCGGAACAGATTGCGTCCTTTAGATGTAATTAATCTAGATTCCATGCTGTGTGTTCCAGTCCCCAATTGCTACAAATTGTGATCGTAGAAAGTTGAATATTCGTAATATTGTGTCGTGTCGGGGAATAAACAGCTGCAATAATTATTAGTCGAGGAAGTGATTGCAGTTTCATTAATGTAGCTTGGATTTTATTTGCTTTGAAGAATTGCAGGATATAGTGACTAATGGTTGATCTAATAATGATAGGTAAGCTTGCGTGTGCCGTTTCGTCAGGGTGATGAATGTAATCAATGGTGTAATTTGGTATTTTGATAAATATTCTTTCCGTAGAGTGGCTTTCAAAGATCTCGAGAATATCAATTTTGTTATAGTCTAAGTCTAGGTCGATTTTTAGAACGTGATTTGATAATCCCTACTGAAGGAGCCATTATTATGCTAGTCTACATATGACAGTAGTAGGCATGTTTAAAATTATGCTGTTTTGGTTTAATAGTTGATTAAATACATTTTTAAATTTATATGAGAAGTTCACTTGGAGTGTTGAATCTTTCTGTGCATATCTACCTTTAGTTCCAGAAGACTGTTTATACTGATTGATAAATAACTGAATTTCTATTTATGTTAACCCAAGGTTTACTTTTGTAGAGTACCTTGCATTATTTTTATTTCTAGATTTTAATAGATCTCTGTAGACTATGCAGCTCTTGTAGTTAGCCGAGTGCTGGGTGTCTTTAAATCTTTTACAATTTTTTATATCGTGTGGTCCGTCGCATTTTACGCAATTACATATATATCATACAATATAATTTAGAATGTCCATAAGCTTAACATCGGGTGCCTTGAATTATGGTGTTTTTATGTTCATGTAGTTCAACTCGTTATTTTTGTATTTTGTAGAAATTTAATGTCGTAAATTACCTTATTATTGAAGGAAGTACAAATAAGTCTCGGCCGTTTTTTATAGAAAATTGGGCATTTATTGTAAAAGAACGGAACCTTATGTTTTATTCAAACTATTGTCCATCGCTAGCCACTACTTTTTTCCATCTTTCTGGTAACATACGGATACCGCGTAGGACAAACGCTTCATCTTTTGAGGCTATCCACGAATCAACCCAATTTTTGGTATCTTCATATGATGTGAAGTGCTGTTCAGACAAGCCATATGCCATCGATCGGAACAAATGATAATCGGAAGGGGCAATGTCTGGTGAATACGGTGAGTGGACTTCCCAATTGAGTATTTACAAGTAGGTTTTGATCGGCGCCGCAACATGTAGACAAACATTATCACGTAGGAGAATAATTTTGTTGTGTCTGGAGCAACAGTGGGCGCGTTGTTCCTTGAGTACTCGGCTCAATCTCATCAATTGTGTTCGGTAGAAAGCCTCAGTAATGGTTTCGTTTGGTTTGAGCAACTCATAATACACGACACCAAGCTGATCCGACCAAATACACAAGTTTTTTCTATGAATATTCGGCTTGGCTGTCGATGTTGAAGCATGGCCACATGGTCTCCATGATTTCTTCTTCTTTGGGCTATCGTAATGGATCAATGTTTCATCACCAGTGACTATACGATGCAAAAAAACCTTTCGTTTATGCTTGGCAAACAGCATTTTACTTGTGCAAAATCGGCGTTAAACGTTTCTCGGCTTCAGTTCATATGGAACCCAATTTCCTTGCTTTTGAATTATTCCCAACGATTTTAAACGGTGTGAAATTACTTGTTGAGTCACTCCTAATGTAAGTGCAACTTCTTGTTGCGTTTGGCAGGAATCTTCCTCCAATAATGCTTCCAATTCCGCGTCTTTGTGCATTTTCGGTCTTCCGCTATGTTCTTTGTCTTCGACGTCAAACCTACCGTTCTTAAACTTATGAAACCACTCGCGACAACTTTTTTCATTTATAGCCGCCTCACCATATGCTTCTAGAAGCAATCGATGCGCGTCAGCTGCAGATTTCTTCAAATTAAAGAAGTAAATCAAAAGTTCCCGCAAATGACGCTTATTCGACTCGAAACTCGACATTTTTACACGAAAAGAATTATATGATTCTAATACAAAATCTCTAATATTTTAAAGTTATGGTGTTGCCAGATGTCAAACCTTACGATATGACGTTTTACATCTGACCATTTCAACCATAACTTACCTGTGGGGCCAGTTTTTGTCAAACGGCGGAGACTTATTTGTACTCCATTTAGCTTGCGGTTCAAAATCTACGAAGAAGAGTGGTAAAGATATTTTAAAACTCTGACTTGGTGTCCTTTATCCACTAGTTCTTTTACTATATTATCTAATGGAATCGAATGATGAAAACCACGTATTACTATTTTATAAGCCTTAATTTGGTTTAATCAATAAGTATGTTGAATTAATTTCTATTTATTTTTTACTGCGTTATATGGGAAGGTTTTAGTATAGTAAGTTTCTTTATCGGTTACTTGGGATAAATTATTGCACATATCGTTATAACTTGTAACTCCATAGACATAAAGTAGATGTGGTTTTGGTTCTTGTTTCAGTTTGGTTGGCACTAAGGCCTGGTTCGGCGAGAGATTGAAACCTCTTTGAGGTTACGCTTTGTGAAGGGGTTATAGACGCTGTTTGTACCTGTAGTTTTTTTCATTTATTTTGGACGTTTACCATTAGTTCGTCTTCACTGATCGAATAGTTAAGTGTTTCTTGCATTTCTTTACCATCAGTATTATTTTATTTTGATGAAATTAGAAACCCCTTATTAGGGAGGGAGGTTAATAGGAATATATATATATATATATATATATATATATATATATATATATATATATATATATATATAGGGTGTCTCAAAACTTTGTGTACAAACTTAGAGAGAAAATTGATAGGTGGCGTTGTACGCAAGCTCTCAAGGTCGGCAGGTGTGGTTTCCTCATTTTAGATGCCGACTGCATGCGATCAACATGATCAACATTTCACAACTGTCGAGTTTGCGGACATCCACTTCATCTAGGGCCTAGCCGATGGAAATGGACGCGCTGCTGTTCGGTTGTATTAGGAAAGATAGCCAACGAGACGCCAAGCAAATCATGAAACGTTCGCTCAGATATATCAGAACCTTGCGGAACCTGAATCCTTCACAGACACGATGCAGCGCGAACACCCATATTCGAAGAGAGTCCCTTGAATGCTGTGGACCGAAATCCTGGTACCAATGTACGGGCACTTGCCGCTGTCACCGGAACTTCTCGATCAACTGTCCATCGCTTACTGCAGGGCGAAGCCTTACATCCCCTTCATCTTGAAACAGTTCAATTATTGCAACCGGATGATTACCCACGACGTATCGCGTTTGCACAGTGGTTTCGACAGCATAGTGCGGCCGACACTTTTCCAGTTTTGTTATGTTCAGTAATGAAGCAACCTTTTCACGTGAAGAGGTGTTCAATACATACAACGCGCACATCTGGGCCTTAGACAACCCACTCTCAACCCGATCTCGACCCGCACAAGAACGCTTCTTTGTTAATGTGGGGGCGAGTATCGTTTAGTCGGGCCATACATCTTACCACCTCGACTAAACAGTCGCAAGTATCTAGTTTTTCTTCAAGAGATACGGAAATGCTCAACGATGTTCCCGCACCATATTATTACGCAACGTGTGTACGTGAACATTTGGACCGGACATTTGGAGACAATTGGATTGGGGGTGGCGGTCGCGTCGCTTGGCCTCCTAGATCACCCGATGTATATCCTCTTGATTATTTTCTCTGAAGAACATTGTGTACGACACTCCCGTAAATTCTAAAATGGACCTGGTGGCACGAATTTCTACCGCTGCTGCTACGATCAGCAAAACGCCAGGTATCTTCAGAAATGTTCGAAAATCCATGTCGCGTAGGTGTCGTCCGTACATTAATGCAAACGGGCGCAATTTCGAACACCTCCTTGTACTCTTTTGTTGTGTAATAAAGCGTTTTACATTACATTCTGTATTGTGGCTTTATTGTGTCTTTGTGTCTCTTTATCACGTAAGGGTGACGTTTCCGCCTATGCTTTCCTTGTAATTATGGTTCCTAATTATGTTCTCCACCTCCCCTCCAAGTTTGTACCCAAAGTTCTGGGACAGCCTGTATATATAAATGGGGAAATTGCATATTTAGTGCTGTTCAATTTATTTGATAATTGTGTGCCTGTGGCAAATCGGTTTAAGAACCGGAAGGTCAGCTAAGGATTCCAATATCTAAGATGTGTGACATTTTGATACAAGATGTTGCGATAAAACATGTCAACAAGATTGAGACCAATACGACAAGGGAGTTATTTATAATTGCTTAAAGTTCACATATTGTATGATTCGCCTCCCACTGATTTTTAATGTCGAATTATACGTTAGCATTTGAATAAGAAATTGTAGCCTTTTGAATAAATCTTGGAGTAAAGAGTCTTGTACGGAGACAAAGGCTTAAAGCCGGGTCACATTTTTCTGTCTGCTGAGGAAAATCTTGAACAGTTACTCAATTTCAGAGCCATCCTAGAGCATCGCGAAAGGAAGGCCGAGAAACCATATATCTATTATTTGACACCACAGAGGAGCTCTAGAGTGTAATACCAAAACGTGACAACCTCGTGTGAGGACGTAGGCGTTGTATCAGTAAAATAACGTGCCATTCCAAAGTCTGCTAGGTTCTCTGGCTTCAAGACACAGTGCGACAGCTAGTGTCAAAATAAAACTGCTCGGTGGCTTTTGATTGGCATGGGATCTAAATAATTAACCTGAGCGATATGGGTGAAACCGTTTCAGATCCAAGTACTCGAACGTTTGGACTCTTGTAACTCTTTCAGCAGCAAACTTCTCGCAAAATACAATTAAAAAGATCCTCGTTACCAGTATTGACTATAATCATCTTTCTAGTCGATTGTTAGACCTGCATCACCCTGTATAAATGACACCATAAGCCCCTTTCTTTTTTCTCTAAATCGGTTTAGTAGATGCGTCATTTATAACACACTATTTAGTATTCATAGCTACACTTTTAAACGGAATATATTAAAAAAAGAAGCTAAAACAAGATCAAGTTACCTATACACCAGCTGGCGTGAATTTAGATCAGTGAAATCACCTATAAAATTAGCCCCCTTTCATTTTTCGTAGCAGATAAATTGTTTTCGTTTCGTTACTATTTTTTAAAAGAACTGCCAAGTACATTTAAAGCTATAAATGCATTTTTTAGCTCTACCTAATTTCAAATAGATTTTTCTTGATAGTACACATGTGGCTGGTTGCACAGAAATTGCAAATTCTTCTGCGTGATCTAAATATGCAAAACACTACTTATAATTATGGCATTGTAGATGTACAAGGGTAAACTAAAAATAAAACGGAATTATTTTTTTAATACATTGAAAATTCAAACCTTTTAAGTTATTTGTCTACCTCACCTTCTGATTTAGAAACTTCTTCTTCCTAATGAGCAGTTAGTTGATCAGGTTATCATAAAATCCAACCAATCGTGCACGAACGCTTTGACAGCAACATCGTTGCCAAATATCTGCCGTCCATGTGCTTTTTTAGTGCCCCAAATAGATAATAATTACAGAAAAGATGTTCTAGTGCAGTTTAAAACAAAATCTTAGTTTTTTCTTGAGTTTGGGCAGCTGTATGAGGCTAAACGTTGTCCTAAAACGGGATATTGCCTCAGGTTGTTCCAAAAGCAACTTTTAATCGGCGGTCATCCTCGAGGAAGTAACGAACAATACAAATGTTCTTCTTAGTGACGTTTGTCCTCGAATGACGTTTAGGTTTAACCCATAGCGCGTAAAAATGCCGTTTACTTTTTATTCACCCCCGTAATGTGCAACAATACTGTAAGGTAGTCACTGACCTGTTCAAATACAAAATCAATATTTCAAAACGTTCGTAGATCCAAGAAGACCATAACACATATCTAGTTAGAGTTTAGAATTATATACATAAAAAAAATTATGAGTGCTGCTGCTGCTGTCACACAGGTCAAAGTTCAACTATTGCTGTCAATTGTTCGTGCCTTTCCGTGCCGACCCGAACGCCTCCGAAGGACAAATTTTGGCTTGGCGGCAGGCACGGCCGAGGTATTATATTTCCGGAACCGCAAGTGATAGAAAATTTTCGTTTGAGAGCGGGTAATAAAGCACTCGTACAGATAAAGAAATTTAAATTTTTTAAAAAATATAATCTTATTTAATAATTTATTTAAAAGATTTTGTAAGAGGGATTTGATCATCTCTTGTAAAACCATGTAGTTCTGTAGATTTGGCCTCTCGTGACTTTATTCTTTATGAAGACCTACATTTTTGCTTGTCTTTGGAAAAAGGGGGCTGGGAAAGTTGATGTTCTTTAGACCAAAACTCAGATGGTTATTCATCCACTTTGCGGTGTCCTTGATATAATAAGATGAAACAAATCGGGCCAGAACAAAACTGATTATTTGTATTTATGCTCCACAAAAACGCTTACAAATATTTTGATTCATACTACAGATTCTTTGTGTTGGTAAATTTTATACTTAAATCCTCTCCGGTACCAAAATGTCTACTTTGGCATTAGTGAAATTGATTGTGGCTGCTAATTTATTTAACTTTGACCTTATAAGTCATAAAACGCTTCCCTATTTAATCTAAATTTGTTCTAATCAAAAATGTTTTGAACTTTAAGATCAGCACTTTGTGAAAGCCAAATGTAAAGATTCGCTCACTCTCGGTGAGTTCTAGATTTTCTATATAGAGCACTAAGAAAGTTTTGCAATATGTAGCCGACAGAACAACCTTTGGGTGTTAGTTTCCCCTAAACAGTGATCAAAAACGGTTTAATAGATGATCAGTGCTTGGAAAAAATGGTTGCTGTACTGGAAGATGATTATGCACAACATATAATCTAGAAAAGGTTTCGTACTGTTAAAAAGATAGAAGTGTGTTTAAATACGATCACCTTCAAATGAGAAGATTTTTTTGGTACTCCAAATACGCAAATGATACGACAAACACTTCTAATTATGCAAAATGTACTTTCTTCGTGCTTTGTCATCTCTTTTGGGCTTGTCTAATAGCATAGTGTTGTACTGGTCAATATAAGCTTTTACCTGGACCAACAAAATAGGAATTGTCTTTTTTTTTAACCAATTCAGTGGTTTAGTACTCAAATTTGATAATATTTTTGATTCTAGAGATAGGTAAATTCATGTCTCTGCCACTGTGGCAATGAATAGTTTGCTGATTTTACACAAATATAGCCAGCCCAAACACTCCAATGATTCTTCTTCTCCTCCATGATGGGCCAAAATAAACGTTCTGTCTTCGGAGCGTCTTTCAGGCAAAAAATTTCTTTCTGGAACTCTTGATGCCACTTAAACATACTGTTAGGATAATTGTCTCTCAGCACAAGAGCGAGTTCCTCCAAACACTAATCAAAGTCATAGCGGTATTTAGTTTTTGATTAAGATCACTATGGGAGCTCTTTTCACTGCCACAGTTCAAGAGCAATGCCCACCCAAGGTAGCAGGCTGCTAGTTGCAGTTCATAACGTTCAGCAATAGCTTGCCCCCTATTCTTCCTTAGTATCCTATGTTCATTTTGGCAGTTTACACCTCGCGCAATTTATGTTTGCACGACAGCTACGAGTCACCTGCAAAAAGAGAAACCGCCAGGCGGCAGCGCCTAGAAACGAAACATGCTACCTAATTAAGCCGCCCGTGTGCGTCGAATCCCCCGTGTCCGAATAAATCAGCGTGGCCTTGTTTTAATTGTTGCATAAATCCAGTTGCGGCGCTTTCTCCGCCGCCGCTGCCGCATCACAATCACCCGGCACTTTCTACCGAATCGCACCGCAATCTCCCGAAATTTCACCTTTGACATGGCAATTAATTTTTTGCGCTGCAGAGCGGGCACTTCAACATCTAAGCACGCGCATTCCTGAAAAAATTGAAATCTAAATCCGTTGCAGCTGCAGTACGCGTCGCAGTACGTCTTCGGGTACAACGTGCGCGACCTTCACAGCGGCAACAACTTCGGCCACGAGGAGGTGCATGACGGCAAGACGGCCAGAGGGCGCTACCACGTCCTGCTGCCAGACGGAAGATTGCAAAAGGTGCGGTACTGGGCCGACGAAAGCGGCTTTCACGCTGAGGTGTCGTATGAGGGAATCGTCCAGCATTAGCGCGCCGCATTGTGTGAGATTATTTATTAGTCACCTGAAAGTCAAGGGCATGTGCAATACTAAACGGTGCCATCACCTATTATAAGTAGCTTGTTATTTAATTGTTGTTAAAATAAAGTTGTTGTTGTTTCTTTCATACTAATAGTATTTATATCTGAAGAATGTAGTATAATTGACGTAAAATTACTCTATTAGAAATGGCCAAAATTTGCGTTTTGAATTGTTAGTTTCCTCCATTCACTTTTAAAAATCCCTCTTGTGTGCTTTTTGACTTTTATTAATACCAAGCCATTAGAGGCTTTCATTTCTATTTTAAATTGTAAATATTTGCATTTTACGCAATTTCATTGACTAGGTTAAAGGCGTCTCGTTTTATGGCTTAGTGGTAGTAGTAATCATGTTGAATATGTATATGTGCTGTGAAAATATTCGAGAAATATAAAAGTCGCTCAGATAAAACAAATTGTGTGTTTCGGTTCGTGTATAAGGTTCCTTCAAATAAAGATGAGAAATGTTGTTGTTTTACCATTCGAAAAATATAACAGCACAAGAAGAAAAATTTGACTTATAGCTGATATTAGGGGGGGGGGGATCCACGACAGACGTTATTAAAAGATTTTTTCTCCTCTTGGTATTCTTCATTTTTCTGAACTTCAGCATTGTTGAGTTTAGTGTTTACGGTTGTTCAAGTTCTCCTTGCTCTCATAACTAGGATTTAAAAATAGTCGGAATGTTAAATCTGAAATGTTCAAAATTGCAGCTCTTTCTAATAAATGATCACGTTATAAGTAACGGCTTAATCTCCTCTCATAAGCACTAAATTATGGTTTCAAATTCGTACACTGTTTCTCTGAGCTTTGCCAACCCTATCGTGATGTTTACATGATATGGCAGCCATAAAATACGCGAGATAAATTTACTATACAACTACATATAGTTTTCTATGGATGTAAGTGAGGAGGGTTCTGTAAAGGACCCCTTGTGGATAATAATCAATTTTGACATAGTCACGTTCACTCCGCAAGAAAAGGATTGATTAATCGAAGATTTTGATGTTGAAACCTTTAATTTTCTTGGTATTTACGTGTTAAATATTTTTTGATCTGCTCCATGTTTTGAGTTTTAAAGGAGCAAAGCTTGCCCGTGCAAATCTGATTATAAACCCGTTAATATTAAGAACAATCTTAAACAAAACTTATTTTATCTGATTTAGCTGGTTAGCCGTCCCAACTGCAGGACGTTCATTATATCACGCAAAAAAGTTTTTTTATTACAATGGTCAAACATTTCAGCCAATTTTATGTTTGAGTAGCTACGGCTAGGTCAATGTTTGGAGTTTTGTTTACTCTATATGTCAAGACAATATGGCGGCAGCTAAGACCAGTTACTCAACCGAAGAAAGGATCTTCATTGAGGTCGTCTTTGACGAGAGAAGCCAAAGTGCTAGCGAATGCTAACTGCCTTTAAGACCAAGTTTGACAAGCGCGCTACCTTGTCCATCTCTACAATAGTAAGGCAAAAAATCGCATTATAAAATTTGCTCTATAATTAAATTATTTATTTTACCATGTTATAATAGGCTAGAGCCGTGGTAGCTTAGTGGATAGATCGCTAGACTACGAAACCAAGAGTTGCGGGTTCGAATCCCGCTCTCGCCAATTCGATCGCTGGCATTTTTACGGCCCAGCTCGATTCAGGCTGCAATAAATGAGTACCTGGAGGTCAAACTCTGGGGTAATAATAGGCGGTCGGTACGTAGCGCTGGCCACGTTACTACCCTTGTGTACCGTAAGCTCAGACTGTAACAGATCTATCCTGTTACGACCCCAAAGGGCCTTCGAGGCCTATTACGGGGAACTATTATTATATAATAGGCTACTGTAAAGTTTGAGAAGATAGGAAGTGTAGTTACTGGATGACAATTTGTTGAGAACGGACAGACCAGTCATTGTGACCACTCCCAGACTATAGAACAAGCTTGGGAGCTTTATGAACAAGAGCCCGGTATCTAAAGGCGTAGCTCAACTCTGTGTGTATGGGCTCTATATACACCATCCTCACCTAACTGAATCTATTTCCGTATAAAATTCGATTGCAAACGCCTCTGACCAAAGTCAATATTTACAAAAGGTTTATTTTTGCAAAAGTAATCATGGAGATGGTTTGGGCCAATAAGTTGTACATAAAGCACGTCCATTTCACAGATGGGGCCTATTTTCAACAAACAAAATTACTGACATTGGGGTACCGAAAACCTACATTTGACCGAAGTTCGTTGATTGCACTTACAAAAAGTGAATATATGTTGTGCAATTTCCCAATATGGAATTGTTGGCCCACTATTTCTCACAAAATATGCGAATGAAAAACTTTATCCATAGAAGTTCTCGAGAAATTCATTCCAATTGCGAGAGACAAAAACAAGTCAACCAATACTGGTTTCATTAAGATAAAGCCACCGTCCATCGGTCTCAGGGCATTTTGTTACTCTCGTAAGAGTCTTTAGAAAAAGGATCATAAGTCTGGACGCTCCCCGTAAGATAGAAGGTGGCATTAAGTGGTCTCCAAATGCCCCCGATTTAAACCCATGTGATTTTCCCTTACAGGGTTATTTTAAGGATTGGGTTTATCGGAATAAACCCCAGTCCATCGACAAACTCAAAAATCGCATCACAAAAAAAATCTGGTCATTTCAGCAGACATCAGAAAACCCCCAAGAGAGTTTCGGAAAAAGGATTGAAATGGCCATCTCTAGTGAAGGCACTCATTTTGAAAACATAATGTACTAAACCCAAATTATTCATTATCATAAGGTAAAAAGAACTAGAACTTTACCTTGTGCACTTTTATATAATACATTTTTTATCGTTTGCCTTATAAGGCCTTGTGCTATGCTATAGTGGACCAGATTTCCCTGTGGTGAACAATTTTAACGGCTAATGGTCTGCTTTTATCTATACCTATGAAACTTATGGATTCGAATGTAAGCAGCGAAGCGGTGCAGACGCCACGCGTGTGCTCCGTTATCACATTGCAAACGTTTGACCTCTAGCCTTTATAATCGTTTCCGTGTAAAAGTGTAATAATAGTGCAAACAGAAGCGGACCCCAGCTGGGGTTCCCAGCCACGTAATAATGAGTAAGGGAACAAATGATAACCTCTCAGCTCCAGTGGTAACAAATAAGAAATATTATTTTGAACCTACTAACCTTATCACAGCAAACAAATATTATCTTTCAAATGATAGCATACAAAATGCCAGCAATATAATTTATCAAGATAAACACGCAGCCGCAATCGCCCAGATGAAAACAGATCAACAAAATAGTGTCACAAATACACCTCAAGATAATAAAACAAAAATACCACCAATATTCTTGCACTATGCAGCAAATTTAAAATACTAAGAAATAATCAATGACCTTAAAGAGCAAACCACAGGAGAATTTGATACTGCACTAAAAGGATAAAACTAAAATCAATCTAAACACGACAGATGACTATAGAAAAATGACTAAATTCTACACAGACAACAATCTTAACTACCACACTTTTAAAGACCCAGAGAAAAGCAACCTATCAGTTATCATTAGATCCCTCCCGGTATCGATTACAGAAAAAGAAGTATTATAAAAACTAAAAGAGTTAAACTACCCGGTTATAAAGATATTACGCCTATACAATAGAAACAAAAAACCAATACACTTATGTGCGGTGGATTTAGACAACACAGATAAAGCAAAACAGATTCTGAATTTACATAAAATACAACACAGCATAATTGAAGTTGAACGCAAACGAAAATAAATCGACATTTCTCAATGTAAAAAATGCCAACGGTACGGACACACGCGCAACTATTGTAGAATGGAACCCAGATGTGTGAGATACACAGGCAGCCACGACTATACTCAATGTCCAAAAAAGCAAAATATACAGCCACGGTGTGTAAACTGCGGGGAGAATCACCCTGCCAACTTTAAAGGATGCAGTTACTATCAAAAACTAAATCGCCACATAAACAATTCCGGACAAAATCGGACCTTACCTACAAACTAAACTGAACCCAGTTCTAGCCAAAATAATTACTAACAAACTCTGCATAATGATTACGATAGATCTTTTCCTAGATTCCCATCTGAAGTAGACTGAACTACACAAATAAACAAGAAACGCCAGACTATGTAAATACAATTATCACAAAAATCGTCGAACTAATAGCACCACACCTAGACAAAATTTTACCTTTCAATTATCCACTCATGGACATAATTAAGAAACACATAATCAGTAATTTAATTGTCCTTAACTGGAATGCTGACGGTATTAAAAGGCAGCGTGCATTATTCGTGGAATTCCTAGTTAGACGCAACGTGGATGTTGCATGTATATCAGAAATGCACCTACACAACTTCGAAACATTTAAAGTACCAGGATATGAAATATATAGATCAGATCGAGATACTCCAACTGCAGCAGGAGGCTTAACAATTATTATTAAACGTAAATTAGAACATCATACTTTAATAAACCAAGAATTCGAAAACCTAGAAACTGTTTCTATCAAACTGAGTCTAGAAAACAATGTCCAAATTACACTTCATGCTGCATATAAGCAACCAAATAAAAAAATGCTGGGAAGCGTTGTCACTAAATTATTTAATGGTAATCATCAAACACTAGTCATAGGTGATTTGAACTCCAAACTTACGAACTGGGGATGCAGAGCTACAAACCCAAATAGTGTTAGGTTAAATAATATTATTATAAACCACGGAATACAAATAGCAACTCCCACAGATTATACATATTATCCCAGGAGACCGGATCACAAACCAGACATATTAGATATAGTCCTGTTCAAAAACTTTAACAAACCAATTTATCAAACCATACTAAATCACCTACCAGTGATCGTCTCATTCTTCAATGCATCGCAATCAATACTGATGATGCCTAAATTAATTGAAGGCAAAGTTAATTGGGATATTTTCCATACTAAATTAGACAAAAACATGAGAAACCCATTCCCCATTCAAACAACAAATGACATAGATGAAGTCGTACAACAATATACGGAAACAGTAAGAACCAGCATGCAATCAGCAGTAACACCAAATAATAATAAACCAAGATATCCTCAAACACCAGTAGAAATTCTATACTTAATTAAACTTAAAAACAAAACAAAACGTGAGTGGCAAAGAACACGCAAGCCACATTTAATGAAGCTTACCAATCAACTAACCTACCAAGTTAGAATGAAACTAGACGATTATAAACTCTATATGTATCACAAATATATAGAGGAACTACAACTCCGAGATGCAACAATGTGGCAGGCCACCAAAAGACTAATACGGCAACCAAACATAATTTATCCACTGACAGACAACAACATCCCATTTATAACCAACGACGATAAAGCCAACCTATTAGCATTGAATTTTGAACAAGTCTTTACACCAAATGAACAGATATATCCCAAGAAGTAAACTAAACTATTAATAACTATAATAGACAGACTCAAAGAGAATTCCTACCAACGTCTCCATCAGAAATTAAACAAATTATCACAAAACCTCCAATAAAAAAATCATCGGGACCGGACATGATTACAAACTCAATATTGAAACAACTCACAATAAAGTCACTAGCGTTCCTGGCAACAATATTTAATGCTTGCCTTTGACTTGAATATTTTCCAAAGAAATGGAAACAAGCCATCATTTTACCATTTCATAAAAGTGGAAAGGATAAACATAAACCATACAGTTATCGTCCAATCAGCCTTTTGTCAACGCTGTCAAAACTTTTGGAGAAAATTATTCATACCCGACTAAACGAGATTTTGGAACAGAAGAATATCATACCAGAATATCAATTTGGCTTTAAAAAAAAACACTCGACAACGCACCAGCTTTTAAGAATTACGGAAATGATAGAACAGGGCTTTGAGAACAAAAAATACGTAGTTATTTGTTTCATCGACCTTCAAAACGCATTTCATAGGGTGTGGCATGATTAAACGGAAAAGTTGTGGTATGATTTAGAAACATGGTGTGGTGGTAGAAGATTCACGAATGTTGTTCCTTATTTTCATATTTATATCGATGAATATGTTACTTTATAACCGATAATTGCTTCTAGGTTCTAGGCCCTTGTTTAAATCCTTATTTATCATCGTGCGGCACTTCGTAGTCCCACTATGTCAGGTCAAGTTCTAAGGCCAGTAGCTAAGGCCATATTAAGTTTTAGGTTGTGATCGCAATAAATCCTATTAGAGCAAACTATCCCCCGAGATCATTTTTGTACAACTCTCCGTACCGGCGCTATGGCCTATTTTTTCTAAGTTCTAAGGCCTGTATCTTTGTTCAGAAAGGTCGTACGGGGTTGGTTCATTAGACAATGTTACTCAGGACAGGAAATCCGATTGACATGGGTTTCCTGAATTTTCGATTTGAGGCCCAATCTGCCCATCCACCTTTGCATTCAACATGGATTTTAAGGTTAATACCGTATAAACGAAAAGCAACTGAAACAAACTCAGTAAAATTATCTGATACACAAACGGATCGAAGACCGGGTCTGAAAATGGAGCTGGCATATTCTGTAAAAAAAAACTTGCAGTTAAACTTTTTTTATACTGCAGTGCACCAGGCAAAATAATTTGAGGCTTATCAAAATATGAAAATCAACATATTAACGGACACTCAGGCATCCCTGGAGATGGAGGGTAACATCCAGGCCGATATGGGAATACCACGACGAACCCGGTGTTCTGACAGACCATAACAAATTAACTCTGTAATAAATACCAAGACAGGCAACGAGCAATCTGATGAGCTAGCACAAAAATGATCATCAACTCAAACTCAATACGAAGCCAAATGAGAGAATGGGTCAGAAAACAATATAAAAAATACTGCAAAAATTTACTGGGATAAAAACATGGAAAAACTTGCATAAAAGGGCCATCTGGTACACAAACTGAAGAACTATTTGTACAAAGCAGGAATCAGTTACAAATAATAATAGGTTTCTTTGGAGGGCATTGCTTTCTCGGCAAAATAGAGTTGTACGAAGACAGTCATCCATATTTTATACGAGTGTGAGACTTTAACTCACAGGATGCAAGCTATTTATAGAAAACTAATAATTGATCCATAATAATAAAACTATTCAGTAAGGGGCTTGTACAGAGTGTTACAAAAGTTGAGGATACTCAAAAAAGTGTTGTAAAGAAAATAAAAGAAGCACGAGTTCAAAAGACTGCAATGCTACCGGAAACATAGCTCTCATCAAACAAAAAAAAAATACAACCAAATCTCAAGAAACCTAGGATGAAAGCTACTCGCTTCCTCAACTAATTTATCAATTTTCTGAAGGCAAATTTTGGTTATCCTGACCTAATCTTCATTTATAATTGAATCTGCATACCGTTGCAGGCGTCTAGTTTGGTTTCCGCTTTCCGTTTTGACTTGCTGCACCGGAAAAATTCTTTATATTCTTTCTACATTCTTTTCAATATCCCCAAAGACTCTTTTAGGTTTCCTTTTAAAACTGATTTTTTTAATTATCGTATCATTTATATTAGTCAAAAAATTATCAAATACATAAGGCGGCAGCAGATACATCAAGATAAACTCAAGAGGCCGATCTTTTAAGTAGGCACGTATCTTTTAGCCTAGTGCACTTTAGTTTAACATTTAGGGTGTATTGTGGTTGGCTTTTCTAGGTTGTGGTGCTTAAGACAAAACTACAGCATCGTTAACCGGTGCAGTTCTTCATCTACAGTTCGAGCCAGGAAGTGATCTGGGGAAGATTTCGCCTGGGTTATATTACAGGTTTTAAGTTACTCAAATGCTTTATTAGCATACCGCCCGGTCACAGTTTTTAAGCTACCTAACTTCCTCGTTTGTCGCAGTGGTAGGCTTATCGCCAACTAACTCAGAGAATTTCGTTTGAATGAACTGGCTAAAAAGTTTCTAAAACTACTGGTCATTTAATACCCTAGCAAGGTTAAATGCGAAAAATTACGCTCCGACATCCAACCTAGAATTATGCGGTATCGAGCTTAGAGAAATTAAACATAATGGATGTGACCTGCAAAAATAATACAGATAAAGATGAGAGATTTTTAAATAACCGTAATCAGCTCATAATAAAATCCAAACCTCCGAGGAGTCGATCCGGGCGAAGGTTTTATCGCATAGAGCTGATAGCAGTCGAATAAAAATACAGGACCGCATCGAGTTGAAAACTGAATAGCGAATATTGAAAACTGAAAAGTGAACGAAGATAAATAAAAATAAGTGCAGCAGGATATAAGGAAAACAAGGATAAAGTAATAAAAAAATGAGAGCATTGAGAGAAACGGAAGGAGCCTTTGATAGGACAAAAAAATTCTAAGAACGTCAAGTAAATTACAAAAAAAAAACGAAAAATATAAGTTAGAATGTATATTAAAACTGTTGTAAGAGATGAAAGCTTAACAAACAGATATAAAAAATAAAATACAGCAAATCTAGCACATCTAGAGATAGATGTTGTTGTAAAATCAGCAACTAAAATAGGCCGAAAAACGTGTTTAATAGAGTTGATAAACGATGGAAGTAAATTAAAGGTCATGAAAAACAAGTCAACCTTCAAGAAATTTAAACTGAAAAAATTATATTAGCAATGATTTAACAAATCAAGAAAGAGAGACAAATAAGATTACGAGCGCAGGAAGGAATTGGAAGAGGAAAAACAGTACAACACAAAAATAGTAAAATATAAGAAAGTTGTACTGCTAAACAAATCAATAAAACAGTCAATAATAAAAAAGGAGATAAAGCTGAGAAACAACATAAAGTAGGTACATGGAACATAAAAGATTTATTCGTAGGAAGAAAGTTGAAACATCTAATAAATGAAATAAAAAATTATAAATACAGTCTGGTGGCGATATAAACAAGGACAAGATGCAGTAGAAATAGAAAATTATTTATTTCTTAACAGTGGGGAAAAACAGAATATTAGGCACGGGTTTTATAATAAGCAATAGGTTAAAAACAACAATCAAATTTCAAGCCCATGTCGGATAGATTATGTCTGTTAAAACTAAAAAGAAAACATCATAAAATTACCTTTGCAAATATTCATGTCCAGTTTAAAGAAAAAGAGGAGAGTTTTATAACAAATTAGATAAAGCATATGAAGAAATATTAATGCAAAGATAGGCAAGGCAGAGCTGTATAAACTTACAATAGGACAATATAATAAACATAATATAACTAAAGAAAATGAATATTTTGCCAAAAAAAAATATGTCTACAAAGAAAAGAAATCCATAAGGAACCATGAAAATCACCGGACCGGCAGTCTGTTAACCAAATTGATCATGTTCTTATTGAAAGCCAGGAGAAAAGATGTATTACTCATAGAAAGACGTACAGCATACAGGATATGGATATATACAGAGGACAGGATATGGATTCTGACCATAATACGGCAGGAATAAAGATAAAACAAATCATCTCGACACTCAGAAACCAAGTGAGAAATAAGACCATAGCAAGTAAAGTAGTGAGATTGAAGAGCAAGAAAGAACAAGCAAAATATAAAGAGCTCCTAAAAGAAGAATTAGAACACATCGAATAGAGCAACAACATCGAAAAAGAATAAGAATGATAAAAAGTAATAAATAAAATTGGAAAAAATGTATCAGAAAAATAAATAAAGAAAGAAAACTATGGTACAATAAAGGATGCAAGAGCGAAATAGGAAAAAGGATAAGTTAAGACCAAAGATGATAGTTAAGGGAACGGAGAAGTCAAAAAATAAGTATTTTGAGCAAAGAAACAAAATTAAAGGTTTATTAAGAAATGCACTAGAAAATAGAAGAGAGCTTCAACAATAAGGAAGTTAGAAATCTATACCAACGAATAAAAAATCAGCCTATTACAAGGACAAAGATGAGAAGATCGTCGCTGGTGAAGATGGAATATTGAATAGATGAAAGAAATATTTTGACCACCTATTCAATGGTGTAGATAATACAGAAGACAATAAAGAAAACAACATAATAACTATTGATGTAGATAAACAAGGACATGTACGGTGAGTGATAACCGCAAGTCGGTCCCGCCTACGCGAGGTTTTAAGAAAATTGCAGAGAGTGTTTAGTTTTAAGTGATTAATGAAGCCGCAGGTGGACACTTTAAGATAGACAGAAGCACACATAATAAAGAACAAGGTGTAGGGCAAGTATAAATCGAGAAATCTTGTAATAAACAAGTGTAAACACCAGCTGATAAGCACAGTGAGCAGCGACCTTGGGAGAGCACAAGAGCGGCAATTTCAAATTTCAAGGTACAGCGCGATCACGGTAAGTGAACTTGCGAACACAAAGGAGTGCAAATTTCGAAGTACAGCGCGATCACGAGACGGGTGCAGGTTTAAAAAGAAAAAGTCAGTGCGACAAGTACGGGAGTGCGGTCCGGAGTGAGATAACAGAGTGTCGGCCATTGTACCGGTAACGAGACAAGTGAATTCCGGCACATATACAGACGGGCGAGCGATAACGAACGGTTAACAGAGCAGCACAGCGCGCACGGCAAGTGAAGTACGTCACGTAAAGCGACCGGAACAAGTAAGCAGAAAATAAAGTAAATGAACGGCAACACAACCAAAGGTAAATCGTCCAGTACCGGATCATTAAGAGAGTACCTACAAAAAAGGAAAAGAGAAATAGAAGCCAATCAAGAGGAAAAGCCAGCACAAGAAGATACAGCAAAGCTAAAACGCAACAAAGGAATGCTGAGGACCCCTTCCAAGAAACAAGAAGAACAAAGCACAAACATGGATAAGATTGAACAATTACTCGAGATCATAAACACACAGCTAGCGGAAATCAAAGTGGATGTTAAAAGCACGAAAGAAGACATTAAAACCATAAATACCAAATTGAACTTTTATGGAGAAGAAATTCGCAGGATGAAAGAAGAACAATCTAAACGAGAAGCTGAATGGGAGCAGGAAAAGGCGGCATTAAGAAATGAGATAAAGACACTGAGTTTAAAAATGGAAAGGCAGGAACAGAGACAGAAGAAATAACTTAGTGATTAAAGGAGCCAACTTTGGGGACCACAACCTAACGCAACAGGTCACAAACTTCCTACAGAGTGAGATGGGAATTAAGACCGGAATAGAAGAAGCATACAAAGTTGAGAAAGCGAAAGTCAATACAGTAATTGTCAAATGCAAAAATTTCGAGCAAAAACTGGAAATCCTAAAACAAAAACCGAAACTACCCCCGCAAGTATACATTGATAGCGACCTCACGCAAAATGAACAAAAAATACAAGCAGCCATACGGAACGTGGCAAGAGAGGAAAGAAATAAAGGAAGAAAACCCAAGTAGGCTATCGAAAGCTAACAGTGGACGGAGTGAAATTCAAATGGTCGGATGAAAAAGAGGCAGTCTGACACAAGGAGACACGCCAAAAACTAACCAAGGAGGATCCGGACGGAAACATGGAGACGAAAATGGCACGAACAAGGACAATGCAAAAGGAAATATGAATTGATCAAAATAGGGACTTGGAACGTTAAGAGTATGACTGGGAAAGAAGTAGAACTAGTGAGAGAATTTAAAGATACCAAACTGAAAATATTGGGAATAACAGAAACTAAAAAGAAAGGACATGGATGTACAGAAACGGAAGAGGGAAATATCCTAATATATAGCGGCGTAAACAAAAATGATAGAGCGAAAGCAGGAATAGCATGCCTAATTGCAGAAGAATGGAAAGAGACGATTAAGAGTTGGGAATGCTACTCAGAAAGAATACTAAAAATAGAGCTGGAAATAGCAATCGAAGAAGAAAAATTGCTCAATATAATAGTAGTATACGCACCGAACGAGGACGCGAAAAAAGAAATAAAAAAAAATTTTATGAGGAACTACAAGAGGCCTGGGACTCCGCAAGAGGCATATTATATTATATATTATATATTAATAGGAGACTTCAATGCGAGAGTGGGGAATAACAGCAAAAAATATGCAGACGTAATTGGCAAAGAAGGGGAGGATACGCTGAATGACAACGGAAGAAGACTCCTAGAGTTTTGCATCGGAAACAACCTGATTATCACTAACACCATATTTACACACAAAGCAATTCACAAGTTCAATAGAAGAATGATCAGCAGGAACGAAGAATCAATAATAGACTACATAATTGTACCAGAGAACATTAGGAAACTCATAAGAGATACCAGAGTACGGAGGAAACCGGAAATAGACAGTGACCCCCTCCTTTTAGTATCAGAAATTAAAATGAACCACAACACTAAACAATCAGAATCGGTAGAACGAACAAGCACAAAAGCAGAAAAAATCAAGATACATAAACTAAGGGAACCAGGATACATACAAAAATACCAGGAGCTTATCAAAGAGGAAGTAGACAAAGGCAAAGGAGAAGAAGACGGAAACATAGAACAAATGTGGGAAAAACTCAAGAGAGTGGTGCTAACAGCAGCAGAAAAGAGTTGCGGAAAAAACAGGATTAAGCCCAACAAAAAACAAGCAGCATGGTGGACATCAGAGGTAAAAAACGAGATAAGAAAGAAAAAAGAACTATGGTCAAGATATCTAAACACCAACCATCAGACAGACCTAGAACTATACAAACAGCAAAGGAACATAGCAAAACAGACCGTAAGAGATGTCAAAAATCAAACATGGGAGAAATTTGACGAGACCATGGAGAATAACTACAGAAACAACCAAAAACTGTTCTACAAGGTAATGAAATCCTTCAGAAAAGAAAATAAAACCCCCTGCCGCAAATAGAGGACAACAACGGGAAGGTCATCACAAACTCTACGGAAATTATAGACAGATGGAGACAATGTTTTATGGCGTTACTAGAAGGTACAGAAACAGATGAAAACAGAGAAGAAAACACGGGAAGCGACGAAATTAGGTCAGAAGCGAACCGTGACAATAGTCGGACGGAAGTCCAAAAGGACCCAATAACAGAATTAGAGCTGCGGGAAGCAATAAACAGACTGAAACTTGGGAAAGCAAGCGGGCGCGATGGAATCTACCCAGAAATTTTAAGAACAATGGGAGAAGACGGGCTAAAATTGTTACTTAACATCATGAACAAAGTGTGGTAGGACAAGAAGATCCCGGAAGACTGGCAAATAGCCGTTATCCTGCCCATATTCAAGAAGGGTGACAGTAAAAAATGTGGAAATTATAGAGGAATATCTCTACTCAGCGTACCTAGAAAGCTATATGAAAGGATACTAGAAAACAGGCTGAGGAAACAAGTGGAACACCAACTTGAGGAATCACAATGCAGTTTCAGGCCCGGACGAGGGACAAGTGATCTAATATTCAGCCTCAGGCAACTGACAGAGAGAGCCATAGAATATGATCAAAGGATCTATTGTTGCTTTATAGACCTAATCAAGGCATTCGACCGCATACATAGAAAAGAAATATGGAAGGTACTAAGAAACAGGAATGTAAGCGATGAATTAATAAGAAGCATACAGAGTCTTTACAAAACCAGCCGGAATTATATAAGATCGAACAACAAAAAATCGAGAACGTTCCTAACTAGATTACGAGTTACACAAGGAGGAACCTTAAGCCCGCTATTATTCATACTAGTGTTAGACGATATCATCAAGAAAGTTAAAGGACAAGTTAAGAAATTCCATGCAGGATACTATAAGTTGAAACCCAAACAATGAGCAGGACCTCCAACACAACATACACATATGGGACGAAGCACTGAGAGAAAGAAACATGAAGATCAACGCAGAAAAATCGAAGACAATGGTTATCGCAAGGCAATAGGAAGACATCACAATAGAAGTAAAGAACGCCATATTAGAACTGGTAGAAAGCTTCAAGTACCTTGGAACAACAATCGCAGCCGATGGGAAGCTAGAGGATGAGCTCAACAACAGAATCAAGTCAACAAACAGACTACATGGGGCGCTTTATAATGGCCTTATGAACAAAAAAGAAATCTCTAAAGAAGTTAAAAGCAAAGTTTATAAAGCAATATACATACCCACCGTCACGTACGGTAGTGAGGCATGGACACTAAGCGATAGACAGTATAACCGCCTTCAAGCAGTAGAAATGAAAGTGCTGAGGAAAATTAGAGGAGTAACAAAGCTAGACAGATACAGAAATGATAAAATCAGACAAGACCTGGAAACCAAATCATTACGCCAACACATAGAAGAAAACAAACTAAGATGGTTCGGGCACCTAATCAGGATGGAGGACCAAAATACAACCCAAATATGGAACTGCAAAACACAGGCAAAAAGACCAACAGGCAGACCCAGAAACAAGTGGAACAGGATAGAGGGAAGAGTTGGACAGAAGCAGTAGAACTAGCTAAGGACCGGAAAGTATGGAGAAACTTCGTCAGAAGACGCCCAACCCAAGACGGAACACCTCGACACCAATAATGGTACAAGCGGACAGGATTAAGAAGAAGAAGAAGAAGTAGATAAACAAGGAAATAGAGAGCAACCGCCAAGGGAAAATGAGATTAAAGATATAATAAAAAGGCTAAAGAGCAACAAAAGTCCAGGCAGTGATAATACAACAACTGAAATGTTTACGAACCGGAGAGCAAAGTTAAGTAGCAGCATTCAAAAACTTATAAAGAAAATATGGGAACAAGAACGGATACCAAAGGAGTAGACAGCGGCAATAATATGTCCTCCATGCAAAAGAGGTGAAAAAAGTAATTGTCAGAATTATAAGGGCACAGCACTTCTCGATATAACATATAAAATCCTCGCAACATTCATTAAAAATAAGGATAAAATGGAAGTTATTATTGGCAAATATCAGTGCAGATTTGGGCGAGTTAAAAGCATAACAGATCAAATTTATACATTAAGGGTGATACAACCAAAAAGCTTCAAATATAAAAAAAAACAGACAATGGTCTTATTCATCGATTTCGAACAGGCTTACAATAGGATAAAAATAATAAACAAGGCGTTAGAAGAACTGGCAATCAATTATAAATTAATAAACAAGGTACAAATAACGTTACGAATGGCATAAAATAAGATGAGAATAAATAATAGAACATCAGAAAAATTTGAAGTCAATAAAGGGGTTAGACAAGAAGATTCGTCAGTACTATTCAACTTTATTCTATAGAAGGCTATACGCAACGAAAAAGTAAACAGATTAGGGCTTATCAGGCTTTCGCAGGCAAGCAGACAAGAGATAAATAAGGTAGTTAAAAGATGAGAAGACAGATCAGGAATGCTGGGGCTGTACATCAACTAGATAAAACCCAAATATATGGAGTGGATAGACCACAAATTTAAGAGAAGACAACACCTCAGAGTAGCAACAGATAGAGGAAAATTGTATACGTTTAAAGAGGTTGGCAATACGTATGTTTAGGTACAGTATTTACAAGAAAAACTGATGTTAAAGAAGAAATACAAAGAATAACAATGGGCGGCAATCGATATATCTATAGCCCTAATAAAGTATTAAAGAGCACACACATCTCTAGAAGACTGTTATAAAACCTACTGCAACGCCAACGAAACTTGGACCTTGACAAAAGCAAATACGAACATGTCGGAAATATGGAAAAGAAAATATTACGGAAATTATATAGCGGGAAAAAACAAACAAAATCTAAATCCAAAGAAGAAATGAATAATCAAAAGAGTTATACAAGGAACTTAAGATGACAGCAGTAATAAAAGCCCAAAGATGTAAGTGTAAAGAATGCCAGGAACTAAAACACCAAAAGCGGTATTAACAAGCACAATTGGAAGGAAAAAATAATAGAAAGGCCCAAAGAAAGCTGGAAAGCAAAGGCCGAGGGGGGATAACGAAATATAAAGATAAAGTGGCATATTAAAAGAAGTTCCGATAGTTCATCTGTAGTTCAAATCGTTCTTAAAATGTAATCCTGTAAACACGAACATCAACAAACTACCTTTGTTTTCTCTGAGTAAATGATTCTCAAAAAAAGAACAAGACATTGTTTCATTTTGGTCTGCAGTTATAAATTTAATACCCGCTTTTGTCATTCAATCATCATCAAACCAAACTGCGTCTTGAAGGCGCGGACGAGTTTGAATACTATTGAAAACCCATAGACATCTTTGAAGTCTTTGTAGTTCACTAATTAATCATGTATAACGAAAAATAGTTCTTTATAAAAACGATTTCCTGACATTTGCACCGCCCAGGTCTTATTTGTAAACATATATTCTCTCTATCTACAGTAAACTCTGTCTACATCTGCTCTCTTGCATTCAACAACTTTTAATTCTAAATTTTAAGATAAAATTTAAGAGTCCAAATGCGATTCTCTCTATCTGTCGTGTAGAAGAGATCTTTGATCTTTAAAAGATTTTTGCGTGCTGTCGTAATTGGGTATGTTTTATTCTAAAGTTATTTCCAAGAAATCCAATATTCATAGCACAGCTGACTTAAAAGTCTTCTTTCGTCAAATGGTGGTAGATTTATGTTCTTGGGGGAAGCGTGACAAATCATTTTAAAGAAACTTTATTTGAAGTAGCTTACTTGTGAGACCTTTTTGGTGATGTTTTAAATTTGGACATAAAAATCCAAGTTAAGTCCTGACTGTCTCATCCAAACCAGACATTTAGATAATATTGAGCTTAGACCTTTAGCAAATTTTAAAAAAACTTTTCATTAGTACGTGGTGATCTCATTTCCCAAGACCCTTGTACGTCAGTTTAAAAGTTTGTTTTAGACAAGATTTGTTTACTTTTCGTCTTGTACCTGCAAATCATCAGAATTAAGCTTTGCTGTGGATCTTTTTATATTTGACCTTGGATTCTATATGCAAGAATTATATTTAACAGCTTAAATCATGTCCTTAGATCAAACAATAATTTTAAATAACTTATAAAATGTTTTAACCTCATATTTTGGTATGATCTAATATGTTAGAGTTCCTTTTTTCCTAAATATAACAAAACCTTCTATATTTCTATTAAATCTACTATTAAAAATAATAGAAAAAAGCTTCAGTAAGACTTTTGTTCTATCCACTATTTTTTAGTTTTCATTTTAAATAATTATAAAAGATTTTTAGACTCTACCTTAATTAAGTATGTTTCCACTCTCCTCCACTCTGATTATCGCTCAAACCATAGACTGTTCTGTGAATTTACGAGGTGCGGTCAAGTTTTAAGGTCTCAATTTTTTTCCGGGAGTGAGAATAAGTAGAAAGATACAGGGTGGTGCGCGGCAGACGCATGAATTTGAAAATGGCCTAAAACGCAGACCGTTACAAAATGACCAAATTTCTTATTTTTTCCTGATTCATTAACATGGTAAATTTAAGTTTACATGGTTTTGAGCAAAGTATCGCCCAAATGGCGCCTCTCACACTCAAACACTGAGTAAGCCTTTTCCTAAAGTTTTCGTGCACTCTTTGAGGCATTGTCACAGAAATTTCGACGATTTGGGCTCGAATGTTATTTTGAGGACTTCCGGGGTTCTGGGACAATTGTTGTAAACAAGGGCTTTTAAGTATCCCCATGGGAAAAAATTACAAGGGGCCAAATCAGGAAAGCGCGCCAACCAGTTCAAATCGTCTCTTAGGGAGATGAGGCGCCCGGGGAATATGTCTCGCAAAAAGTGCATCCAAACCCTTGCTGTGTGGGCTGTGACCCTGTCTTGCTAAAACCAGACGTCTTCCACGTCTATATCTTCCAATGGAGGCAAGAAAAAATCCTGGATCATGGTCAGATAACGTGCAGAAGTGACTGTAGCCGCTCGATCATTTTCTTCAAAAAAGTAAGGAGCCGATGATCCCAATTCTTAAAATTGCACACCATACTATCACCCTGTCAGAATGCAAGGGCCTCTGCTGGAGCTCCCTGGGATTCGTATCACTCCAATAGCGCATATTCTGTTTATTGACACATCCACTGAGGTGAAAATGTGCCTCATCAGAGAAGAAAACAATACTGTCTTGAGGCAACGCAGCAATCATGTTTTAACTAGTGAGTTTTCTGGCTTTAATTTTTGGACGACAACCATCTTCTAGGGGTGCAAATGAAAGTGTTCATAAGCGATTCGTTGAATGGAACGTCTTGAAATGCCAAGGGCACCTGCCTGTTTCCGAATTGAACGCCTGGAAGATTGTTGAATTGCAGCTCGAACCCTCTCGGTGTTTTTTGGGGTAGTTACGGTATTCTGAGCCCCCTTTCTTATCGTAGATACATTTCCGGTATCCTGGAATGCATTAACCCACGCGAGAATTTGATTTCAATCGGGAATTCGGCCGCGGGGGCGATATTAAACTTTAAACGGGAGGCTCGCTGCAGGCGGGTGATCGAGCGGGCATTCGACAAATAGGTCTGCACACAAAAAACACGTTGTTGAACGGACCACTCCATTATAGCGACTGAAACCGCGTGGAACATAAGCTTCCCACCCCTCTCTTTCGAATCACCCCACTTGCAACCTTCTAGGACCGTCAGGAAGGGAGAATGACCTTTTCAAATCCAAAATATTTTTGAATTTGTAGTATAGGCAGCAGCACCATACAATGTACACAAGTCGAATAACTACTATTGCAGTGAGTGTTGTTTTATATACTTAAAATAGCGACGTTTCGTGTTCAAGAATAACGTGTAATCTCCTCTTGCGTGCTGAAACGCCCATCGAAGCTTATCGTCAATTTAGTGAAATATGCGGTAAAGGCATTATGGATGTTACAAATGTGCGTTAGGGGGTGGGAACGTTTAAAGAAGATCGAGAGTGACAATGAGCTGAAATAGTCTTGGCCGCGAACCAGCCAGACTGAAACCATGATTGCGCCAGTGAAGCAAGTTGTTAGAGAAGTCCGTTGATTAGGTGTGCATGATATCGCCTCTAAATTTGGCATCTCCGTAAGATCTGTAGAGTCCATTTTGCATAATGACCTAAAAATGCGAAAAATTTCTTCAAGGACAGACACAAGGCTGCGCGGGTGGCAATGTCTCAGGACATGCTTACGTAATGCCGCCGTTAATTTTTAACCATGAAGGACACTCCGTAGCCGCTCATTTTCCAATCGAGTAGCTGTTGGACAAAACACACCCCTAAAAAAGCGTTCTCAGCAGCCATGGAATCATGACGACGACATTGTGAAAAATGTGTAGGTCTAAACGAAGATTAAGTTGAAAAGTAACAAAATTTTCAACTTTTTCAAAAAAAATTTGTATTTATAACTTGAACACACCTCGTACTACGCTTAGGATTAAGACAATTCTCTCTTCAAATTATAGCGGATTAATGTGCCCATCATAGACCAGTTGATGAGCTAATTACTTTTAATTTATCTTCATTTTTGTTTTGGACAATTGATTCACCTTTTCAAAAATCATCAAACATGTTTTACCATGCACATCTCCTTTTCCAAATCTTTGTAGATAATATTTTCTTTATTTACGGCTATGCCTTGTGCGTTTGCCACGTTAGAAATTCTTAATATTTATGCAAGGGGTGCCTTTGGTAACCCGACTCATTTTCTTCCAGGCCTTTATCACGCATGTTGATGTGAGATTGTGTAACGTACAACTCAAAGAAAAACCTAACGCAACAACCACCTTCTTTAAACAATTATATTAACGTCATTATACAATATAAAATTCTCATCTTGTTACAAACGACTAGCACTCTTAAATCAAACAGATACACTTAACTGCAACATCGTCTATGGTACACATTATTTACAGTAACATCTCCATACAATTTGGCATTAAGTAGTAATTCTCATAATAACGACGCAACGGCGAGGCTATTGGACCAGCCTTCCGTCACGCCACTTAGCGGTAACAACGACTATGGTGCTATGGACCTGGAGGGTGATTTAGTTTTGTTATCACACAGTTCGCCAGCACTGAACTCGCAGTCTTAAAATTGCTGAAGCAGAAACGCAACGATCAGCAGCCACCCGGACAGGTCGCTACAGGGCGCGCCAAATTGACCTGCAAAAGAAAACGAGTCAGCAAAGACGTCTCGACTTCTAACCAACAAGCTGCTGGAGAGAGACGACACTAGAGCGGGGTTACAAGGATTGATCAAAGCATGTTTAGAATGGCCACAATGAGCTTTTAGTTTGTTAATTTTATTAATCGAACCCTATAATAGTTAACCCAGTTACTTGAGCTTCTATGTATATGTAGTATAGTACCAAGTCCGTGCGCTACGATTAAAGAGAATAGTGGAAGAAGAACTAATTTCTACAACATACAGTTTTGTACTACTTCTCAATAATTTTTTGTCTTAACGTTTGCTGTGATCAACCCTCTATCAGCTACGGCACACTACGGTTGCAAACAAAAGTAAAGAAGCGGACAGGACAGACGGGGTAACACTGGCAACTAGTACCTGTCGTGGCGGAATTAATCGTGGTGGTATTAATCGTGGCAGAACTAATCGTAGTTTCTGCGGGTATTGTCGTGTACTCGTAGTAATCGGGGGGTTCTGTGGTCGTAGATTCGTTGCCTACAGCAAAATTAAATGAAATAGCGCATGCCGAGTTAGCGGCAGCTGTGTAACTGCGACAGCTCGCATTAGAACGGCCGGGCGCCCGTGGGGTCGCGGGCGACTTACCGCTTTTCTCGTAGTTCAGGGTGAGGGTGTTGTTGTAGTTGGTGTTGGGGATGACGATGCTGCAGACGAACTGCGCCGAGCCCCTGATGGCCTTGCTGTCGTACTTTATCGTCTTGGTCACGTTGTAGAAGGCGTCCTCCGTGTCCACTATGCTCTCCTCCTCCTCCTCCTCGTGCAGAATTTTCGTCTCGTTACTAAAAAACAGCAAACATGGTAGATTTCAAAGTTTATCAGCAGTTAACTCGAACTTCTTTTATTTTTATTTGGACTAACTAGACTGCCGCTATATTTGATTCGGATAACTAGTCACCCGGATAGTCAACATTCGTTTAAACAAAAATAAATTGTGGCTTGGATTTAACTTCAAAGTATTTTTGTGAAATCAAATGTTTAGTTAGAAAAAATTGTAAAATACAATTATTCAAAGTACTGTCCATCGTTTTCTCTGGCGAAAAAATTCCTCGTCCTTTGATGCAATCCATGAATCGACCCATTTGTTGATATCTTCAAAAGAGTCAGAGCGTCATCAATCAAAACAAATAAACCAGAAGGAATAATGTCTGGTTAATAGTTTTTGACTTATTTTGCAACATGTGGCTGAGCGTTGGTGTGCTGGATAATTACTTTATCGTGTTTTTCGGCGTGTTCCGTTCGTTTTTCTTTAAACACTCGGTTTATTTTGATCAGTTGTTGTTGATAGTAATCCCTTGCTTCAACAACTCCCTTCTGATCCTACCAAATGCAGAGCATTACCTTCAAACCATAAATATTTTGCTTTGGACTCGATGTTGAGGTCGATGGTAATGCTTGGCCTGGCAAACATCTGACTTTTCTGCACTTAGAGTTCTCGTAATTAATTTATGTTTCATCACTAGTCACGATACGATGCAAGAAGCCTTCCTTTTGTGCCTTTAAAGCAGCTGTTCACCGGTGAAAAAACGTCTTTCAACGTATCTCGGCTTCAATTCTTCTGGAACCCAATTTCCTTGTTTTTAAATCATTCCCATTGCCTTTAAAACGTTTTCTGACGGCCAATAAAGCAACAATGAAGAAATCTGCCAATTCCTTAAGCGTTTGATATGAATCTTCATCGAGAAATGTCTCCAATTCTGCATCTTCACACTTTTTCGACTAGCCCGAGCACATCTTGCCTTCCGTGTCAAAATTACCACTTTTGAATCGTCTAAACCAATACTTACAAGTTGAAATCGATGTTCACCATACGCAACAAGCGAAGGCTTTTAGCTGCCGATTTCTTCAAATGAAAAGAAAAAGGTAACGCTTCCCGCAAATTGCGTTTTTTTGGCATGAAACTCGACATACTTAAAGTTCAAAAATCTATGTTTTGCATTTAACAAAATGACACACATTCCATTTCATTCCATCTTGTTCACGACATTAGAGCCCCTTTGATCTGGGCTTCTAACCCCCTTCGTCTGCTGTGACAGCTTGGATTGTGGTGAGCCTGCGATGGGCCGCCCTCGTTCCGCTACACGAGGGTTCACTTTTTCTTGGCGCTTCTAGCGGGCGCCTCTACCCATGTCAAGGTGGCTTGGGCACTCTTTTCTTGTCCTTATTATTGCTGGTGTGTCTCTTCAAGTTTGTTGTTTGATGATATATGGTGTCTGTGTATGGGTTGATCAGGGTTGGTTTACCAATGTTTGGGTAGCAACAGGCCTTGTAGTTCGTAAACATGTGTCATGAGTTTTCCGAAGATCTCTCCAGTAGTGGCTCCGTTTAGGCTCTTTAGTAATTTCGCTATTAGTTGTAGTAGTTTCTCCATGTCCACTCGCTGGAGGAGATCGAATATGAAACCCCAACCTTGGTTTTTAGGTTGGGGAGCTGGGGTGATTGCTTTTGTCGTTCCTTGTTCTTGGATTTTCGTGGTTGCCTGACCTAGAAGTGCTGGCTAGGCGGTAGTGGTTGAGGTTTCCGGGGAGCACCCCGGGATCCTGGTTGAAGCGGGAGGTAGAGCAGGCACTGGTGTTTGCTGAGATGTTGGGATGAGTCTCGGTCGAGGGAACGATGGACATCCTCTATAACTTGCGGGTGTGCCGCCACAATTGGCGCACACCTCTGGTGTCTCGCGACTCTGGGTGCAGGTGTTCGTATGGTGGGGCCCTGCGCACTTGACGCAGCACGGGGGAGCAAAACAGTTCTGTTGGGCATGTCCAAACTTCTGACAGTGGTGACCCTGCCCAACGGTTCTCTTTTGTGCGGCTTTTCGGCACGAACTACCACACGCATCACTTCGTTGATATTGCAGATATCTCTTCCCGTTCACTCGACCTCCACAAATACGAAAGGCATCAAATGTTTGCCTCGTGTGCGCCTCATGGGACGCACCGATCGTACGGGGATTCTTTTTTGTTTTAGGTGCTCCTGGATCATCTAGGTTTTCAAGGTCTCCGAGACTATTTTGGTATGTATGGAGGGTATTCCCTTGCCCTCCATTATTTTCGTCATTTGTTTGTAGTCATCTGTAGTGACGGGCTAGATCGAATCCGCCCGGTTTTTAGCTTTTAAGAAATTTATTTTCTTGTCGTTGGTGAGCTCTAAAAGCTCTGGGCAGTGTTCTTTCGCACGTAACAACACTGGTGGCACTCGATGTTCTGGATTGATATCTTCGTCGCTTGCGATGGGGACAAAGCGGTTTTTGTTGGTACTTTTGCTCCCAGTTTGTCATGGGCTGGTCAGCGACGTCCCCTTTTCCATCCCTGAACGATGGTGGAGTCCTTATCTATTCCGGATGACTCACGTTCGTTCACATCCATTGGTCGCTCTTCGTTACCTCTGGTTTCAGTTGAAGCCGGAATCTCCCTGTTCTCGGGCTGTTCTAGTTTCTCTCTTGGTATGAGGGGCTCACAGATGATGAATCGCCTGTCGACGCTGCTGGCTATAGCATACCTGACTCATCGATGGTTGCTCCCGCCGATGTCGCTCCGTCGTCGGTTGGGTCCGGTGACGGGGCGCGGGCGGGGCTGGCTGGCTTTGATGGTTGTTTCTTCGGGCTGGTGGGATTTTGGGCCCCAACATCTTCACGGTGCATCGGTGGCTGTTGTTTCTCTGGATCTCTTTGGTGATGTAGACTCAACTTGTCCACATACGAGGGTAAGGTAAAAAGTTCTCGGCCTGACAATAAAAGACTGCGACTTTCAGTTAAAAAAATGATTTTATTTTTCTACATAATCCCCCTTGACTACAACACACTTGATCCAGCGCCTCTCCAACATCAGTATTCCTTCTCGGAAGTGAGAATCTGTAAAATTGTGAAAATGTTCATCAACTTCTTCATTGGATGCGAAGCGCTTCCCAGAAACAATTTTTTTTTAAATTTGGGAACAGATGGAAGTCTGAGGGTGCCAAATCAGGAGAATAGGGGGATGGCCGAGCAAATCATACCCCAAATCCCGCAGTTTTCCCATTGCCAACGCAGGTGCGTTGTTCTGAAAGATGATTTTTTTCTTCTTCAAGCCAGGCCTCTTCTCGCGAATTTTGGCATCCAGCTAAGAAAGTTGGAGTAATATTCGCCTGTAATTGTTTTGCCTTTTGCAAGATAATCAATTAACAGGATCCCTTTCGCATCCCAAAACACGCTGGCCACCTTTCCGGTAGATGTGAGCGACTTCGCTTTCTTTGGCGCTGAACTACCGCCTTCCACCCACTGCTTGGACTGCTGTTTCGTTTCTGGCGTATAGAGCTGGACCCATGTCTCATCCATGGTGACAAATCGCCACACAAAATCGGTCGGATCCCTGTTGAATCGGTCCAAAGATTGCTGCGAAAATCGTTTGCGCATTTGCTTTTGATCGGCATTCAGCAAATGCGACACCCATCTTGCGCAGAGCTTTCGCATCCCCAATTCTTTGTGCAAGATGTTTCGCACCCTTTCTTCCGATATACCCACAGCCTCAGCTATCTCACTCACCTTCACTCGCCTATCGTCCAACACGATATCATGCACTTTTTCGATGGTTTCCAGTGTGGTTGCGGTTTTTCGCCGTCCTTCACGTGGGTCATCTTCGAGGCATGTGCGACCACGTTTAAATTCAGCTGCCCACTTTTTAATAGTTGACATGGAAGGAGCAGAGTCCCCGTAAACTTTTGTCAACTTCGGATGAATTTCCTTAGGGGTTAATCCATCCAAAACGAAAAATTTTATAACCGCACGATATTCAAGTTTATCCATTTTAACAAAAAATATGCAACACGTCTACTGAAAAAATTCGTGTAAACAAACTACTTGAGCGAACAAGTTGAAACTAGTCATACGAACTAATGACACATGCACCCAAGCAGGAAGCATAACTATTTGCCGATTGCAGAACAATCTCTGTGTCAGGACGAGAACTTTTCACCTTACCCTCGTATGCCCCGAATTGAGCAGATATCTCTGGCTTTTTTTAATCTATTTTTAGCCCTGACGGGCTGTTTTTCTGCATTCTTAACTGAACGCCTCACATTCTAACTCGCTACGCGATTTCTGTTCTAAAGTCGTGCACTTGCTTCAGTCGACACAAGTACCGACTGGAAAATGGCTGTGACGTCACGAGTGAACAGGAGCAGCGCAACACGCCGACTTTGCAAATTACACACACTCAAAAGTCAAGCCTAATGATGGTTTATTGCAGTGTGTACTGATGGCAGAAATACTAGTAAGTCCATCTGTGGTGAGTTATTTAAAATTAATTTCAACCCCCAGTTTTTCTCATTACAAGAAATGGTACTCAAAATTTATACAACAAATGTTAAAATCAGTAAAATGACGATGTTATCTATAAACAAAACAAAAATAACTGAAGTACTCTCAGACATCATAATAGTACTTTGTAGACGACTTTTTATCATTATATTTCCCACATTTAAAATTGCTCTTATCTATCTATACATTTATTGTTAGCTGTACGTGTTTCCATAAAAATTTTATAGTCCTACCACAATATTCAAAAAATTTATGACTAGACTGTTTTTAAAAAATCCGCAAGAATAAATTCTCTCAACATTTTGGTAACTTAGTAAGTTGACTCGGTTAACATGAGTTACGTAATTTTAAATACTTTGAATTATTTAATACATTTTATTACTAAATACATAAAGCTTCCAACTCCAATAATGGAATTCAGTCAAAAACACTAAATAATCAAACTGTTACTGCCTCTAAAAACTTGCATGCCTCTGAAGTGTATACGAACTGTACAAGTACTTTGTGCAGTTCTGGAACAATTTGTCTGCATATTCAATGCCCTTGTTCTCAGTTGCAGCCATAGTACCTTAAAATTTCTCCCATAGAGTTAATATCTATTTCTTTTACTTTTAACGTCCCTACAATGCCTTCCACTCTTACCATGCTTTTCTTTAATTACGTAGAGCGTCATTTTTTACTTTGTTTTGTATGTGCCCATTTGCATAAATTTAGTCAAGTACACTGGACCAAAAACAAACTACTAAAAATGTTACACTCTTCAAAACGTAGACGAAGCGTAGATAAACGTAAAGACGCTTTGTGCAGATTTTGAACGTCTCATCTCTACTTTTACGACCCTTGTTCTCAGCTAGTCTTAATAACCTTGCAGTTTCTTCCTTGAATTGTGTAGAACGTTAATATTTATATCTTTCAGGTCCGCTTTCTTCTAAGACTTTTTTAGATGTTTTAGCGTTGTTATTTACTTTCTTTGCGTTCTTATCATCTTAAATTCAATCAAAGAACTTGGTCAAGTAAACACACTATCAGTAAACCTAATAAAAATTGCGCACTTCTTAAAGTGTACAAAAAGCGTAGATAAACCGTATAAATGCTTTCTAAACTTTTGAACGTTTTCACGACTCTTGTTCTCAGCTATATTTTTAATAACCTTGCCATTTCTTGCGATCTACAACGTTTTGCTGTAGATATGTAAGGCGTTGTTGTTTACTTTTCGTACACTCTTATTATCTTAAATTCAATCAAAAGCATTAGAGCAGTAAACAAGCTGCTAGTACTTCCAGTAAAAGTAGCTCCATTCTTAAAAAAAGCTCACAAAAAGCATATATAAACTATACAAACGCTTTGTGCATTTCTAAGACAATTCATAAGCACATTCATTATTTTTGTTCTTAGTTATAGCCATAATATCTAATTCCCATAGAGTACAAGTAACGTCAATATTCGCTTATTTTATGTTTCCGCTTTCTTGCGCTTTGTGACGCTTCTATAACGCTTTTCGGCATGTATTTTACATTTTTTTAATGCCTACTCTTCTTCTCGGTTGTAGTTGTAACGTCTTTTTATGTCTTCAATATTTACTTATTTACAGTTTAAGCTTTCTTGCTCTCTATAACGCCTTTCAATTAGCATGCATAATCTATTTGCTTTGCTCTCACGTTAGATTAAATTAAATAAAGTAAATTAGACAATCAAATAAGCTATTACTACCCTTAATAAAAATTCCTTTCTTTTTAAAGCGTACATAAAGCGTAGATATACCGCCCAAACGTGTTAATATTTAGTAAGGTGCGGAGTATCGTTATTATTTAGCCCCCATCAGCTTAAATTTAGTACAGTATATTGAACAATTAAACAAGCTACCACGCCCAATAAATAGTTCGTATTTTTTAAAGCGTACGCAAAGCGTAGTTACACCGTACAGACGTTTCGTGTAGTTCTCAAAGCTTCACCTCTACTTTCACTGCTCTGTTCTCAATTATAGTCGTATCGTCCCTGCAATGCCTTCCATAAAATATGTGAAGCATCAAAATTTATTCAGTTTCCACTTTCTTGCACTCACGACTAGTATACCAAGTACTCTGACAAGAATGATGCGATTTAAAGCATATACAAAGCGTAAATTAAACGTAAAAACCCTTATTCTCAGTTATAGTCATAATATTCTCACAATTCCTCCCACAAAATATGTGGAACACCGAGATTTACTTTGTTTACTTATTTTTCTTTCTTGCGCTCTATGATGCCTCTAAGGCGCTTTCCGCTAAATATCCGATACGTTATTGTTTACTTCTTTTACGTCCCCATTAACTTCAATTTAATCAACTACATTAAACAAATAAATAATTAGCTGCCACCATCCTTTTCAAATCGTACATAAAACGTAGCAATTGCTTAAGCAATTTTCATATGTTTTATCTCTACTTTCACCATTTTCATTCTCAGGGCTAGCTACAATATTCCTAAAATTCTTTTCACGGAGTATGTGGAGCATTAATATCTATTTATTCTCAGTTATAGTTATAACACCACTACAACGTCTTCCACAGGATCTGTGGAGCGTTAACATTTGCTCTTTTACGTTTCGGCGTTCTTAAATTTAATCAAAACCATTGACCGAATAAACAATCTGCTAATACTCCTGGTAAAAATGGGGTACTTCTTAAGGCGTAAACAAATCATTCAAAAGTTTTGTGCAGTTTTCGCCTTATCTTATAGTCGTAACAACTCTAAACGCCTTCAATAAAGTAAAACGACATTTACTTGTTTTATGTTTCCGCTGTCTTTGCTTCAGGATGCTACTACGCCGCCCTCCGGGAAGTAAGAGCGTTGTTATTTGAGTATTTTGCGCCCCCATTTGCTTAAATCCAATCAAATTCACTAGACAAGTAAAAAAACTGCTACGACCCCTGATAGAAATTCTGAGCTTTTTAAAACGTACACAAAGCGTAGACAAACCGAATAAATACGTTATACAGTTTCTGAATGTTTTATCTCCACTTTCATTATTTTTGTTCTTAGTTACAATCATTACCACCCTGCAATACCTTTTATAGAATACTATACATGGAGCGTAGATATTTACTCCTATTACGTCTACGGTTTCTTGCGGAACTTTTACCTGTAAGTATGTGGAGCGGAGTTGCTTGCGTCCTTTATAATCCTATTTGTTTAAATGTAATCAAGTACAAGGACAACTAAAAAAACCTGCTACTACTCCTAACAAAATGTACTTTTTGAAGCTCAGATAAATCGCTTTATGAAGTCTTAGGTTTCACTACTTCTATTCTTAGTTATATGGGGAGCGTTATAACTGACGTTTGTGGCCCCCGATAAATATGCAGAACATTGTTATCTATTTTACTTGCGCTCCCGTTCTCTTAAGTTCAGTCAAAAACGTTACTCAAATAAACAATCTGCTACCGTTCCTATTAAAAAGTCATACTCTTTGAATCAGACGCAAAGCGTAGACAAACCATTCAAACGCTTTATGTAATTTTCAAACGTTGTTTGTCTACGCTTTCGTTGTGCTTATATTTTGGATATAAAAAGAGGGTTAAAACTGACGTTTTATACTCTCCCGCTCCCTAATGCTTTACAAGATCCCCCCCGATCTGTATTTAGAGCGTCGTTGTTTACTTTACGCTTCCTATATCCTATCTGCCTCATAACATCCTTACTTCTCCTTGGATTTACGTAAAAGGTCTTTCTTGATACTCCCCAATATCTATCTATTTATGTATGAAGAAGCAGGTTTTGCCAAACCAACATAGAAACAACCTCTAGCGTACTTTGTTGGGTATCAGCGTGTTTGGTGTTTTTTTAAGGTTTTAATAAGGTTCTGTACCTATTTGTTAATACAAATGTGAAATATAAATGTAAAAATAACATCGCAGAAAATGTGCCAAGCAAAAAAATAAATAAAAACGCGCACAGAAAAGTAATTCGGTCAAAAATTGTGCCATCACAAATTTTAAAACATCTACAATTCTAATTCTACGCTAAAACATAAATCCAGTAGCTAAAAACCAATATATAATGCGGTAACATTAAAGATGTCATTGCTAATCCCCTAGTGTCATTTGGACGCTTCTGTTACAAATTTATTAACATCCTACTATTATATTAACTATACCACCACCAACTACAATATCATCATCTCTGCATCTGCAGAAAATGGGTAGCGTTACAAATTACAACTCTAAGTAGCAGATATGCGTTACAGTGGTACTACAAGAGCTATGCGAATTATCCAGTCAGACAACTTTAGCTTATTGAGATTGTCATCATCAAGACCAACACTAAGAAAATATGTAAACCATATCAAAACTGCTATAGCCACCAAACGCTATTAAAAAACAACCTTTCGTGAGCCTCTAAATCATCACTAGTGTTTGAAATCAGAAAAAAGTGAGAGCATATTTTTGCATTTCATAACAGAATGAATTTACACGCTACACTTCTATCAACCTCTGAACGTAGAAATTGGCTTCAATTTATTTTTGCTTTAACACTTTTTGAATACCCTTACAAAAAAGTAATGCATGAAACTGAAAGGTCCCCGAGCCCCGTATATTTTTAACACGACCAGTAGAAACTCCAAAAATATCCGGTTATATTAACTTGCTAATGAACTTTCAGTTACAATTCGGCGGTTGTTTCATCAACTATATATAATTAGGCTGTTTCAACCTAAACATTTACACTGCCAACAACGTAACGAACTAACAGTTTATAAAATGTTGAATTATTATCTTTTACTTTAGTATAAGTTGACTCAGGTAGCACGAGGTAGGTAATTTTAAATACCTTCAATTTTTTGTTTGAAAGCGTACAGAAAGCGTAAACAAACCTTGTCTATAGTTCTAGAACGATCCATCTCCACTTTTATAACTCTTGTTTTCACTCATGAGTCATGACGTCTTTTCATTCCTTGCATAGAGCGAGTGAAGCGTCAAACATTACTCATTTTACATTTCCGCTTTTCTGCGCTTCGTGGTGCCTTTACTGTTTCTTCCTGTAAGATTCCGAACTGCTGTTACTTGCTTTGCGCTACGAATAACAACAAAGCGTAGATAAACCATATAAATGTTTTATTTTTAGTTATAGAGTTGTTATTTACTTCCTTTACCCTCTAGTTAACTTAAATTTAATGAATAGTTTTGTAAAGCGTACATAAAGCGTAGATACAAATGCTTTATAGATTCCTCAAATACCTCGTTTTATCTTTTGTTATTTTTCTTCTCAGTTGTATGAGGAGGGTTGAGACTTTGTACTGTATTACGTCGGTGCATTCCTCCCATAGAATACGTAATGTCAATATTTAATTCTTTTACTTTAATTCTTCTGGCGTCTCCCGGTAATTATACGGAACCTCGTTTTTTACTTCATTTATGCTCCCACTCCTGTAAATCAAAAATAATGACCAAGTATCAAACTGCAGCTATCTTTGAGAGAAATCCCATACGTTTTGAGTCAGACGCAAAGCATAGACAAAGAGTACAAATTCTTTCGTGATTTTCGAACGTTTTACGTCTACGCTTTCGTTACGATTTTTTCTAGGCATAAAATGAACCTTGAAACTGACTATTATGTTCTCCCGGTTCTTACTGTTTTACAACGCTTTTACTACGTCTTTATTTAGAGCCTTGATTACGTTATGCTCCCATTTACCTCAAAACACTATTGCAGCTTCTGCCAGGGCTTATATATAAGATGTAAGTCCACATCTGATGCTTTCCTACAACTTGAAAATTTTACAGACCAATAACACCGATCAATAAAATCGTATTGAGCTGGAAAGTATTTTTAAATTATGAACAAAGCTAACCTTAAAATATTGCGCCTCGTCGCTTAGACACCAGTATCAGCTCTGTTTAGTGTAAGGTTATAGTATAAACATCTACGTTCTCTCCATAGATGAGTGAAGACTAGTTTCTAGTTGACAGCCACATGAAGAATCGCCTGTTTGCATGCTGTCTTGTATTCTCCCAGATCGGTGACGATCTTGACTTGCGCAGTAATTTTTCATATTACTGGAAATAAGACTGCAACAATCACTGCACGTATCTTCTTTTGATTATCTCTTTTAACTCCGGATGTACAAGGTTTTTTTTCAAATGCAGTCTGTGGCAGTGATAAAAAAGATGATTGAGATGGAGATGGGTCATATAATCGAACGAGATTGGTATGGGAAGATGACTATTTAATTATTTCGAGCAGCAGTCAATATACTATCATAGTAGACATGATAGCCAACATAAAAACCAACGACCGTTGGCGGCTAAAGCACCGCGAAAGAAGAATCAGACGGTGAAGGTCGATATTTTAACATAGCCTCCCGATGCGCCCACAATAGACTGTGAGCCAACAAGACAATAGGATAAAAGGTCCTAACAAATGTGACATTGTACAAACATTCCAATTTCATAAATTTTGGATATTCCTGAGTTAAGAAAGTTTTCCAGACCCAAGTCACTAGTGGAAGTTGCCAAAAGTTTCGAAAGGTTTCTCTAAGGGTGGCAAATAGATGTATAATAAAAATTATCAATGTTTTATTCTTTAGACTTTAAACATCTCTCTTTGAACCTAAAAAGAAACGTTAGCGATTACCGCGTGTCTTTAAGAATGATGAGCAAAGTCCTCGTGGAGGTCGCTTCTGGTTGTTGGTTCATTTGCGTATCGTAGCAGTCGTTTTTATTATTCAACGACGTCAAAATTCCTCCCGCAACTTTTGCTAGATTTTATTTAGAGCTAGCATATACGCTCGCAGCAACCCCAAGAGTTCATTTTCTTAGAGGAGATTTTTGGTGACAGCAGTGGGGTCCCTACTTTGAGCACTAAAGATGATTGAGCTTCCTCTACAACAGTAACATCAGTGTACAACATCCCTTTGCAATTTAAAGACAAACTCGTTTCTCATTTCTTTTAAGTTTTGCTGTAAACACAGTTGTTCTTTTTGATCATGCATAAAGCACTTAACTTTATGACAACTAAAATGTTCAGAACGACTTGCACAAATTGCACAAACGACACAGTGAACTATATTGTCCTCAAGGGCAAGAATTATAATACATAATCACAATGCTTCATTAACGTCACGCAACATCTGTCCTGTTATTATAACCAAAGTCAGCCGACATTCCTGTAGAATTATCGTTTATTGATCACCAAAGGTAATGTGCTAAAAAACCTTCAGAAAGTTATTCAACGCAGTTTAGACTAACTAAATTTCATAAATAATAAAGACCATTACTCAGGGCTTCAACAAAAAATTGTTAAGAAAAGCTACATCCTTCCCCAAGAGCAAAAACTTTGCATAAATTAAAGATAAACCCAAAGAGAAGCTACTGACAGCAAAATCATCTTGTTCTTTTCAGTATTTTATGGGACTTTTTATAATAGCGATCAGGACCAGTAAAATAAGACTATACGCTGATGACCTGTGAAGATAAAGGTTTTATGGCAACAAATTTAAAAAAATCTTTATTGGATATACAATGATGTTGAACGACTGATACTGCCGACAGTGGATGTCTTGGAGCTATTCCATACCACTACCATAGTCTACCATCCTCCGGAAAACATTGCATTACTCTTCACTTGCAAAAATCTTCACCAAAGGTTTACGACACTATTTACTTTTTGTCTGGAACCTGATCCATTGTTTGATCGACTGTGATGACCAATAGATCCTGCACACCGACCTTAGATCAAAAAATATAATTCACTGTTAGCCAAAAAGCTGTTATGCCTTCTAACCCAAGCCTTCATGGCAAATTTGCAATTAAACAGAACTTAAGAAATTTGATTATGTTTTTATTTGCATTAAATCTAGATACAAGGTGCTTCATAGTAACGTGGCAGAACTGCAACAGGATCATTTATTGAATATCATGTATTAGGCTGTATTTGTCATCTACGAAGTTCTTCAACACCCTTTTCTTAACGAAATCTCTAAGAGAGCAATTTTTTGGAATGGAAGGAGCCATTGAACGTACTGCTATTGATAAAAGTAATTTAAGCTACTGATTAATATTATCTGAATTATATTTTGACTACATCATTGTCAATCTGTTATTGTGATTCTATTTCTTCTACTTCTAAATTATTTCTTTGTTTATTACAAATTACTTGATAAAAAAATATTCTTCCGAGTAAATGACATCGCCTTCAATGATCATACGCCATTTTCAGCTTGGTTCACGATTGTTCACGCTTTCATCATTGGTTATGGGGCAAAAGTTTCACTCCATCTAAATCTTTGATTTTTGTCTGAGTCAAACGTAGCCTACGTGAAGCGTGTTGGAGTAGTACTCGCCTTATGTTCAGCAATGATGGGCATTTTTGCGTTAAGATGGCATACATGCGATTCAGTTATTGGTAGTAAAGCTCTGCCATCTGGAACCAGCTCAAAATACGTTATTTTTTCAAAATGCCCCCGTACGTTCAACATAACTTTTTTCCAAAATGATCCTGTCGAGCTATCAAATCCACTTCTCGCCAGAAGTCACAGTCTAGCGCAACAAATATCACTTGTGGGTAGCAAATTTTTACTCGTTGTCGGGCTTAATTTTTGTTTAATTCATGTGGTTGAGTTTGAAGAGGTTTAGTGCAATGTCAAAGAGTAGTGTCTTTTAAAGACCCCAATGTTCTTGATAATTCGCGGCTGATAGCCTGAGGTTTCCCTTTCAGTACAGCAAGTAGAACCTCTTCAGTCAAGATCAACGATCGGCCTCCGACAATATTTGTCACGCTATTTAACTTATTTTTTTAAGTAAAGTCCGATAAACATATCCTGTTTGATCAGAAATAATCAAAAAGTGTTGTGTTGTGATATGAAGTGTTGGTTCAGGCAAAAACTAACCTAAAGAGTATAAAGGGGGAACGGGGGACTTTCAAAAAACAAATAAAGGAAAACCAGACAGAAAAGATTGCCAGAACATCTAGAACACCAGTTGAGGAACTCGAGGAATCCAAAAACGCGATGTAGCAAATGATGGAAGGCAAAAATGATTTGACCGTAAGGTAAAAATAAAAACAATGAGAAAAAATTTCGGATTGAAGGATAAACTCTGAGACATAAAGAGAAAGGTATGAAATATGGAAATAGGAAAAATTAAAATAATTTACTTAAAATGCTTTAACATAGATGAACAAGTTCAAAAAGTTTGTAAACTTGGTTCAGAGATAAAAACAATACAAATTAAAAAATTGGAAGAAAGGGAAAAATAAAGGTATCAGAAAATTAAAAAATGGTACATGGATACATAGAAACCACGCCAAAATTATGTGATCATGGTTAAAAGTATTTAAGTAAGACTAAAATAAATGCCAAATGAACAAGAATAATTTAGCAACAGTTTCCGATACCTCAACGAGAAAAAGCAATTACTGGTCATGAAAAGAATGAAGAAGAAACAAAGAAAAAGATTAACAATACGTTCATTCAAAAAAACCGACAATAAAGAAATTATAATAAAAATAAAAAGTTAAAAACAAAAAACAGTAAAGAAAGATGTGAAGAGGTTGGTAGAAGAATACAGGCGAATTTTAAAGAGAATAGAAAACTAATTTACAGATCTTAAGCATTGAAAAAAAACATCGAAATAGAAAGGAAGTATTAATTGTTTGGCGCGATTCTTATAGTCAAACCTTGTATAAAGATGGGTAAGTTGAGTCCAAACATTGGCAAAGTGAAATAAGAAAACTCAAAGCGACCATAAGTCATGCATGAAAATAAAAAAAGGCTTTAGGTGAACGTAGTACAAGATTATTACACAAAGTACAGGGTGGCCCAATACATAGGCTAGACAAGATTTCCATTTTAAATCGTTGTGCCTAACCCCCTGACCACAAATCCACTGATAAAAAGTCTTATAAACTCAAAGACAGAAGAAGTTTGGAGTTAACTATGCAGGCTTAAAAATTAATTTTGTTTTTACTGTTAGCTCAAAATTTCAAAAAGATTACACTTTTTCTAGATTTTATGTACAATGAAAAATACACTAGTGATGAGGAAATTTTTTCGATAGATTCGTGGTCGGGGGTTAGAGACAACCATTTAAAATAAAAATCTCATCTAGCGTGCCTATTGGGCCACCCTGTATTTGCGCAGTATAAAAAACAAAATTATATATAAATAGCGCCAAAATAGAGACAACATTTGCTTGTGACAGAAGGACCTTTTTGCCAAGCTTAGATGGTAAGATCTACATAATAATGTACAAGACTCTGAACTCAAAAAAAGAAACTCAAGACTTGATGTGTTTCGCAGGCTTACAAAAAGCCTTCGATCAAATCTCGATTGAACTATAATGAAAGTGTCAAGTTCCAAATAATTCTACATGAGTAAGATAAAAATTTCTGATAAATCTCATAGAACCGAAATACTTGGGGCGCTCACAAATGATTGACAATACAATTGTATTCTTCTCACTCATCTCTTATTGGGAAGACGTGAGCATACGTTTCTTAGAAGTATTTTCTTTAAAGTTGTGCACCTTTGTCTCCATAAAACTGCTGCAAGCCATTCCTTGAGCGTGGCATGGCACCACTTGCGGACAGCCGACTGCAACTCGTCGTTAGAGCCCACTGTCTCTTTCATTGCGCCAAACAAAGCCTAGTCGTTTAGTTTAAGATTCAGCAAACATGGCGTATAAATCATCACTCGTGGATGATAGCACTCAAAGTTCTGCGGGACAAATTTGATTAAATGTAATAATGCATGATTTAATTGCATTTCCTTTTTGCTTTGCCTGCTACTTTCCTCTTCCTGAAAACAGTCCTTTAAACTCCGATATTCAGCAAAGTACAATTTTGCAACTCGATTCTATTAAGGGCTATTAATCTTGTATCAATCCCTCCCTTCAAAAAAGACACTCTATCACTGTCTGGTCCATGAATATCTGCTCTTTGTTTTTTGCTTTGTCCACAACTATACTCGCAGCACTGCTATCCTTTCTTCTATGCGTCACAATCTGATGACGTTAAGTGATACTACAAAATATTGAAATTCTAAACATCGTAAAGAAAAATGAACTTACTAGCTTGGTTATAGTATTAGTACTCCATCAGCAGCCTCATTTATCTTTTATCTTTTTATCTTTAATTCAACGACTACAACTTTTTATTTCTTTATGTTAATATCTGACCAAAAACATTCCTGTAGAATCTATAATAAGAAAGTTTATAAACGAATTTATTTCCAGTGCAGCATATTTTAGCAATATATGTTTTTCCTATTTTTACAATAACTTTATTGTCGTTATCATTTTTATATTTCACTGTACTATTTTTATACTTTTTCCCACTTTATGGTTATTTCTTCAATTACCAATTTTTTATTATAATTTTTTTGAATTATTTACTTACTCCAATTCATTTATATTCCTAAGGTGTTGGGTCCCACCATCTCTTTTGCCTCTAAATTCTTGAACTATATCTTGCATGTTTTTCCCCATTTTTTCCTCTCAACCACCTCTATTTTTGTTATTATCCTGAAAGTTTCTCCTCTTTAATCTTCCATATGTGTTTTATCCATTTAAATTGGTCTTTTTTAACTTTGTTACTGCTGGTTCCTGTTTTAGTCGCTCCTTTATTGTTGTATTTTGCGCTCAATCCCTATGTATGTTACCAGTTGCTCTGTACATTAGAGTTTTTCCGTTGTTTGATAGCACGCTTCCCAGATACATGTAGCTGTTTACTTCTTCCAAGCCAGAGTTGTTCTTCCATGACCACATTGTCAATTTTTAATGCTTCCATTTGCATTTTCTCTTTGCTTAGATTTATCACTTGTTTATTTTTAATTTTCTGTTATAATTCTTGGGGGGTAAGGGGTGGCGCCAACATCTAGACACCCAAATGCCAACCTCACCTACACGTGGTACCCCCTATTAGATAACAGACGAGGCTCTGGCGACCCAGCATCGGGGGGTATAACCTGATACCAGTTGTCCCGAGGTAACGGGGCCCTTGTGGCTGGGCTAATCACCCGCACAAGGTAAACAGATTCAGAGAACAAACAATCGCCTCGTAAATGGACGGAAAACTGGGAAACGGACTCGGCGCGAATCACAGATAAGAATTGGAACGTGGAATGTAAACGGTATAAACGGAAAGGAAGTAGAAATAATAGAAGAAATGGCCAAATATAATATGGAGATGCTAGGTATAAGTGAAATAAAGAAGAAAGGAAACGGAAGACAACTATTAGATCAAGGTTACCAGCTTATATACTCAGGATCAGCAGGGCGAGCTAAAGAGGGCGTAGGAATAATCCTAACTACACAGATGGCCCAACAAGTAAAACAATGGGAAGCGGTAAATGCAAGGATATTATATGTAGACCTAAAACTGTAAGAAGAAATAACCATAATACAGATCTACGCCCCCACAGAAAACTCCACAGAAGAAGAGAAAGAGACATTCTACGAAGAACTCCAAGTACAAATAGATAAAGGGAGAGAAAGAAGCAGACACATATTAATAAATGGAGACTGGAATGCCAGAATAGGAAATAGACAAGATATAGGATATGGCACGATAGGTAAATATGGAGGAGAATCTACCATAAATAATAACGGAAGAAGAATGATAGACTTTTGTGTTACCAATCAAATGTTAATCGGAAACAGCCACTTTAACCATAAGATAATACACAAAATTACTTTTGAGGCAGCAGGAAGAGAAGCGAAAAGCATTAACGACTATATAACATACAACAGAGAAGCGAAATATGCCATAACAGATGTAAAAGTAATAAGGGGGGCCGAACTGCCTACAGACCACGGACTGCTAATAACAGACACCAGATTTTATAGCAGGGAACCCAGGAAACAAAAAGAATATCAGAAAATAAAAATATCAGTATTAAGAAAACCAGAAAAAGCAAAAGAATTCAAAAACAGATTAGAAGACACCTTAGAAGGATGGGAAGCGAAAGAAGCAGAAGAAGGAAACCAATGGCCCATGGAAAAGAAGTGGACAATACTAAAAACAGAAATAGTGGAACAGGCAGTAAAGGCCTGCGGAAAGGTAACAGTAAAGGGAGATCAAAAAAGAACCCGGTGGTGGAACGAAGAAGTAAAAGATAAAGTAAAGATCAAAAAGAAAGCTTGGAAAAGGTATATACAAAGTAAGAAAGATTGCGATAAACAACACTATATAAATAAAAGAAATGAAGCCAAAGAAGCGGTACATAGAGCAAAACAAGAAACTTGGGAGGAATTCGGAAAGAACTAGAGACGAAATTCAACGAAGATAACGGAAGACAGTTTTGGAAAGTAATCAGAGGGCTAAGAGGGAAATATGGAAAGCAAGTATGGAGTATAAGGAACAACAAAGGCATAGTAGAAACAGAAGAAGGAAGAATCTTGGAGGCATGGAGAGAGTATTACAACAACATATTTAAAAAGATGATAATATCCGGGGCAGAGAGAGAAGAGGAACAGTTCAGGAAGAAGAAGAAGAAATAGACATAGAAATAGAAGAGGTGATAGAAGCCGTAAAACATATTAAACAAGGAAAAGCAGGAGGTAGAGATGGCATAACTCCAGAAATGATAAAGAATGGGGAGATAGAATATTAAAGTAGATAAAAGAGATATGTCAACTAGCCTGGAAAGGGGAAAAATACCAGATGACTGGGAAGAAAACATGGTGGTACCTATAGACAAGAAGGGAGATACAAACGATTGCGGCAACTACAGGGCAATAAGCCTTTCTTCAATAGTACAGAAGATATATTCAAGAATACTAGAAAGAATATTACGAGAAGAAGTTGAAGAAAAACTATGTGAAGAACAAGCCGCTTACAGGCCACAGAGGCAAACACAAGATCATATCTTTGTACTAAGAACAGTTACAGAAAAGAGATTAGAAAGGGGAAACCCTTTGCATCTAGCATTCATAGATATAAAATCAGCATTTGACATAGTACCCAAACAAACAATATGGAATTGCGCTAGCAGAACTAAATGTATCATATCCACTACAACAGTCCATAAAAAGAGTATACGTTAATGCAAAAGGAAGAGTGCGAATTAAAGGGAAAGAATCTCAAAGCTTTGAAATGGAAAAGGGGATCAAACAAGGAGACTCACTGAGCCCCCTACTGTTCCTAATAGTAATGAATCAGATTATTCAGGAAGCAAAAGAACCAAGATTCAATGTGAAGGTAGGAAATTGGAATTTAGAGCCCATATATATACAATGCCTCGTATATGCAGACGACATCGTGCTTCTAGCAGACTCAACTAGAAAACTACAACTAGCAATAAACAAATGGAATAGAGCGATAGAAAGAAGAGGTATGAAAATAAACACAAACGAGACTAAAATTATGAAAATCGAGAAAAATGATACAAATGAAAACACAAGAATAATATGCAATGGGGAAGAACTAGAATGGGTCAATAACTATGAATATTTAGGAACGATAATAAATAAAACTGGCACGATAGAACAGGAGATTCTGAATAGAAGAGATAAAGCAAGCAAAGTATATTATGCGATTAACAAATCAATAATAGCGAAAAAAGAAGTAAGCATGCAAACAAAGCTTAGAGTATACAAAAGCATATACACACCAGTATTAACGTATGGGGCAGAGAGCTGGACAATACAAGATAAAACCAGAAGCCAAATTACGGCGAGTGAAATGAAATATCTAAGAAGACTAGTAGGTAGAACAAAAAGAGATCGCATACGAAATACAATAACCAGAGAAGAAGTAGGTCAGCAACCGCTAATACAACAGGTAGAGAAGAGACAATTACAGTGGTATGGGCACATAGTGAGGATGTCGAGAAATAGAGACCCCAGAAGAATTCTAGAAGCAAAGCCAGAGGGAACAAGAAGCAGAGGAAGGCCACGAGAAACATGGGAACAGAGCTTAGAAAAGAGGGTAGAACAGAGAGGAAAACACCTAAGAGAAGTAAAAAGAATGGCAGCCAACCGGGACAACTTCCGGAAGTGGTTAGAGGACCCGACGCTTTAGGGCATAAGGGAGAAGAAAAGAAGAAGAAGAAGTTATAATTCTTCTTTTCCTGTACTTATCGCATTTTACAATACGTCATACAATATGTCATCTCCATATCAATAGTGCAAATATTGACTACATTTACCTGTTATCAACTTTTTCTTTATTGTGCGCGTTGTACACTTCTTTATAACTTCGCTCATAGCTATAATGAACGGCAGCCGGCTCAAACTCTCCTTTTATTTTACTCGTCTGTTCATAGTAAAAGTTTATTTTGTATATACATTTAATTGTTTAGCAAAGATAATTGTTTACCTTAATATTTTCCATATTATGTTGGTACTGTTATACTGTCAAGTTCAGTTTTTATGCCTACAAATATTAAACAGAATTTTTTCTCTTTTCCCTTATTCTTTTCACTTTAACATTCTTATAATGTGTATACTAGCTTTTTGTTCATCTTAATGGTCTAAAAGCGAATTATTTTTTCTTTAATATCATGTCGACTCCTGGCCATAATTTCTTTTCTATAATTTTCATGTATATTTTCAGTACAGTGATACTTGATTTTTTATATAATAGTACTATTATATGTTATACATTTTTCCATCCCTTCGGGATTTTTATCTTCCCATGCTTTATCACTATTTCTTTTATCCATTCTCTTACTTGTTCTTCACCTAACTAACATTAATTCTGTAGTTATTTTATATTTTTCAGCTATTAATGGCAGCTTGTACTTCTTTCCCTATAGTTCCAGTTGCAATATTTTCTCTATTAACCGTCTGAGGTGTATTTGCTGTTTCTTTAGTTCTCTGATCTATTTTAAAATGCCTCTTTATAATATTTCTTCCATGTTTCAACTATTTCTTCTTTGCTCGTTCATTTTATTATTCTTGCCTTTTATTTTCTTATCCTTTAATTTATTTTGCTGTTATCCGCAATTGCTTTTGCTTTCTCTAGGGCTTTGTTCTAATTTTGTTCCAAAATCTTGCCGTGCTATCATTTTGACCTGTTTTACAATATCTTTAGCTTAATTCCTTTTGTTTATGTGATTTGCTTCTTTTCTTCTTTATTTATATATTTTTTTTCTTTGTTTTTTCTATTTTTTTACAATTTCTTTCCACGTTTCATTTCATCAATTTCCAATATTGCTCCTTCAACGCTTCTCGCTTCTTCTTTTTCGATACTTCGTTAGTTCTCTATATATTTTCTAAATTCTGCGGTATTTCGTTTTCTTAAATTTATCCCTTCGTTCGCTTTACTACTTCTTCTTTTCCAGATTTTCTAAAGATACATTTTGGTATCAAAAGTTTATGGTTTATATTTAACTCTGCTTTGCTGTACACTCTTAAGACTTTTACCGCCGGTCTTGTAGTTATAATAAAAATTATATAGTCTATTATATTATGGTTTTAGTACATCCTACCCTCTCATATATATGTTTATGTACGTCTTTATCTGCAAAATATTGGGTTAGTTATCACCAGCTGATTTTATGTGCAAAATTGTATCATTTTCATTCCGTTATTGTTTATGTTTTCTTCTTTGCCATATCTTCCTATCGAGCCATATTCCCTTTTATTATTATTTTCAGGTTCTTGTATTCAAATGTCCCATTATTACCTTTTTAGCTTTAAAGCTGTTTTTATCACGTACTAGATCAATTCTTATTATTCTGAAATGTATTGCTTTATATCCTGTAATAGCCTCTATTATATCTACGTTTGTTGTTATTCCTACTTCTTCTTTTGCTCTGTTTGCCACTTCCATTATATATGTATATTTCTCACTTTTTTTGTTTACTTATCCATAGTATTTATATATTAGAAATGTACAGTATTTCTAGTGCCATATTTTTTCTGTCTCGACTATCCGTCCACAGCTTACAGCTTAAAGGTAATTCTTAACAGCGCGACCGTCAGTCAGCTCCTAGCTCCTGGAGCGTCACAGTGCCTATTTCAGTGAACCCTTGTGTGAGTGCTCTGTCTAAATTAAGATGGAACAAACTCTCGAGCAGCGATACGCATTAAAGTTTTGTTTAAAACTTGAGAAGACGCCGTCGGAGACTTTTGAATTGCTTCAGAAGGCTTTTGATGAGGACTGCATGTCATATTCACAGTGCAAAAGGTGGCATAAAATGTTCAAGGAAGATTAGTATCGCCGACGAACAACGATCAGGTCGCCCCTCAACGTCGCGAGATGAAAATTCGGTTACAAAGTGCGCGAATCGTTGAACTCTGATCGAAGAATGAGTATCCGCTAATGTCAATACTTGACATTCCAAAACCAATGTGGACAGATTGTGACAAAAACTTCTGCGGAAGGTGTCCGAACTTGTCTATTTCACCGATGACCAAAGAACAATCAGTGGAAGTGTGTCAATTGTTGCAGTATTGTGAGGACATCCGAATTTTTGGACAATGTGGTAACTGCTGACGAATCTTGGATCTTCAATACCCGTAAACAAAAGGCAGAGCGATGACACGACGATTCTCCCCAAATAAAAGGCAAAAATATCAAATCGAAGGTCAAAGCGATACTTGATTGTTTTTATTCAAATGGTCCATTTGAATTTGTCCCACCTGGCCAAAGAGTCAACGCCAAATTTTACGTCGAAGTACCGAAAAGGCTAAAGCAACGGGTCAACCGCATCAGGAGCGAGATCAAGAATTTCTGGAAGTTGCATCAAGCCAATGCTCCCAGCCACACCGCCTTTGTGACGACCGACTACCTGACCAAGGCCGGCATCTCAACGCTCACCCAGTCGCCCTACAGTCCTAATGTGGCCCAGTCCGACTTCTTTTTGTCCTGGAAGATTAAAAAATCCCTCAAAGGACAGCATTTGGGGACGCTGGAGAACATCAAGGCGGCTACGACGAGGTTATTAAAGGACATCCCAGAGAAAAACTTCCAGGACGCATATAAAGCATGTAAATCTCGTTGGAACAAGTGTGTTAAAGTAGGAAGAATGTATTTCGAAGAATATTAAGTAATTGTACGAATCGGTTCAATAAGTTTCTTAAAACAAAAATGGGCGCATTACTTTTCGCACAGACCTTATATCGTATCATTTCTTCCATTTTATGTTCTTTGGCATTTAATATATTTATGTTTTATATTGGTGTGTTTAATTCTTTGTATTGTCTGTTTGCTTTTAATCGTTGTCCGGTCCATTACTATCGTCGTCATATCGACTCCTTGCAGATTAGCATTCCAATCATATCTTTCCTTTTCCATACATCTTTACCTGTTGTCGTTTTCTTTGTTCTTTTCTAGCAATAGCTTAATTTTTTTTTGTTTCACGATTAAATAGTTTTAAATGTATACATTACCACTCTTTCATTTTTTCTTCCTAATAATTGTTTCTTTTCCACCTTTAATGTTTGTATTTCTTGCTTTTATTTTCTAACTGTTTTTTACTTTTATCTCAATTTCCAGTTTATCACTGATGAAGCTTTCTAATATTTCAAGTAACTTAGTACTTTTATTACTATATTATTTCTGTGTTTATTCCTCTCTTGTTTTCCTAGTTTGGTTTCTTCATTCTTTCTTTTTCAATTTCGATCCCTCTTTTCAAGTACTCAGTTAGATCATTTTTCATCTCTTGCATCATCTGTTTCAATTTCTCCTTTTTCGGCTTATTTTTATACTTAATCATTTCTCTTTTGCATATTCTCTTTTCCACTTTTTGTCCTTTTAAGTATCTTCCTTGCAGTTTTATAGTTGTGGTTTGTAATACTTTCCTTGTGTTTCCATTTCTACTCCTCCACTGGTAGAACTGTTTCTTTTCAGATTAATGGCCAACTTTTGATTCTTTTATGCTCGCTATTCTTCACGATAAATCGTTCTAACCTTGCTGCTTGACAAAGGCATATTCTCCAGCTTATAACGTATTACATATAATTTAAGTCGTTCTCAAACTGCTACATTTTCGCCTCATATTTCTCTTTAGTTAACTTAAACTAAACAACTAAAAAAAACACTCTCAATTAATATAATTACTTCATCGTCATAGGGACTGCTTTTATAGTTGAAATTTGCGTTTCCAATAGAGTACTAGCAAAGCGCCTCGGAAGCTCCAAATGCATTTTATGTTGAAGGAATAAAAACTGAAAATTGTAGCAAAATGATATGTATAAAAACAAATTTTTAGTATTTTTCAATGAGAAGTGACAAACAAATTTGCATCCTCGGTGTTTCATTATAATAAATAAAATTCGTTCTTCCATTTATAATCGCGAATTACTGCAATTATGCACTCATTAATATTCATCCAGCATTCTAGAAACTACCTCTGCGCTTTCAGCATTTTGAGTCATTTCCTTCTCTTGCTTCAACGAGTTGCCATTCCATCGCTGTTCAATTGTTCTCTTCCGGTGAATTATGGTGCAGTGAAGCTTTTCCTATTGAATAAACTCCAATTACAGAAGTCCCGCTGCTTCAAAAAGGCGAAAAATGTATCTTTTTATAAATTTTAACTTCACAACTCTTCTAAAGCAGGATGATATGTAAATAACTAGCAGTTTGTAATTAGGTATAATTTGTTAACTCAAATTTAATTATCGCAAAGCTTTGACTTACTGCAATATTTTCAATTTCTACCTTCTACAGTAGTTTGTCAGAAAGTATCAAAAAAAGTATACAAAAGAACTACAAGGACAATAACAAAAAATATTTATGTATTTAAATAATACAAATGGTATGAAGTACAAGAAAGATCAAATCAAACAGATTGAAATCTCATTCACTTTACCCTATTCCCCTAGTCTTATGTTGGAATCGCGAATAATCGCGACATCGTAGTGACCTAAATCTCGTGGCGAGGAACATTAAAGTAGTACCTCTTAGTAATTCTTTGGTCTGACGGACCTACTCCTTTCCAATCAAAAAACACAGTTAATGCGGTCTTATTACGAAACTTCGCATTTTTTATGGATAGTGAACCAAGAGGCTTACACTGGGTCGACTTTGTTTTAAAGCTGTACTTGTAAACCCATGTTTTATCTCCTCTCCTATTGTGGGGGCATTTTGTTCATTTTGACAGTTTGATACAAGTCATTAGCATTTTTCAAAATCTTACGAATAGTATTTGCGAATTAATGTTCCACATTTTCTCAAAATTGGATACTGATTTGTTGCTCTGCTCGCCTATTCGCAACGATCACATACTAAAGGGTGTTTTATAAAGGGAGCCGAATTCGAAAATTCAATAAATCAATCAAATTTCCATGAGAGAGGTTATATTTAACATATTTGTAATCGGTAAAAGCACGATGTCAGGCGTTAAAAATTACCGATAACTTTCTGGAAAATGTCTGGCTTGATGCCTCCAGAATTGTGCGCGGTTGGTTAGAGTACACCTGTGATTTCACAAACCCCCATAAGAAGAAATCGCAGGACATTTCCGGACATTTCTAGTTACGCTCCATCTTGCTGAAAGCAGAGATCGTCAATCTCCATATATTCAAAGATACGCCGCATCCGATTAGATATCATGTTACGGTAACGTTCTCCATTCACGGTGACTGCAGTCTGCTCATCATCAAAGAAAAACGGCCCTATCACTCCACTTGCCCAAAAACCACACCACACAGTCGTTCTTAGTGGATGCATTTCACACTCATGGATTATTCAAAGATTTTCATTTCCCCAACCCGGCAGTTGTGTTTGTTGACGAACCCATTCAAGTGAAAGTTGGTTTGGTCGCTGAAAATTATTTTTTGCGCTATCAGTCTCTCCACAACCCATTCAGCAAATTGGCTCCATTTCCCCTAATCAGCAGGCTTAAGTTGTTGCGTCAGTTGTATTTTATACGCGTGCATATGGAGATCTTCATGCAAAATTCAATGTAACGAAATTGTCGGAATGTCCAACTGCTGTGAATTGCTTTTTCAGAACTCACTCTCTTGCACAACAGCTATTTGTTGCTCTGTTCGACGAACCCGATTCCGTCTAGACGATTTTAACGTTCCCACTAAGCCAGTCGTTTCAAACTCCCTCATTAGTCTTCGAACTGTAGATTCTTTGGGTGTGCTTTATTTCTCCTGAGAATCACAGGAAGTTCTTGCACTGTCTACGCGGCATTTTTACCACTTTGGTAACGTGTTTTAACAATAAGAACACGTTGCTCCGCTACAAACTGTACTGTGACGAAAACGTACCAAAATAAACTGATGTGTAACAACCCATGCTAAAGCAGTCGCAGTTATAACAAATAACAAAAATGATCATATTAGATCCGCCAACTTCAAGATAAAAAAATTATGAAATTACTTTTCACATGTGCACTTAACTCCCATCAGACCCGCCCCATTCACGCATGCGCATCGCACTCCACTATCATCGGCTGTCAGGTTACACGGGGCTGTGCAAAGCGTTTTCATTGTGTTAACATTAGCCCAATATTTTCAAAACATACCTTATATGTTATCGGTTCATGACACAATTATAGAAATAGCTTTTCATTTACTCAAAGTGCAGATAATCATCAATCAAAATCAACTTATAACATTTGTCTGAAGTTAAAAACGCATGAGAAAACAATTATTTATTTTAGATATTGCCGGTTTTTTCTGTTCAAATTTGACAATTAAGCAAAGTTGTCATAATTGAACTGAGAACAACCCCCCACAAATAGCAAAAATGTAGGTCAAATGACTTCTCCTTTTTAAAATAATAATGACTGCGGATAGTGGGCAAATGTGAGTAAAATGTTTTAAAATTAAGTACAGTGTACTTTATGTAGTTTATCTATATTGAGTGCTCTATCCATTCTCCCAACTCAGGAAGATCCTCTAGAAGATTTACTATATTCTCTGACTTTGTGTATTGATGTATTTAAGCTTGACAAAGATACAAATATACAAAGTAATCCTTGAAAAAATAATGGACAATGCAAATATTCTGCTCAGTCACGCTGATCCTCGGAGAATTCGACGATCTTTATTTTCAGTTGCCAAAAATTGTTTATGGCAGGCACGATTTAGGTCCCGAACTGTGCCCTACATCTTCTCAAAATTATGAACTGTTGTAAGAAAATTGATAATAATTTCTTTTGCAACTCTAACTTTGTAATACTGACTAAAAAGCGAATAGTACAAGCTATCCTATAGGAGAAATCCTTCTTAGTCTTCTTTCATATCCCTCCAATTGTCACTAATCTGCACTTGTCTCGTCCAGTTCAGTTCCGCTGTTAGTTGTAGGTCGTTTGGTGGTCGTCCTCTTATTCTCTTTCCTAGGTACGGTCTCTAAATAAGTAAAGTATTGGTCAATTATTCGTTTTCGTTTAGTGTGTCGATTGTTTCGACCACATCTTTCACTTTCGTAGTGTTGCGAATCCAAATATTGCTTTCTCTTTCTTTAACAGGTATAACCAGCATCTGCCTTGCCATAAACCTCCGCGTTATTACTATTTTATTTATTGACAGATTTGTCATTGCCTATGTTTGGCATTCGTGTAAGTACTGGGAGGATACCTTCATCAAATAGCCGTGTCCTGAGCTCCAGAGTGATGCCCTTGTTTTTAAGGACATGCCCTAGTTTCCCGAATACCGCCCATGCTAGCCTTCTGCGATATATTTCAGCTGTCTGGTTTTCTTTTTCTAGCTTTATTTGATGTCCTAAATAGATGTAGCTGTTAATGTTTTTAATGGAGCTGTTTTTAATAGTTTTTTGAAGGTCTGTTCTACATAACACCTTTGTTTTCTTTAGGTTTATTGTAGTGCTATTTATTTACTTTTTCGTCTAGTTCTTCTACCATTTGTAGTAGTTCGTCTGGATCCTCTGTGATAAAGTCTATATCATCAACAAATTGCAGGTGTACCTTGTCTGATCAATTTTCTAATGTTAATTTTTTTGTTTTTTGGTGTAGTTTGACTATCGATGTTGTTTGTCGCATATATGTTTTATTATCTAAGTGTATTCGTTGTCTATAGTGCATTTTTAAGCTATTTATTATTATATAATGTTCAATATGCTTTGTATAAGTCTACGAAAGTGAAACAGATATTAAGATGATGTTTTGTTGCTTTCTCAGTAAGTAGTTTCATTGTAAGAAGGTGATCGCATGTACTCGCCTGTAACACCTAGAGGACGCGTCCCCAGGTGGCGGATAGGTGAAAGACCCACGGGCAAGTAGCAGCGTTTGTACCCAGAGTGGGCGGCTGCAAACATTGTGCAGAGCACTATGTTAAGAGCAGTTGCAAAAGAAACTCGCCAACCCACATTAGAATAACGTGTCGTTTTAAATCCTACCTCAACCCTTTTAAACAACTACACAGCATAAAGTTAGTGTTGTTAATGTACGAGGTGCATTCAAGTAATAACACCTCCGATTTTTTTTCTCAAAAACTAATTACGCGAGAACTGTGAAACTTGTGTCACTTCTCGACGTAATCTCCATGCAGCCGTACATATTCTTCACAACGTCGACGCCATAGTTCCATGGCCGCTGCGAAGCTGCTTTATGAGTCTTCCTTGACCAATGAAAAATCGCTGATGCAATAGCGGTACGACTAGTAAATTTGTCTTTCATCGTTGGAAACAGCCAAACTCGCTAGGAACCAGGTCAGGTGAGTGGGGAGCATGAGAAATCACTTCAAAATTGTCAGCATTCGTGGCACCCACCTGGGGGACACTTTTTGCATTTACAGGTCTTCATGTAGGATTGTGTGCATAATGGAAATGATAACTTTGAAGGCGATCCTCCAAAACAGTTTGTCCACTCACTTGATCATATCGTCAGACCGGCCGATGCGAAGCCAAGATTGTCTTGGTTTGTTGTCACACGAGGTTCTGCCTTCTTTGAACTGTCGCATCAACAAACGCTCATTAGACGCATCCATAACACCATCACCACGTGTCTCACTCAACAAACGAATAATTACACGCTGTTCTTGTAATGAAAACGTCACCGTATTAAGTATCAAAGACAGTCTACACTCTCGCCGCTGCCGCTAGAGTCTTGTGTGCCGTACAGTGCTGCCATCTCTGTTACGCATTCACAAAAAATGCGCGCGTATTTTGAAATAACTGCATGTTTCAATCTGTTGCCAGTTTTGAGAAAAAAATTGGAGGTGTTATAACTTGAATGCACCTCGTACACTAGATTCGGTTGTTTTGGTTTAATTGCCGATTTAAAATTGCGTCCCTAATCTGAATCTGCAAGGTGCTAGAAAGCAAGTAAAAATCTTTTGGGCTAATACCTTAAAAACCGTTTTTGAACTGGGTATCGCGTACGCTGGTTAAAATAGTGCATGACTACATGATTATATTTGTTGCTGTTGTTATTCTCATAGCGTTAGTTCATATTTTCCGTGACTTTCCATAACCCAAGTGACATTAAACTTCCAACACTGGTTCTCCCTCGGTGCACTCTACCAACTTTAAGAAACTTTATTGTGCTCGATAAAGTGACTTGGTGTGTTGATTTATTTCCATCGCAATTTCGTTCCTTGATAACAAAGGTCCCCTTTTTTTAAATAATTCGAGTAATAGCGATTAGTCTTCAACTACCGCAATTCTTTACATTCCATAAAAATGGTCTCTAGGTCTTCAAGCACGACTTTTACAACTGCTACAATTTTCTTCTAAATTTACCTTCAATTCCTATAATTTCTCTCTTACACATCTACAATGTTTTTTGGGATTATCCTTAATTCTTGTTTAAAATTTTGAAAACGTATTTTTACGTTTAGCTTTAATTTCCCACTAATATTTTTGAAAAGTTCTCTGCTTTCCAAGCACAACCAGTTCATTGTCTTTCAATTTCCTGTTTTAGCTCGTCGATTGTTACTTGTATGTCCATAAAAAAGTCAAAATGAGGTCTGGAGAGCATGTAAGGAACTGAACGGTACCTTTTTCCCCATCTATTTGTTCGGAAAATTTACGTTAAGATACACCCTTTAACTCCTAATAGTAGCAAGTAAGTTCCATCTTACTAAAAGTAACCTTTTTATTGCCAATAACCCTTCAAAGTATGGACTCACGAATTCCTAGGGAATGTTTAAAATTATCAAATTATAGTTGTGAAAATTCCAATTCTGGCTCAATAATCTCTCCAACTAAATATTTTTTATTAAAAACAGTGTTATTCCTATGGCTTATTCTAATATCACTAACAAACCAGTGTAGCACTTCCTGTTGGTGTAAAAAGAGTAATTACATATATGTATAATCAGAACCCTTTGTCCTCCTCTTAATTCCCAGTAGGGAATGTAATGGCCACTGCGGTATCTTGAATTGCTTCTTTCCATTTTGCTCGGTCTTGTGCTTCGATTGTGCGTGTATGCATAGATTTTCCGGTTAGCTTTGCAATTTGATCCATCCATCTGATAGGTGATCGACCTCTGGATCTTTTCCCTTCTACCTTCTCCTGTATTACTAATTTTTCTATGTTGTCAGGTTTTTGCTCATAATATGTCCAAAGTATCTTAGTGTCTTGAGTTGCATTTCGCTCGACAGTCGTCTCTTAATGTTAAGCTCTTAGATTATTGATATATTTGTTCGATGTTCTGTCCATGAGATGTTCGGTATTCTTCACCAACAGAACATTTCTGTGGCATCAATTTTTTTCGTTCTTTCTGTCTGAGAACAGCAGCATTCGCTGCCGTATGTTAGTATAGGGAAGATTAAACATTGTATCAGTCTGCATTTTATTTTCTTTGATATGTTGTTGTCTTTCCATATTCTTGTTAATTTTTTCATAGCCGTTCTAGTCACTTCACATATCTTTTTGATTTCTGTTTCTGTTGAACCGTCATTTGTTATTAGTGATCTCAGATATGTGTATTGTTGTAGTACTTGGTAATTGTTTATTTGTTGTATGTGGGGTCTGTTGTTATGTGGTCTGTCTATAATCAAGATCTTTGTTTTAGATATGTTTAGTTCCAGTCCTAATTTATAGCTTTCTCTTTCTACCCGTTCTATGATGTCTTGTAGTTCTTCTTCGTTGCTTGCGAGCAGAACCGTATCATCGGCATATCTTAAGTTGTTTACTCTTTATCCGTTGATTGAGAAACCACCTTCAAAGTTTTCTGTGGCTCCATATATGTTAAAAAGCTGCGACGATAGGATGCAGCCTTGCCTCACCCCACATTGTGGATGGAATTCGTCGGATAGCATTTCGTTCACTTTGACTCTGCCTTATCTATTTCTATATAAGCTGTTTATGAGAGATATTATATGTTCGTCTAATTCTTCCCATAGTTTGTGCCATAGAACTTTATCGAATGTCTTACAATAGTCAATGAAGCAGATGTATAGGGGGATGTTGAATTCCTGGCTATTAGTTGTTCTATTAGTTGTCTCAGTTTCTTTATATGATCCCTAGTGCTTCTTCCTGCCATAAAACTTGCTTGTTTCGATAGTATTTGGGAATTTAGATGGGTAGTGAGTCTTTCGTTAATTATGTGAAGGAGGATCTTGCTGGTGTGTGATATTAATGCGATTGTTCGGTAGTTTTCGCATTTAGTGATGCTACCTTTTTTTGGATCGTTATAAACATAGCTTCAGTTCATTCCTTAGGTCATTGTTAAGTGTGCCATATCTTGTTTCTATTTGGTCCGCTGCTTTGATTATCTCAGCTATTATTGCATCTACGCCAAGGGCTTTTCTTGGTCTCGGTTAGTTTATAGCAGATGCTATTTTGCTTCTTAATATATCGGGTTCTTCATTGTAGTTGTCCATTGTGTACGTGATTTCTTGTTGGCTTAGATTTCCAGAGTATAATTGCTCGCAATATTGTTTCCATGTTTCTGTTATGCCGTGTATATTTGTTTTTGTTTGCCCCTTTTGATCTTCGATCGCCCAAGTTTTGGATTCGAAATCAAGCGTTAAAAATTTTATTTTTCGAAAGAGGTTGATTTATGATTACATGGTCTTCGATTTCTTTACATATCTCAGAGTAGTAGTTGTTTTTGTCTTGTTTGCATGCTCTTTTTATTTCGCGGTTTAGTCTTTGCCATTTATTTTTGTCTTCGTCTCTATTTAATCCGGTTTTTGCTGTTTTTTTTACGTTCTTCCATTAATTTGAGCGTATTGTCGGATATCCAGTGTTTTCGTCTGGGTTGTGCTTTCGTTATGTTCGTTTTGGCTGCTTCCAACTGCCTGTTCTTAATATAGTGGCATATTTCTTTGGTGGTAACCTTACGAGTTGGTATTATATTTTCGCTAACCCTGTTTTACTTGATTGAGAAATTGATTTTTGTTTTCTATCCTTAAAACTTTCTTATGTTGTTGTTCAGTAGCATTTCTAGGTTTAATACATACCGTTGCTACTAGTAGTTGGTGGTCTGAGCAGCATATTGCACCCGGATATGTTTTTGCGTTGATGCAGGAGGACCTCCATCGAGTTTTTGGTAAGAGATAGTCAATCTGGTTTCTTGTTCTATCTCCTGAGCTTTACCAGGTGTACAATCTTCTGATGTAATGATTAAATACAATGTTCATAATAGTATAACCGTTTCCCGTTGCGAATTCTAGTAAGCGTTCTCCTCTGTCCAATACCGAATTTACCTACTATATGTCTAATGTGATCGTCTTGGTTTGTTTCTTCTACCTTGGCGTTGAAACCGCCGCATATTATGGCGAGGTGTTTGCTAAGAATGCTTTGGATGGTTGCTTAGAGTTTTTCATAGAAGTCTTCGTAGGTGCGTATATCTAAATTATATTTATGTTTTGTGGTTTGGCATTTAGTTTTATCCGGATGATCCGGTCGTTTATTGCTTGAAGTCTATTATGGTCTATTATAGTTTTGTGGAGACGATTATGGGTACTCCAGCATAGTTGTTTGGTGTGCCTCCACCTGAAAAGTATAGTAGTTTTTGTTGCTCGTTTTGAAGTATCCACTTCCTGTCCAGTGCGTTTCTGCAAAGCCTGCTATTTCAATTTTGTATTTCGATATTTCTTTTATATGGTGGCTAATTTTCCGGTGTGAGTTTTTAAACCTTGTGCCTACACGTATTTCTTTTCTGAGTTGTATAGATGAAAATACATTATTAACCTTCTGTACTGCAACAACAATAAGTTTTCCTCGTTTGTTGTGTCTAGAGGGGTTAATCATTCACAATTTACAGCTAAATTGATCCGCTATACATTTTGAGCAAAATTTTATTTATTAACTATATATTGAGCAAGATTTTGAAGGTTTTGATCAAATAGCAAACGATGGTTTGGAAACTAAATCAAAACAACAGAAATATTTTGACAGAAGCAAAGTCTAGCTAAGTGTATTAACACATATTAGTCACAGAACCAATGATTTAACTTATTTTTTATGACAGAGTTAATCTGAACTTTTCTCATACTCGATAATTACAGAGAGGTCTTAAAACCCCATTTGTCAGATAGGAGACTTAAAAATATTCGAAAACCTCAATCAAGTACTCCAATAAAAGAAACTTTCAATCTCAATGTAGATAATAAATCAGCCATCCATGACAGATACTATAATTAAACGAACGAATGGTGAAAAACAACAACTAACAGTCTTGCCATCAAAAGTTAAACAATCAGAAGATAAAGTTCAACAGAAGACAGTTCATAAAAATAATAACAAATGCCTGGTCTGTTCAAATAAAAGCAGAAGCAAATCTCTTTGTGTTCGATAACAAATTTGAAGACTCCTTTCATCCTTGAAAGTTATAGATGTTGCTCTGAATGTTTAACAAATTTAAAACACAATAAAGAGTAACGGTTGTATTGGCACAACCATAAATTCTGCTTTAAATCAATCATCAGGATCAAAACGCGAAACCAGAACCAAGGATAAATTCGAATCGATTATATTAAGTATCTTGATGGCTCTACCACCGACCAAAGATCAGAATGGCAAAACAAGCGCTTTAATCAAATCTAAAACAGAAGTGGCAAAAACAAATTACCCTCTGGACAGGATGTGACGAACAGATTGTTCATTGGGCGACACCCTAAGGAAAATTGCGTTGAATTTAATCAAAGGACTGAACAAAGACAAGAACGTGACATTATTTTATCAAGAAGTGGGCTTCCAGAAGAAAGGATGTCAACCAAGAACAATCATATGCAGAAATGTTGAAAGCAACCTGACTAGCAGCAAAGAGGAAATTATTTAAAATAAAAAAAATACTGTTAGGAATTACTAAATATACAAAATAATATTAACAATGAAAAAACACAAGAAGACATTTCAAGAACCAACAGGTAAGCAACAGAGCTTAAAATATTTCCGTAACATTTAAAGAAATGGAAAAAGTAATAAAGAAATGAGAAATGTGAAGCACCGGGACAAGACAAGATACCAATAGAATTGATAAAGTCATTACAACAGTTTTATACAGAATCGTAAAGGAAGATTTAAAAACGACCATTATTCTCCCAATTGACAATAGAAATTAAGTGTACTTATGTAATAAACAGTAGGATATTATCAATACGGGTTCAGAAGAGGAAGATCAACAGTAGACTTATTCACTGACTTTCACCAAATATACATATAGCAACTCTACGGGCCTTGAAAGTACATTGTTTTGTTTCTGTTCTGTGCTTTTCCTTCCACACTAGTACTTTCATGTGTTTTCAGCCTTCTTTTATTTCATTCATCTATCTTATCTTTGGTCTATCCCTTCTTCTGGTTCCTGCTAGCTGGTTTGTCGATACCCTTTTAGAAAGATGTTCTTCTGTCATCTTCATTAAATGTCCTACCCATTTTATTCTCTGCGCCTTCATTATGCTGACTAAGTCTAGTTCCGTTATACAACTACTTTAGTTTGAATAGTTCCGTCCCAGCTTTCTCTCCCATACCCCCAATATTACCTGATTTCCTTTTGTTAAAGTACACACTGCACTATTGGTCCAACCACTGCTCACAAGCATACGACTCGATAATGAGGTGAGAATTAAGAAACTTGGTAAGAATTGGTCAAAACGTGGCTGTTACAAACGAGGACTAAAATAAGAATACAAAATCAATTTTTGAAAGAATTTGTGATCAAAGATAAAAGCAAGGAGACACAATTTCTACAACACTTTATAACTTAATATAAAAAAGTGATAGGAAGCTTTCCCATTAGTTCGATGGGGGCTATTTTTAATAAACAATGCAAGATCTTAGCTTACGCCGCCAACATAAACTTGAACAGTAGGACAAAAAAGACCTCAAAAATTTATGTTTGTCACAACAAAGAACAAAAAGAGGTTCCAAAGTATTAAGGAATTTTAAATATTAGAGATGCATTGTTATCAGCATTAAAACAAAAAAAGCTGTCAATACATTCATAGTTAAAAAAGTATAGATCAATTATCAGGCTGGTAGTGAGATATGCAGCAGAAACGTGGTACCTCACAGGTAAGAAAGAGCGCCAATTAAAAAATTGGGAGCAGAAAATAGAGGAAGGATATTTAGACCTGTAAACGAGAATGGAATATTAAAGATGAACCACAAACTAACATCACTTTTTAAGAGGTCAAATATAACCAGTGACATCAGATGCAGAAGAATAAGTTGGTCATAGAACCTAAGACATAAGAAAAAGGTACGAGTGGCGAAGAAGATACTAGTAAAGAATTTGGAAGCTAAAAGAGCAAAAACCAGCCCTAGAAAAAGGCATATAGAGGAAGTTAGAAAATCCGAGAGAACACAAAGTTCAGAATTGGAACCTAATGGCGAAGAATCAGAAAAAGTGGGCAAAAATAATAGTAAAAGCGGAAAGCCCCTTAAATTAATTTTAAGAAGGTTAGAGAATCGGTAGTAACTGATTGCTGTACAAATTGGACCTGGTAACCCAACGTGGGTGGCTATGGTCCTTAATGAGCTACTACGCCAAGGAGTAAATAAGTAATTTCTCTATTATTAGATCAGATAGTTTCATCATCTTTAAGGATGGTTTATTAAAAACATCCTTAAAGAAGAACTAGTGAAAACAATGATTATCAATAATCTTATTCCATTTTAAGTCCTTTAATTTTTTAATTTTTGCCTGCTTTATTTCAGCTCCTCTTTTATTGTACCATATAGTGCAGAATCAATACTTCACCGTCTATTACAGCTGAACCCAATTGTTTCCAAGCATAGAAATAGACACAGAGACGCAGTGTAAAGTACTGGTCCTTTAAAAAATATGGCTTTTACGGATCGATCTAGAAAGTTAATTCAAGTTTCTTTATGACACGGAGACGGTTTAACTAATACACGCAGCACGTCACCTTCAATTCAAAAAGGTCATTTAGAACAGGATCGATCATCCAAGTTAAATCCAAAATACCAAATTTACCAAACGTTTGGTACTACCATCTTGACTGTAAATACAAACACCAGTGCCACCATTTATAAGGTTCTGGCACAAATTTTTGCAATTATCCGATATATTAACAATAGATTTTCCGTCATTCGCAAAAATGGTTATACATTATGCTAGCCTTTTTCTAGAGACGTTTAGACGTGTCTAAAATGGCAAACCATTTGCTGAAAATAGCAAATGTTCTCAATGTACTTAAATAAGACAATTGCAAAGAGCATTTTTGAATATCTTAGACTCTGCACAAGCGGCTAAGAAAATTTGTACTAATGTCCCAAATGTAAGATAAAAATTATCATATTCACTAAGGTCAGAAAAGATGTATTAAATTTTAGTTTTCCTTCAGTTTATTTTAATGCGCAGTTTTTATAAATTATTTCAAAAAATTTAGACAGCCCCTTGTATAGAATTAACTTTTTTTTTAAGAAACATGGCATTTTAGTAGTTAAAAAGACACACACCCGTCAGATCCATAATTGACTATGATGGTAATGTTGGGCTGGGGGAAGAGCTCGTACGCGGAGCAGATCAGCGTCTCGGAGGACTCCTCGGGGAAGAACTCGACCTTCTTGGGCGGCTCTGAAAGCAGACCACATGCCCGCTAAGTACCTCAAGCGTCGCGACACACGCGCATTAAAATGCGGGCGCAGCGAGGCGAGCTCTTTGTGCAGAGCTAGCGGAGGGTGGCGAGCCGGCACGTGCCTCGCCTTATCGCGGCCATCTGACTTACGGTACGGCACCATCATCTGCGTCACGGACGACTCGTTGAAGTCACTGGTCACTTTGCACGTGTAGTACCCCGTGAGGTCCTTCGTCATGTCCTTGAAGCGGATGGAGTTGTTGGTGACGTCCAGCAGGTTGCTGAAGGGGCCCATGGGCATCGGCGTGTTGCGGTTGGGCACCCACAGGAAGATCTGCACGTCGCTGTTGTAGAACCACTTCACCTCCACGCCGGCCTCGTCCTCGAACTCGTAGTCGCACTGGATGGTGGTGGTGTTAGTGCCCAGGACGGCGGACTCGGTGCCGCTCATGTCTTTGATCACGATCGTCGCCAGGGCTGAAAAACGTCCAGAATGTACCAATAAGTTACAACCCAACATATCTAGTCTACAATAGTAACAGAATCAAGACTAAACTGTTCGTCTTAAAGTACAACGAACTTCAACATAATCTGAAATACGACTGTCTCGACAAAAATTGCTATAAGTGATACTACAAATTTTTAAATCACGAATAGAGATGTGGCTACTGAACATCAGCACTAGCAAACATAACTCAATTGTACAAACACGTGAGTTTTGGACATGTTATTCAACTTCAATTAAATTAAGTTACCCAAAGAAGTTCTGAAATGTTGGTTACTACTTTAGAAACTAGTGATCTAACCAACTATTTCGTGTTTTTCCAGGGATCTGGTGCATTCGTCATCTCATACCATTACAAAGTCCTTGGAAAATGTTTAGGCTTTAGTGAGTACGTCATAAAAGGAAAGCTAGGTTTCGTCACTATTTACGATGCTGCTGACGTGGTCAAAGATGGCCGTGCAGAATAGTATGCATCATCAATGTAACAATATCCAGACAACATATATGATAACAGTTCGTATGCCTTTTGGAAGAGAACATTTTCTGGGCACAGCAATGTTACCTTTTGTGACAGACAGAAAGTAGCATCCTAACTACAATTGAGGACAATTATTTCCCACTTTTTGAACCAACTCTTTCAAGTTTCCTCAACGATCTGGTCATATTTGGCATTCTACACAATTAGAAAAGAATCGTTGTCGAAAAACTTTGTTTTTGGTCTTTCAAACTTATTGAGTATCTCGTGGCACTATAGAACGTGTCAATTAAGGCGTAGGGTACCCAAAAGAAACAAACCTTTCTCAAGAATATGCCTTTCGGAAGATAACAACTTCTTGGGAGCAGCGATATTTCCTGATTCTATAGCACTAACCAAACCAAAACTTCTCATAATCATCCACCTATCGAACCAACGCTTGTACATTTGCTCAGTGATCTGAACTCTGACACTATTGAAAGGTATTCGTTAGAAATCTTTGTTTCCGGCTTCAACTGGCTTCAACACAAAAATTATGATGCTGTTGACATGGCAAGATGTTTCATTTTAAATTTATTTAGCATCTCGTGCTACTATAAAGCACGTTGTGCCATTTTCTCGCCTGATAAACCGCAAATATCCAAAGAAAAGCATCGGCGTAGAAATATTACAATACTCTTCTATCTATCTATAGGTCACATGCCTATCGAACTCAAGTGTAATGTTTGGTTCTGTGGCAGACAAAAAATACTTCTAAGATGAAAACTTTGGAACTCCCGATACTAACTGCCTATAGTCATCTTCCAATTCACAAACGCCCATTATTCTGTTTTCGATCAAGATGACATTACAAGAACTTTTTACTGTCATAGGAGTAATTAATAGCCAAAGATCGTCCTGACTTAACACTCTTAAACTTGTCGCACCATGCAACCATCACTTACGCCGTATTGCTAGTATTCTTTGTACATAATAAAATATATGACCTCTAGAACATTTTTGTTCTTTTAATTGACAAAAAGTACCGGTTGGTGTAATGTTAATTATAGTCTGTAATCCATCAATCAAATAAAACGTCAACGCCTAGCCAATTCGGTAGAAAACACTTTTAAGATATTAACAAGTAAAAATTAAATAAATTTAAAAAAACTTAAAAAGAAGTTAAGGATTTTAAACGCAATTTTTAAATGGGGTTTAGTTCTTACTTAAAAAATTGATTAAAACAAGTAAAAAAGGATGATTAACTATTTGAATTATAATGCTATATTTGCTTAAACTTTGTAAATAGACAATCAATACAATTATTTTCTATGGACTTTCGGTACACATCCAATTGCACCTATCACTTTCAGACATCCTAGCCTATGAAAGATATTGTAACTCTCCATTTGCTGTTAATTAGTTGTAAATTAATTAGTTTTAATATAACAAAAAAAACTAACCTAACTACCTGACTAAACCACTTTGTCTATCTGTACGCATGTAGCAACTCAAAAGTCACACAAGATAGAACTTTATACAGTAACTAAGACACTGAAGTACATCTAAGTTTCATGAGCAATATGTGAGCTAAAATCCCTAACCTCAAAGTTCTGAAAAGTAGCTTAGATATGATTGGGTAATTAAAAAAAATTGAAGGTCGCACATTGCGACGAGTTCAATTGAGTTAAGGCAAGTTCAAACCTGCATTTGACCTTGGATTGCAATCGAATACGGAATAATCGGTAATTTTGTGCTATAATTTTGCGTAGTTTAGTGTTGATCGGCATTTGGAAGAAATAATGTCGTCCATGCTGTAACGAACAGATGACGTGGCGTCCAGCACATTTGAAAATAAAACATCTCTCTATACCAACATCAAATCTTACGTGAGGAACGAAACGGGAGACGGTTTTCCGATTGCTAGAACTTTCTAACGGGGTGGAATGAGGAGTGTGTCCAGATCTCCCAGGAAGGGATCAACTACTGATTTCCAAGAATGCAAAGTACGTAGTCTAGTAAAAAGTATTTTAAAATATAATAAAAATTAAAGTTTGACCAATTTCAACTTTTTTTGTCTCCTAGAGGGTAAAATACCCTTTCATTTCCTAGATCAATAATTAATTCACTCGACATTCCCCTTTTCTATATCTATTTTTATCTTTATTTTTGTTAAAATTGCTACCTTCTCTATTTATTATTATAGAAGATACGATCGGAAAGTAATTGATCCAAGCAGAAGAGTCGAAGGGCGGGGTCTGACGGTTGGTAGGGAATGTAAATGATCCAACCCAGCTCATTCGCCTTTGAGTTTTTACAGTGTCCATATTTAAGCGTTGCATCAGGTCAAAATGTAAGCACAATATTGATCAGCGATACTCGATGAAATGTTGCGCTAAACTCAAAAAATCCGTAACCTAGGCGCTTGGTGTGATACAAAAATCCCACGGAAAGACTTTATCGAAAGCACTTGTACTTGGGTGGCAACAAAGCGTTCAGAGAAGAAAAGGAGGGCGTCAAGAATGAGCAACGCACCCATCAGCATCTCACACTTCGGACAATGCAGCTAAAGTGAAAAAGGTTTTGGACTCTGGCCGACGTCTAAGTGTTAAATTGATAACATGTATAGTAGGGCTTCCAGAAGCGGAATGTGTGTGCTAAATTGGTTTCCAAAGTTTTGAGCGACTAACAGGAGGAAAACCATGTATCAATTTCTTGCGAGTTTTTCGATGTGTGAAAAGTGAACTCGATTTTTTAAAGAAAGTGATAACTGGTGATAAAATACAACTAGGAGATAAAAAGACAAAGTTTTGAGTGGCCCACTGCCGCGCCTCCTCGACCATAGCAGGTCGAATGAGCAACTCAAAGGCCAAGGCAATACTCAGCTTATCCAAAAAGAGATCGTACTACCTGGTCAGACAGTCAACGCTGCATTTCGGGCGAAAGTTTAACCCAATCTGGTTTGAGAGGACACCACTTTGGGTCTATTAAAAATAAACGGGCTACTGTGATGAGTATCCTGAAAGACTCTACAATTGAAAACTTCCAGGCAAGCAACAACGCATGGTACAACCGCTGGCAACAGTGTATTAATGCTCAAGAATCTAATTTTGAACAATACTAAGTCTATATAAACATATCTTCAATTAAACGAATTGTCAATGGGGATTTGGTAATTGAACGCCACGCTTGCCGTGTGGGTTGGCGAGTGGATAAAGTAGAATGTACTGCACGACCGCCAAAGGTGTTTGTATGACGACCCGATAACATTAAATCTTTGCCATTGCCGGGGTTCGAACCCAGAACCGCCGCGCGCCTTGTGGCAGGTCGAGGCCTTTACCTTGCGACTGTTGTGCGCGTTATGATAAATTTAGGTGTTACTTTCTTATGAACTGTGGTAAAAAAATTGTAGTGTCATTTTGGTCAAAAGCAAAATATTGATATTTTCACGAGTTCAAAAAGGCATTTTAGTCCGTAGATGCTCTGAGAACAATACGCCCATCCTTGTCTGTCACAATAGAAAAAATCATCTTTAAATAAGAAGAGCCTGTTCCCTTTAAACATTATGTATAATGGCAGAAAAGCTAGTGCTATGCTAAATAGCATTTTATGGGACAAAAACATTTAAAAAACGAAAAACAAATGTACAGTACTATCATAAAAAGTGTAACAACATATAGCTCGGAAGTTTGGCTAATAATAAACACTATAAAGGCGTTAACAGCTACAAAAATTTACTTTTGGGGGAGAGCGGCAGGCAGATCAAGAATGGAAAGAGCAACAAATAACAGAATTAGATAAATTATGAATATGAACTACACTATAATAGACGACATCAAAAATAAACAATTTTTATTATTCAAACATGTACAAAGGATTCCAGAAACAAGAGGACCCGAGCAAATTCTACAATAGAAGCTGGAAGGAAGAAGAAATCAAGATAGAAAGAGTTGGCAAAGTGACATTAATGAAGAAATCTCTGGAACGATAGAAAGGAATGGTAATATGAATGGAAAAATTTCATGTGTAATAGCCAAATATTGCGTTACAATTAATTTACTTTTTCGAGTAAACATGCAAAGTATAATACGGAAAAAACTTTATTTAAAAGTGTGTGCTTCAGCTAGAATTTTAAAAGATCTGATTTCTAACACGCTGAATATCATATTACCAAAAAATGAAAATAAATAGCTGTCGGGTATTAATTTCTCAACAAGACTTGTCATATCATTCTAAGAACATCCTGTATACTGAACTTCAATGATATGTTTCGTTTAAATCGCTCTAATGTTTACAATTGTATCATGCGGCTGCACTGTACGGAAATTTAAATTTAAAAATATTTCAAAATGTTAGAAAAAAATCCTTCAACTATGATGATGACGCTATTGTAAAGACAAAGAAATTCCCGTATAGAAAAACTTAAACTAAAGCTTGCTGAAGATAAAGCTTTTGAATACAAGAATAAATCAAATGTAAAATAAAATTGTTCCACCTAACTCACTGAAGCATCGCAATAATACAAACAGACAAAATTATTTTTGTCCCAAAGGATAGGTAGTTTTTGATCCCACTATGATAAAACGCTTTCTCAACAACATTCTGCTCCTTTTAATTATTCAAACAAATGACAATTGCAGGGCGATAAATCTGGGCTGTCAATAATCGTTTACACATTTCGAACCGCTGCTGTTCCTCATCTTTGTCGAGAAAATGTAGAACTCATCTTTAGAACGCATTCAGAAACCTAAGATTGTCAGTAAAGATTTACGAAGCACTACCATAGCATATTCCAACCTCAAAAGCAATTTTAGCAACCATTAATCGACGATCATGCTCAAGAAGGCAGCGGGCAATAAGAATATGCTCGTCAGTCACGGTGGTTCTCAGGAGGTGTCGGGAATCTTCATTTGCAACTGCTTTTCATTCTTACAAAAATTGTTTGTGCCATGTGTACACCTAAGTGTATCTAGGTGTACACATGGCACAAACAAGCCTAAGCTTGTTAACGATGTTGTTCAGGAACTGTGTCTTCTCAATTTTTTTGGATAATTTTACGTCCTCTGTTCTGAGTAGCTTAGTAATAATCTGTTGGTAATATTACCTACATATTAAAGAACACCCAAATTTTCCGTTAATTTATCAGTATGTCGCTGTTTCCCTTTGATTGAATTCGTTATAAAAAATCACTCATATGTTCTTTTCAAATTAAACAATAGTGGGTATCGGCTAAAAATTCTTCAAAAAATAAGATAATTAAAAGCTTGAGTACAGAGAGCTAAGTAAAAATAGAAAAGTAAAGTCCTTGGTAAACACTTTGCGCCTTCCACTTTGGGTGGTTTTCATATTAAATTTTTGACATTATTATGGTTTGTCGTATCATAAATTCTGTCAAAAAGCCTCATAGCATTGTAACCTTAATTCTTCCATCTATTTAAAAAAACCTTTAATTTTTCTCTACTCAGTTCTATTTCTTGTTTTTGTTTCCGGTCCTTGAGATTCATTTTCCTTAAATCTCCCATTACTTCAGCATACCATCCAATCTTTGGCCTCCCCCTTGGTTTGCCTATTTCAGGCTGCCACGACATAAGTTCTTTAACATGCTTCAGTCTTCTCTTCTCATTAAGTGTCCCATCCATCTGATCCTTTCAGCTACCATCACTTTCACAATATCCTCACCAATTCATGATACACAAATTGTCTGTGACCCCACTATCGAACTTAATACTTTTGTTTCGAAGACTCTTAGTTATTCTTTTTCAGTTTGTGTAGGGCACATTATTTCAGGGGTATAAAGAAGTCTGGTCATGGACACATAGAGATGTTAGGTGTTATTATTACAGGCTCTGCATTTGAATTCATTCATTTCGGGTAACATAGAAGACAGATTAGTAAATAAAGAATCGAGTCGCCGATAAGAGTCGGGTTTCAACAGGTTGACTGGGACCTCGACTTGCCGTGAACGGTCGTAACGATAATATTTCAACGTAGCAGGAAAGGCAGGGTCACATTCAGAAAAATTAGCGAGTCAAAAACAACAGAATAAGACAATGCAAAAGTGAAAAAAAAATTGAAAAGCAAAACCAAACAAAAGGAAATATAATATAGTAATAAAGGAGCTGCAAATCGGTGATGAAAAAATTGGAAAAACGTTGAACAGCTCTTGAATAATGAAATAAAGGTATAAGCATAGGTAATGGAGGTATAGGTAAAATACCAGGAAAAAAAAGTATTTTTGAAAAAATTGAAACGTTCGATTAAAAATGGAAATAAGGACAAATAAAAAAAATCTTCAAGAAAAAGATCTACATAGAAAACTATTTAGCAAAAAATAAATGAAATATTCAAACTAAAATAGATATAGCCAAAGAAGGAAGACAGTCAGCAAGGTAAAAATTAGTTACCAGAAGATAATATTAAACAAGTACCTACGTAAATGGAAGAAAGCAGAGAAAAAACTTCGATAAAGAGAAGAGAAAGGAAAAGGAACTTAGAACCCATCCAAAAAATTATGCAAATGAAGAACAATTGAAACTGAAGACGAGCAAGACTGAAAATACACTAAAATTAAATAATAAGAATTAAAAATCAAAAATAAAAATAAAAACAAAAGTAAAATAAGCAATAGCAACTTGGAATGTAAAGGCTATGTCCGCACTAGGACAGATTATAGTAATAGCTAAGAAATTAAAAATATATAGAATGAGTATAGCAGTAATACAGACGATAAAATGAGAAAGTCAAGGTCAAGGAGGTTAGGATATAAATAAAAAAGGTTTTAAAATGCTGTACTCAGGGGAAGAAGAACAAGGCTATAAATGTGCTGCATTTATTATATACAGCAACGTATACATTATTACTACACTACATAAGAGTAGAAGGAGAACCAATAAATTTATCTATCGTGTGTTACGCATCCACAGAGGTTGACAACCAGAAAGAGAAAGGTAAATTTCACAATGCCTTAAAGACTCTAATAATATTAGGAGACATAAATGTGTAAATTGGAAAAAAAACTAAGTAAACAAAGCAGCAGAAGTACACACAATTCATAAAAGGACAAACGACAACGGAAACAAAATATCCAATTTTGCTGCTAAACAAACATGAATATTAGTCGCACCAAATACAAACAAAAATAATTGACAGGGAAATATGGATGCTGTCAAGACCAGAGTTAACCAGATAGACCATATACCAACAAAATAACAGTAGGACAATTAAAGTAGTCAGGTCATATAGAGGTACAAATGTAGACTGTGACCACAAAGAAAATTAATAAACAAATAGAAAAGATTGAGAAGGAAATAAATATAGAGAACCAATAAAATTTTATTAAAGAAATACCAGAAAGGAACTCTAAAGGAAATATTGGATATAGAAAACAAAACAAAGAAACACTAATATGACGACTAATGTCAAGAAATGGTAGACAGAAAGAATAAAACAAGAAGAGAATGGTTAAAAACTAAAAAAAGATTTAGAGTACCATAAGAAGCATAGAAAATCTGCAAGCAAAAGAAAAAACAGTGGCTGGATGTAATGATAAATGAGATAGAGCTCAGCTGTAAGAATAACAATGCAAAAAATTTAACTAAATCAAAAACCAAAAGTAAAAACAAGAAGATTAAAAAAGGAATGTGGTAATATTGAGTATAATGAAAATAATAAGAAATAAATATGGAAAAAATACTTCCAAAAACTACTATCTGACGCAACAGAAGATGATGAACATGATCAAGGAAGAAGAAATGAAGAAACAGAAGAATTAACTTACAAGGAAACGATGGAAGTTGTAAGAAAAATAAAAAGGGTAAGACATCGGGATGTAATAAAATAAATAAGAAGCTGTTAAAATGTGGAGGAAAAAGCTACAAGAAAGGAAAAGGAATAACTGAAAAGGCGCGCTCATCTCGTTTATATTTGATTCTTCCTTGTGCATATAACTTCAGAAGAACAAAGAATAGAACATACAAATCTAAAACCGCATAGTATGTAAAGGATATTAGTACATTAAGCTCGAAACTATAGATTTTAAGTAAATACAAAGGAAAAGAATGCAGGCAAATGAAATGAAGACTCTCAAATTTAAAACTAATAGACCAAATCAAAGGCGATAGAATAAGAAAGAGATAAGAAAGAAGTACAACTGATCAAAAAAAAAAGAATAGGAGATAATGCACTGATATTATCGCGGCATATTAAAATGAATACAACGGAACAAAAAGGTAAGAAAGAATTGAAGAACTAAAGTGAAACAAAAGAAGAACTCAGAAGAAAGTAGAACTATAAAATAAGAAGATATGGAAACCAAAAGGGAATGAGAGAGATAAAAAAGTAAAACTGGTGTTAGCGGTATAGGAAGTGCAAAAAAATACCACATAGGGTTGTCAAAAACCAAAAATACTATTTGGTCGCTATTTTTCTGTTCTGTTTTTCTGTACTTTCCAATTGACTTTGTGGAACAGGAAACCTCACAGTAGAGAGTTTCAAAATTCGGCCAGCCGCTTGCACAACGGCTGCCAACTATTTACGGCGTTTATGACACCCGTATATATAGACGCAAGACGATTTGATTCATCCCAAAAAGTAGGACCGACCCAACGAAAAGGAAGATCCCACCGCCGTAATTAATTAGCAGTTAGGTTAGATAACCGCGGCTTCAAAAATAGGTTATGGTCTCGCTGGGCTTGATTTAGATGCTCTTGGTGCTAAATCGGTGGATGTTGGCCGGGTCGGAAATAGCGCGGCGATCCTGGCGCGTAAGCGCGCGTAGTTTTTCTGCCGCCGCTTGTTTTCTTCGCCGATAGCTCGCGGCCGGAGGTGCCGTTACACCACGCCCGTTTCCTCACTAGCTCAGATAAAGCCTTTCGTACATGGGCCCGGTTTTGAATATCTAATAGGAAGTGAAGTGGTCACAAACATGAGAGCGTAGGTACAACAAGGTTTTTGTGATGAAGAAGCATTGTATTAAAAACCAGTGAGTGATTCCACACTATCATACAATGTATAGATGGAGGGAAGCTTTCAAATGAGGACGAACCACAGTAGACGTTCCAACTGCACCCAGAGAACCATGATTTAAATATCATACCCTTTCCTTCTCTTCATCCAATGTTGCCGCACCTGCACCCATGTGGTTTCTAATTTTTTAATTTTTTAGTAGCTCTAATGTTGACTTGACTCCTTTCTCGTATTTAACTCTATGAATAAAGTGAGTCTATTATTCCTGCCCCTAGGTTTTCAATAATTTCTCAGCGCTTGAAGTGGAAACACTTTCTCCATTCCTTCTACGGTTTTAAAACATCGACGTTTAGGTTTATGTTTTTAGTGACTAACCGTACCCTAACCAAGCTCTCAATTGTGAAAAGAATCCTGTTCAAAGATAGAAACAAACACAATTAGACCTGTCACTTTTCAAATTTAGATCGCTTTAAAAAATGTTTAATAAATTTAATAAAAAGAACAAAATCAAATACTTCGCTTGCTTTGCTTTGGAGACGAACAAAAAGAAATGTTTCTGAACCAAGGCTTATTTTGATCTTGTGTTGTTCTTGATGCTTTACCTCATATTTCTTTTTCACCTTGTTCTTCTCGCTTCTCCTTGGCCTACCTTTTTTGTTTTTACTCAGAATTCTTGCTTTGTAGATCTTTTTGTCCTTCTCTTATTGTGCATTCTGTGTACATATCCCAACTAACCCAACTGTTTATCTTGCATTATCGTTTCCATTGGTTTAGTTTTTAAGACCTCCCTAAATACTTCGTTCCCTATTTTATCTACCTTTCTTAGGAACTTCATCTCCGTACTTTTGATTTTTTCTTAAATTCTTTAGTTGTTGTCTACTATTGGCCACTATCGCTTCCTAAACAACTTGGTTTTTGTTCTCTTAGTACTTTCTTTTTCCAAAAATGTTGGTATATTTGCGTTAAGCAATCTTTCAGTAGCCTCTACTCTCTCTTTTATCTTCCGATCTAATTTATTATAATGATATTTATAGAAATCCACTTACTGTGCTTTCTTTTCTTCTACTATTTACCGTGTGTCTTTGATTCTGTGCTTATTATCATGGTTTTTGTTTTCCCTGTGTTGATTTACATGTTCGTTTCTTCAGCTTTGTTTTATATATATTTGTATTTAATATAATTCTTCTTTTGTTCTACTGAAGATCATATTATTACCAAATCCATCACTTCAATCACTTGTACTTTCAAGTTAGTACTTTGCTTTGTTGGCATTTCTTTCTTCTTTTAATAGTTTTTTTACTTGGCAGCCTTATTATAAATATTTTGACCTTTTCTTTTCTATTCCTTCTAAATCCACATTGCATGTATTTTGTTGTATCCTCTAAATTCTTCCTTATTCTTGGATCTAAAATCTTTGCATATATTTAGCCCAGTAACGTGATTTGTACCTGGCTCTTGCATTTCTTTGTACCCCCTTTCTTAAACAACGGCACTATTATTTCAGATTGCCAGTCTTTTAGTACAGTTCTAGTTTCTCTTATTTCGTTTATCAAATTGAGAAATCGCTTTCTTGGCTGTTTTTCCTATGTACTGAATCATTTCTATCTGTTCTCCATTTATTCCTGGTATCCTTCTTATCTTGAACCTGTTTATAGCCTCGTTAATTTTTTTTCTTATTGATTCAATACTCAATTAGTTTGTTCTTCATTTCCTTAGCCACTTGTCACTTTTATTTCATTATCTTCTCTTGCCACTTCTTGGGTATTCTATTTCCACTGTTTAATTATTTTTTTCTTTGTTAGTAGGTTTCGCTGTTTGCCCTTTATATTTTTCATTGTCGTTTCCTTCTTTTTTCTTGGTTGCTTCAAAGTACTGTAAAATATATTTGATGTCCTTTGTAATCTCCTTTCAATTCTGCTTCCAATATTCCTTCCAATACTGCTGCTTCGCTTTCTTAACTTCCTCTTTGACCTCTACCTGGTTTTATTATCATTCTCATAGTCGTCCGTTCTTATTTTTCTTTATCCTTTTAATTATTTTTCTTGACTTAGAAGTATTTGTATTTCAAATTTCATTACCTCAGAACCTTCCTTAGTTGCTTCTCTGTTATTTTCTCTGTTACGTATGTCTGGGCTTTGCTGGGCTTTGTATTTCAAGTTTTTCTTTTGGAACTTTTTGATATCTTTTCTTGATGTGTTTTTCCTTAACTATTTTTCTCTATTTATCCTTTTTTATATTTTTACTTTGTTGTTTTATGTAGCTTTAGTACCACTTCCTGGTTACAGGTTTATCTTTACGGCTTTTATTTTGTACCATTCTGCAATACTTACGAAATATAAAGCATTTGGGGCACACAGTTGCCCATTTTGAGAAGAGCCAGGTTGTGTAGTATATACGACCATCAGGATAAACTCACTTTACGCAGTCGAACGTAATTAGTGTGAGAGGTAGGGTCAACGGACAATAAATTCTGCTAAAAATTGGGTAAACGACAACGAAGGCGCATAAAGTGTACGGAACGAAAGTAGTAAGCAAAAATCTGTTTACGACTGATTTAAACGGCCTCCGACAACCAGAACCCCAGACACAATAGAATGAGTGCGTTAAATGCTAACATAAAATCGAAAACGATTGATGGCAAAAAAATTATGCATTAGCAAGGACACGGCGCGCACTATCATCAGAAGATTTGGGTAGGCAAAAGATCTGTCCCGATTTACTGATTCTCTTGCTAAAGGTGTGTTGATAGCAATCAGCAAATTTTTGAACATCCTGCGTATAGTATAAATTTCATGGCTTTATATTTCAACATAATTGCAAAATAAATTAAACCTCCCCAAGAAGCACTTTGCAGAAAAGCCAGCAAAATTTAAATTGATCGGGATTATCGCGCCAACAGCCGCAACTAATGGCATCAAAGACCTTTCTTCTTCAACAATTTAGACGTTTTTTATCAAGAATTAGCCTTGCTCTGATTGGTAGCAGAATATGTAAGTAACTTTCAGTTATGAAGACTTTAAACAAGGCTAAATAAAGAACACCATTTTCTTAATTTTAAATGCCTTTCTTAATTATTTAATTTAAAAAATAGCAACTAAGCTCTATCTTATTTTCTGATCAAACCCATGAATTTATGACTTGAAATGCATGGACTACTAGGAAAGTTTTACATTGCGGCACAAGCGATAGCTGCACGTTGTGACAAGTTGATGTTGAAACAGGAACGAACTTGCACTGCCGCCAACTGTAACAATAAAAAACATTGCAATGTCAGCTTGCGTGTCAATTTTGCGTTACAACGTTGTGTACGATTTGAGTACAGATGAGCTTTTGGAGAAAATGGTCCATGTGGTATCCAGGTAGTATCCAGAGTTTTAGGGGATGGCGCTTTAAGATAAGGATGCTCGTCCTAATCACTATAAAAAAAGATTTTCTTGTCTAAAATACGTCTGATGTATCACTAGATACAAGTTGATTGATCATTGCAAAACTGATAATTAATACCATTTTCCATGACCATCTTTGAGTAAGAAAAGTTTGTTCCCTTTGGGTACCCTATGTCTTAACTGACGAACAGGTAGCATAACTCGTTTTATCGATGCTCAATGAGTTTAAAAAAATAAACATCTCTCTATATCGCTAGGTTTTATTTTTATGGCATGGTTTAAGTGTTGATCAGTGTTTAGAAGAACGGAGAGGGAGACGGTTTTCCCCACTTTATAACTACGTTCATTTGGTATCGGAAGATTCAAAATAAAAATTTGCTACTATCAGAGAAACACTTGAGTCCAGCAGGCGTGACCTATCGCCGAATAGTAGACTCTTGTCAGATTTCTGCATGAGCTATTTATAGTCTTTTGTAAAAATATGTTCAAGTAAAAAAGTTTAATTTCTTTGGATATTTCCTGGATTATCCCACAAGTAAATAGCACGACACGTTTTAGAATACTACAAGATGTTCAATAAGTCTGAAAAAGAGTATATCGCCATGTCAACATCTTTGTCACTGGTGACGAAATCCAGCTTTACCTTATGACGTGCCCACTAAAATTCAAAAAACGATTTTTTACAACGAGGATCTAGTGGTGTAAGATAACAGTATGGCCATATCACTGAGAAAACGTGAACAAGTTTGTTCGACAAAAGAAAGATTTTATTATCTTCCTTTTCGAACCATACTTAAATAGTATCGGGCATTTTAGAAATAAAATTGCAATCTAGATAACGCTCTAAGATCAATACGTTCATTCACTTCGCTGCTACTGTCGTCCAAAAAGCATACGACCTATCGCCAGATATAAGATGTTTAGTCATTGCTATATCGACAATTTATAACACTCTGCACCATCTCTGAGTGAAAAAAATTTGCTTCTTTTAAGTAGTTTGCATCTTAACTGACGAACAAGTACCATAACGCATTTTCGAACAACAAAAAACTTCTAATAGCGAAGAGTGTATCCAAATGCTTGAGAAATCTTAAAAGAGTTAGCTAGACAAGTAATTTCAAGGATTAAAAAATTTCCTAGTGCCTTTAAGTCTTACTAAGTGCTTAAGCTAAACTCACTGAAATTGTCAGTTCCGAATCTGCCTTTAAATTAAAAGTACCTGTTAGTAAAAACAATTTCTTCGTTTGATAAGTGGAAAAGAAAGAGTACAAACCACACTCTCTGTATATGCGAAGATTAAGGTAATAAAAACTGTGATAGTAGATAGAATAACAAAATATTGCTGCTTAGCTCAATAGTCCATGATTTTAAAAAATAATGACAAGAAAAAAGATTACAGGTCAACTTAAGGAGAGTTCCTAGATTTGAAAGCTTTTAAATGGTTTCTTTAGTGTTTGAAGTATTGAGTCAAAAAATAGCTCTATCTATTATATTTGTTGGTTTTGGAAATTTAATCGACAAAATATAAGAAACTAGTAAAAGCCCCGCCCCAAGGACGGGCTACATAAATCAAAGTTTGACATAGGCCTGCGCCTACTAACGGCAAGAATTGGCCGTGCAGTGCACGAAACACCAATAGGTCGCGCAAACTGTCTGATTACTTCATGATAATTTGGGTTTTGACCTGTAACAGGACAACCGTGGCCTAAATCGAAAGTCTAAAACCTTATGCGAGGTTTAGAAACAAACAGGTTTGAGTGAAATATTGACCTTTGAATTTGATTCATTACTGTAGGAGGAGCAGCAATGTTTTGTAGGGTAGATTAGATCATTCGTTCAGAGAAGAAACAATCTGAAGAAAGCAAATTTGAGAAGCTTAAAGACTCTCCGTAAATTGCACTCTAAGATTTACTTACACATCATATTCTTTATAACTTTGGGGAAAATTCATAATTAATGTTCAATGCTAGCTATTTTGACCTTTAAGGGCATTAAATCAAAATCTAGATAGGCAAACACTATCAAAGCTACCTTATGTTTAAAAGTATTCAATCAAGATGTGTTTGCCAAATGTAAGAAACAAGTATTCCGAGCGGTGTAACAAAGAACCAAATAAACCAGGCCGTGATTGCTTCGAAATACATATCCGACATTTATTAGATGTGCGTAGTTGGAGAGGGGCGGATTGTGGTCCGGTCGTTTCTTAGTGTGTGTTAAATTTAAACAAACAATTGTAAGGAAGGAAGGAAGAAGATGGTACAACAGTCAAGTACTTGATTTGGAAACTTTAAAAATAAAAAAAATTTATGCAAAATACACGCAGACGTTTTCAGATACAGTGAAGAATAATAGGCAAAAAGAAAATGAAATAGAGAAATAATAGGAAAAAATAAAAATCACAGTACTGGGAATAAAATAAGGAAGCATGAATAAAGGGTAGTATGATATAGATTACAAACAAAAAATACAATCTAGAAATAGAGCAAGGATAAAACTATTAAATTATGTAAACGAAAAAAGAGTTATAGAATGCGGAAATAAAAGAAACTTTAGCATGAAACAAAGAAAAGTTGAAAGAAATAGAAAAAATGACAGAAACTAAATGAACTAAAAAGTTCTGTAGAAGCTTTTTGTAGAATGCAGAAGGAATCCTTATAGCGAATATAGAAGAAAGCGTAAATATCTTTAAAAGATACTATCAAGTCGGTTTCAAAAAAGGAAAGATCTACCTCGGATCACATTTTTACATTAAGAAAGTTATGAAAAAGACGTCGCTTATTTTTTCTCCTTGTAGATTTTAGCCAGGCATATGATACACTAAAGCATTTTTAATTGTACAAAATGTTGCAAGAATTAAACAAATCATCGAAGATAAACAAGCAAAAGTAAAAATTTAAGGAAGTGTACCAAAAGAGCTTATAATTAAGGCAGAACTAGGGCAAAGAGGTCCATTATTAAACTATCTTGTTCAATATGGTTTTAGAGAAGGTAATAAGATAATTATCACTCAGCAAATCCTCTTATGCCAGTAATACTAGTGTTCCTTCTCCAACTTTCTCTATCACTTACAATTACTTATACCCTAGTTCAGTTTGTTTTTATTTTTGTTCTTACCATTTTCTATATTTTTGTTAATTCGTTTGCTTTAATTTTTCCGATGTGTCCATATTACCTCATCGCCCTTAACCTTTTTTTAATACTGCCAATCTCTCTTATTTCCTTATTATGTTAATTTATTGTTTCATCCATTAATCTACGAACAGACAACAGCTTTATCCACCCATCTATTAGTTCTTCCACATACTCCCCTATTATTGGTAAATATTTTTTACCTTATTCTCCATTTTTGTATTTAAGTATTTTACAATTATTATTTCATTGTTTGCTTTTTCTATCACTTTTTGTAATTTATTATCAAAGTATTCTATCACCTTTTTTAATTCTTATTTGTATCAATAAAATTTATTTTTTGTTCTACATTTATTTACAACTCCATTGTTAATATTCTTCAATTTATATGCTCGGTTTATTATTTTTTTCTTTCAATTTTTATATATTAGTTACCCTACTCCTTTTTTGCCTTTACTGTACTATAAATTAACAAGTGCTCTTTACTAGTTAACAGTTACTGCCTCTTATTTTTGTGTCTCTTAATCCCACTGTTTTCTTCTTTGAATTCTGCAGTTTATCTGTTAGTTCTTCTTTGTCCTTTAGTATTTTTATATTCTATATTACTATGCTTATAATAAACTTTTTCTTTTTTTAATCCTTTCATTGGAATTGTTATTTGTCTTGCTATTCCTACCATTAATTTGCCCTATATTACTTATACCTGTTTCCATCGCCGTTGACATCATCTTTATTTGTTTTACCCTTCCACTTTTAATTTTCGGGGTCTAATATTCTTCTCTTTTTCTTGAACCTCCTTGTGCTTAATTTATATTCATACCTTTCCCACAGTTATTAACTTATTATAGCGAATTTTTTTCTTGTCTCCTTGTTTTTCTATTTGCACCGTTACATTTAGTTTTCTTCAAACTTCTAGTTCTCTTCTTGTTTTATGATTCGGCAATTTTTTCCCAATTTCTATTTGTCTTCTATATTCTGTAATTTTATTTGGTTTATTGTATTTCCTAAATGCTGTTATATTATATTTTTTCTTTTGACATTATCTCCAAGCTATTCTTATCTACATTTAGTCCTCTTTTCATCTTAATATTTCCATTTTTGACACTTTTGTTTTCTTTTCTCAATTTTCTATTTGTACCTCATCTATTTCTATCCTGTGTTTTTCTTATTCTTTTCTCACTGGCATGATCTCAATTTCTAATTCTCTTATATCTTTTATCAAGGTATCGATTTTATCTCATTTTTTCTTGCTTCTTTGACAAGCGGTGAAACTGTTTTCTTACTTGGTTCAAATATTGCCTTGTTCTCTTTTCTTCTCAATCTTTTTTGGTCTATATCCGTTGTATACGCTTCTTCACTCTCAATTCTGTCTTTATTTTTATTTATTTAAGTTAATTTAATTACTGAATTTAAGATTCATTTATTTTAACGTTTTAAAATTTAGCTCTGTCCTTTTTCATCTTTTTGATTATTGTCCTTTGCTTGAGATTACGGCTTTTTACAAGTCAATTTCAAAAATGCAACTATTATGGTTTCTATTAAATTTTCAGTTTTATTGCTCGTAAGTTCCCTGATGTTTAAGTACAATTCCAGAGCTAAAAATTACAGATACTTTTTGTTAAATGCCAGAGCCAAACAACTGTCAATTAATAAAAAGAACTTTATATTAAATAAAAAGTTGGTAACGTGGAACAATGTTCCACATATATCTCTAGCTCTTATAAAGATAAATTTTTAACTTGCAACAAATTCTCGTTGTTTAATGTATTTGTAATTCTGCTTGCCAATCTTACTACCACGCTTTTATTTATTTCAGTAATACGCAAGGCATTTATATATTATATTTCCTTTTTGGTAATAACATGGTTGACTAAAGATGCAGAAATAGTCATATCAATGATGTTCATTATAAAATTATCAAGGTATCAGGATGGCCGAGTAGTCTAAGGCGCTGCAGTTCACAGTCCACCCTATGGGCGTACGCAATACAACTCAGATCTTGTCATGTGTAAATGACCTTGTCATAATATATAAAGTAGGTAGACTTACAAATAATGTATATGCGACTGGAAGAGGGAGCAAAATGGCAATACGAACAGTAAGTCAAATAGAATCAAAATTTATGATTAAGTTAAGAAGACAAACTAAAGAACAAAATTTGATAGCAAACCAACATACATTCTGAAAAATAAAATCATTCAAACGTAACAAAAAAATAAGAACATATAACAACAGAAAATAGATGCTACTATACTTACAGTTGTTAAAATCAAAAAATATATATAAGAAAAAGATTAGTCTAGGACGTAGAATAGCACACAAAGTTTAATTTTAAATTCAAGAATCCGTACAACAAACCTAGTATAAAGAATAAAACAAAAGTAATAGATTAAAGCGGCTAAAGCATCTGAATCGGATAAAATTGTAGTAAAATTATCGTTGAAAAAAATTGGAAGGTACAAGATCTAATGGTAGAATTCAAACACGGTGGAAAACTACTTGAAAGTTGTGAAAGTTAAGAGCAGAGAAGAAAATTTGGAGTGAGTAAGTGGATAATTAACAAGATTGCCCCACTAACAAATTCTTATAAGAATCCCAAAAGCATTAAATGCAAGATAGCTATCACAAGGCAATAAATTGTTAGCAATTTCTTCGTTATACCAAACAAAGGAGAGTTAGAGATAATGGTAGTACTTGGTTGACAATGTCACTTCAAACATGGAATATTATTTTTTCTAGAAAATCCTCACGTTTTGCGATTACAACCAGGATCAACAATATTTTCCAAAAGGAATTTTTGCTAAAAAAATAAAAAGTACGGATACATAATATCTATTAAAATATGACTGTACTCTAAACCGGTAAAACAAAATTTTACGCTAAATTATCCTAGAGGTCACCGCTTGTCAAAAGCAAATCAAATATTTTGGAATTCAAACATAATCTTTGATAAACCGTCATAAATGTAGCAGAAGAAAAAGTTTCCAACTACAATTAGACTACTTTAAGTAACAATACAGACTTTCAATTCAAAACTCGACAAGGAAGTATTTTTCAGCAAAAAAACCAGAGTAATTTAACAGTCAAGAAATAATAATAATAATAATGGTAAGGCTCTACGCTCCGCGAGCTTAAGGCTCTATACATCGCTCTCTCTGCCCGGTCGTTGCGCATCAACTCTGATACGGGGCGATGTGGCAAGCACCGCGCCTAAGACGACCGCCAGTATTACCCCTTGCTCAAAGAGCGCAGGTACTCAATTATTTTCCGTCCGCATCGCAGTCCCTGCCTCAACTGCTTCGACTACTCTGGCGATTAAAGAGTATTTACCTGCGTTGAAAATAATTGAGAGCTGTAGAAATATTAGATTTGTTTTTCACACTTACCAGACACTGAACATGTTTCTCTTTCGTTGGATAAAGCATACAAAGATAAAAAGCTACCAAAAAAAAAAAAAGATCACAACTAGAAAGATTTTACCGACAATTTAATGCTGAAAAATACCTATCGAATCATTTGCTCAAACTTGAAGAAGCACGGGATCGTTCCTCTCAGCGGAAATAAAGAATCATACAAAGGACGACCAACAGATGTAAAAATAACTAAAAGGCGAATTAATAAATTTACAAGAGAATAAGAGGACAATTAGGCTAACTTTGAACTTTTTATTCAAAAAATGCTACAAAATAAGAGGAACATTAGTAAAATATCACATGATTCACGAAAAAACTCCATTAGCTGTTTAGTCTATGTAAACTTACTGGTGGATTGCTCCGCTATGTTTAGAAATCCACTGTTCGGCTCCTTGTTCAACATAATTATTCACGCCTCAACAATTTTTTTTTAATATAAAAAAAATATTAGAAGCTGACTAAGTAAGGTGATGTTGCCCAAATATAGATTTAAAGCTTGATATCATCAGAAACAAAGAGTGAACTTGCAAGGAGTCTTTGCCTATCGACATATAAAAGCTTATTAAAAAAATAATTGGTATAATGCTATAAATCACTTATACGAAGACCTTCGACAAGCAAAAAGTTTGTTTAAATAAATCACGGTGAGTTTTCCGCCCATTGATACTCCTAATATTTTTTTTTAATTTTTGTAATAACAAATTATGTTATATTCATATTAATAGAGCACGCTGTACCTGTTCTGTAACAAATATTTTATTTTCTTACATTGCTATCTATCGTTAGTTAACAATAATGGTGTCTTGATGTGTCTCGGGGAAAAAATACGAAACGGAGCTTCTCCTACTAACTCTTTCAATCTTGCATTAACAAAACCACAGGCATCTTTTTTTTCAAATATCTTAGTTTTTTTCCTTATTTTACCTGATCGTTTTGATTATTTTTTTATTTCACTTCTTCTTCTTCTTCTTTGTCCATCCCTTATACCCTAAGGTGTCGGGTCCTCTATCCATTTTCGAAATCTCTTCCTGTCCCTAGCCATTTGTTTAGCTTCTGCCATGCTTTTCCCCCTCCTTTCCACTTCCTTCCTGATCGTTTCCATCCATGTTTGCCTTGGCCTTCCTCTTCCTCTTTTACCTTCTCTTCTTGCCTCTAATACCCTTCTTGCCAGCCTTTCTTCGCCCATTCGTGTCACATGCCCAAACCACATTAGTTGTCTTTTCTGTAGTGTTTCCACTAGCGGTTCTAGGTCTAACTCCTCTCTTGTTGTGATGTTCCTCACTCTGTCCCTCTTTGTTCTTCCGACTATACGTCGCAGGTACTTCATTTCTGCAGCCGTTAATTTACTTTTGCTCTTGTCTTGTAGCGGTATGCTTTCTATTCCGTATGTTAATGTAGGTAAGTATATTGTTTTATACAGGTGGAGCTTGGTCTCATTGCTCAGCTCTTTCTTGTTGATTAATGTTGAGTTGATCTGATAGTATACTCTAGTCGCCTTGGAGATCCGGTTCCTTAATTCATCTGTTACTGTTCCGTCTTGGCTTATTATTACTCCAAGGTACTCATAGCTCTCCACTTGTTCCAATTGCTCTTCTTCACATCTTACGTTCAGGTTTCTTTGTTCTTCATCTGTGTTCTTACTTATTCTCATTATTTTGCTTTTCTTCGCATTTATTGTCATTCCTTTTATTTTAATTTCGTTGTTCCAATTATTTATTGCTTGTTGTAGTTTCCTTTGGCTATCGGCTATGAGTAGTATATCATCTCCGAAGACGAGGGTTTGTATATTGATTGCCCCCATGTTCCAGTGTCCTAGTTTAGTGTTCAGGTTTGGGTTCCTGCTGTTCTTAACTATTTCATTCATCATGATAATGAATAGTAGTGGAATGAGGGAGTCTCCCTGTTTTATCCCCCCTCTCCATCAAGAATTTCCCCGATTCTTGTCCTTGTATTCTTACTATTCCTTTCGTTCTTCCGTATAGTCGTTTTGTGGCTTCTACAAGTTTTCTCGGGACGTCAATTCTTTCCATTGAATTCCACAGGGTTGCTCTTGGTACCGTGTGGAAGGCTGCTAGGAGGTCTATGAATGCCAGGTGTAGCTCTTTGTTTCCTTCAAGTGTCTTTTCTATTACTGTGCGAAGCGTAAATATGTGGTCTTAAGTCTGTCTGCCTTTTCTGTATGCAGCTTGTTCCTCTAATAGCTCGTCTTCTATGTGATGCCTTATCTTTTTTTCTAGTATGCTGGTGTAGATCTTTTGTACGCAGGATGCCAGGCATATTGCTCTGTAGTTTCCACAGTCGTTTGTGTTACCGTTTTTTGTGGATTGGTGCTATTATGTTATCTTCCCAATCCCTCGGTATTCCTTCTCCTTCGTATACTTGCTGGCATATCTTGTGTGTCCATTTCTTTATACACTCCCCTCCGTATTTGATTAGTTCATGGCTTATTCCGTCTTTTCCTGCAGATTTTCCTACTTTCACGTGTGCTATTGCTTCTTCTGTTTCTTCCAAAGTTATTGTTTCGTTTTCTGTCTCTTCTTGTTCTTCTTGTTCTACTCTGATGGGGTTGTATTGTTCTTGTATGTTTGGTGCTTTGAATTTTGTGCTGTAATGTTTCTTCCATGTTTCTAATATTTGTAGCAGTTCTGTAACGACTTCTCCTTCTTCGTTCCTAATGCTCCACACCTTTTGTTTGTGCATTCCCCTTAGGCCTTTAACTGTTTTCCAGATGTCCTTTTTGTTGTTTTTGTTGTCTTTGAATTTCTGCTCCATCTCTCTACCAAACTCTTCCCAAGCTTCCTCTTTGGCCCTCTTCACTACCTCTTTTGCCTCATTTCTCCTTGTTATAAAATGTTGCCTGTCTTCTTCTCTCTTGGTCTGTAGGTATCTCTTCCAGGCTGTTTTCTTTTCCATTACTATCCTTTTTACTTCCTCATTCCACCATTTCGTGCGTTAGTATCGAGGTGATATTTTGCTTTTACCACAGATTGTTGTTGCTGTCTCAAGTATTACTTCTTTAAGTCCATCTCTCTTCCACGTTCCATTCTACCTCCTGATGGTGCTCTTGTTGTTCGTGTTCTAGTAGTCTGCGCTCTACTTTTTGTGAGTATTCTGTTTTTTTTCTTGGGCTTTCTTAGTTCAGTTATTTTTATTCCTTTCTTACATAGAATCTCGTGTCCGCTATTACTAGTTTGTGATTTGAGTGGATTTCTGCCCCTCGGATGACCTTCACGTCTAATACTGCGTACTTTGCTCCCTTTGTGTATGTGAAGTAGTCTATTTCACTTTTGGCCTCTCTGTTTTCTGCAATGAAAGTTATTTTATGTATTAGTTTGTGATTGAAGAAACTATTTCCTATTAGCATTTCGTTACTTATGCAGAAGTCAATCATGCTATTGCCATTGTCGTTTAACACTCTGTCTGTGTAGTATCTTCCTAGAACTCCATGTCGTTTGTCTGGGTTGTTTCCCACTCGGGCAGTCCAGTCTCCAAGTATAAATGTGTGTCTGCTTCTGTCTCTAGCTTTGTCGAGAACTTGCTGTAGGCTTGTGTAGAACTCTTCTTTTTCCAGTATGTTGTCATTTTCTGTTGGTGCATAAATCTGTATGAATGTAGTTCTTTCTTCTAGCTTGACATCTATTGTCATTATTCTTGAACTGATACCTTCCCATCCTATCACCTTTCCGGTTAGGTCTTCGCTAATTATCACTCCTACTCCCTCCTTTGCTCTTGTTCCTAACTGAACTCCAGAGTAGAACAATTTGTATCCTTTTTCGAGTGTTTGTTCTTTGATTCCTTTCTTTTTGATTTCTGAAAGTCCTAGGATTTTAACTTTATATCTGTCCATTTCTTCAACTAACTCTATCTCTTTCCCATTTAGTCCCGTCACGTTCCATATTCCAATTCTTGTCCTTTGTGCACGCTTAGGTCGTTTTCCATCTTTCCGTCCATGTCCGAGGCTTTTTTATTTCACGTTACTTTAATTTTTTTTTTAATAGGTGATCTTTAGTTCTTTAATTATCATCTAAAAGAATTTGTTTTTAAACTTAAAAAATACAGAAATCGTTAAAAGTTATAGCATACTCTAGGATATAAATGGAAATTATTTTGGCAAAGTTTAACAGAAAATTAGTATTAAACAATCAAAACTTCTAACTAAAACCAGAAATATTCGGCAAATTCTGTTTCAAGAGCACAAACCGGCTTCTATGTAGGCAACACGAGAAAATATTTACATCTCACGCTCGTCGCAAATTTTGTACAGATTCTTCCCGTCCTCCAAAAACAGATAATTTCCGCGTTAAGAACGAGATAAATTCTGATATTTTATATGTTACAACAATTAATCCAATAAACACCTAAGATTACCTTTCCGTTCCTTTCTCCTTATTACCATTCATAAAAGTCATGGTAGCAAATTGTTAAAAAATGATTCCAAAAAACCCAAATATTTCTCAACAAATAAATGTTTTGAAAGACAAGTTATTTTTCTTTTGACTCAAATCATGAACCATTATACAAATCTTTGTGATGTCAGTAGGTCAAAAACTCAGACACTTTTTTGTTTACCTTTATACAAACCACTTTTGGGAAAGACTTACAAGATTATTATCTGACATCATTTCTATAGAAAAAATAGCAAATAAACAATTAAACTAATGAAGTTTTCATTCTTTGGAGGCACTTGCCTGTCTGAAATCATTTTTTCGCAAAAGGAGTCGACCTGTTTGCCAACCTATAAAGGTGGATCTACCAAAACAAGCAAAGAAACAATTTTTACCTTTAAGCTAATGGCAACTGTTGACAGGTATGTTCAACGGCAAACAGTAACTGACATAACGAAGTTGAGAAAAACAGTGATCGAAAGCAAAGGACATGTAAGTCCCGATATACCTATATAGTGATAACAATTGTAAACAGAACATATAAAGTAATATTCAAAACACGTGGTAAGCGTATATTGGTGATAAAGCACAGTTTGAAAGCAATAAAGTGTGTGGACTGTGGCTTCATCCTGTTAGAACCAAAATTTTGCAGGTGCAGTACATAAAAATTCGATATGAAAAGTGGTCAAATATCGATTAGAAGTGACAGTACCACATTGCCCAATTATTTCATCTTTACTCACTGTACACCAAACAGTGATATATGTGGTGTAGAGAGGTCTTTCATGGATAATTTATGCATTATTACCACTCCAATAACTAAAGGTAATGGTAATGGTAATGTGCTTCGTCGGTAAGAAAACAAATGCGTCATGTGGCTTTCATACTTCATATCTCTAAAGTTTTGAGTCACACAGCAAAAATCAATAACATGTATTTATCCCTCAGTCATACCAAATTTGATAACGATCGGAGCAGAACAACTCCATGACATTCCTTGTGAGTATTATAGGTAAGGTATGCGTGAAGGAAATTTCCTCGTAGGGTACCTCTCATTTGGTCAATATTACGGTATCAGGAAGTTGCTCACCATCAGATTTTTGAGAAGATTTAAGGTAGATCTTTAAAGATAACGCCCTAAAGAAGACTTAACTGTACGCACAGAACAAATGGAGTGTCAGAAGCAGTTCAAAATAAAGATTAGCTTAAGCGAGGGTTTCTTCTAAACGAGCAGGCACCTCATTTCTTCTCCAGCATGATAGTGAGCTCGTAGAAAAACACTGACCCTTCTTAAGAGAAAGCATTACAAACATAAAATATACCGCCCATTTTGTATACCTTATCTATTAATTAAGTTATCGCAAAGAAACCAACAGTTTTCTGTTGGGACAGTAACTGTTACCGATAAATTCTAGTTAAAAATAATAAGTGTCCACACAACAACGCCATTTTATGATTTCCCACTAGCACTCTATTACCATAACTCGTGCCAAATGCGACCGACTTTTTCACTTAACATCTTCTCTTCTTCAACTCCCACTCTATCCAACTAACAGCCTTTCCAATTTTTTTACGTCATATTACACCTTTTACAATATATTTCTAACACATCAACACAGAAAGAAGTTTGAGACCAGCAATCCGCCCCTTCACAGCCCTGGTAGTCGTACGCAGTAAACGGCGGGCTACAACTACCGCGTTTAATTTTGGAACTCGTCACGCAAACCGCCAACCACTTTAGAACTCATTCAAATAGAAGAGACAAGACAAGAAAATAAATGCGTAAAATTATAAAACATATCAAAAATTAGTGGCAATAAAGACATAGCAACATAAATAATAGGAGAGTGGTAAAGATTCTATTTAGGTAATCTATATATTCAGAAAAAGAGCAGATTTCCAAAATTTGGTTCAACACTACGGTAATCGTCTTATTTAAGTATAGATCTGTTTTTTCTATAAAAATTTACAAAATTAAATCAAATTTAACGAGTTTTTATCCAATTAGGGATTAAGCTTGTATAAAAGTAGTCTACTTTGACATGAGTGGTCGTCCTTCTCCATTGTTTTGCTGGCAGCAATTCAGTTTACTGAACAGCCAGTATCTAATGTTAAAAATAATAAATCGCCCAACATTCTACCCAAACTACGTCGACAGGTAGATAGCAAAAAATATAGCTTACGTGCGTCAAGCTCACAACAGCAATATCGAGACGAACACCTTTGAATTTAAAATTTTATTGGGAGAATCAATATCTGATAATTGCCAACATGTATTTGTTGTGATAGCGCCCTAAAATAAATGTTCGCTTCCTTAATACTGAATAAACAGCTACGCGACTTAAAACGCTTTAAAAGATCGTCTCTCGTTACGAAAAAAAGAGGGCGGATTTTGCATCAAACACTCTCATGCACTAATAACTCTAGAACCAACCTATGTTTAATTTAATACAGATTACAGTACTAGTATTTATTAACGGTCAAAATACTAATTAAAACGAAAACTAAACCACAATCTTTAATTTTATACAGCTTTTGCGGATTACGAAAGAACTGGGCCAGACATTAACAGTGGATTATTCAAATACAAAGAAAAACCAAAAGTATCGCTGTTGCTACCATTCCTACTACTAGAAAAAAAAATTTAGAACAAGACAGTCAACCAAAAAGTGAAAATAAATTAGAATTTCAATTAACAGACCAAAATCAGTTATATTAGAAGGATATTAGAAAAGACCAAAAAAATCAAAAAAAATCCGTTCTATAATTAGGTATAAATTCCTTAAAAAAATTTGTATTGATTTAGAATACTTCTATAATGGTTTCGTATAATCATATAATATTTCAATAGTTCAAAGAAATGGTAATCATAGAGCAATAAGTCCAGACTATAAGAAGAACGTTTCAGTTTAGTCCAAAACGAATTTTAAATTGTTAGTCCAGTTTTGAGCAGTTGTATGGGACAGAGGATTATCGCAAAACAGGAGAACGTCTCATATTAGAAATTCGCGTCTTTTCCAACCATATAGAGTTTTTTTCGTTCAAACGTTGACAAAGACGACTGTTAATCGACCATTATCATTAATAAATCAGCAAATAATGCAAATATTTCCTTGTGATGTTGGTGATCTTCATTTTCAGCTGCTTCTCGTTCTTCTAAAAATTCTGCTTTGATTCTTCTCAGAATTTCTGGCAGTTTTACGTCCTCGGTCTTGAGAAATAAAACGGATGTGGTAAAAAGGAATTCCAGTTTATTCTGATTCACCCAATTAGATCCATAAATTGGAATTAGTTCCAAAAGAGTCCCTCGCTACTTTAGGTTTTGAATGAAAGAACGCACCTGCCAGGTCTAAAATATCTTTACTTTCGTCTAATTCAAATAAAAAACATTTCATTCCTATAAATACTTCTGAATTTATTTACACAAGTTCTCTGCAACTTGATTATTCTTTAGCTACTGCAGTGTTCAGAAAATAAATTCCAGCACTTTCAATTTTCAGCTGAGCCGTTTCTTTCGCCAAAAAGCCAGATAGGTAAAACCCCGGCTGATTTAATTACTAAATTATAAATTAATTTTATTTATTTTAAATGTTGTAATTAAGTTATTTCTTTTCTTTCCACTATTTAATCAATTGTGTTCCTTAGGAAGCATATTGCCATTTAATGTTGTATTTCTTGATAGCACTAATATATGTATGTATTTGTATTAAAATTGTCCTTGATCCTAATTGCTCCAAAATAAATTCAATCTCTACTTAAGGAGTCATAACTAATACGTCTATTTCTTCTTCTTCTATGTGTAAAACCTCTCAGATTATCATTACGTATCGTTTGTCTTCACAAGATTTCAATTTACTGAAAAACCTTGCTTTCTCTATTATCCAGCATCCTCAGATTACACCTGACTAAAAGCTTTTTAATTTACTTTGACCGTGGACCCATAATTTGACTTAAAATCTATCTAATCTATGCAATAAGAACAAGGCAGAGGCCTTTGCGGAATATCTAACTAAAATATTCACACCCTTCCCTTGTCAACTCCAAGACGAAGAGGCCAAAATTGTGGAATTCCTAGAGTCACCGTACCAAATGAGTCGATAAAACCCTTCTCCATTAACGAGATAAAAGAAGAAATCAAGAAGATTAACACAAAAAAATCTCCAGGGTACGACCTGATCACTAGGACAATCATCGAGGAACTACCTACTAAAGCTATATATGCCCTTACCTACTTGTATAACTCTATTCTCAGAATCAGATACTTCCCTAGTCAATGGAAAACAGCACAAATAATAATGATTTTGAAACCCGGTAAACCACCAACGGAAATTACGTCATACAGACCCATAAGTCTTCTCCCCCTCCTGGCAAAAATCCTAGAAAAGCCGATTCTGAACAGATTAATGCCAATTTTAGACAACCAAGGACTAATTCCTAAACATCAATTTGGTTTTCGCAAACAACATGGCACTGTGGAGCAGGTGCACAGAATAACTGACAAGATATACAGAGACCTGGGGGCAAAAAGGTATTGTTCTGCAGCGTTCCTAGACGTCAAACAAGCTTTTGACCGAGTCTGGCATCTAGGTTTATGCTACAAACTCAAAAAACAATTACCCTACCAGAAGTTCGAACTCCTGAGATCCTACTTAAGAAATAGGCACATTTTAATAAAATATAAAGACGAAACTACAAACATCCACCCCATCTCTTCTGGCGTCCCTCAGGGCAGTGCTTTGGATCCAATATTGTATCTGATCTACACAGCAGACCTACCTACATCTCGTCTAACGACATATGCGACCTATGCAGACGATATGGCTATTCTAGCCTCTCATATCAACCCACAAGCTGCTTCAAGATACCTTCAGGCTCACCTTAACAAAATTCAATTGTGGGCTACTAAATGGCGAATCAAAGTGAATGAATCTAAGTCACAACACATCACATTCACTATAAGAAAAGATAACTGTTCTCTAGTAACTTTCAATAATCATCAACTACCACATACAGAGACAGTTAAATATTTGGGGCTGCATTTAGATAGGAGGCTGACCTGGAGAAATCATATATTCACCAAACGCAAGCAACTCGGACTTCAACTCCAAAAGTTATACTGGCTTATCGGCAGAAAATCCAAGTTATCATTAGAAAATAAACTATTAATTTACAAAATAGTTCTCAAACCCATTTGGACCTATGGGATCTCCTTGTGGGGTACTGCAGCTACCTCCAACTTAGCTATGCTTGATCGCTTCCAAAGCAAGGTACTCAGAATGATCGTTAACGCGCCAAGGTACGTCCCCAATAATGTGATTTTAAGTGACCTACAAATTCCCATAGTGAAAAGTGAAATTAAAAAGCTCAGTGAGAGATATAAAGACAGACTGTTCGCTCATCCCAACCCTTCTGTGCAGCACCTTATGGAATATAACAACGAACCCAAAAGACTCAAGCGTTTTAAGCCATCTGATCTACCTACTAGATTCTAACTGTCATTGTATATTAATCTTTCACAACATTGTACTCCTCATTCTAATAAATATTATATTAAAACATTGTAAGGGAAGTTTTCGCTAGAATTCTACCTCACATGTCTTATTGTACTCATTTACCTATATTTAGTCCTATAGAATACTTATAGCCTAATATTAATTGGCAGATTGTATAAATATTGGAGTTATAAAAAAATCTAATCTATGAAAAATACAGCACAAAAACATATTTGGCTTTTGGGTTCAAAGAAACAAGAAAAACAAATTAAATTAAGATAAATTCCACCTGAACGACTGTTGGTGGACGCAATAACTGTGTTGCTGATCCCAAAGAGTAAATAAAGATTGTTTTTGAGTCAGGCTAGCTCCCTGCCTGGAGTGAAAAAAAGCAATGCTCATAGCACCGAAGTTTTTTCTCTAACTAGGACTGATTCAAAAAGGAAGATTCTAGAAAAAGGTTTTCTAATTGAAAAATGTATATCCTACGTCTCGATGCTTGTAAAAACAAGGCATTAAATAATAAATACCAAGACTATTCTGAGACTAAAAATAATATCGATATCTACACGCTACAAAAATAAAAAAGAAGGGACGCGGACAAAAGTTGTGTGAGGAATTTATAGTTATATATAGTGATATACAGTGGTATGAGAGTTCGCATTTTACTTTCAAAGAGTAAACACCGTCTGGTTTCTCTCTCTGTTATCACGCCGGCTAAACACTGTAAGTCCAAGATCACGCTAATATCTACTAAAAATAAGTAAGTTGATTTATTTAATATAAAACTTGTTCACTTTCACAAATATTAAAAAATTCAAAGTAGCAGTGACGGATCTGCTCCTGATTTTGACAATGCTAAATTAAATAATTCTTATAACAACGCGGCCGTATATCAACAAAAGATCCAACCCGCCAACATGTATCAAAATATGTTTCCACAAGGTTTTGCAAATACGCAATACCCAATATTCACGAACCAACCCAACTTCGTCAGATTCTACAGTGGCCGCCACGGGAATATCAGTATCAAACAAAAATGTACGCCACAGCCCCAGTGAGTTCTACATTTTACCAAAGACAACCAACCAACATTAAAAACAATTTATCTGAAACACAGAAACGTCTAGTTGGGCCTATTACGCACCCTCTACTTCCACACGAGCGCAATCTCCAATTAACGATATAGCCATGGTCTCAGACAACACGTTAATCATCAGCGACGACAACAAAAACATCAGACTAAATGACTTTCAAGAAGTAAAATAAAAAAACACAAGAAAAAGAACATGCGCTACTCAAAATGCACCAAATTTGACAATAACTCAAAACAGATTCCAGCCATTAACAGTTGTAACGGACTCCATTGAACCCACAAAAAAATCAACAACAGCAAATAATGAGAAAGTTCCAGTATTTATTTTACACTACATAACAGCTATAGACCCATTAATTGCGCTCATTGAATCCCACATCAATAAACAGAATTACTGGTACCAACTAATGCAGGGCAACAAAGTAAAATTACAAATCAACAACATAGATGATTACAAGAAGATACGCGACCTAATGGACCAGCCTAATTTCGCACGACATACATACAGATTAGACAAAGAAAAAAAATTAGAGTCATTCGATGGTAAACCCGCTAAATGTGTACTGTGCCAGGGCGACCACCCAACCAACTACAAAGGTTACAAGATCAAACCCGAACAAACATAAACCTACTCCCATCCAACCAAAACAACATGATCCAAACCCAACATGACCCCCACACATATGAACAACCTCAAATAGATACATCTCTCTCCCAATTCCCTCTCCTTTCAGAAGTGAACCATAAACGACATGACACAGCAAATTAAATAACTCAGAGATGACCTAACTAGGAAAAATGGCGTAAATGTTTAAAATAGCGTTATGGAACATCAGTCACAAGCAAGAAATCGAAATATTGCTCCAACACAATGATATCGATATACTTTTAATCTCTAAAACACACTGTACCAACAGAAACTTCCTTAAAATTCCGAACTATTTTGTTTATATAACAAACCACCCGAATGGGGAAAGGTACTCAAGAGGCGGATCAACCATCATCATTAAGAGACAAATTAAACACTACCAACTTCCGGAATTTAAAGAGGATTATAAGCAAGCCAATAGCATCACGGTAGATGATTGGCATGGTCCACTAACGGTCTCAGCTATTTATTACCCACCAAGCAAAGAATGCTTGATACAACTCTTTCGCTCCCTTTAGAGCAAACTTCTGGCGGGCGGAAATTATAATTCGAAGCACACACTGTGGGGCTCCAAACTATCATCCCCAGGTAGACGAAGAACACTATACCAAGTGATCCAAGAACTTCAACTCGACCATTTATCAACCTACCAACCCACCTATTGGCCCACTGACCCAGGGAAGTTACCGGATCTTCTGGACTTCTTTGTGACAAGAAGAATAGCGCCTGGTTACCTATAGATTTAACCAAATTGAGATTTACATTCAGACCACTCTCCGGTGGTAGCTACTGTAAGCACTTCCATCCACGAAAAAGAAAGACCAAGCAAACTAAGTAACAAAACAACTAATTGAGACTACTACAGAACGATACTGGACAACCAACTGGATCTGAACATTCCTCTGAAAACTTCCATAAACGTAAGACTAATACAAGATGCAGCTTGGGAAGCACTCCCCGATATATATATTAAGAGAACGAAAGAACAGTCCCCCCTCATAATAAAAAAATTAGTAAAGAAATTAAGGTTAAGAAGAATTTGGTAATCTACACATTATCACTCAGATAGACGGCAATACAACGCAACCGCCTCAGAACTAAAAACACTAATAAAAAAGTTCAAAAATGACTTTTTTCGAGAATATCTGGATAACCTGAGTGCCACAGCGGACTCCAATTATACATTATGGAAAGCAACGAAAAGCATTAAAGTCAACAGCAGCTTATGCCCCCCCCCCACAAATTAAACAAGATAGATCCTAGGCACAAACAAAGAAGGAAAAAGCGGTAACCTTCACTAACCAATTCAGGGCAGTATTAAAACCACTGCCCTTCCAAATGACCAGAGACAAGGAACAAGAAATCCAGAAACAATATCAACCCCTTACCAACTGACTCCACTACCGAATCCTTTTACAGTCACAGAAATCAGGCAAATGCTAAAAATACTTTAAAACCCAATAAGCCCCCAGCTATGACCTCATCACCGCAAAGAATCTGTCATACTCACTATAATTTATAACGCCGTATTACCAGTAGGATACTTCCCGGCTCAATGAAAAGTCTCGCAAATGATACTCTTTCCGAAACCCGAAAATCGCAATATAAAGTCTTCTCATATATATCAGTCTACCAATAATGGGTAAATTCCTCGTAAAACTACTCACCACAAGACTAGAGTCCATTATAGAGGACATGAAATTGATACCGAAGCACCAATTTGGTTTTCGAAAAGGTCTTTCCACTATCCAACAGGTGCACAGAATCGCAAATAAAACCAGCAACACTTTTGAAGAAAAGCAGTACTGCACAGCGGTTTTCCTGGATGTCAGTCAAGCTTTTGACCGAGTATGGCATACAGGGCTTTTATACAAACTAATAAGAACCCACATTGCTATTTCATTATCCTCAAGTTATTTCTGGTTGATCGGCACTTTCAAGTAAAATATAATATGACCAAGAGCTACCAGAACTGCACTCATTCAACGCAGGCGTTCTGCAGGGGAGTACCTTGTCCCTATGTTATACATTCTCCACGCAGCGGACTTTCCTGCCAATATGCACTCTGTGACTGAAACCTTCGCCGACGACAAGGCAATACTAGTTGAACACAAAGATCCTCTAGTTGCTGACACACTCCAATTAAACCTATACGAATGGAAAAATGGGCCACGAAATGGAGAGTCGAAATTAGCGTAAAAAAATCAGCCTGCATCGCATTCACCAAATGTAAAGGTACTACGCCACCCGCACTCTTAAATAACTCCTCGTTGCGACAAGTCACTGAAATAAAATACTTAGGGATCCATCTAGACAAAGGACTCGCCTGAAAAACGCACGTTTGGAAAAAACGCAAACAACTAGGTCTCGTAATGCGTAAACACTACTGGTTAATCAGCCGCCGATCCTAGTTATCCCTATTTGGACATATGGTCTTCAGTTATGGGGTACAGCAGCTGCTTCAACCATTCAAATCATCGAAAGGTTTCAGAATAAAACGTTACGGGCATTGTGCGACGCGCCTTACTACGTACGCAACGTGGACATTTTAAAAGACTTAAAAGTGAATACAGGGCGCGAAGAAATTAGTAAGTGCAGTGAAAAACGCCTAGACAAACTGTTCTTTTACACTAATGCCTGCGCAGTAGACGTACTTGACAAGAGGGCACAAACTTAGAAACTTAAACGGATTGAATCACTCGATTTATCATACAGATTCAGATAACTCATTCAGATTTTTTGATTGCAAACAGTAATACCAGAGTGTAAATTTGTAAATAAGCCATTGTTATGCAGTGTTCCATAAACTTTACTTATTGTAGTTTAATACAGATTGTAATTAGTTATTCTCATTAATAAAAAATAGTAGTATAACCAAAGATGAACAAACAAAAAATATAAAGATAGCGCAGAAGATTGTTTATATTTATATTAACTGTAAAAGTGCACAACAAAAGAACTCAACTCTAAACATAGTATCAAGGGCACCGTCGCTTTACGGGGTTCGCAACTAATACCAGGATCGCCGTGCCGTCACGGTCGAGCGGCGAACGTAATTTCTCAATGTGCCTTCAATTCTGAGCCTTTCCTTGCTGCTTGTACACTTGCAGAGCCTAGAAAAGAACGAAATCTCGAAGAACCTGGTATCAGGAGAACGCTTTAAAACAGGTGCTGGAGATATAAATAACACACGGCGTAGCAGCACAAGAAAGTCAAGTCATCTAAAGCAAAGTGAACTGTTCAATGAAAAATAAATTGTGTTGTAAATACACAGAATTATCGAGTGCAATTTTGTATAGTAATTTTGTGTTAGCGTGCATAAACATTATTAAACAATTTAACAGTTGTAAATAAATTACATAAGTAGTTTAAATAGATTTAAGCGTGCTTTTCACCACTGTTAAGAGCAAAACGTTTAATGCGCAAATTGGTGATTTAATCCTGTCTTCTTCAACTACAAACCATAATAAAGAAAAACGTTTGTAAATACCCGAGATCATCAATCAATCATCGATCATATCGTAACCAATAGAAGTATTACTAGACGTAAGAACACTAAATAATTCCGCTGATGTCGTTAGTGAGCATAGCCTGTTACTTAGAAAAAATATAAGTAACACTAAATCTAAGGTAGAGTCTAATGAGCGAGGATAAACGCAGAAAAGGTAAATATTGGCAGGCATGGGGCTCTCGGGACAAAAAAGCGAGTCAAAAACTGTGGATATCAAAGACAACAAAGAGATCAAAGAAAATCCAAAGATAAATAAACTACAGGTTAATACAAACAAAATCCTGTAAAGAGTAGAAGGAACCCACAACCAGACAAACTCATCAGTAATGCAAACTAAGAATAAATACTGGGAAATCTTTTCAAATAGAACAGAAGAACGAACTTGGATTAATCAAAAGCCAAAGAAAAGAAGCAAATAAATTCATTACTGTTTATCACATAGAGAAAGATGGCTAGATGAAATACTTAAAAGAACTTTAACCGAAGGAAAATTTTGGAACAGAACGGAATATGTCAGAAATAGTAATCAACGACAATGCCCTAATAGAAAAAGCAGATGTAAAAACAACACTTTAAAAATTGACGAATACGAAGAACCAGGATTAAAACAGAATTCTTCATAATTCCTTTCATAAAATTCCGAACGAACAGAAAATTAGTATAACTATCCTCCTATTTAAGAAAGATGAGGAGAAAAAACTTCAAACTAGAAGGAAGTAAATCTTCGGAACACTACTCTAAATTAACCACCAAAATCGTAATGAAAAAAATTAATAACCTTACTTTATTGAAAAGACCAATAAAGGTCCAGGTAGGGAAGGTTTTGTACGGACCCCATATGGGTTATAAGCCAAACAACTGAGAATACATTAAACACCTGCTTTGCAATAGACAAATACCTCATAATATTATTTAAAAGACAGCTAACAGATAGATCGTATGAAGAATTGTTAGGATAACAAAATACAACTTAGAAAAACATGGAGTGACAACCAAGAAAAAGGTAGATACAGGCAAAGAAGGTGAAGAAAAGCAGGCAAACTGATGTTTAGATAATAAAAAAGAAAAAGAAATTGAAACTTTTATGTCTCTTTAAGCCTCTCCAGACCATAAAATCCTTTCAAGGCCGTATTCTTTTCAAAATGCACAACAACCATGATAAGACCACGAAAATACAAAATAAATAAAAATGCAAATATCACAAACCAAAACTAAAGTCATGGCAAACCTTAAAAGTCACGCAAAGTTAAGAACAATAACTTCATATAAAAAATGCCACACGATCAACAGAACAATACATAGCTATGGAAGGGAATGAAAACAACATCTAGGGAAAACATAGAAAAACCTAAAGTTAGCCCAATAATGGTTGGCCAAATAAACCACAAATGCCTTGCCCTAAACAGATTGCTTCGAATGGCCCATTGTGCAGTCGCTCCGACGTGTTTATAAATAGGCTCAAGCGGTCAGAATGGGGTTTAGACTGAATGTTGCCGGCCGCGTACAATCGCAGCGCCGGGATCAAAATGCGCGGTATTTCGGGAGCGTGACCCGTAAAGTCATCTCCAGAAATAAGGAACTTGTCAAGGCCCGAAAATAGCGCGGAGTCCCGCCGATTTCGCGCGGAAGTGCTCAACACAAAACCGATTATTAATAGAATTCGGCGAAGGTGCGCGGGATGTTGCAGCATCAAAGCTAGGCCCCAGTATAAGCAGTATATTGCGACAGAGTGAATCACTTAAATGTAGTTGGGTATAAATGGAATTGGGGCAGATTTTTGGGATAAAGAGCTAACAAGTTAAAGAAAGCACAAAATCAATAGAATGCCTTTTCTCTAAACGAAACCAGCAGTTCGTTTTGATGAGTTGTGCATGCATAACGACCGAATGAAGTGTATTCCCACCATTTGTAAAGTATGTGTGCGATAAATTTATTGTTAAGATTCGTTCATGACTTTATTTTATTTGGTGATGATATTTAAAGTAGCGTTATCATAAAGAGTTAATATGGAACAACGTCGCACGTAAAAAACGTCAAATATTTTAGTAAACGCTGGGTACCAGCAAAATTATGTGAAAAACATTAACAAACAGAAAAATAGCAAGACATAAAGAATAAACTTGCAATGGTATCAACAACGGTATAAGATTCCGAGCCCAAATGTATCAAGATCTAATAAATCAACGTAAAAATGAAGGTGTTGATTTCTTAAACCATATGGTCGGCAATAACGTGGCATGGTGTCGCCACCACAAGAAACCCATAAAAGGTACTGTCTATAAAATTAAGGAAGATGCGATTTTCACAGATAAGTCAAAGGAAGAACAACCTACGAAAAAGGTATTTAACTTACGTTAAAAAAAACTCGTTTTCCAACATTACAACACTCTATCTCTCTCATACACTTCAGTATGGTCTCCACGTAAGTGCAACCTTAATCCAACCGAACATCTTTGACCAAGATAAAGCATCATTTCGACTGAAAACAATCTACAAGAAGAGTAAATCAGAACAGAAATTTTAACTTTTGTATATTCTTTGTCAACTTTTTCATAAGCCGGTATTACAACCTGAATCTTCTTTCTTCTTTTTCTTTTGAACAGACTGATTTTTGCCTGCTCTTCAACGAGAGTTGAGATTAGACGCTGTCTTTTCACGTTTTTCAGGGTTTGCCTATGCTTCTCTTGCTTTAAGAAAATTTTTCACGTACTACGTTTACAAGTCTGTCTTCTTGGGATATGGCTTTTCCATTTCTTCTTCTACAATTGACAGCGTGTTATTGGTTTCATGTCTCACATTTGTCTTATTTCTTCGTTTTGTCTTCCTCCAAATTTCCCATTTCATTCTTTTCACTCTGGTCTGAGGCTCATTTCTAATACTGCAAGGTTCCTTTTACCACAGGTACGGTGCGTCCTCCTAGTGCATATTTATACTTCATGGATAGTTATTCGATCGCACATTATCTGTTTTAACAATACAAAACCTTCAATGTCGTTCCGCAAAATTCCTCTAATGTCATTCTCTATGAAATTGGCAATCGGTGAAAACAAACATAAGTTGAGCAAGACGCATATGTAGGTTTAATACACAAAACCTTTTCCAGAGCGGCTATGATGTCCTTAACAAGAAGTCATCTATTTAAACGGGGCAAAAACAATGTTAGTAATGGAGGATTAGTTAAAGACAATGCAAAAAAATAACAAATGCTGTCAAACGTCTTGAAAGATCGATATTCCATAATCATGATACGTGGGTGAATCAAATATAAATAGAAATTTCTTTTTTACGAACCGTGTGGTAAAAGAAAAGAGAAAGAGATTCTAAACGTTGTAGGTAGGAGCTCTCTTGTAGAGTACTGACTTTTCTTCGGTTGGTATTACGATCTCAGAGCAAGAAGTAGCCTTTCGACATAGGGCGCCAAACAGTCACAATTTTTGAGATAACTTAAGGCACAAGAAGCAGGTCATCGGGGTCCCTCAAAGACAGAGTGACTCAGAAGAATATTCGCATTGTTCCCCGTTTTTTTTACAGGAACGTTATAAATATAATTGAGAACAAAAAGTGAAGATGAGACGTTCGAAAACTACGCAAAGGTAACTAGTACATTTATCGCTTCTTCTTTTATATGTAAAACCTCTCAGATAATCATTACGTAAAGCGCCATTATACCATCCGTTCTGTATCATTTGTCTTCGAAGTCTTCAACTGAAACACCCTGGTTTCTCTATCATCCAGCAGTTTGTTTACATTTTATTTGCGCTTTAACAAGCACTCACGTTTCTCTAGAATTAATATTTTTTATATAATTTAAGATAGTAGAAGCGTAAATAAAATAATTAAAATTTTTACCGGGGGTACTATCAGCTTGTTTACTTGGCTAATGTACTTTATAGAATTTAAGCTAATAAAGGCGACGCTCTGTATACCTACTGGAAGCCGTTACAGAGGTTTCTTGGAAATTACCGCTAATTAACGGTTGCTGCAATTGCTTCTGGGGTTATAATAACACAAACAATTAGAACTAATGATCTTAAGTTTCACAAAGTGTCCAACACCACTATAAAGTCACCGTCGTCGTCACGTTGCAAAATTTGCGGTTAATACCGCCACCGAACCGTCACGTTCGAGCGACTAACGTAATGTATTTAACGTACAGACAAATGCCTTACAGTGCATGGCTTAGAATGAGACTAAATAATGTAAAAAATCTCGGCGCTACAGTAAGGCTTCAGAACAGATGCTGGAGATATAAACAGCACCCAGCAGAACAGTAGGTCAAGTAAGTTACCGGAACACATTATCAACGAAGATAAAATGTAACGAATTGTTTTCAGTAAAGTCCTAGATGTTTCCGATCACAAAATGTGACTATATAACTGTATAAAATAAGACAAACGCCAGCAAGTACGCTCTGACCAATTTTTTTGTGGATAGAAAATCAGTTTAATGATACAATCAGTTAGTGTAATAAACTCTGCTATAATGTTCGGGGAAGGTTTCAAAAACCAGTTTGACGGAGGCCTTTTGAGATGTGAGCCAATAAAACGCGATGGTGGCATTATAATAAATGTAAAACGGTTTTGCCTTCATCACTTGAACAATTTAACCTTATGCTAAAATTTGTCGTAGAAATTCAAAACAAATAGTCAGGAAGATAGAGACTTTATAAACTCTACACTGGCTGCGGATTCGTGGCCAAAATCCGAAAAATAAGGCTCCGCTTTACAGCAGAATTAAAATATTTTTTAAACCTATATATAGGTGAATTGTAAATATAAACACAATTGATGTGCAAAATGTATATTTTAATGCGCGCGATACCATGGCCGCCAAGTCAAAAATAGGCAACGGCAAACTTTAGTAGGCAGACGTGCACCTGGCCCCGGCTCGCCGCGATCTACCCTAAATACTAACTCAACTTTTTTGTCGAACTTGATCGGAGGTAAGGGTCGAAATTTGACCATTTTGCAGATAATGAAAGAAAATATTTCTTATAATTTTGGCAGGTAAAAGAAATCAAATTCCCAATTAATTTGGCAAGACGTAATGGCGGTCTGAGTCGACCGACTCTAAAGCCATTAAAAGTATGACCATTATAGTAAATATTTTTTGGAGTATTTGCTCGATATCTATACAAAAACATGGATGAGTTTCAAACGATCTATAAGAAGTTCGATACAATAGAGAACTTTCTATGATTTAAAAACATCTGCAATATAAACAAATTTATTGTTTTTAACAGTTCAGTGAAACTTACTTTTTGAGGACAACTGTCCTTTTTTGTTGTTGATGATACCGACTTGCTCTGCCTGTCTTTGAGCGACTCAAAATATACAACACCATATCCATTGTCTCCCACTTCCAAGAAGAACATTTTTACGTAGACATTAGCTTTTTAATTGTTTGAGTTTTGATTTGTTGTAAAAGATCTTTTTCATCGCCCATGATAGTTTAATCCAGAAACAAAACTGATGCAACATCTGCGTATTCTTTATTTTTTTCCTGAAGCGACTATTTTCCCAATTAATGCAAACTATAAGAAGCTAAACCATAAGTCCTGTTTGTAGGTATACACAAACATGTAATTTATTTCGTTAGTTAATGCCTTAAAGACGGCTACCGGATCAAGATTGGTTTCGTGAGGTTATCCGAGATGTGCCTCTGAAAAAGCATACCGCAGGGGTTCGTGCTGTTCCCGAACCTGTTTAATCTGTACGTTAGGGATGTGCCAATCATTCAGACATTGATATTCAGCTCGTTCATTGAACAATTTAGAATTGGTTTTATCGATAATGGATCCATTCAACAAAGTGTTGATATCAAGACTCACCTGACTACAAAGCGGCTAAAAGACGGATTGAATAACCTAGAGGATTGGTTTAATCTCTAGCGAGTCCAAGTCAATCTCAAAAATAACTCGGCGATGCTGTTCATTCGTCGGGTAAGAAGATTCAACTTGAGTCTACTCCCAAGAAAAAAATCAAATATCTCGGCGTAACCATAGACACCAAACTGACTTAGAGCTCCAATCGAGGAGGTTGCAGCGAGGGCGCCCTGTGGCTCGCTGCTTTATTTGGGGTATAAGCTACCCCCAGAAAACAAGATGAGGATCTATAAAACCACCATCAGGCTCATGACAAACCGCAAAGACTTATCTAGAACCGGACGCTACGATTCGTCTTTGGCGCTTGGTACCGAACGCGACCCTCCTTGGAAATAAATAATTCAAGGCCATCATCGGCGACTAAACTTTATGAGACCATTTTGAGTCACCCTAATCCAACGGTTGCGATACTAGAAAATTACAATACATCAGGGGCCACCATGAGCAAAAACGACGCTGGGGGCTGGGATGCACACATCTAAATCCAACAGATAAAGTCGACGTAACCAAAAATGCATCAAATTAACTCTGTGGTGATAGCCAAAACTCAAAAACCAATAAATAATTACTTTGCACGTCGCGGTCCTAATTAAACCTCGGCTGCTATTCCAGTAACGGAGTGCGATTGCAATCTAGAAAGGCCTGCAAGATATTTACTAATAGGGCATTCTTACGTATCACTTAATGCAGCCGGCGGTTAGTCACCGGCTGGGTCTGATTTCAAAATTAAATATAGCCTTACACGTAAATAGGAAACCCGCCGTTGCTAAGGTTTCGCATTTAATCACGCAGCGGAAATAAGGATAACTAAAAACGTAGATTTCGAGCAATCGGGAGTTATGGGCTACCTTGGCGGTAACAAATGCCTCGGATGGCCCCTAATTAGGAAGAAATTATTTTCGGCTCTTCTAAATTTTTAATTGGCACAAGTTTAATGCCGACATTACTCAACACCAAATTGGAAAGCGAATTATAATTTCAATGAGCACCACTTCTAGAGTACTTTGTTGTAATTAATGTGGCATTAAGACCAAAATTGTATTTTTTTAATCGATGGTCAAATAATGCCGAGTATTATAGCAAATCCCTAATAATCGATAAACCAACAAATCAGAACGAAAACGTCAGTTTTATTGCCTTTAGTCCTCAAATAATAACCATTGTAAAATGGAAAATTAAAGGAAAACCTCAACTAACATTCGAAGCACACACAACTCAAAAACAGTGTTAATAAAACCCTCATAAAAGCCTTTTGATGGCTATAGCACAAGCAGTGTGTCTAAAACAATTTAATTGATGTAATACAGGGATCAATCAAAAAGTAAATTGCAGTAATCTAATAGAGTGGATAAAAACAACGATTAACTAAAAAAGACATAATCAAGAACAGTCAGGCAGCTAGAGCAGCGGCGAAAACCAGATCTAAGAAACAAAAATGTGCCACCCGTAAAAAAGTGGAGAGATTGCTTTTAGTTTGGATAAAAAGGGGCATGAAACGAGATATAATTAGTATGGCCATCATTGAAGAGAAATTTAGAAAATATTTTGAAAATGTGGAGAAACAAACCCCATATTCGTCACATGAGGAGGTATAACTGAAGGCTACCACTAGATGGTTTAAAAATTCTTTTCAGAGAATAGGTATTTAACATTTGTGCTCCAAGCATCAAGGATAATCTTTAAACCAATGCATTATAATTAAAAGTACCGTTGCTATTGCATAATGCATTAGAAAACCCAAAAGTCTTGAAAGACTTTCCGTAGCTTTCCAAATCCACTTCGTTGATTCGCTCGCGCTCTGTTCGTTGGTGTTTTGCCAATTCTGTTCAATGATAATATTGAGAACATTTAGGAGAAAAAATTTAATATTCTCGAAGCTATCCGGCGTGACCAGAAGTCGCTCAACGAGAGTTGAATTTTATGTTCAAGGAGACGAAGGTGGTACCTTTGAAATTATGAATGAAACAGTGACAACTGCTGTAAATCTGGAATTGGAGGTGGATGAAGGTGACATTGAAGAGCTCATAATAAAACAAGAAAATGAGCTAAAGACAAAAACTTAAATAAAGAACACCAAGAAACTTACCAAGTTGTGTTTTCTGAAAAAAGAAGACACTAGAGGAATTCCAATACTTGCTATTAAAGACCCCTTAAAGAAGTGTTAGAATGATAACCAAACCAGGTTGGGGTCAGTAGGCTTAGGGGTCTCTGCAAACGGCTATGTTACTAATTACATACGAAAAATTCTGAAGAAAGAAAAGAAATCCACATTAGACATATTCTTTAACGACCCACAAACGAACAAAAAATAAGACTGATGAAAATACAAGGCTGTCTATGTATGTATTATTGTTATTAGTAACAAATTATATAGTTTTTTTAATCTTGAAAGCAAATTAATCAAATTCTCTTAAAAATCTGTGATCAGTTAAAGAACAATTCAGATAGCGGGCATAATCTTTAAAATATACACCTACTGTATACTGTACTACACTAATGTTTATTGAAACTGCAATACATTAAAAACAAATTATATTACATTGACAATTATATATTAAATTAAGCACACTATAGTCAGAAAACGATTAAAGTTTTGAGAACTATATCTTTATGCCTGCCCAAAGCTTGGTTATGTCGTTTCTTATACATAAGATCTAGGGGAAATGTTCTCGGCCATTTAAACTGACACGGTATAAGAATGCCTCGTCGCTGCCAAAGAGTGCATTATCAACAAGTTAGTGAATTTGAAAGAAGACGTACTATTGACCTGCATGAACGTATTGTTCGAATGTGTAACCGGTGAGTCGAAGAAAGTACTTTATCGTAAATATCGTAGAGCGACTTCAAGTATCCTACTCCACCAATGGTGATACCCTTGATCTGTACGACACTATTTCTTACCACCAACACTGACTTCTATACACTAGCAACAAAGGTTACAACGGACATCGAAGAGGCGTTTGTATACATCGTCTTTTTTATGAATCCAATAAATGCGGAGAAGGGGAGCAAAAAGTCTTCGTATGAGGCATAAAATACCATTTGTGGGTATTATGGTATGGGAGTCTATCAGTTATGATAGTAGGTCTTCTCTAGCCAGAGTTAGAGAAAACATTGACGTAGTACTTCCTTTCCTTCAGAGGGTGTCCCAAGCAATCGTTCAACAAAACAACGCTTAACCACACGTGACACGCAACACATAAAATTTCCTTTAATAGAACAGAGTGGAAACTGTCCTATAGCCGGACTGATCACCTGACCTTTAAGGAAATGGCTGAATTATGGAGCATGTCGATAATGAATAGAATTCAGTTCATCAAGACACCATTTGTTCATTGTTTGACTCGGTCTCGAGAAGAGCGAGGGGTAGTCACAAGACCCCATATGGAACCATACAGCATAGAATTAATTCTAATGTTTATGTACAAATATCACTTATTTGTCTTATACTATAAATAAATCTACAAAGTTTCAGTTGTTAACTTAAATTTATTCTTGATTCAAAAAAATGTTCCTCTTAGGTAACACTATTCGTAACATTTTCTGTTCACTTTCCAAGCAACGATATTATACTGGTGGTAATCTCTTATAGAGTCCAATTTATATTTCCAGCTTTTAACTTTTTTCGAACCCGCAATGATTGATATCTTATTTTTCTAAGCACTTATGTGCTCATTCTTGAAATTAAACGCCGATGATCGCACAATACCAACCATTAAACCACTAAGCATTAGGATGTTGTGATTAGCAACAGCTTCCCTGAATTCAAGGATATTCAGTTGTGAACTTCAAAGTTGAAGTATGACTTCGAAAAACTATACACAGATATGACCAAAAGCTAAAGTTTGCTGTTACGAAGCAATACCTGTTGAATCATTCAAAAAAAAATGTGAATATAACAGTTGCCCATTGACATTGTCTTTGAAATGCTTTAAAAAAAGTAATCAAGCAAATTGGTGTTCATAACTAACATAAAGACCTTGGTACAAGTCGTGAACATTATCGTAAGGCTATCACATTTCTGTAAAGTTTTTTCCCTGGCTGCATTATCTGTCATGATATAAGATACAATACTACAAGTAAAATTCTTCTTATTTTTGCACCCAAAGGGCTCAAAGTAAACCAGTACGTGTACCCCAATAAATTTTTGAACCCTAGAAATACTTTGGCGTCTAGATTTAGATATTTTAGTAGAAGGACAAGACAAGATTGGCTTACGTATAGTACAGGAGAAATTTCTTCTAATTTAACTAGGACCACTAAACTCTCGTGACTTGAACCCTGTAGACTATATCGTCTGGTCAATTTTATATGAGTTTTTCGATTTCTTCTACTAGAGTAGGGCAACCTAACAGTGAATGAGATGCGACACATACTCCCTATCTTGTTTAGTCTTATTTATTAAGACTAAGGAAGAAAAACATTTTTGAACTTGGTAATACAATTATCATTTTTGGTCATTCTGCAAAAAATTATTCATATATTTTCATTAGATGCTGTTTAATAGTAAAATTATAATTAACAATCCATGATGTACTGTAGACACTTGGTTGATTAATTGATTGATTGATTATCAAAGGGGTTAATCGTAGGTTACGAGTCCACTTTAGCACTGCGACTCTGCAGCCTTTTGTGTGCCTCTTTTCCTAATTAAGAAAGATCTGTGCCTTCAACTAATTTTAGGATGTTCTTTATGAGGTTCCCGTGATTGGATAGATTGCCACGGAGATTTGCCCTAAGGAGTTCCTGCCTTATGCGGTATAGTGGTGGGCAGTCAAAGATTATGTGTGAGGACGTTTCTTCCTCTTCTTCACATAATCTACCGAGTATGTCATCTCTGTTCACTCCTATTCTATGGAGGTGCTTTTTCATATGGCAGTGCCCTGTTATAAGTCCTACTACTTCGTTTATCTGAGTACGTCCTGAATTGAGTACATCATCACCCAATTAGTGTGGCATCCCAGCGAGATGAGTGTTGTCCTTACATCCACTCTTTTATCGCCGAACGTATGCTATATCTGGGTACGCCTAGAACAAGTTCCGGTCCTGTAAAAATAGTGTTAGCACCACGAGTGCGAGTGCGTCTGCCCTTTCGTTCCCTTCCACTCCAGAGTGGCCTGGTAGCCAGATGAGGTTAACCTTGTCATCCTCAGATAAGGTGACCAGATGGGCTAGGCAGTCTTTTACAAGCTTGAAGTTGATATAAGGTAACTCCAGCGTTTTAAGGGCAGCTTGGCTGTCAGTTAGGATACTAATGCGTCGTTGAGTGTATCCGCGTCTAGTATTCTCTATTATGCATTGCATTTTCGCAAATATTTCAGCTTGAAACACTGTGGCGTACCTGCCTAAGGGTAAGCTAAGGTTTACCTTTAGTTTTATGCCATGTATACCACCCCCCTGTTTCTAAGCCGTCTGTATACCAGACCAGCCCACTTCTGAGTTGTGATGGGTTGCCTTTTGCCCAGTTGTGATCGTAACTCACATTGAAAGGTTTTTCAAATGAGTAAACCGGTAGGGTGTGGTCAGTACCCATGCTTAGGATGTTATTTCCTTTGACCACTTACTATATTTGTAGACACTTAGTTGATTTAGTATGCGAGCAATCATCTAACAATTAATCGCACTAAATAACGCGGTGTTTTGTTCAGTCTCTCCAAATTGTCGATAGTATTCATAATTAAACCCGCCTAACGTAGGTTCATTCATTATTTAGCGATTATAGATCGCATTCGCACTATACACCTCAATAACTTTTTCATTCACTTCCATGTCAGAGGGGTATCTCAGGGAATTAAAGCGCTGTTTTCAGGGAGGCACCTCTCAAATCTGATTCCCGACCAGCTCCACCAGATTCTGGTAAAATCTATGAAAAATATAAGTTGACTAAAAAGTAGCTATGGGACCCAAATGACTTGGTAAAGCTACTATGTACAGAATGAGGCAAACTTCCCACCTTCTTCTTTAGGTTAAATAATGAAAAAAATATAGAAACTATACAAAACTCAAGAACTTTAATTTCCATGCGTTTTAAATAAGTATTAAAGTTGTATTCTGGAGTTCTTCATTACTCTCTTCAACATGTGTTAAGGAATACGCCTCACTCCTTGGCATATTGCATTTCGCTAGAGTTGCAGTATTCTAAGGCGACGTTTGTAAATTCCGGCCTTGAGCATCCCCATAGGAATGTCACATGGGCAAGTTTTTGTACAGCCACTGTTTTGTATGGATGAAAACAGGGGTCTTAGTACAAATGATCGGTATTTGTCTTGGTCTTGGTATCTAGTACTTTTAAAATTCCGTCCCCAAAAAAAAATGTATTTGCGCTCAAAAACAGAAGCCAGGGGCGTAATTGAAAGCGCGCGCGAAAAGTTGTAGGGTTACAACAGCAAAACAACAAAAATTCTCTGTTCGTCTTTTACATGATGGCTACTAAGAATCTGTCTAGGCACCTCCCCCACTTTTGGACCGTCCTACGCTTCACAACCTTCCTTTAGTAATAGAGAGAGAATTTTGTCCTGCCCTGTACTTACACTAGCATTACAGACCTGAGTGCCACCAAGCAAAATTCTTTTATTTCTTTAAGTACGGAAGCCTACCTACTTTTTGATCTGTCCTCACAGTACCAAGATATAAATTATTAAACAAATATTTAAATCTACGCCAAAGTAAAATGCTAAAAAGGGATAATAATCGCATATAAATTTAAAATGATGATAATTCAAAGGCTAAGTTATCTAAAGAAACAGCCAAAAAATTATAGTCTTTAATATTTAAAACAAAACTATAGAGAACTACAAAGATATCAAAAAAGGATAATGAAAACGATAGATTTGATGGACTTTTTGAGTAATAAATGACACCACAACTGAAATTTAAAAATATAGTTCACGCGGTTTGTAAATGAGTTTTGGCTGTAGTTGGAACTTGACACCTACACTGCAAACTTCATAACAAATTGTGATTCACCTGAGAATTTCTAAGTTTCTCAAAATATTGAAAATAGCTCTGGCCAAATAGTAAATATCATCCAATTTTTCAGGTATTGGACGAATATTGGTTTCCAAAAATTTCATATTTATTCAGCGCAATACATATTTGACAACTCCGAAACACTCTTAAGTAAGGGCTGTATTTAGTTCGCGTGGGATAGTAAAACACATTAGAGTTATGTCCCATTTCCCATCAAAAGAAAATTGCTAAAGCCAAAGCTAATGCCCGGATTTTTTTTCAACCAAACATTAGTTTTGTCATCCGCTTTCGGTTGTCACCCTGCTGACTCTCGAGTTTCTTTCAAGAGTGACTATGCCCTGTTTAGCACAATAAAAAAATACATTGCGCTATAAGTTCTGCTGCGACGACGAATTTCAATGGGCTGTCCACAAGTGGTGCCGCGCTATATCAAAAGAACGATTTTCAGCAGTTTTAAAACTGCCAGAGCGATTGCAAAGCTGCATAAACATAGAAGAAGAATGAAATATGAACTCGCCCCTTCCTAAAAAATATTAGTGAAAGCAAAACAATTATAAGATGGATAATTTTAAAACGTCCCCAATAGCAAACACAAGGTCCTTGAAAATTAAAAAAAATACAAACGGAATTTTCCAAAATTATTTTACCAAACATTGCTGAGAAAACTGAAACTGAAACATTTAATTGTCTAGACGAATGCGCGTTTCCAAATATTTTGTTTCACCATTTGTTTCTCTGATTGTAATGCATTTCAAATCACTACTCTCTTCTGAGAATAGGAGCAAATTAGGCAAGAGGCAGAGATATTTAGGCAGTCCATATTTTTTAATTTCATATCATGAGTCATATCGTAAGTCAAAAACTCAATCCCCATGTGACTTAGCCTCCGACGCCGTGATAACGCCAAGAAATCTTTAAAAAATATTATTTTTCTAAAACTCCACAATAAATACTTGTAAGACCAAAATATCCAAAGAGTTCGACAGATGCAAAAGGTCGAAACAGTGCCATGAAACAGGAGACCGTAACATGATATCCAATCCTACCTTTAAGGATATAGAGGTCGACGATCTCTGGCTTCAGAAAAAATAAGCGACTTGCCTCATCTCGCGCGAAACGGTTGCCTTACTCCACGAAAAATTTTCGCATTGAGCAATTTTTTGTCGGTAGTCAGAATGGCAAGCAAGGTTCTGGGATCTTACACTCTGTGATTTCTTCTTATGTGGGTTTATAAAATCACAGGTGTACGCTAACAAACCATGCACAATTCTGGAACAGAAGAAAAAATCACGGTTGATTGGAGGAATCAGGCCAGACATCTGTGAGAGTCATCAATAATTTTGAGGAACGCATAAATGGTTGCGTGTGGACATACGCTTAACATCGTATTCCATACGTAAATGGAAAATTTTACTAAATTTTCAAATTCGGGACTCTTTAATATGGAGTCTACCCTGAAGATGAGTACAAACATTCCATGTTTTGCAATAGTTTTTTTTATTTCCGTCAGCTGAATTTTATAGAAAAGACGACAAGATCTGAAACTCTTTGACTGCCTAATTCTTAGGGATCCTTGCGCAGAACCAAAGGCTTGAAATTTTTGCCTTAAACCATAACCAGAAAATTCAAAACAAAAAATGTTAACAAGACTCTGGGTAATCACAAAAAGTATATTAGTAGAAGCCGAGTTTCACAAAGAGTGGATTGTAAAATAGCAAAACAATACAAGGAGCTTTGTACTGTAAAGTGTTCTCTTAAGAATTGTTGAACTTCCCACTGACTGCCAGTTTATAGTGATAATAAAATATTATGATTTCAAAATCCGTCCTTTTATGGCCGAATGGAAGAAGTGTTCCCTCATACTTAACTACTGTCAATGTATTCATTGTCCAGTTAGCGGACTAAGTTAAGGCGAAGATTTTCCAAGAGATTCTAAATGCCATGTACTATTCTGTAATTGTGGACGCATACAGACCAACTAATTTTGTAGTACTCTATGCGCTACCTACAGCTACGCAGAACGGTTTTTTGATCATAAAAGCGAAGAGTAATGTTGACCTCAGATTTGGTAGATCTTGATCTAAATAACTGTAGATGATAGAGCTATGACAACTAACAGCATTTTTGGGTGCTGCAAATGTCTTCAGGCTAGAATAAAAGAAAAAATCTTCTGGTCTCCTACATTATTTGTATGAGCCACTATTTACAATTACTTGGCTCTGTAGATACAGAGAGCAGCAAGTACAGTATTGAAATGTTTTCTTTAGAACAACAATTCTATGATTTTTTAGTACTTCAATCAAAAAGTGGGATATCTTGCAGTCTTATCTTAAAAATGACTCTTTAAAAACTTTGTCGGCAACCCGATGGAGTGCCCGTTCCAGTCAAGTGTTACACAAATCGTACCGGAAGGTTCTTGATGCTCTGACACGCATTATCCATTATAGTAATCAGGCTAAGGACGCACAATATAATATTGGAAGAACCTAAAAGTCTTTAAATGTCATCCATTGTATTTTTCTGGAACAATGTACTTGTGAAGTCTTGAGAAGTAAGTGAAAAGCTTCAAAAAGCACGAAGATGAAGCAAAAGCCACTAAATCTGTACAGTACTTTAGGTTTTATAAACATTCTTTGAAAGGAAGATGAGTTTCCAAGGCTAGAAAACAAAACAAAATCAATTCGTAAAACTGACATCTACAAAACAGAACCATTCGGTTCTTTTTAGTGAAAACAAAGATGGAAATTACGAATTTTCTGGACGATATGTTATGCTACAATTAATTCTCTGAAGCCCAACTTAGTGCAAAAAAGAACAGTCTAAAAATAAATACGTAGCACAATCAGATCGGGAAATCATTCAAATCACTAATGACAAGATAGGACAGAGGGTAAATCAGCTATTGGAAACGTCTGCTTCTGAGTTAGACTTTAACAAAGAAGATAAAAGTACCAAACCAAAAACACAATTAGTACCACAAAGGCATCTAGCACCACTGAAGTCATTGGACGTATGGCAATATTGAAGTATGGCCGTCGCAAACTGCACTAGTTAAAGATTCTTTCCAGCTCTTAACAGAATGAAAAACTTTTTGAGATCAAAGTTAGAGCAAGAAAAAATGACAAAGTTTGTGCTTTAATTTATTAAGAGTGATTTTCTAAAATCTTTCTTTTGATGACATAGTCCAGAAGTTTGGTAATTTAAAGTTGAGAAAAAAAAATAAAAGCTTTTAGATGAAAAGTACATTTGTTTTTATTTTTCCTCACTGATGTGTGAATGTATATAAACAATGTATTGTAATGAAAATTGAAAGATCAAATAACTGTTTTGTCTAAACAATCACCTTTTTGTAATTTTGGATAACGTCCCAAGTATGCAAAAGTTTGAAAGAAGGGGGGTGAACAATTGTCAGCCCAGGCTTTTCACATTGGATACCTTAATATTCAGTCTCGTCGAAGGCAAAAAGCAAAAATTGTATAAGTGGGCCGAAAAGAACGAGCCAAAATACCAGCGGACTTATGGTTCGGCCGCACATAATCAATTCGCTCATAGTTTGGATGATTTCCGAGCCGATTTCGAAAGGCTCCCGAAATAGCTGGCGAGCAGAAGCTGGTGAGCGCTTTCGCCGCTTTTCTGTTGACGCGACTTCCGTCCAGCCGACGCATAATGACGATAATAAGCGCACCCACCGGAACCCTCGGCGGCCGGCTCGCCAGCGTGACCGGCCATTTTCCGCGAAAATTGCCCATAGCGCACCGTTCCCGCCGCCTGTCCGCGCACAACAATAGCGCCCTATTTATCCTATTGTAGAATATTAGATTACGTTTCATTAGAGCCGGCCATCGGGCCGGGATTCGAGGTTTCGGGTTTCGGCGGCGGCGATGCGGGCGGACGCCGCCGCGCGGGGTCAGCCGGGATTAATAACTGGACTTCCGTCGCACCCCAGCACGTGCCGGCGGAAGCGCGGCACGTCCATCTGCCTCCGTTTCCGAAATCGAGGAATAGCAACGTTCAAATGCGCCCAGCGCCCTCTGCAACCCCCAGCGCGGGACTTACCCTGCATCCAGACGAGGCCGGCGACGAGCAGCACGCGCGCACCCCACCGGCACATGTTGCACTTTCCGGGACGGCCGAAGAATTAAAGCGCCATGGCGCGTCTGAAACGGGCGGAAGACGCTCGCGCGCGACGCACAGCTCTGCTACAGTGCGGCCGGCGGTTATTTTCGTAATTTTAACCACCATGCGTGCCCAGCCGACCATATATGACAGCTGCTGCGCTCGCTTTGGCAGCCAGTGCCGTCTCCCGTCTTGCTCTGGCCCGCGCCGCTCCTCGAAGACGCCGCTCGAGGACGTGCAGGAAGCCCTGGGGACTGCGCGCTCGTGCCACCGACGGGCGCGGTGGGGGCAGCTTTCGCGGAGATTTCCGTAAATATTGGCACAGGAAGCCGCTTGGCTCGTGCGAGTTCTTCACGGCGCGTGCAAATGCCTACGTGGACTGGTCATTCCAAATATATAGCAATTTTTTCAAATTCCTCCATGCGCCCTCTACACGATCAAACTCCGAGGAAGTCATAAAAATGAACACAAATCATTCCCCTCATATCTACAATTTTTAATACACCAGAGAGGCAGCTGCACTTTAAAATGTAAAACTAATGGATGCGGAACTTAACCACCAAAAAAGTCGTTATTTATTTTTCAGAATTCTTCAATATATGAATGTTGGTATACTTAGAAGAACATATGGAATCTAGGACGAAATTTTATCATTCCAGTGTTGTGCCATATCTAGATTTTTCTCAAGTAATAATAATAAAAAAAAATCTCGTGTGGGCATCACACTTTCCTTATCCTATTATTTGGGTAATTCTGGCAAAAATCCTGAGCTTCAATTTTTTTGGAGTTCCTATTTTACCAACTTTTACTTTAAATTCATGTTTATCTCGTGATAATATCATATACACACAATAAGACAAGTTATCGAAAATAACAAAGAAAACAGAATGATACAAATTTAGGGTGCATAGATCCAGAGAATAGTTGCGTTCTAGCCGACGAATGGAAAGATCATGATATGAGTTTCAACCAAATAAACCGTTCGAGGTTAATCTTTTAACTCAGCATAATGTATGCAGTGTATATTTAGCGTAATCACCAGAGTGGTCTAAACAGTTAAGGCGGTGATTGCGATGCGAACGGACCCGGGTTCCATTCCCGGAACTCTTTGATGCCTGATGTGGCCTACTCAATCACTGAAAATAACTGAGAGTGAGTACTTGCCCTCGCTCAAGTAAAGGGTAATAATAGCGGTTGTCTAAGGCGCGGTGCTTGTCACATCGCCCCGCATCAGACTTGGTGCTCGACAAATGGATAGTAAAGTCGGACATACGAAAGCCTTTACCTCTCAATTTACAGGCCGTGCTTCCACGCAGGACGTTAGAGCCTTACCATTATTATTATATTTAGCGTACTATTATTCGTGTAACTATAATTCTCAACTCTTCAGGGTTGAGTAATTATTATTATAGAAAGTTATTACATTATCGGTATTAAAGAAAAGGGAAAATTAGATCACCTTACACCTTCTATTAATGAGGTAATGAAGGGCTATTCCTAGAATCCCGAAGATCTGATCAGAAATGCAAGAAATGCAAACAAACCAATTAAAATTCCACCAATATTCATACACAACGTTAACCACGCCCAAGAAATAATTAAGGACATAAAAGCACTGCATATAGCAGTAAGTACCTTAAGGTTAACTTAACATAGGCTACTGACACGTGCAGTAACCAAATTTTATCCCAGCAATTCAGTTTCACACTTTTTGTGGTCCCAACAAAAAAAAACATTTTCTGTATTTATAAAAAATATGCCAATTTTCCTTTCTAAAGTAGAAATTAGAGAAAAACCTAAAAACAGCCAATAGTAAGCGTCACCCGACTTCTCAACAAAAACAAACACCCAATACCAATCTATGCAGTTATCCTAACTGCAAACGAAGCCGCCAAAGAAATTTTCGCCAAAGAAAGTTTGAAGAAAATCTAACGACATTCCACAATGTCACAGATGCCACAGATTTGGCCATATAAAAAAATACTGCGTTGCTAAACCAAGATGCGTCAAACGTAATTTAGAACACCCACATAATGCAAGAAAAATCCTCCGACCCTCCTAAATGCGTAAACTGTAGAGACCATTCAACTAGTTACAGAAGCTCCCCCTCCCCCAAGGAGCTGTAAGACCTTCACGGGAGAGGAGGGCTAAGTACCCTTGATGACTCCGAGAGAGATGCTGGCAAGACACTACAATCTCCTAGCAGAGTCACCCATACCAATAAGGTCGTGGACGAGAGGGAAAACTAAGGACAGTTCACCACCAGGAGGCACGGAAATTAGTGCACCCGGAAGCAATTCTAGCTACGGACGGCTGGACGCCAGGCGTCTTGATAAACACCGTAACCGCAGCCCGTGCTCCAACAACCACTGGAGGGTGTACCAGTGGTACGCTGCACGGGGAGTTGCGACCGGGAGGCTTTTAACCGGCCAACCTACGAGGACGACAACTCTATAAAAACCTGAGAGCACCGGGCGCAGCCCACAGTATAAATACCTTCCCCCAAAAAAGGGCGTCATCCTAGGGACGATCTCACTTTCGACCCATCTCGTGGGAATAATATGAAAGGTAGCAAACGTAAAATAAATAAAAACCTAAGAAACTACGGTGATCTTCTCGCCGAAGTAAGAGATGCATGAGCTGGTGGCACTAATTGCCAAAAATATAAACACAAAAACCTAAATAAAAGATGCAATAAGAAAATTAAACCGGAAGATAACTCACCTCAACAGATGAATAGCAGAACCCGAAGAGGAATACAGAAAAAACGAAATTAGATACAGCCCCAAGGAAACAAGGACAATTGCGGTGCAAGCGGAAGAAGAGGACATAATAGAGGAAATGGACAAAAGAAGGAAGCACACAAACAAAACATAAAGAAATGTATAGCAGGGTTTTGAGACGTTAAAAACAATGATGAACGAAGGATGGACTGACAAAACTCTCGAAAGAACCTTTTACAAGACTGGTGATATAAACACCATAAGCCTAGAAGAAAACTTATTTTTAATAACAGACAAAACGAAGGCAGGGAAATACATAGAAAGCAACAAAATCACCGCCAAATATCCGGAAATATGCGAGGTAATTGAAGAAAATAAGAAACAAGTAGAATACCTATTGAGTGCTACAAAAAAAGTAAACAAAAAGGAAAACCAATCAGAAAAATAAAGCATCTTATATGCGACCCCATATGAGGTAGATAAAGATAAAACAAATAACATGGAGGAATTATTTAAACAAATCCAAGAACTAAAAGCACTAATGGAAGACGTGGAAGCGTTTCACAGTCACAAAGAAATAACGTTTGTGACACCAGGAGGGCATAAAACCGGAATACACAAAAATATAGTCGAATACGTGTTTCATAAGACCACGCTAAAGGCCAACATAATGACTAAAAGAACTTAAACACTCGAGGCCAAAGAGTACAAAGTGAAAATGCAAAACTCAGAAAAACTCGTCACAAACCGAGAGGGGAAAGACGTAACTACTAACAACTATGAAGGACAACATTGACACAGGAGTCAAAGTCAGAACGGGCGACGTAGTCTTAGAAATAGAAAGAGACGGGAACAAAGCAAACGCGTTTAAAGATGAGAATAACAAAAGTGGACACAAACTTGAAGATGGAAAACACAGACAGAACGCTCTACATATACGACATAGATCGACCATGACTGAAGAGGAAGTGGAAAACGCACTAAGCAAAGCAGTAGGTGCAATAACATAAAGGTAAGAAGCATGAAAGAAGACTGGACCGGAAACCAAACGGCGATTGTGACAATGCCCAGAACACACGCATCAGACCTGATAAAGAAAGAAAAAGATAAAATCGGATAAATATGCTGCAAAATAAAAGAGAAGCTGATACCAATCAGGCGCTACCGATGCTTGAATTATGGACATAAGTCGAGGGACTGCAGAGGCGCGGACAGATCCAAAAACTGTCTAAACTGTGGGGAGACATGGCATAGGGCCAAGGACTATCAAGAAAACAGCTACTGTATAGCTTGCAAAAAAAAGAACACAGAATAGATAGCACAAAATGTCCAAAATACAGACACATAATCAGGAAAGAGGCCAGCCCAAAAACCACGAAGAGAAAGTAACCCTCGAAAAACGGAAAAAAACAACACCAAGAAAATAAAAATAATACACATAAAAGCAGGAAGGAAAAAATGAAGAAAATAGAGGACGAAGAAAGAAAAAACGAATGAATGTAAATAAAGTATTTCAGTTTCCCTAACGAATGTCTCAGCAGTTAGTGCCGGGTGGAACATGCGTGACGAAAAGAGGAAGTTTTAGCCGGTAAAAATCCGGTACACCACCTTGCACGGGTGAGGTGGCGCCTTAAAAAGATTTCCCCATTTAAAAAGAAAGTTACAAAGGGTGCTCTCACCTAAAACTGCTCAATCAAAGCGTGTCATTAAAAATGACCCAGTCATTCAAGAGTAACCCCGAATATGACAATCAGCCAAGCAGCACAGTCCAATTGCCACCAAAAAAACAAAAACCCTAAATTATCTTCGATTACCCTTACTATAAACTCCAACTACCTTAAATCTATTCAAATCACAACAGTCTACAGGCAACAAAATAAAGGTCTCTCAGAAACAGACATACAAAATATATTTAACACCACCATACCAACACTGGTTGTAGGTGGCCTAAATAGCAAGTGTCGACTCTGGGGCTACCGAACTGATAACCCCAACGGTAACAAACTGACCGTCTAGTCTACAAAATATTGTTACGGCAATTCACAGATGCCGTGAAAATACAACTAAAGCTAAAAATAGAAGAAAAAAATTACCCAAATGTTCCACCAAACACGCAGACGATGGAAAAGAACTGAAAACTTTTGCATTAAAAATCAACTAACAAACACCAAATCAAATGAGAATTGGAGAAATTTAGAATATTTACTTACAGAAAAAATACTGAACAAAAAGTAATACCAACCATTAAAACCATATGATAAAGACAAATGTAATTTGTTCGCTGAACATCTCTAAATCACTATTTCTGATGAAAATATCCCAACCAACTTTGACACACCCGCTTTACCATCTGAAGTAAAAGATTATATACGCTATTGTCCTAAAAAACAAAAATAGACCTAATACCCAACTAATTCTAAAACCTAAAAAAACATTAAACCATATGATGAAGACAAATGTAATTTGTTCGCTGAACATCTCGAAACCACTATTTCTGATGAAAATATCCCAACCAACTTTGATACACCGCTTTACCATTTGAAGTAAGAGATTATATACGCTATTGTCCCTTAAAAAAAACACCAGGACATGACCTAAAACCCAACGTAATTCTGAAAAACCTAACGAAGAAGACAAAGACATGATTTTCAACGCCTACCTGAGAACGGGTTATTTTCCTACAACTTGGAAACATGCACACATTGTAATGTTCCCTAAACCGCGAAAAATAAATCTAGTTGTGGCTCCTGCCGCCCTATAAGCCTTCTTTCTACCATATTTAAACTATTGAAACGAATTATTCTCAGGCGTATGGAATGCAGTACTGAATGAACATAAGATAATCCCATTTATACAGTTTGGATTCCGACAAGAACATTCGGCAGTTCAACAACTTCAGGAAATCGTAGAATATGGCTTCTAAAGCAAAAAATATACTGTTGCCGCCTTTTCAGACGTCACCAAGGCATTCGATGGGGTATACCTGGAAGGTCTAAAACATAAATTACTTCACTTACCCATCCCAAAATGCTATCGCCTTTTCCTTCCTATAAAACAAATCATTCGTAGTAAGAACGAACAACGTAATATCTAATACCAAACACATTAACGCAGGAGTTCCACAAGGTAGCATTCTTCGACCTACACTCTTCAATATATACATGCACGATTTTCTCAAACTAGAGGAAAGAAAAACTGCATCACTCAACTTAACTAAATGCACAACTAAGATTTTCACACTCAGAGGAATACAGGAACACACAATATCTGCGTACAAGATAAACTAATTTCCTGATATCTATGAGTTTATTTAGACACAAACTACCTTGGAGTTATCACATTAATATAAAACTTTACAAGATTACTATATTCACTAATTAACAAAAATACTCCATCGAGAAAATCGCTTCTTCGATCAGTTGTAACGTATTCTGACCAAGTACAGATATTTCAAAATAAGATCCTACGCATATCAACAAATACTCAATGTTATATACTTACCCAACAAATCCACCGCAAATTGGGAATTTGCCACATAACTAAACTACTAAACAAAATATTCCACACCCGTCTCAAAGCAGAGATTACCCCCAAGACATACCAAACTCCGAAAGATAACACCGGTACTGACAACGAGTGAGCAGTGATTAATTTAAAGGACTCGCAGCCTTACATGACATTCTAGTTGTTCTTCAAAATATACTCTCAAAACCATGTATAACATTTGTTGAGTGTTGAGCTAGTTATCGGCATAAAAAAGAGCAAGAGAGAACTCATGCTGTTGTTTAGTGTCCTCTAAATAACAACTTAAAAAGAAGATCAATTTGAATCATTCTTTCTCATCTCATTATAATAGTAAAAGTACTGTTTGAGTTTCTCGCATATCTTACCCCTAAAGATAAAGAACTATCAAGTTCATTACAATAGAGAAATTATTTCTTTTTGTCAACAGGCACTCCCACATACTGGCACACAGACACGAACACAACGCCAGATCTTTAGATATCTTCGTTTTAAATGAAAATTCTTCTTCCTACGTAGATGTAGAATCAAGTTATGATCTGCCCTCTGATCATACCCCAGTGATCGCAAAAATTAGTACGTATCCCATCATTATGCCATCAACTCCCAAGCTCCGTAACTCAAGAATTAACTGGGATCAGTGTCACAAGAAGCTAAATGACTAACTAAGCCTAAAAATTTAAAGGAAATTGAGGCAACAACAAATAATATAATACAATTGTTACAAGATACAGCGCAACAAGCAACCCCAAGAAATTAAGATGCCAGTAGGGAAAAAGAGAAGAACGAGAGCAAAATGGCAAAGAAGGGATACTTGTCCGACAAAACCGCATTTAATCGCTTAAGCAACAAACTCATAGCAAAATTAAAATTTTGGAACGAAAAATCGTTCATGAGCTGTATTACAAGCTTAAGTAGCTAAGATGACGCTATTTGGAAACCTATTAAATCCTCCCGTAAGCCAACAGTTGCGACAAGTCCAATCCATCAACAAACAACAACTCAGAGTCAATGGATCAAGAGCGATCAAGAAAAGACTGAATTCTGTGAAATTATTTTTATGCAGTTTTTCATCCTCACACTAATGTTCCTGACTTTTGATTTTGACTATCTGCGAGCGCCAATACCAAAAATTAAACCAGTAGCACTTATTACACCGAAGGAATTAGAAAAAGAAACACAATATCTAAACGCTAAAGAAGCACTTGGAATAAATCTCATTACTGTTAAGATGTTGAAAGAATTTTCCAAGAAAGGTATAATACCTAACCAATGCAACGTTTCACATATTGGCCACACAAGCTGAAAATTTCAGAAATAATTTTAATTTACAAACCCTAAACGAAATCCTAAGAACACCACATCTTATCGCCCCATTAGTCTGCTTTCATCAGCTTCTAAACTTTTAGAAAAATTATTGCTTAAAAGAATCCATCCCGACTTAACATCTAACAACTGGATTCTTCATTAACAATTTAACTTACCACTGGATCATTCTACAACTCAACTATGCCACCGTACTACACATTTCATTAATATAGCCTTGGAAAATAAAGAACACTACCCAGTAGTATTCTTAGACGTAAGCCGGGCCTTTGACAAGGCCTGGCATTTTGGGTTGTTATGCAAAATAAAAATATATTTATCTACGTTCTACGAATCGTATCCGACCAATTGCAAATTCCCTACAAGGGTAAATTACGATGTCTTAACTGTACGTGTCTCAATTTAGGAGTCCCTCAAGGCAGCGTCCTAGAACCGCTGTTATATTTGTTGTTCACTTCTGATTTTTAACGACCAATAATATCGCACTGGAAACGTTCACAGATCCTTACTTCACACGGAAACGTCAACCAGGCCTCATCACTCCTTCAACAACATCTGAGGACGCTCCAAGTGAGGTTTCAGAAATGGAGAATTAAAATAAACGTCCAAAAGTTGTCCCATATGACTTTTACAGGAACCGTCCCCACCGATTTATATAAACATCACAGAAATTCCTCAAGCAGCCTCGAGCAAACATTTAATCCTGCTGGATAACTAACTAAATTGGAAGCAGCACTTTACCAAGAAAAGATATTTCAATAAAACAGAAAGTAACCTATTGGTTATTAGAACGGGAGTTCCATTTGCAATTGGAAAATAATTATTCCAATATGGACTTACGGAATTGAAATATGAGGATGTGTCAGTAAATCCAGTACCGCAATCATCCAATGATGTCAGTCAAAAATATTAAGAATCGTTGCTAATGCCCCCTAGTACATTACAAATGAGCGGATCCACAACAACTTAAAGTTCTCATTACCAGGTGTGTCGAAAAGTCTTTACCGGTTTTTTCCAATAGGTGTCGCTAGGTTTAATATACAATATTATGATTTGACACGTGTTCATTTTATTATACAGACATCGAACTTCAACGTCGTAGGTTATATTTTGTAATAGTATCACCGTCATATATTTATAACTCTTCAAAAATGTCAAGTTATGTGCCTGAAAACGTGCATTTGCGGCATGCATTACTTTTTTTATTCAATCAAAAGAAAAAAGCCGCCGAAAGTCATCGTTTGCTAGTTGAAACATACGGCGAGCATGCTCCAACCATAAAAGCATGTGAGGCGTGGTTTCGACAAATCAAAAGTGGTGTTTTCGATGTGCAAGACCAAGAACGTTCTGGCAGACCGAAAAAGTTTGAAGATGCGAAACTGCAGGAGTTATTGGATGAAAACCCAACACAAACCCAAAAACAATTGGCAGAAGCGTTAAATGTGGCCCAAGAAACTATTAGCGACCAGAATGGGCCCGAAGACACGGTAAAGTGATTTTACAGCACGATAACGCGCCGCCTCATACAGCAAAATCGGCCAAGGAAGCACTGCAAGCTCTTGGGTGGGAAATATCACCGAAATATCACCTGTTCGCATCAATGGACTCTGAATTAGCATAGCAGCACTTCGCCAATTTCGAAGAAGTTAAAAAATGGATCGATGAATAGTTTCGCTCAAAGAATAAACAATTTTTTTTGGAATGGGATTCATAAATTTCCTGAAAGATGGGCAAGATGTGCAGAATTAAATGGTCAACATTTTTAACAAATAAATTTTTCCATTATATCAAAAATTATGCATTTTTTCCAAAAAAAAAAAAACGGTAAAGACTTTCCGGTACAAGAGATTCTGGTATAAGAGATGTTGTCCGTTAGTCACCACGAGAAGCTTGATGTCTTTACAATTCTTTTACAACTTCTGTTAGAAAATGAAGTAATAAGAAGACTGAAACGGAAATGGCCAGCAGATCTATGATTGGTTTTTTCTGAAGTTCTCTTCGCTGGAGGGGATCTCATCAAGTCATAATGCAAGCTACATAACTAATACAGGGTGGTATTCAAAAGTAGTAGGACTGATTTCTTTAAAAAAAATTTATTGAACATTTTGGTACATCGACTTAATACTCTTCAAAATAGGCCCCTTCGGCATCCACACGCTTCTGGTAGCAAGCCTTCCAGGTCGCGAAGGCCTTCTGGAGGTCGTCCTCCGGGATGCTGTTCAGCGCCCTCGTCGTTGCCGCTTGGACTGCTTCCACCGAGCCGAAACGATGCCCCTTGAGCTGCCTCTTGATCCGGGGGAACAGGAAGAAGTTCGGCGGTGCCACATCAGGGCTGTCGAATTTGGCCAGTAGATCCCTCACAATCCACGCGCCGTCGCACGGCGATTTGTCATGGTGGAGCTTCCACTTCCCCACCAGGTCTGGTCGCACGCGTGTGATCCGATTTGTGAGCACTTCCAAGTAAAATCTTGCATTTACAGTCTACCTAGGAGGTACAAACTCCTTATGGGCAATGCCACAACGGTCAAAAAATGCAAACAACATCGATTTCACTTTCGATTTCGACATTCTGGCCTTCTTTTTACGAGGTGATTGTGCGGTATGCCACTCTTCGCTCTGACGTTTTGTTTCCGGGTTGTATTGGAAGACCCAGGTTTCATCTCCGGTGATGACATTATCGAGAAAATGTTCGTCTTCTTCCAAACAGTTCAGTATTTCTTGGAAATCTCAACACGCAGTTCTTTTTGCTCGTCACTCAACTCTTACGGCACCATTTTCGCGCACACTTTTCTCATCGACAAATCCTCTGTGATGATGCGTTGGACTATCCCGTACGAAAGATTCAGCTCATCACTAATTAATTTAATGCTCAACCGTCCAGACTTCAAAAGTTGCTTAACTTTCAGCACATTGTCGTCCGTTCGCAAGGTTGACGGACGCCCGAAACAACTTGTGCCACTCAAATATCGAGGAACGGCTCATGGTATCCTTCTTATAGGCCTGCGTAAGTATGTCCTTGGTTTCGGTCGCTGATTTTCCAAGTTTGTAGCAAAAGTTGATGGCGTACCGCTGATCCACAACAGGAGGTCACTAAAACAGTGGTCCACACTCAACTAAAGCACGCAGGCGACTGCCGCAGGTCGAAAAGTGTTCCCAAGGCTCACCTCCATAACATCCGGCTTTGCAGACCCCTCTTCATCGCTCCGCGCGCGCGAAAAAACAGTCCTACTACTTCTGGATACAACCCTGTATATCTTAAGTCACTATATCAATTTATAGATTACAATGTAATGCTGATTTATACTGAATTAATATCGCAGACTTTGAGAAGAATAAAAGTGAACGAAGTGGGTAAACAATAAAAAAGCTGTACACAAATAACAATTTAACAAAGTTAGAATAAAAATAGAGAAAAGAGTTATAGAATAAATTTTAACAATCTTCTTCGTCTTCTTCTTCTTTTTCTTCACGCTTTGGATACAGTCCGTTGGGACATTACAATTTTATATTTTTATACTTGCTCCTTCCATCTCGTTTTCGATCTTCCCAAGCTTCGTCTTCCTTTTGCTCTACATCTTAATTTTATCAATTAAAGGTTGAAAACATTAATGTGGCCTATCATGTCTACTTTTTAATATAAAAAGGGTTTTGCATTAAGAACTACATTATTTTAAAATGAAATAAAATAAAAACTATTTTAGATGCAACCAATATTATTTTGAAGAATAGTTTATCACATTATGTTTTGAATGACGACATTTAAGTGTCCACCTCGACTTTGTGCACACAAGCAAATTGGATAAACCAAAGACTTTGTGCAATAAATCGGGTCTAATACCACGAATGCAGCGTTCGATGTTCAATCTTAATGCATGAAGAGTTTGTGGTTTGTTTACATAGAATATAGATTTCAACTAACCCTACAAAAAGTAATCTGAAAGAGTTAAATCACAACATCTTAGAGGCCAACTGTCAATTGCATTTCTTAAAATTAGCCCTTCTCCAAACTTTTTTTGAAATACGTTAATAGTGACATTAATATTATGACATGTGACATCGTCTTGTTGAATTACATGTCGCAGATTCAGAAGAATCAAAAGTGAAAGAAGTTGGTAAACAATCGATACGCTCACCAGTCACTGTAATATATATCCAATTAGTTCTGGAAAAGAATAGTCAATTTTCAACGATGTCATAAGCCATACCATACAGTGACCTTTTGCGGATGCAAGGGCTTTTGTTGAATCTCTTGTGGATTGCTTTCACACCAAAAACGACAATTTTGTTCATCAACATATCCACTTAACCAGAAATGAGCTTCATCCGAAACAATTTTTGCCCAAAATTGTGATCCGTTTCAAATTGCTCTAAAACCCTAGTAGCAAAGTGACGGCGCTTACGATAGTCCAGTAGCTTCAGTTATTGGATCAGCACAATATAGCTATTAGCTATTTTTAGGGGAAAAAATAAAAAAATTAAAATGGTCTAACTTTGTGAAATACAAATTTCAAAAATTAAAATACAATTTTTTCAAAAAATTTTTTAATATCCAAATTTGCATTTAAAAAGCTCATTAAATGAGGTATAAATTCCACTGCTTTATTTATTTTATTGTAACTTTTTAATACTGGGTAATGGGATTTGAAGTAGCGCATACCTGTCAATTAGTCAAAACTCGTTTATACTGTAAAAATATTTTATATCTGGGTCGAGGACATATATACATTAGGTGTAATATAATCAAATATTACTAAAATCGGAAACATCAACATTTTTCACCTGTCCGCTTCACGTGGAATGCCCCAAGGGTAAAAACTGAAATAAGAAGAAGGTCAGTGTTGTGCTGTATTTAAACACAAAGTATCTAGAATAGAACAACAATACATTATAACGACAAATTTATACTAGTTGTGCTAGAAAACTCAATAAAAAGTTGTTGATATTTTATCATTTAAAGACTTATTCACAATGGGGTAGAGGTCAAATAGTCACAATTGAAAATGGAAAGCATTAGTATGACATTGTTGCCAAGAGGTCGGACATAAATTGTCCAGTGCCTTACAGATAAAAACAATCTTTTTACAAATGAGCAGACCCTCAAAAACCAAAACAATGGAAAGTGTTCTCTTGACCCTCCAAGGCCATCTAATGTGATGATGCCTCATCAGCGTGCATAGTCTGTCAGATAAGACTCCTCTTGTTTTCGCACCGTTAAGAACTCAAGATGTACAGCGTAACTAATAGTATTTTGGCAGCTGTTGCATTACCTTGAGCTCAAGAACATTTTAGTTATCATATTTAGATATCTAAGTGGGATTCTACTTCTCTTCATAAAATAAATTTGACGCTATCATGGTGCAAAGAAAACTTTTCCAATTTCATTAACTTTGAAGCGTTGTAGCTTTGGTTTTTATGCGTAAGGTTATGTTGCTCCTAAAAGATTAAAGTTTAACAAGTACAGCGATAAGAGAAGCCACGTTTATCACAACAAGCTCAAGTTTACAGATATAGTTCTCCTGTATCTATGCAAAACATGTGTATTAATCACAACAATCTAAATGGTGGTAAGGCTCTAACGCCCCGCATGAGAGCACAGCCCGCTCATACGTTCGCTCTCTCTATCCGGTCATCGCGCACCATCTCTAGTGCGGGGCAATGTGGCAAGCACCGCGCCTTAGACAACCGCCATTATTACCCTTTTTCAAGTGAAAGCAGGGATTCTTTGATTTATACATTTCCACAGCCCTATATTTGTTTTCCTTTATATTTTATATAAAAATCTATCACTTTCTCTTCTATTGTTCCTTCTAATGAACCATAAATTTGTATATTAACTTTTTCTTATATTGTAGACACACCATAATAATTCTTGAATTGTCAGTATTATATTTAATTTCTTTTTGTTTGTTTTGTCTGTTGTTATTATTCCTAGTCCTTCTTTTTCTCTTTATTTTATATTTATTCCAGAGTAGTATAATATGTGATTATTGTCATTTGTAGTCGACCTTTTCCTTTTTTCCTTTGTTTTGTTTAATCCTAATATATGAATTATATTAACATTTTTCATTTTTCTTATATTTTTATTTTGTTCAACCTTTTCACTCCATTTTCTAACATTTGCCATTTTCCATTACAATCAATTTCCTTACTTTACATCTTGTTTTCTAGATTTTTAGTATCTTGGGAGGATTTTTGCATTCGTAATGTTCCAAATTTGTTTCCTCAGTTTCTTTTCTTTATTTCCCGGTGATTTCTCGCTTGCTATGCTGTTTCTTTTTATTTTTTGTCATATCCGTGCTTTGTTCTACGCTCATCATTTCCCATGAGTATATTGTAGATTACCTTTGCACAAATTCTTCTTGTCTCGAATTAGTGTTTTTCTCTGTTTCTAGTCTTTTTTGTATGGTCATCATTGAACCAAATGTTTTTCCCTTAAAGACTTCTTATGACTTTTATGATCTCCATTTGTTTGTTCCACGATATATTTTGTTCGTTACTGATATTTCCTTCATATTCTCTTCACTCTCATACCTCTTAATATAATTCTAATATTTTCCTTTAATTGTAGTTCCAACTCATTTTTTGTTTCTTCTAGGCGTTGCAACTTGCACTATTTTCTCAAGGTTATTTTTCAGTTGCTTTCTTGAGCTTCTCATTTTTATTCTTAAGAGTTATATTTTCTCGTTTCATCATTTCTAGTTGATTTTGTCTAGTTGAACTTCCACTCATTCGGCTTTGAAATCTAAGCTATTTAAGCTCTCTAGTTTCTCATTAATGTTGTTTAATAATCCTACTATAATAAATTACTCTTATTCTTAAATATTAAATTGAATATATTTGGCATAGTTACCACTTCTTTTTAAAATTATTGTCAGAGGGAACAGAAACAAATTAACCAAACAATAAATTAGTTTATCCCGACAGGTATAAACCACGCCTCGTCCAAAACCAAACGTAGTCGATAATGTAATGTGTAAAACAATGATGTATTTACTTGGTCAGGCTCCTTTAATTCTTACTGTTAGACTACAAAGATGAGTTACTCATAAAGCTTTACGTTTTTGTAGTACGTTAACAAGTGATTCTGCACATCTTAACTTTGATAAATTTGGCAGTTACTTCTTGAAAGATGTACTTCACAGTCTAGCTCGTTTCCTCGGAAAATTGTAAACAACTTTCTGTGTGACAGTCCAATACAGTCGCTTTGGTTTTCAATTTTTTTGACAATATTCAAATGCGTAAATAATCTTGAATATGACTTCTTCGATTACTTTGTGCCACACTACAGACACCTCCTTTTTATTTCCCATATACAAGAAACTTACTTTTGAGAAAAAGACATTGCAAGATCAATATCACAGGTGATTTGGGCATGTAAATACAATGGAAGATGACGCGACCGGAAAATGGACTGTATAGGTAACTTTAAATTTGAAACAAAAGGAACTCGGAACAAAGCTAAAGCTAAAAACACTAACCTGTGGCGCTTTCCCGTAGAAATCGGTCCTGTCCTGCTGTTGGTCCTGGGGCTTCCAGAAAAACAGGATATAAGGGTATAGATAAAAAATAGGACAAGTTACCCCAATCTTCACAGCGGGGCCGAACGGTAGCGTCTTTCCTGGTGCAAATGTTCCTTCGTCGTTCCTTGCCGAGCCAGAGCGAAGAAAAATGGACCTAATTTTACCGGCGACAATTTCAACCCCGAAATGCAATCGGGAAACAAAAGGACCTCCGGCCAAAATATGGAATTAGCTTTTAACAAAAGCCTCGCAGAAAATGAAAACTTCTGCTGCCAATTAAACCCGCCGACAAACTCTATCGGTTAAAAATACTCTGGTCTTACGGAAAATTTAAACTATCACAAACTAAATTCAAAAGGAACAACGCCTGCGAGAACATAGCAAAAGTCCAAGCCCGAGCAAAAGCGCGTACAAATGGCGAAGCGCGAACGAAAAGGCAAAGCCCAGCCCGCGGCCTATATATCAGCGGTTCGCGTGCTCGTACAAATTCGCGGCGATATCTAAACTCCAAAATATACAAAAGAGATCATAATACGACCGGTCCTAATTTAAAAATTCAAAATAAAAGATAATTTGAGATTGGCGCGAACAGAAGATTTCATAGCTTGTTAGTTAATACTGCAAACTGACGATCAATAAACGTTCCTGTGCACAGGTTAAAATGTGTGGCTTGTAAATAAACTATAATTTATTTATTTAAAAAAAAAACTTCCCATTTAACTTAAATAAAAAACAAGTGCACAATGGAGAATTATCCGTTAGATTCTCCGTGCGCTTATGTAATAACAATGGCAAGGCTGTAATACCTCGCATAGCAGCATGGCCTGCGAACTGAGAGGTGAAAGTTCCCGTACGTTAACCCTCACTGCTCGGTCGTTGCACATTATCTCTGATACGAGGCGTTGTGGCAAATACCGGACGATCCCTTGATTAACTCTCAGATACTCAATTATTTTTGCTGACTAAATAGGCCACCCACCAGGCATCCGAGCTCAGGATTGAACTGGAGTTCGTCCATACCGTAACCAAACGCTTCAACCACTTAACCACACTGGCGCTTTTCTCGTGCACTTAATTTTTTTAATGTTTTATTACAAATACCAAAATACGTAAAGTACTGATAGAACCTCTTCCGAAGACAAAAAGTAAATGTGAAAATTTGTAAATTGTGGCAACTTCTCATAATGTAACGTATCTATTTGAAGAAAGAATATAAAGTTTTTGCTTAACTTTCGAAACATTTTTTCCACGATCTACGAACTGAGAGGTTAAGGCTATCACGTATTCGCCTGCTCTGCCCGGTCGTCGCGCATCATCTCTGGTGCGGGGCGTTGTGACAAGCACCGCGCCTTGAGGCAGGTACTCAATTATTTTTAGTGACTGAGAAGGCCACCCGCCAAGTATTAGAGAGCTCCAGGAATGGAACCCGGGTCCGTCAGCATGACAGCTTTCTAAACATAAAGACGTAGGAATCAATGCTGCGTGCTGTATGAAGTAAAATCTAGACGATAAAGAGCGACAGAGAGATTACCTTATAGCTTTTATCGCGACTGATAAAAACACAATAACAGAAAAGGTAACAGATATTTAAAATGGACTACAAACCTTCCGGTTTAAGCATTCATTAATAATGCAGGAAATGATTATGACATTAATGCACAACAACAATTAGTTAATTTAACACCACAGTATCCGTTACAACAAAGTGGATATAATTTAGTACAACAAGCGGTTCCCATGCAACAAACAGCGTATGTAGCAGCTGTCCCACAACCATCAAATTGTAATGTAACTCCTCCAACGCTACAAACAAATAGTACACACCACTATTTAAGCGAATATCCACAATTACTAGCACAAACCGAGATAAAGTGGCAAAAAGGATAAAATAAAAAAGATTGCGATCAAATCCAAAAGTAAAAAAACCTAGCAGAATATTGGCTAAGCAAACCAGTTACTACAAAAAATTCATACAGAAAGCTATCAAACGAAGAATTAAACAAAAAAAAACACAAAATCGTCAAAAGCTCCTCCCATTTTTGTAAACGGGGTAGAAAGTATAATATCACTAAAATCTACTAAACATATGGACAGTTTAAAAAATTTTTTTGCTTCAACATAAATATGGTCAAAACCATTCTGCTACTACAGTCGTATACACTTTAAAAGATACCTGTAAAAAATGCAATCACTTTGAACGCTTAGTTGTTGTTCGACAGTCATTTGTACCATTCGATGTCAGTGCAAATTAAGCCGAGTTAGACGCTGTTTACGGGGACTCTGTCCCATTATTTGCCACCGTAAAAAGATGGAGAGCTGAATTTAAACGTGGTCATACCAGTTTGGCTGATGATGAGCCGCGACCTCCACCGATAACATCAAAAAAGTTTACCAAATGGTAGAGGACGACCATCAAATCAAAATTAGAGAAACAGCACAGGTGTGAGCATATCGAAAGAACGCCTTTGTCATATATTGAGTGAAGAATTGGCCATGAGAAAGCTGCCAGCAAAGTGATGGCGACTCTTTTTTGGGATAGTCAAGGAATTCGACTACTTAGAAAAGGGAACTTCAGCAACTGCTAAAACGGCCCCATTTGGAACGGAAGAAAGTGCTCTTCCATCAACACAACGCACCGGTTTACACTTCGGCGGTCTCCATAGCCAAAATTTACGAATTGCAGTTTGAATTGATTGACCACCCAGCATATTCACCAGATCTGGCCCCCAGGGACTATTTTCTGTTTCCTAAGCTCAAATGTTAGCTCGGAGAACAGAGATATTTATCAAACGAGGAGGTCATCGCAACCATAGACGCGTATTTTGCATAGCAAGAAGCCAACTACTATTTGAACGGGTTAAAAGGTTAAAACATGGCTGGAAAAAGTATATCGTCTTAAAATGAGACTATGTTCAATAATAAAATTGAATTTGACAGGAAAAATAGTTATTCCTATGATAGGCTCAAATATAGCAACCTGAAAGTGCTGAAATATAATTTAAAAAAAATACAAATAACTGATTCAAATGAATGCTTAGTGGTCATGGATGAACTAAAATACACACACACACACACACAAACTACCTGACAGGTAACCGCACGTGAATAGAAAAAAAGTAAAGATATCTGCTGCAACTGTGGAGGCAATCATCACAAATAATAAAGGGTAAGGAGGCAACTATAACTGTGGTGTATGCAATTAATTAAGGTCCAACGCAGACGCTGCAATTCTTAAACCACACGCTAATGTACTCCTTCAATTAAAGTTAACAAAAAATGTCAGTTACAAACTAGATTTTGCCTTTTTCCAATGAGCCGAGTTTACCCAAGTATGCTCTGCACTTGTCTCACATTAGTCCACTATGACTGGGACAAGAAGATACTACATTTATTTTCTGGATCTCCTATACAAGTTGAAGTACAACGATGTTTCGTGCACATCTCTAAACCCCCTTTGTCCTTAATCCTATCTCTACCTGCAACCTTGATTTGTCCGCTTGCCCACCCCTATTCGCAACTAAACGAGATTTTTACCGCCGCCCCGCATTCCAATTCGAACCCTTGTGAGAGACGGGGCGTAACTAGCCGACAGCCGAGGCTGATCAGGTTTTGTATAACCCGATAGCGCGCTTTGATTACGCGCTGTCGACTGCCTTTTGTGTGTTCACACCCGTCCGTAGTGCTCCAATACATCTGGCCAAGGAAGAACCCACCCCCGGATTGACGCCGCCAAGCCAAAGCACGCTGACATCCGCCGCCCGCAAGATAACGTTACGTGGAGTAAGTCTCTTTTAGTTGTTCCGTCGTGCATTTGATCCCAACAGAACTTTTTTCCCGTAGTCTGGAGAGTTCACAACTGACCTGCTACCCATTTAGTCTTTTATCAATTTCTTTGTTTGTTTCAATCATCTTTAATGTTACTTTTTATTAATATTTATTTGTGCCAAATATATAGTTTACACAGGTTTTTTTTTTTGTTTATTTTATGTCTAATTGTGCGTAATTATCAAAAAAATGGAGTGGAAATCACACGCCCCATTCCACTGGTAAAACACGAGTCCTTAGTCGATCATGATCTGATGCGAATATTTAGGCTTCCTCCTACCACAATCAGAAGCAGCAAGCATCCTCATGCTAGAATCTTTCTTAAAGGAGTATGATGATGTTTTCATCTCCTACTGGCAGAGTTTACGGATTTAGGGCTAAAATCTCGTTCAAAGACGACGCAACGCCAAAGTTTTTGAAGGTTTGTCCTCTCCCTTTTACATTACGTGCAAAAGTCGACCAAGAACTGGCAGAAATGGAACAGTCTGGAGTCATCGATCATAGAATCCAGTGAATGAGCATTACCAATTCGTCGTGGTCCAGAAGTTCAACGAAAAAGTTCGAATCACAGATGATCAAGTCCACAGTCAACTTCACATCACCCAGATGGGAACATCGGAAGAATTGTTTTCGTCAATCGCTGGAGCAGACGAGTTTTCCAAGTTGGATGGAGTCAACTTTTATCATCAACTGGAAGTGTATGAAACCTGCAAGAATTCCTCATCTTTATCATACACCGAGCTCTGTACCGGCACAACAGGACATCGCCTCCTCCCCAGCCATATTCCAAGAATAGAACTCGTAGAAGGCATTCAAATGTCCGGGTTCTATATTAACAATAGATTGTGCAATGGTCAGTCAAACCAGGATCACTTTCAGACGCTAAAACCTATATTTTTACAACAGAAAATTAAGTATTTCATACCAGTCCGAAGAAAGTTAAAACTTATCCATGCGATCCAGTGTCTAATGAATGTGTCCAAAGTGCGTTCATTCCCCAGATTAATCAACTTTTACGGAAAGTTCATACCGTTTTTATCAGATGTTTGCGAACCTCCCATGATCTCACACGGAAAGGACTAAACTGGAATTGGTCATTAAAGTGGCAACGATGCTTTTGCCAGCAGGAGTCCTTGCTTGCATGACCCAACCGTTCGCATTGGAAAATCGTGCAACGCATCTGCCAGTGAAATTGAAATTGTTTTATTCCATCGTTATCCAGATGGCAAAAACGTCCCATAGCGTACGCCTCCAAAATCCTCTTTGGTGCGGAAAAACACTACTCCTAGATTGAAAAAGAAGCCTTATCAATGAAGTCAAAAGTACTTTAAGCACCTATGCGACCGAAAGTTTATCTTGGTTACGGATCATTGTCCCCTCCTGACCATCTTTGGAAATAAAGTAATCTGCAGTCGTACGTCGATATGCGCTCACCATACAGGTCATTGAACCTGTCACAGTTCTGTTATGATATCGCGTATCGTAATATGAAGAATCATGTGAATGCAAATGCGTTGTCTTGTTGTCCAACGTCCTGGAAGTTTCAAAAGAAAAATTGATTGCAAAGTGAACCTGGTTGCGACGGAACATCAGGAGATTCTTCCGATAAGCCCAAAGAAACTAAAATTGAAAGAATTCAACATCTGCCCCTCCCATCCATAAAAAAATGTGGCTTATTATTGTTGATGCTCATTCCAAAGGCCTGAAATATTCTATATAACACACGGACACCAAAACACCAGCAGTAGTCCGTCGCTTCCGCAAAGTGATGTGCTGTTTTGGAATCCCGGACCAGATTGTTACTGACAATGGAGGGCAGTTTGTCTCCGGGGAGTTACAACTCTTTTGCAGGAACAACAGTATTCGCCGTACTACTAGTTCCGTGTGCCATCGTCGGTCCAACGGTCCAAGTTGAAAGGTTCGTTCAAACCTTTAAAAAGGCAAGTTGCCAGAGATGTGAAGTTCAGTTTGCAGCAGTTTCTATTCTCCTACCTCTGCTATAAGAGGAGTTTAACCAACTAAACCTTTGCAAGGCAGAAAAGCAAAACGCTAACAAACTGCATTTGCTCGAATGTCCAGCTCCACATCAGCAAAACTCAACGACAGCAGATTAAGGATTATGATAAACTTGTCAAATCTCGAAATCTAAACATTAACCAGAAAGTGTGGGTACAAACATTTTCTAAGCACCATCCAAAGTGGTCATTGGACAGTAACCTACCTTGTGGCATGCACTAGTATTAAGTACAAGCGGCACCTTGGCCAAATCTTGGAAGCTCACTCATTTCTACACCCAAACTCACCCACTCACGTGGAAATTGAAGTCCCCATTCCAAGAGTTCCAATATGCAAGTAATCAACCAAATTTAAAACTTTAATTCTATACACCACAATAATAAAAGCTATACGCCTTTCTTACTGTCCAGAAACCACTGTAATCAGCAACATAGAACCAACTAAGCAAACTATCCAATATCGAATACTACGCTCAAATGTATTAGATCCCGAAACCACAATGCCTAGTATAAGGTAATCAATGATTATCTCCAAAATCGCATTTTCAACCAAGCAGTACGACAGCAGAGTAATACATACAACCCGTTCCTTTGTAGCCTGTCCACATATAAACCACTTTAATTATTCGATTAATTAGAAGAACTGAGTATAGCAAATCTAATCCAGAAATTTTAGGAATCGGCTTCTATGGTTCTCAATATTATTACATCCCTGCTAGCCAAACCCAACAATGCCTCAGTATATAGGTATAATGTTTATTGCAAAAACGCATTTTACAAAAAGAGTTACCGACCAGCAGGGTATACCATATATGATTCCCATCACTTTGATGGCTCAGCCTATCAGGACACCACAATATCAAAACGAATTATATAATTCATTTCGATGTTTATATTATATCAAGCGTGAAATTTATTTCCAAATTCCCTAAATCCTAGAAATTCTTCTTTCAGGAACCGACATTCACTGGCTTTCTCCTTCCTGTATTAAGCTTCCTCTTCATTGACCAAAAGTATGCTATAAGGGTTGCATGCAACCCAAGATTTTACTTGAAGATGGCATGGTAATGTGGGAAATAAACGCTAGTACCAGAGAAGGTCAGGTTTTGCTTAAATCGGTACTTAAGTAAAAACTGCTTGTCATTTATTTCTAAGCTTCCGCCATTTTATCAGTCAACATGCATACCTCAGTCTTCAAGATTTACAAAATCCTTATTAAAATTACCTTAAAGTTAGTTCTTATCTCAATTACCTTTCTTCTTCATTCTAATTCTACAAAATTTCATACCTCTGTTACAATTTAAGAACTTGTCTTCAAAATCTCATCAACTTTGCTTTAATAAGATTTTCACAACTTAATTCTAATGTCCTTATCATATATATTTACCCAATTATCAAGTGTTTTAAAAGAAACACTTTATGAGGTCATGTTTGTCGGTCTTTTTTTAGTTATGTGAAAAATCTACTCTCAAATTAATTACTGTTTGATTTGGCCTTCAATCTGCACAGACTATTAAAATTTCCACTCTTTATATCCAAAGACATGTTTTCAGAAACCACTCACAAAGTCATCACTGTCTATATGTCTTAAATTTAAAGCCTTCCATTTTTAAATATTAAATATTACCATTGAATATAACGAATCACATGCAATTTTCATCCATTTGAACATCTGAAAACACCCAAGAATTGTGAGTCTGATAATAGCATCCAAGTGAATTGATACAGGACCTGACCTTTTGCTCTAATCAAATTCTAATACTTTAGGCCTTTGGTTAAAGCTATTTCGCAATTCTGCAGTCGAAGTTGCGCTAATTGATATGCTCTCCATCTCAATTCAATTACATGTCTATAATTTTCGACAATGTGGCATAACTTTTGACGCCACTGAGAAGAAATGACGTTAATTTTTCAATCCACCAAAGAGATCAAAGTGTTTTAGGGATAGACTAGTAGACTGCTTATGTTTTTGAAATTGGAGCAATTTACGAAGATGTAGAATTTATTATATGGAATGATTTTTTTATTAAGTTCCCCGTATCTTTTTCTTCTTTACTTTGTTCAAATCCCTCTTTAATTTTGTATTTTTTCCTTTTACTTTCATTTATTTAATTTATTTTGGTTTTCCAATCTTCATGTCATGCAAGTCAATTGTAACCAACTATGACTGGCCTAAACCAAAACATCCCTCATTGTAACTATGTCATTATACAGTAAACAGCTGTATGTCTATGATTAAGTTCAAAACTGTGTATGTTGCAGTTTTGATTTATGTAAATCTTTGTTTCTTCCCCACACAATCAAATTCTTTTACCGTTCCTCCTTTATCCCTTCTACGTATTGATTTATCATTAAATTGTGATTATCTACTTTTCTAGGAAGAAAATCTATCTTCCAAAATTTCTTCTTCTATACGAATTTAATTGCCACTTACTTTTTAATTTAGTTATTCTTTGAATTTGGATGATTTTTACTACACGAGTTGACCTTTGCTTATTTTCTGTGTAATCGGCTATCTCCGTTTTTCATCTGACTTTTATTGACTATATGGTTTTCATTTTGTAATCGTCTGTATTTCTTCTTCTTGTCTCACAGTTAGTATCTAAAATCTTATTTTCTTACTTGAACCACTTCTTTCTTAACACTTTCTGGGAAGCTCAATTATATACTTGTTATACAGTTTTCGACAGCTGCTGTTTGTATTAGCAAAATATTTTTTGGTAACTGTATTATTCATACCTTTTAGATGTTCTAATGTATTAAATAACTTACCATCATTACCAAAGTTTTACAGGCTCTTCTGATATTCGAAAAATGTATAACCAAAGATCAACCATTGTTTATTATTGTACATTCGATGATCATCTCTATTCATAATGACCACAACAGTTGGCATGTCTTAAAAAAAACACTGTAACTAACACCCAATTTCTCTCTCGATTAATTTTCAATTTTTTTCAATCACTTAGAAAGTCATGAAAAGCTAAAGCAAACAATATTTCTAAACTGCTCATATATATTTATTAATATTCAACAGGTAAGGTAAATCTGAGTATTCTTCGTTGTAAAATTAAACAACGTACTAAAATTGTCATGTGATATAAAAGGACGGAGGAAAAAGTCAAGTTGCAAAGATCAAGCAATATGACTGGTCGTTTGATGGTTCAGAGTGCCCCTTCTCCTGCAGCAGCATCTGTAACAATAGCTAACCATGAAGTAGACAAACAGAAGTACAAGTGCAAGCACATAAAACTTCAGCTGGGGAAAGCGGGACGGAGACCAAAGCACTGTGTAGCGCAAACTTCCATTATCTACAAAAAAACACGCAATCAGTGTCCATCAAAGCGTATGCTGGACAACTAACCAATAACAGCAAAACCGTATCCTATCTTATCTGTTCCCATGCGGTAGGAACAGGTTGGCACTAACACTTCATACACGTCGCTTATGCCTAAGAAGTACTCGAACACTTGGTTGGCATCGGGGCGAACGGGAATGATCAGCCGGTCCCTGCGGAACTCATGCTGCATGCTCACAATCATTGAGTTATGAGTGTGGGCCGTGAACAGCACATGTGGCTGCAGCTTCTCTAAAACCTTGCACGCAATAAATTAGCAGACTAACAATAAGTCATACCACAGCTGGCACACTTTGTCGACAAAAATGGCGGGTGACATCATCATCGGCAAGTGGCTGAGCCCCACTGTGATGCTGTCTAGGCTGCTAAAATCCTTCCTCTCCAAAAACTTCGGCATGGTCGACATCAGGCGGTTGATTTTGTAGAACTTCACGTTTTTGACTCCGATTATATCCGGCTGCGAGAAGGCGTGCTCAAACCGCCGCACTTTGTGTTTCGTTATTCTGTCGTTGAACTCCCCGCCTATGTCGTTATCGCCTGGCAACCAAATGTGCTGCAAAGAGAATTGAAACAAAACTTAAAACTAGAAAGGACATAAAGTAATAAAAAAATCGAGCTAGAAGAAAATAAAAAATTTAGAAAGATTCAAAAGTCTGACAAGACAAAGACCCCACCACTAGTTACTTCTACAAGAAGGATAAAGTTTATATTTCAAAGGTACAGGGATATTTGAGATATAACAGAGAATTATTGAGTTAGAATCCCAAAAAACTACAATAAAAAAACCACCCCCACAAATGTCTCTGAATTCTGATCACTTTATTTTAACATATCAGAGTTGAAATAAGACGAGAATTTTGGAGAATTCCACCACCCTAGTTGTGTGCACAAATAGCGGCAAAGTCAAAGATTCCAGGGCATATTAAAAATGCAGATGTCCTTAAACTGCAATGTAAAATACTCACTAGGTACCCTTCTAGACCTTTCTTGGTTTTTGCATAATATATTTTCTGTCTTTATTATCAGAATATAGAAAATAGTCAGTCCGCTTCACCTGATAACCATTACTGAAATGCTCCCCTTATCACCAAACATGTAGAAACTACACCATGAGAAATCCGAAAAAGAGGTGATGTTTGAGAGTAACACAGAACAACTCAGCTAATTTTTGTTATGTTTGAGTTACAATTTGGGGTGAGTCTGGCATTGTCATGGATACTCTAAAGCGACAATCAGCTTCAATGAAGTTACAAATGTGGTATTCTCTTGAATGGTGTTTATTAAGTAGCCCAATTATGAGATTCAATTTTCCTCTGTCTCAAGAAATCACCAACAAACCTCTTCACTAGCCAAAAATATATGCCATCACACTGTAAGATAATAAAACGGATCCAACAAGTGACCTATCAAACAAATTAATGCTGAATATAAATAATACCGCCATCACAAGAGTCAGTCCTTTTTTATAGTTAAACTTTGCACTTCACCAGAGAGTATGGCCTGCAATCTGAAAGGGCCACTTGTTGAAATTGATCCTAACAGACTAATATGCATGGACAACTTATAAAAAAAAAACCTATGCTGAGAAGTGCAACAGCTTGAATGTTCTGAAAAAAATGTGTTAAGGACCACACTGGTCTTATCATTAGTATCAGAAGAATGTCATCGAGAATTAAGGACAAGAGTCTCTATATTGTTTTTTTTTAATATTCCCAACTCCCATTTATCATAAATTCAAAACGTAAATTTTTATATTTCTAACCTGCATGAAGACCTAAATTATCCCTTGATCAAGCAAATATTAATAACAACCCTAAGCAAAATTGCGTTAAACCTAGCAGCCACTAACCAAATCCAACAATTATGCGTAATCTCTACAACAGATGGCGCTAACATCTGCAAAGTATGTTTATACTTTATTATACTACATATTTAAGCAAATCACACCTCAATATTATCAACAATAAACTATAGATAAAAAGTTGTAAAGCATAACAAAGCACCGTGTTTACCTGCACTGAAGCAAACGGTTTCTGTAAAAATATATTAAATAGCCGCCTCAAGTAACTTTTAAACTCCTCATCGCTAGCAGTAGAGCCTTCGTCAAAGAGATCCCCTAGAAACACCACAACATCTGGCTTGCTAAACCGAAACGCGTGTGCAAAGCTTCTCGCCAAGTATCTAAAATGCAACACTTAACGGCAAGACAAGGTCAAATTACTTGACATTACCTATCACTATCCCAAATACTAAAGGGCGTGAGTAGGTTGTTGTTCTCATTATGGAGCCCAATCAGCTGCGGATCAGCAACCAACAGGATGCGCGTGCAATCTGAACAGTCGATCGGGTACCACCAGAAGGTTCGCTGAATGGTATACCAGCACTTCAACCACAAACACTACCAAAAGAATTAAGTAAATTATGAGATTCCTGCGATTTGTACTAAACGTTGCCCTGCAGATGCAGCGTGCCGAAGCGCTGAAATTTACATGCGTAACCTCAAACGCTATCTCTTCCTCGACACTTACAGATTCTTAAGTGAGACTCTCATGGTTGAAATCAGACTTTTAATAGCTGCCTAAACTACATTTTGCATTACATTTTGGTGGTGCTTAAATCATTTTGCTAAGCTATAAATAAACGTGACGTTAGCCACTGCACCGCTGGATGCCAACACGACGCGCTTTTCGCCGTAAAAGCACCAGGCGAGTGACAGCAGCTAGCTTCGCCAGAGTGTTTTTCGTGGCCGAAACGTCAAATGTGACGACTGTTATGTCGTAACTAGTAAATTATTAGTGCTGCTCTATTTAAATACGTGTACGGTGAGCAGGTGTGCGTGCATAAATCAGCGACTGGACGCCGCCTCGGCCGATTGACTCGATGTTATCAGCGGCGCAGCCCGACCTAACCTAGTTCCAGCGACGGATCAAAAATAGCCCGCACGAGTTTCCCCGCTGTCAGGATTTTCCGTCTGTCTGGATGTGCACGGCCGCGCGCTATGAATAGTCGCCAGTTTGTTGCCCATCACAAATGTCAAGTGGCGGGTCGAAATGTCAATTAACAATTTGCACAGCCCTGCTGCTCTAAAGTAGCTGCCGGAGCGCCAGACGGCGCAACAGCGCGCGATGACGACGATCGCCATGGAGGAGTACGAGCTCATGAAGGACTCGAAGTACCGCATGTATGTGGCAGCTGTCGACAAGGCGCTCAAGAACTTCGAGTACACCTCAGAATGGGCCGATTTGATCTCAGCCCTGGGGAAGCTGAACAAGGTAGCCCGCCGCCCCACCACCTCCGCCGCGCTAGCGCTGCGTATTGTTGCAGGTCCTGCTCGGCTACACGAAGTTCCCTGTCATCCCCCGAAGGATCAAGATCAGCAAGCGGCTGGCGCAGTGCATGCACCCGGCGCTACCATCTGGCGTGCACCTGAAGGCTCTCGAGACCTACGACATCATCTTCAAGTGCATGGGAACCAATCGCCTGTCGCATGAGCTGTTTATTTACAGCGCAGGTAAGGAAGGCGATCTTTCTGGAGAAAGTACTCCTGATTATTGTGCTGCTAATTAAGAATTTGATATTACAACTGATTGCGTTCGAGGTCTCTTAGGTAACTCTTTTTGATACCATAGCACAAAGATTGATAAAGCGGGACGGAGTGGAATTTAGGCCCAATTAAAAATGCACACCTACTGCATTCAGTCGCTCGTATGTTAATCAGCTTAATTGATGTCTTTGTGATGCTCTGTTTGTGTGTACGTTTTGGGGGCCTTGCCTCCCAATTAGGCACGCATATTAATTATAACAAGTCCTGTGGGCCAATGTGTACACTGGAGCATTAGTGCATTAGAACTATTTTTGTTTTAATTGTTAGAAAGGCTGCGGGTTGCAGAACTGTATGCAATATATGCTTAAATTACTTTCAGTTTTCATAAGGTTTCTTATCTTTCTCTTTTTGCATGCTTGCTGTTTTGTTACATAAATCACATGGTATATCTCTAATCATTTAAATCAAAACATGAGGTAAAAGACATTTTATTGATTTTGTTATGTTGGATCACCTCAATAGCGATAAAACAGTTAAATGTACTGCTGTGATAAGACAACAAGCATTTGTTACATACCAAGTTTAACCATAATGTTAAAAATAGAAACTTGCAAAGTTCACACCGTTCATAATTATGTGCAAAGCATAGTACATGCAAAACTATGCACATCAAAACAAAATACTTTAATTGTTGCTTAATGACTCACTAACACAAGCCAGCTGCTGGCTGGAAATTTTTGAGCCATAGTAAGGGTCGTTAAAAAAGTTTAGCAGGGTTCCTTAGATCAGAAGCATTTACCTTTGTATAAATCTGAGGTGGTCGGTTTTTCTGAGAAATCATAAGGGGTTCTGTGGTAGTTTTTCTTCATGATTAGTCGACAGACACCTTCATCGCCGGGCGCTTTAATACAAAAATCTTCTGTTTCTTTTTTGGATATTCTGCGTCCACTGATGCTACCTTTACTTCAAGTCCTCTAACTTGACCATCTTTTCTTGAACAGATATCTATGATGATTCTTCGCTTCCTTGGGAATATTCTCTGAGTGAACAGAGTTAGTTTTCCTCATTCGTTTTGTCGTTTGGTGAAAGTGGGGCTTTATTCTTTTTGGGATAATTTTTCTAAGCATACCCCCAACTATTGGGAAAACGACTACCAAAATAAAATACTCCAATGAAGATTGGTCTTTCATTTCTCAAGAGAATGGGGAAATGGCCTAGAGTGGAATAACCCACATGATTAGAATTTGGCCAAGGTGTGGTAATATGGCCATTACTTTGGAGAATAAACTTCTCAAAATTTTCTCTCGTGAACATCATTCTTTCAAAAGACTGTCTTCAATTATCTCACTAAACATTTCCACCCTTCTTCCATTTTTAAACCTGCTGGTGAGATTGTCATATTATTTTTTTCACAATAACCAGTCCGTTGTCAATCCATATTACAATTGGAAAACTTTGTGTGTCTTATAGTTCTATTGATGACTACATTGTAAGAGCCAAAGAAATCAACTCTACTATATATTCTATTGATGGTTGTTTCATTTCCAGAAATATGGGATTGGTTTTGCGTTAATTTAAAATTTTTTCACACCATTTCCACAATTTATTATCAATATACATTGGCGTAATTCTTTAGAGAAATGTCTTTGATCCAAGTGACTTTATTATTGGACAACTATAATTTCATCATTATTGAGAATGCGTGAAGGAAAAACCAAGCCAGAATTTTCTTTTCTCTTTAGATTTTTCACTTCGTGCAGTTCAGTTAAGAGAGCGTCTTCTTGAATTATATATTTCTCTCGTTATACATCTTCAACGGTTACTTTATACTTTTCGTGGTCATTGTGGCAACTGCTTCATCTCTACACCATCCAGATTCAGAAAACTACCGCTATATTTTCTAAACTGAAATGATTCTTCACTAGGACTTTAAGCTTGTCATCTGTTCCGTCTCCATCGGCGCTAAGGAATGAATTGCTACTTGTATCTTCAAAATCTTCCTGAGACCAAACAGGCAGTTCGATTATCATCTGTGGAAATGCCTCAAGCACGGACTTTGCGTTACATTTTTATAGATAAGGATATTCCTGCTGTAATTCTTCCACATTTAACGTTATCTTCAGTTTTGACAGGAGATAACTTGTATCAATTAGCTTTTCTGAAGGCTCCACTGACCTCAATGAAAGAGAAACGAAGTTCTTGTTTCATCAAATGTAGTTAACTTCAGTGTCCAATAGTCCAGTAGTAGTAAGGTGGTTGACTCACTGTAGGTATAGTCTTATTTGAATTCTCTCCTCTAGATACATAGATACCTTAAAACGATAGTCTTGTTTCGACGTCTGACTGAAATATTTTTTGAGGTGTGAAAATGTTGATAAAACTTATCAGTTTTTTTTGCAGACTTCTCTTTTTGCAATCTTTGAGTTTGCTAGAAGTGGGGTGGGGGGGTTCATCCCATGCAAACTAAATTTTGTTCAACTTCCTCCCATTGCTTATTTCTATTCCTAACATTGAATTTCGCATAGGAATCAACTCTGGTGTGCTGTATTGATGAGCAAACGACACGTTCTCGTTTTCCCTTATTTTCCATGGCGAAACTAATGATCTTTATAACGCGGCAACACTGAAGAAGGTGGAGCTGTTCCAAAACTTTCACTTTGCTGTCTAAACATGATGAAAGGATGATAAGTTTATTGAAAAGTGGGCCTTGCTTTCATCTACTTTATTTACTTATCATCCATTACTTCTACTAAATGCTGAATAACTGTGTCAAACTGAATAAAACTCTTTTCTAATCTCTGGAACTTCGGGATTCTTGATCTTTTCAATGAAAGCATCAATGATAAATTCTGCGAGACCAAATCTTTGTTTTAGTAAATTTGTTATTTTGTCCATGTTCTTTAGACACTTCTGAAGTTCTCTCTGAATTTTTCCTTCTTCGCCATAGAACACATCCAAATCTTCAATTCTTCTGAAGGATATTCAGAGATTGGGAGGATCATTCTTCAATAAGATCTATTTTTGTCCTACTATTTGTTACATTAAATTCAATTGAGCTTACTTTAACTAAACTATCGTTGCATCTTTATCTGAAAGATAAGGAGGGGGAGGAGAAGGTGGTAATTGCTGAATACACTTGCTCATAAGCATGTTGAAATGAGCTAGCCTGAATGCTTCTCGGCTCATCATCGTGCTATTAAATTCAAATTCACCTAATTACCTTCAAGAGCACTATTCACGTCCTTATCAGAAGCTGGATGTTATCCTCTAGATCTACTCAAGTCCTTCATATTAACATGATCGAAAATTTGGGAGTGAATTCGACTTTCTAAAGCTATCATCATGTTATCCAGTTCATTTATTTTATTTTGCAATTCCTAGAGTTGCTGAGATTCCGTTTGTTGAACAGTCCCTTAAGTCGTTTATTGGATTTGGTATGTGCAGCAGCATTTTACTCATACCCTTTTCCAAGAAAAGCTATCTCTTGTATTTCTGAATTTCTCCAGCAACTGGAGGTTAATTGCGAATTTGTAATGATATTAGTGCTGATGCTAAACCACACGTTTCCTTACAATAAAAGGGAATATGGTTAGATGGAATCTTCCAAATCATCCATATCCATCTTAGAAACTGAATGGATAAGCTATTTTGGGGCAACTCCAAAATACATTGTATTTTCGGATACGAAAAACCATCAATGTCAGGGGGGATATTCCTCTTCTCACAAGTTTTTTCTATAGTGGTGTCTTGGTTGAAGCTATTACTTCCAATCAAAACTTAAGGATTCGAATTAGAGTAGTTCTAATTTAGTTAAAATAAAATGATCCCCTATTGAACAGAACTGCTCTTATAGGAAGCAGCCGCATATTAGAATTCACCACAATGATGGCTAACCGAGTATCAGAAGGAACTGCAACCACGGATTAACTTCGTGGAAATGATAACAGACCCTCCCTAGCTGAGAAATAACGCTCTGATACAACTTAGGAAACAACTATCGCTCTATTGATTCATAAAATATTAACATTGCCTTATCTCTAACACTGACATATGATTGAACACAAACAAATTTAATCTATTTTGATACAGACCAATTTGACTGACTGAGATAAAGGAGCAATTAAAATATCAATAGTAAGTCCTTCTAAAATGCTTTTAGCATCTGAAACCGGTTTTATTCGAAAAATTCGAGGTCATCCTGTCGTGTGTCGGTTGGATTACGGAACAGAAGCGATATTTGGTTGCGGCGGCAAACAACGTTGACCTTATTTCTCCCAAACTTCTAAAAACTCCTTGAGAACCACATCTGACTCACACCAAAAAGGAAAGCGAGCTACTGCAATAGATGGTTAAAGTCGAAAAGAACGATTTGTATTTGTTTGAAACAAAGGGTTTGTGATAGTCATAAGTTATCGTTAAGAATTATAAAGATTTCACCAGAGATGGATTCTCTCTGGATATGACTTAGTCCACATAGCGCTCAGGATAATCAGGACAATAAAATTGCCTGGAACAACCCTGCAAAAATCAATCATTATCGCAGCGCACTATAAAACCTTTCAATTCTCAACAGTCTGCTACTAACGTCTTGAAACCGAATGCAACTCGCTTGATGTGGTAATTTCTCCTCAAAAATTTGGAGGAAATTTGTTTTGCATTTTTTATAACCTTAAAATGGGAAAATCTGGAAGGCTAGACCAATCTGTGATGTCCATAACACATCAAAGTGGTGACCAAAAATCAAACAAAACCTTTTCTATTATAAAAATCATTTTGTCGGACCGCGGCTTCGCTCGCGTATAGTAGAACTTATTACATTTACCAGAGGTTTGTATCTCCCCAGTTAGATTTCAATTATTATACCGATGCCTGCACTTTCAAGGAATTTTCTTAGGATTTCTGTGTTCTTTCCTATTTCCCTGCTTCATTACTATAAATTTTATTGTCCAAATTATGTATCGGTTCGGAAAAAAGGAATATTAAATTCTTGGGCTTGTCAAAGCAAACTGCCCAGCAGAGTATCATCCTCCTCATCTATGGCCCCCTGAAGATTTCCGTAAGTTGTGCAAAAATTTATCAGTTGCTCATATCCCCACTCTCTCATTTTTTTAGACTGAAAAATCAAAAATCACTATAATTTTGAAGGAAAACTTTAGACCATAGATTGGCACAACTACGGCACGCGTACCCTACTCCGTTGTGCGTCATAACGAAACCTCCAATAGAAACACTTAGAGTGGGGCGAAGTTAATACGCGCCTCCCATATTTCCAAGCTCAGTTTCTACGACTTTTTGTGGTCCCCAAAATCAATATGAAGCTTAGGGTGCTTACATTAACACCAAGAAGTCTATTTAGTAAGCATCTTCATTAGTATCCTTGATGTGTTTAACTATCCTTCATTAGTGTGAAGCGTGTCTACCCAAAACTGGACCCAAAACACCTCTTTGGACGGTTGTTTGGAAACTTTTTGGTGTGATTGACATTACACGTCAAACTTCTGCTTTCCTTTGTCGTACACCTTAACTTTCTCCAATTTTAAATCAAAAGCCGAATTCAACTTCTTAGTAATTTGGTCCCAAACTCGTGTTTTTCAGTCTAACTTTTGAACATCACCGTTATATTGCAAAACTATGGTCCACTTTATCTCAAAAATAAGGAATTATACTTGCGATGATATCTCTACCAATAAGTAGGTCTGAAAACTGACAAAGGGTACTTTAAAAATCAAGTCATGGCTTCTAGTATTTTCTTGTTGAGGAGAGACGAGCACGATTTGAACAAAATAAGAATAACAAAGATAATGCAATTTTATCTTCTTATCTAATAACTCTTCTATTATTTTGGAAGCTTATTTTGCCTCCGTCTTCCAATCTTTTGAAACCTACAATAAACTTGGCCAACCTGCTTTGCAATGAGGAAAGTGTATGGTGTAACTGGTTGGATTGTCGCTTTATGTGTAGAACCGATCAGTACAAGAGAAAGCTACAAGGTTCCTTGAATAATCTTTTTGTTTTCTGTTTAGCAAGTTTTCAATATTTGTGGATATAACCTTATCTATTTGTCTATGCGCATATACAATGTCTATATACTTGAAAACCACAAATCCTGGAGAAATAGTACTTAATAAACTTATATAGCTCTACTGAAAGCGAAATTATGGGTTGTGTTTTCATTATATTGAAGCCAAATGATTTTGAAATTCATCAGGATTCGGTGATATAAATTGCCAAATAAATTCCACACATGGATTAAAAGTGACTAACTTTGCTCAACGCACACCAAGCAGTGATGCGTTCGCTATAAATATATTACCATCTTGCGCTTCTTTAATTTGACGATGTTCTTGTACTGAGAAACTTAATTGCGGGAAACCGGTATCCCATTCTCATAAGTACTCATTTGTAGATGCCAATTCATTCGGTTGTATATTAACGATTTTATTTATAATGAAATCCATTAGCGTCCCAAAGATAATGTGTTGATCATAACAGCGGTTCCCGAGACGAATGACTTGAAATGGTTGTTGAACTGATACAAGCCTTTAGGGTATCCCACAGTTGACTATTCTATAAAGGTGTAGATTATTTAAGTTGCAACAAATGTTTTCCCTTTTTGATCTGACGATGATTAACTAACATTTTCTTCTGGTTTTCTAGTAGCCCTCCCCTAGAGCGTCTCTATTTGTTTTACAATATTCGTCTTAAAATTTAACAATCACAAGATACGAAATCATGCCTTTGTTTCAAATTCTAGGATAATTTAAATTTATTTTCCATTTGTATATCTAACTTAGAGTCAATTCATTTTATGAATTTCTACAAAAAAAGTCCTGTTTGAAGTTTTTTCTTGTCATCCGCATTTGCCGAAATCCGAACTATGTTCGAGCATGCCGTACATGAAACCAGGACTAAACATAGGCATTATCTGGTTTGTTTGGCTCCTTGTTGATTAAAGGTCAAAAATGGGAAAACAACGCTGGTAGCGTATTTTGCTATGACGTCATACGCCGTATCGGGCGCTGCATATTAAAAACTATCAAAATCATTCGTTTTTCACTATTCAACAAGCTATTTGAACTTTTGTAAAACACTAGGAAGTGGTTTTATGACCCCAAAATGGCGATTTATGTCAGTTATTCTTGTATGCTAACCGTGGTAGTGTGGAGGTCAGTGATTGCATTTTTTAATGATTTTAAGAATCCTCGAATCCCTGCTTGCAGTTTTACCACAGTCTGCAGGTTTGGGTTTTAATTATTCAAGACACATTAGTTATTAGAGGTTTATTAGTGCTATCACAAATTCACCACTGCCTTTCCCCATTCTACTTGCCTAAAGTACACCTTTCTATTGTTTTTTCTTTTGTTATACCTACCGCAAACAGAAGGGCTACTGCGTTCGTACTATTAAAATGTAATTATATTGCTATACTTCTTAAAAGCGGGATTACAGATATCTCCACATCGTTGTCTTAATATTCTCGACTGCAGAAGCTCGAAATGATTATCTTTCATTGTGGTTTGACTTTCTTAAGAAATTCGCGGTTACGATTGCAATAAGGGGTCTGGAAAAACCGCTCGGCTTCCTAACTTTGTCTTATCGGTGTTGAATGCGGTATACTATTAATTACTCTCGGATTCTGCCCTCTTTACTCTCGAACGCTCGATACATGAATTATTTGTTTTACCAGTTCATAGTGCCTGACAACTTCAACTTGGCATAGCCGATGCCCCTTCTTTCTAGTTTTAAAGGTTTCGGGAGTGTTCAAAACTTTGTAAAAGACAAAAAGTGTTTAGGAAGACGAAACAATTGGGAAAAGAAGTTGAAAGTTCATGTTAGACACAAAAATGACTTGCATAATCTGCGATTTCAAAGTTTGAAAGTCACAGAAAGGTTACACGGATGGAAAATAGGTGCCATATGAATTGAACGAAAGAAACCATCTGCGAAGGGATTTTTGCATTATGGTGCTACTGGGGATGAAAAGTAAAAACATCAACATCGATACTAAAACGTAATATTCATTGAAGAAGGCAATGCTCTGTTTTGGTGAAATTGGAAGGGCATGCTACTTTGAGCTGGTAAATCCGAGTCAGACGTTCACTAGCGACAACAATTAATCAAATTAAATCGAAGATCGAAAAGCGAACGTCTAGAATATGCCAAAAGACATGATAAAGTGGACCAAAATCAACAGTACAACGCTCGGTCAAAAACACATTGGAAACGCCTGGCTGGATTGTGTTACCCCACTCGAGGTGTTTATCAGACATTGCCTTTTCCGACCATCATTTGTTTAAATCGGTGGCACACACGCTTGCAGAGCAGCACTTCAGCGGCCTTCAGCTCACATGAAGATATCTAAAATTGGATCTGTCAATGGGTTGCCTCAAAGACAAAGTGGAATCCGTAAATCGTCAGGATATGAGAAAGTTGTAGCTAACGATGATCAATAGTTTGATTGCTGCGCTTTTTCGTTTTACTTGTTGGGTAGATGCTTATTTTTGCAAATAAAAGGTGGAAACTTTTAGGTGTAAGGCCAGGTTATGATACTCCTAATTTTATTGTGTGGTATTACACATTTTGGTGTAATAATTAATAATAAATTGTCCAGGAGGCTATCTGGGCTCAAAAGTATAAAATAAATTTTTTTGTTGAAATTTTTTTGTTCTTTTTTTATCCTTTTTTCGGAGTATTGTCAGGGAGCTCCAATTCTTTATTGAATTGAGAACCGGATCATTACCATAACTGGGTATCACTAGACTTGAACTGTACATGTGAGTGGCAACAACCTTCGAGGTAAAGTAAACCCACTTGCGCTCATATAGCAGGTCGTGCTCGATACTGTAGCGCCCTTTAGTGGAGCCTAACATGAACCCGTTTTATATCAAGATCAGAATGCCTGATCGCCAGATTCAAACGTTACCGGTGTCAACAGCCAGCACGGTCATAACGGACGGTCGTACCGCTTGAGGCGCTGAAACTACTGAGAGTGTGTCGATGGATAAAAGTGGGTCAAATCTTACGATTTAGTTTTTGATTTTGGTTTTTCGGCTTGTTTATTAGCTTTAAACATGAAGCTATACGACGAACTGATGTATATCAAGTCTAACGGTGGCATTGACGAGTTCTTCGACAAGCAAGACTTACTCTGCAAAGATCTTATTTCATATTAGGCTATTAAATTTAGTATAACTACAAAAATTGTACTCGGGCTAAGAGAACGCAAAAAAATTATATCCATTTTAAGAAGAACAAGACAAAATGTGACTGCCTTTTGCAAGTTAAAAACTATTAATCCTGTTCTCAGAATGTTCATCTACAATGTAAAGTGAGGTCTTGAAAACATGTTTGTATTCTTTTACCTTTGGTCTACTGGATTGCGTATTAAGACAACCGAGGAGAGCAGTTTCACCATATTTACTGACTTCCCAGCTTACATTTAAAAACACATTTACAATCGTTGACCAAAAAAATTAGGGGTTCTATATTCTGGTCAACCACCTTTTGAATACCTCTAACATGCTAATAAACATATCCACTACCATTGGATGGGGTTGAGTAATCGCCTCGGTATCTCTTCTTTATATTTACCCTCTGTAAGTGTTCAAAAAACGTCGTTGAAAGATAATGGATGTTCCTTTTTGGGAATAAAAAAGTATGGACAAGTTCAAGTTTACTGACATGGCCTTCTCCGACTTCATTAGATGACCAGATAATAGCAGCCTCCCAATTTATTGCGTAATCACTTAAACGGGGACTCTGGGCCCGAATATATCGGCCTCAGGTCACAGTTCACAGACCAGAAAAGGCAAAGCACGTTACATTAATTTAATAGAAGACCATGTAATGTGTAGTCAGTCATTGAATGTCCCGTCCTAATAATAAATTCCTTACTGTTGTAACACATCTCTTCAGAACTAACTTTGTTAGTAATGCCAACTTATTTTTGCTTTATTCGAGCCCGTCTATTAAGCGATTGCGTTCCAAATGGTTTACGTCTTTCAGTTTCGCTATACTTATATGTAATATTATATATTTCTAAGTAAATACAGAATCTGGAAGTAAAACAATCATCCTTTCGAATCTCCGGGCTGAATGACTAGATGAGATCAACGAATCAAAACAAGAAATAAGTATACCGTGAAAATCGGAACATTCCTGAAACTGGAAAACTTGAAAAGCTACAATCAGAAATAAAGAGATTGAAAATAGGAATTCTAGGCGTTAGTGAACACAGTTCTGGAGTGGGAAGCATAGAATAATAATACACAATTGAAGAATTATTATGAACCTAGATACAAAACCAACAGACACCGTAATAATGCATGTATCTATGCCGAGGAAGATGACGAAATTGAAAAGATGTATGAAGACATAAATGACATACTAAAGAAGATGACAATTTTATCCTTTTAGGAGATTGCAATGCAGTAGTGGGTGATTAGGCAAAAAAAAACGAAAGGGGAACAATACAACACGATTCAGTTGTAGCTAACACTCTCTTTCAACATCACGTATAAAGATGTATTTTGACCCTGCAGGAAATGGAGGAAAATATGAAATTGATTATGTTATAACAAAACAGAGATTTAGAAATTAAATCAGAGACTGCAGAAGTTATCCAGGTGCACATATAAACAGCGACCATAACTTATTTATGATAAAACAAAACAGAACAGTAGCTGGTGAAATATTGCAAAGTTAAAAGATGACAACATACGCCAAATTGCAAGAAAAATTATATCAGAAGACATAGCAAAAGCAAATATTGAAAGTATACGGAACAACTTTAATACAGGAATAGGCCCAAAAACAAGACAAAATAAGAAATTATAGGTTTCGGAAAAATAGCAGAAATAATGAAAGAACGTGCATAATCAACAAGAACAGTAAAAATATAGAATATTGAGAAATACAATAACCTGAGAGGCTAAGAAAGCTAAAGAACAGTTGTTGAGGCATAAAAAACTTCTAATAAGCGATGAACTAAGAAACAAGTAAAGAAGACTTTGTTATGGAAAAAGAAGAACTTGTAGAGGAAGACGAAAATCGAACCGGTACCAACAGTGAAATATTTAAGAAATGGAAAAGCTCTAGGAATAGAAGAATTACCAGCAGAGATTATTAAGTGCTTAGAGGGTAAATGCTTTTCAGTTTCTTTTCCGATTAATTAGTAATATTTACGAAACAGAAGAAACAACAACAAAAATAACATTAATGAATACACAAATCACAGAACTGTTGGCCTATCACATACATCACAGATGCTCACGCGTATAGTATGCAGTTGAATAGAAAATAAAGTAGAAAAGAACATGAAAGACTGCTAGTTTTAGGGAATATTAGGAACCAGAGAAGCTACATTAACTTTGAGACTAATTATTAGAGAAAACAATTCGAAAAAATAAACAAATTGATAATGCGGAGTGTCATAAGCTGTTTAGGAGCTGTTGAGTAGTTTCATTAATAAAATAGAAGACTTGTCTTAGTTCAATACATAAGAAATAAAATAAACAACGATATTCGGCTACAGAGGCATAAGTGTAATCCCCTCCATATCTAGACTTTCCTCAAGTAAAATAAAAAACAAAATGTAGGACGAGTAAATAAATCTTAGCAAGGAAGAAAGTTAGTTTAGGAAAAATAGAGCATGTTTGAACAATATACATACAATTAGATAAATTATCCAAAATAATATAGAAAAACAGAAAGATAAACAATCATAGATCTAACGAAAGCATATGATAGTATACCGAGAACTCTAACATGGCAGGCTTTGAGAAGAATAGTAGTGAGAGAGAAGTGGATGAACATAATAAAAACACTATACACAAATAGGGAAAAGAGTTACTAAAAAATATTTTACAATTAAAAGTTTACAACAAGGATTGTGGGTTATCATCTACGTGGAACAAGCTTTGTACGAAAAATGTCCAGAATGTGCATACAAATAGGTAACAATACACTTTGCTCTTTACTGACAAGACCAAGACGACATGGAGTATGTGCTTCGAAAACTAAGAGTTCAAAAAAAATAGAGCTTGACCATAAACTTCCAAACAACTAAATATATGTATATTGGAAGAGAAGCAAATCTATATATCGACAATCTGGAAGTTAAACACTGTGAAAGTTTTAAATATCCAGACACGAATATCGTCTTCATAGGAGTTGCATTGGGGAGAAATGGTCACGTAATCTATAGCCAAAAAACAGACCACATTTTTCACAGTAGAGATGAAAATATAGCCTTTTACGGAGCGGAAATGTGAATAAACACCGACCATTATAACAATAACAGACAGTAGAACTAGACTTTATGAGAGGATGCCTGAAACTAACCAGGATAGAGAGAGTGAGAACGGTAAACATCTGGAGGAGGATGGAAATTTAAGAATCACGTACCAAAACTTTAGAAAATGGAGCACTGCAATGGTATGGACAAGTAAAGAGAATTCCGGAACAACTTTGACCAAAGAAAGTCACAGAATGGTTTCCAGACGGCAAAAAGGAATATCAGCCTTAAGATGGGAGAGCCATATAAAATCGATAGTGGCAGAAAAGAGATTAAGAGAAGGCGATTGGGAAAACAAAAACCAGATAATCTAAAAGAGTAAAAACTGAAAGAAAAAAAGAGATCATTGTGTTGTATTTAAATACAAAGTATCTAAGGTACAATAAATATTCTATATTAAAGGTAAATAACGCCAAAGTGGTCCAAACTATGAGTCGCGGACTGCGATGCGGACGGACACTGGTTCATACCCCATTATGATTCTGTTTCAGACATTTACGATTTGCAGTTTGTGGATGTTTTTAGATCATTTAATGTTTCTTCAGCAATAATTTGGAGCTGTCTTTCTATCTACTACCCATAGCTGCGCTTAATTGGTTCTCAATTATCATTAATACTTAAAATTTATGGTCGATAGCATTCGGATATTCGCTAAATTACAAATTTTAGTAACCTCAAGACCTTCATAACTATGATTCTGTTCAGACTCTTTACGATGCAGTTTGTGGATGTATTTAAGATCATTTAATGTTTCTTCAGCTGAATGGAGATGTCTTCTATCGTACAACATAGCTGCTCTATTGGTTCTCAATTATCATAATCTTTAATTTAAGGTGGCGGAAGTCAAGCTTCTATCGCCTACAACTACTGTAGCAGCTTAACATCGCAACGCGTTAAGTACTAGTGAAAGGCTTCAGTTAATCGAAGTCAACTGTTTCTAGCTGATTTTCTAAGAATTGCGTTAATAAAATTGGTGGCGGAAGGTTCTCACAAACTGAGAGAGCTAATTTTTTACGCGTTAGTCAGGAAAGGGCTTCATTAATCGAAGTCAAAATTTGCTGATTCTAAGCAATGTTTGCGTTACGCCTAAAATTGCTAATTCTAAAACAGGATTATTCTTATGTCTAGGATGTTGTTGCTGGTCAAAATATTTTGCAATGCAACGTTTGAAATGACGCACTAACAACAGGATTTTCTTATGTCCTAGTGTTTTCCGCAAATGCGATGACCGAGAAATGAATTGTTGCAGGCAAGTAATTAAACGAATCGCCCAACCTTGGCCGTCCATAGTTACCGCTACGCAAAACGCAAGCTAAAATGTTGCGTCTGTACTCAAAATTAACAGATAGCCGCTTATGTAAGCGCTGTGCCTTGAAAGTAATCATTTTAATGGAAAATCGCGAAACCCATGAGCCGTTTTAAAGATCCCTTTGTGGCGTCATTAACCGGAAGTCGCAAGGGATGATACTATTGAGCTACACGCTGCCAAATAAAAAGAAAAAATTATATATTCGTGAAAACTCAGTTTTTTATGTTTATGTTTGTCTCCTGATTATGATAATTTTCATATATAGTTGGAACATCGCCTTTTTCCCAAAGACTACCTCTAAAGTAAAGCTTTTCTCATTATCCTTCCACATTTTGGACAAGAAAGTTAATAAAACCAAAAATAATCGCCTTAACGTACAGCGTAAAAATATCTCACAAACCATTCAGCTAATCCCCAATCTCTTCTCACAATGGGTTCTCAATATGAATCGTAGTTTAAAGCACACGGCGGGAAGTCGGTCTATTGCGTATTTCCATCTCAAATATCTTAGAAACCACTATTTACAAAAGAAAATGGTTGAAACTGAAATGGCATAGATGAATTTCTTTTTCTCTTGTGAAGAACAGTGTTACTAAAATGAAAGAAAGGTGAATAGAACAGAAAGTTTCAAAACTCGATTCTTTCGTAGCAGAAGTATTAAATTGAAAGCATGAAGGAAGGTTCCCGGAATTAGAAAGAAACGAGAGTTTATAGATAATTCTAATGAACATAAATTTGCAATAAGTTTAAAAAATGTTATATATAATTAGAAGAAGAGTAGCTTGTTATTTTTGACATTATGGGTAAGGTTCTTGATTGAAAATTGAAAGGATTGTGGATGGAAAGAAACTATAAATAATACCAACATAATTATTAAAAATATTTAATTCACCGCTGACAATCCAATTTAATTTGTGGTAACTTCTAACATATGCACTTGCCACATGTAAATATTTGTTTCTTATGCTTTTCTTCATTTAATGCGTTTACGACTCATAGAAATTTCCAGCCGACAGCTGGCTTATAGCTTCCTCTATTATTTTTCTTTAGCTATTCGATCCGGGATCTTCTTTCTTCACTTTAGATTATTAGGCTTGTTATACCTTTTATCACCTGATCTGCTCTTTCTCTCCGTATAATCTTCCATTCTTTATATACGTCCATATCACTACGTTATTTAAAACTTTATTTTAAGAATATTTTCTTATTTTAAGATGGTTTTAACTTCTGAGTTTATAAATTTCTGATATTAGATTTCTGCAATCTGCATTTCATCGTACTGATATCAGGAAACAAAGAGAGGCTACCAAGAAATGTAACCAGGAAAAGGGTGAAGGTGAACGAAAATAAAAATAAAATAATGCTCATTACAAAGAACAGAACGAAAACAGATATAAAAATAATCAACAAAGTACGTAACAGAATAGCAAAAGAAAATAAGAAATTTTACAATATAAATAATACACTGATAGGAAAACAGGAATTAAACAGAAATAACAAAATTCAACTATACAAAACCATATACACACCAACATTAACTTATGCAGCTGAATTGTGGGCAATTTTAAACAAACACAGAGCTAATAAATAAAATAACAACAAAAATGAAATATCTAATAAGAACAGTGGGTAAAAGAGAAGAGATATAGATTCTTAAATGGGCTCCCCAGTGACCGAATCGAAACAAAACAAAATGATATGGCCACTTAACCAGAATGGACAACAGAAAGATAACCAAAAACATGATGAATTTAAAAACGACAGGCACGAGATCATGCGGAAGGCCAAGAATATAAAAGAGTTTCTTTGGGAAAGAGAAAAACAATAGCAGAGGTACGTAGAATGCCAAGAGGTAGAAAAAACTATTTGAAGTGGATAGAGAATCCAGATCAGTAAGGACCAAAAAAATCCCAACACCGAAAGACATAACTGGACAAAGAAAGAAGAAGCAATCCGTCTTTCAAAATTCTCTTATCCCACTTTTGTTAAGCTTATCGATTCTGCTCTATACCCCTGTTTTATATATTCCCATTTTAATGTTTCTACTTATTTTCGCATCTTTTATATTCATAATGCAATCTATGCCTCGCCTCCATTGTTTGGTCAGTTTGTTATTTTCTCCATTTTAATGATTCTGACAGCTAAGTATTTAAAATTTTCATCCACTTCGAACTCGAAGTTTCTTATTTCTACCTTCTTGGTCGTATCTGTTTATTTTCTCTACTTATCTATGTATTTTCTTTTCTTCATTTATTATTATGTCTTTTTATGCTTTTTTTTCGATTTTTTGGCTGACTTTTTCTAGATTTTTCCTGCTTCTCGTTATTACCGCTGTCATCAATACATTTTACTATTTACCCCAATTTATCTATAATTGTTTCATTAACATTACCTTTTTCTATTGTCTGAACATAGCTTTCTTTTATTTTATTTGAAATATTAATTTATATGGTCTATGCCTTAATTTATTACCCCCATATTTGCTAGTTCCATTTACAATATCACCTGTTCTAATTTATGATTACTCAAACTTCTCTTTTGATGGTAATAATTGATTTATAGTTTCTCTATAATTGTCTAGATCTTGACATCTCATCTTTAATGCTGGGTTGTTCGTATTCAATAAATTTTCAGTGTTTTCACCATTTCTCACTATCTATATTTGCTGTATTTATATTCTTGTTTTGTCTTTTTATAATGCCTGTAGATCTTTATAGTACTCTTATTGCCCTTTTCTAACAAAGCCATATATCTTCTATTAATTTCGTCTTTTTTGTCATGTTTTTGCACTTGTTCCTAATTATTTAGTATATTTTATAATTTACTTATTTTCTTGTTCACAACTACATAAACTGTATATCTTTCTTATTCTTTATTCCTACCTTGCAATCTTAGTTAGACCAGCTCTTTTTTTTTGAATCTTTCTACTTATTATTATGTCCGTAATATTTGCAAAACTTCTGTTTTCTTTTAATGCTTTTTTGCATTCTCTTTAATTTTCCGCGTCTTTCACTGAATTAAACTTTTTCATCAATCAGTCTTAATTTCTACTCAGTTGCTACTAGGAAGTAGTCAGATCAATAAAATATATTTATTTTGTTTCTTTTTAAGTATAAACAGAATTTCTTCCAGGGATCGTCGAAGTGACTTTGTGGTCAAAATTGTGGTTTAAATTTTATACCAGCACATGCCATGCCCATTTAGAATGACAGGTTACCCATTCTTACTCTATTGTCCTTCGTAACATCGTGCACTGTTTCCTTTCGTGGTTAGTCTCCTTTACCCTTCTTTTCCTACTTTGGCATAGATATATCCAAGAATATCGTTTTTATATATCTTTACAGGAACTCCCCGTATCTAATTGACGTACCTTGTGACTTTTTTCTCGCTTTAAGGGATAAAAACTTTTTGACCCATGCAATTCCAAAGTACGCCAATCATCAGTGCGTAGCTACTGTCGGTGAAATCATCAAACCTGTGAGAGCCACTTTAGTTTCGTTATTATAATATATAAAACACTTCTTCCATACTTCCACCAAAAATTAATTTTCGAGACAAACCAGGCGACTTAATTGTAAAAACATTGAATACACTTTTGGGTACAGTTATTGCAAAAAACAAAAAAAGAGGAATTCAATCTCAATGTATTTATCTCTTCCACAAGCATCGTCGAAGCTGTCTCAAATATTAGATTAACAAATTATTTGTTGCCTAAAATAAAACTATATTTTTATACCAAACCGTTTTTTAAAAGTTCTGAAAATAATATCTGATAAATAATCGCCTTTGGAGTTCGTGTAGACTTTGGTCTTTTTTTACAAACATCGAGGAGTATGATTTGAATAGCGTCCCGCCTGGTTTCTATAAGTTTTTCGTTCGTGTTTGGACTTTATCTTTAAAGTACGCCCACAGAAAAAAGGCAGAGGCAGTAAATCTAACTATTTGGAAACCCAAACCGCATCACTAAAACGAGAAATTAAACATCCTGGAAACATTACTCTTAGCATACCCATCGCCTCTCTCGCTGTAAGGCATGTCGCACCATCTTGCTGAAACCATATGCGTCTCGCATTCTCCTCGGTAATGATAAGAAAACTTCTGAAAAGAATGCAATGACACCTTTGAAACACTCGACATGGATGTAACGGTAGTTCATGTGTAACACGAGAGTTTTGTTTATTAACATACCCAAATAAGTCAAAATGGGCCTCATCACTCATTATGGGTTTTTCAAAAAAAATGCCTATCTTCGACTATAAATTTCACTATTGCCTTACTATATTTTCGACGTTTTTAATGGTTCTAAGCTGAAGATCTTGAGTCAACTGGCTCTTGTACGACTTTAGGTCCAAGTCTTTGTTTAATATGGTCTGTAAAGATGTTCGACGAATTTCCGTGGCAGAGATTACACCGGCTAAGAACTGTGTTAACACTGGGCACATTATTAGAACTAAAATCTCCATAATTTTCATTAAGGTGCAATAATTAATGAATTACTCTGAAAAATGATTAATTGGTCGCCTTTTTTTTATTTAACTTCGAAGTCACAACTACCAGCAATACATGCATTCAGAATGGCAGTAAATTCAAATAATTCGGCTACATATTGTCTTTGATGGATATGGTGATGCTTAAAAGAACATTTTATACGATGGGTGAAGTACGTTACGTCACGTTATACGATATTGTAAGATAGAATAAGGAGGATGGATAGTTAAACTCCATTCATTTTTGCAGCCTCGATCTTGCTACGTGAGGTCTCGGACAAAATGTGACTGTTTTAAACGCCATTTCCCATGCATTATGTTTAATTCTCTCTAATAGATCTCTGCTCTGAATGTTTCATTAGGTTTCTAGAAGCAACAGTGGATAATCCCTTTCCTAAATCACTATAGTTATCAAAACCTTCATAAGATGAAGAATCGTCTTTGAATACTATCTAAGGGCTTTTTCTTTGTCAAAAGAGATTCCTGTTATACTTGAGAAGCAACAAAAAGATCACTTCTCGCCTGTGAATCTTGTTAAGTTTTGTCAATATATGCCACACCTATCTGTCAAGTTTTTCAATTTTTCCAATATTATGAAGATGACAATTTATGGTCGCGTGAGAACTTCTTGTAATTCGTCTGTATCGGGCTTTATATACCAACGTTGTACCGTTCGTTCTTCATAGGTATCCTCTCTCATCATTCGATTAATATATCTTGTTGCTGCCGATTAATTAATTTTTTTTTAATTGAATGGGAATATTGCTTGAATATCCCTCGTTGAATGCATTTGGCTTACCGGCTGAAAATCCAAATTGCCCTTGAACAATTAGGTATTACCGCATAAAACTAACCTGAAGTCCCCTTAGACGTATGGAATTCAGCTGCGGGATGTGGGCTGTTATCCTACTTCAACGTTTTTCTTTCAATACTGGTGAATAACACGCGTAAATTTATTTGAAATTACACAAATAACTTTTGAGAGTATTCCGCCCCTTTCTAGACTTCGCACGTGTACAAGCATGGCGGGGGTCTCAATGGCAACTGCTCACATATTGAAGGAATTTGCTACTCGACCATGACGGCGCAGCGGCAATAAAAACGGTGATCCCAATATTAGCTGAAAACTTCACAAGGTGGCGGCTTTCGTAAATTCGTTACACTATATTGTATATTATCCTCGATCTACAAATCAGTTTGTTTTGGGGTTGTTATGGGGCTTGAGTTAAAAGTAACAATTTTTTGAAAAACCTAATTTGATGCTTCATACTTCATGAATCTTGAAAAACAAATGTAAGTTGTTGCAACAGTAAACTTCTAATCATGTAGAGTTGTTTAAGCATCGTTAGAACCTAGTAAACCCGAGAACCAACCACACGATGCACCATAGCACCGGCCGTGAAAGCCTTCGCATCTCTTTAACATTTACTTTGTCATGTTTAATAGAAGTGTAAACAATGATTTTGTACCAAAACGGCATGCATAGAATGTTTTACTTCATTAATTTAAAGAAAGAAGAAAAAGTCATCAATTTCTCATGGAAACTCAGGGTGATCTGACAACATGCAGAGAATGATTTCAACGATTCAGAAGTGGAAAGCTGGCGAAGAAATCTGCTGATGAAGATTTTCTGACTTTATTTGATGATGACACTCAAACACAAAAACACCTTGCTGAAGTATCGGTTGTTGTGCAACAAAGCATTTCTGTTCGTTTACGCATAACGGAACATAATTGACAAAGAAGGAAAACGAATAGAAAGGTAAAGAATCAGCTAAAGAAACACTTGGCTGGGGAACATCAGACATTAATAAACTTCTCAAATAAATCGAACTCTTCCTTTCCTCGCTATAAAAAAAAATGGATCGTCGTCACATTGCCTTTTATTTTGAAGGCTTCCAGAAGGTTTATAGCACAATTACAATTTACACAGCAGCACTCGCGAATCCTTTTACATTTAACAATTTTTTAACAAGACATATTGAGGTCAAAGTAGTTATCACTTAGTTTTCTAGACGAACGCGGAATTAAGTTACAGGCACTTAGCACATACGTAAATTTGCGAACATTGAAGGTTAGTAACTGCCAAATGATGTGCATCTAATTTTTAAGTGCACGATGCAGTAAAAATAGATATTAAAACGTCTAAGCTTCAATCAAACTTGACAATAGTTTAATTAACTAGTTTCCAGCACGGTGCAAGAGGTTTCTACAAGAATGATACAGGAGACAAAGGCTCCAGGACACTGATTATTGAAATTAGTATTAATCAGTAGTAGCGTAGCAGGAAACTAAGAAGTCTTTGCTTTATTAAAATTTGATCGCCATGTTTGAAACAGTCTCAAGCCTCCGAAAATAAAAGTCTTCTAAAAGTCGCTTTGATTCAAAATGGCGTCTTTCCAATTTTGCTACAATTTTGGAAACACCACATAGAGAACAAAGTTAAAGCAATATTTAACATATCGCAAAGATTAAAATAAATATTAAAGTATAGGTTTTTGATTAAACCAAGAATAAATTCCACAACAAAGCTTTGCAAATCAAGAATTTGAAATTCTCGGATTTTTTCAGCATTCTTTTGTAATTTCAGTAAAGGCTCGTTACTCAGAACACTCGCCATCACAACAATTGGTACAATGATTTACCAACCCAAAGAGTTGCTAACACATCAAATATTCTCGAATACGATTTGATCAAGTTTGGACAAGGTGACGGATAATGCCAAGGAACAGTCCAAAAACTTTCTAATACTAAAGATAGATATCTAATGAATTTATTGAAAATTGGTATCCAAGAAAATGATCTTCAACTCTTTTACTTTTTGAGCATCTACTAACAGCTATTACTATTCACTATGCTTGTCCATTTTTGTGTCAAAGACTCAATAGTTTATCTTTTAAGCAAAAGAATTTTATCAGGTTTCCGATAATCTTATTGGAGTCTTAATAGCTTTTTGGTCAATGACAAATTGACTAAAAAGTTCCTTTGACATTTAAGATCCACGATTCATTGAGATTTGAGAACCGAGATCTATTAAAATTTAAAGTTCGTTATTCACTGAAATTGAAATCTAATATCTATTGAGATTTGAAATTAGAAATCTATTAAAATTTACAGTTCAGGATATATTGGAATTTAATATCCGAGATCCACTTATATTTGATATCCGAGATGCATTTAAATCGAGATCCAAGATTCATTAAGATCTATTGGGATTTGAGAACCGAGATCTATTAAAATTTTAAGTCCGAGGTTTATTGAGATTTAATATTCAAGGTCTATTGTGATTTAAAATTCAAGGCCCGTTGGGTTTATATCCAACATGCATTGTGATTTTAGATTCGAGATCTATTTTGATTTGAGTCCCGAAATCGTTTAATATTTGAACACCAAGGTCCATTGAAATTGAGATTTGACATTCCAGATCTATTAAGATTTAATTTCCGATCTAATAATCCGAGATCTATTAATATTTGAAGTCCGGAGTCTATTGAAATTCCACTGATTTAAAATTCGAGATCCATTGAGTTGATATACGAGATGCATTGAGATTTGAGAACCGAGATCTATTCAAATTTAAAGTTCATGATCCATTGAAATCAAAATCTGATATCCATTGAGATTTGAAATCTATTAAAATGTTTAATTTAGAATATATTGGAATTTAATATCTGATATCCACTAATACTTGAAATCCGAAATACATTGAGTTGACATCTGAGATGCATTTAAATTAAAATACAAGATTCATTGCTATTTAAAATTCGAAATCTATTGAGATTTGAGATCCGAGATCTATTAAAATTTGAAGTCCAAGATCCATTGAAATTAAAATACCAGATTCATTAAGAGTTGACATTTCAAATCCGTTAAAATTTAAGATCCGAGAAATTGAAGTCCGGGGTCTATTGAGATTTAATTAATATTCAAGATCTACTGTGATTTAAAATTCTAAGTTTGTTGAGTTCATATCCAAGATACATTGAGATTTGAGATCCTATATCCACTTTGATTTGAAATTCGAGATGTATTAAAATATGAAGTTAAGATCTTTTGAGATTTTATATTCAAGGTCCACTGAGTTGATATTTGAGATCGCTTTGATTTGAGATCCGAAATCTATACAAGCACCATAGAAATTAAGATCTATATCCATTAAAATTTGATATTCCAGATCCATTAAGATATGAGGTCCATTATCTATTAAAATTTGAAATCCTAGAGCTATTAAAATTTGAAGTCCAGGATCTATTGAGATTTAATATCCAAGGTTCACTGAATTTTGAAATACGAGATACATGAGTTGACATCCGAGATGCTTAGAAATTGAGATCCAAAGTTGATTAAGATTTGAAATCACTGAGGTTTGAAAAACGATACCTATTAAAATTTGAAGTCTGGAATCTATTGAGATTTAATGTCCAAGTTCTATTGAGTTGATATCGAAGGTGCATTGAGATTTGAAAACTAAAGTACATTGAAATTTGAAATCCGAGATCCATTAAGATGTGAGATTTGAGATTTGAGATGTGAAATTTACGATCTACTGCTATGGGGAGGGGGTATAATCAGCCTTGATATAGCTTTTCTATAATAATACCAATTTTTCAATAAGATTTGTAAAAATTAGACTAGTTATTAAACGTCTACACCAATTTGGGCATTTTCTTGCATAAGTAATTCGAAGATACATGTGCGGGTGTGTATCATTAGTCATTTTTCGTTGCTAGTCATTATTAGAATACTTATCTAGAAAAGTGACTGAAGTTGGAATAGTTCCGATACTATACATTCACACAAACGGACTGCAGTTAGTAGCTTTTATATCCGAAATGCTAAAGTTTTTTTTATAGCACCAACTCATGGCAGTTCTTCAAATATTTTCAATATCCATCTGATATCTGTACAGCTGTAGTAGGTGCTGCATAACATTTGCCTTAAATATCTTTCATCTCATGTCCTTTTTAAAGAACCAAAGTCTGAACTATTCGTTGTCCTTTTTAAAGAACCAAAGTCTGAACTGTTCGTTTACAGATGGCAATGTGTCTGCACTTCTAATTACATGTCATCTGCTGGAGAACCAACTGTATAAACTTTGCACAGGAGTAAGAGCTCTTAAATGTTGATTTTATCATTTCCCGCACTGATACTTTCCGATTTACAAGAATGAATTAAGCAACAAACTTATCCAAATAGCTTATTTATCACCAGCTCTCTTTCTTCCAATTATTGCCATTATTCATACTTTCTTGCCTACCATACCATCTGGTGCTCTACTTATGCTCCAATCTGTCATAGCGACAGACGCACTACTGTCTTCCATGATTTACAACTACTGCACATGCGCAAATATGTCATACGAACGGGATACTTAGCAAGGACTATGTAACCACCCTTGCGGCTTCAAAACTTGCACCAACCTATTAAACATCTTCTGTTTGGTTTCTTTCAGGGCTGTTCCCTCTCTTGGGCCACGCGGCGATGACCATCCGACCCATCCTGCTGCAGCTGTACGAAACGCACTTCGTGCCACTCAGGGAGAGGTTGCGCCCCGCCCTGAGCGGCTTCCTCAGCGGAGTGCTGCCAGGCCTCGAGACGGGCTCCGACCATTTCGATAGGTACCTGAAGCTGCGCTTTGAGAGTGATGGACGCTGATGTTCCGTTCGGTGCAATTTGCAGGACGAGCGCGTTGCTTGATGCCGTGTGCGATGGGGTCGGGCCGGCGTGGTTCTACACGTGCATCTGGCAGTGCGTGCGCAGCAACAGCCCCATCCGCCTGCCTGCCATCAGCTACGTCCTGACGCACTACAGCCGGAAGGTGTCTATGGAGGACCAGCTCTACCTCATGGGCAATGACATTGATGTGATGGTGAGTTAGTTGTGCATAAGATTGTTTGCATTTAGAACAATAAATTGATCATTTAGTAATGTATAGTCGTTTATACTTTTAACAATTGTCGTTAATAAGCTGCTTCTGTTTGCAACTTTGGTACTCATCGTGAAATGCAGTGAAAAAGATGAATTTGCGACTTTGTTCTCACAACTAGTCATCTGACCACAAAGAGTCAACCCCTTCATTACCTTACCAATAAATCTCTTATAACATGTTTTTTAAATGTTAGCATAATCTGATCATCTCAAAATGACGTCATTGGCTTGGCAGCGGATAAAGAAATTTGACTATCTATCCAAAACCACGACCATACTACAATTTGATTTTATTGATACACCTCGTATTAAACCGCTAAAACATCAACCATCATGGCCGAGTTCTTGCATGAAGTTTTAATTAGAAACAACGTATAATTAAAAGACGCAATCAAACAGTATGCAAGCTTGGAAGATATTACGTTTCGGAATTGCCACGCTTCTAGGTATTGCCTTACAAGCTGAAGAATCAGAAACTCGTGTTATTATGCAAGCTCGCATTTCAAGCAAATCAATGGACATGAAATATAAAACTAGCCGTTCTGTACCACCGGAGTCCAGGTCGGTCACTTTGGATGACGTATTTGAGCGCGCTGGTATAATTTAAGTCGCTCGATTGTTCCTGTTATGAAAGGAGCACAATTTAGTAGTGCGAAGAAAAATATCGTTCGGGTTTTCACGAACTATGAATTATATTGAACATTGAACGTTTCAGTTTTCAACTTTATGATTGTGTAACTCCTCACATAATAATAGAAATTGAGTCTAATATTGATGTTCATAATATACTCGAAGTATGAGATTTATTGTATTGCACCATTCTAATCTTTATCTCGTTAACTGTTTGAAATTATACAAGATCAAACAAGACAATCTCATCAAATTGTTCAAAAAGATCATAGTGTGCATTAAGCGCGACCATGACTATATGAGTAAAATTCCTTAAATGATGATGTAAAATCACCATGTCTGTGCACAAAAGTTTCTTTTATAACTAGGACTTTGCATTTTTACAATTTCAGTTTTTCTAGTATTGACAATTTTTAAATTAGATGACTAAAAGCAAAAACGTAGCAAGGTGCTCTTCTGAGAAAGATTATAGAAAAAGTGATAAAGGTTTAAACTAGGTCTTGATATCTTAAGCGAATGAGGTATGGGGATACAAGAACTTGTGCAACTAGATTTTGATGAACACAGGCTTACCATCCTCTAAGATCGCCATTCTATACAAGCTTGCTACATGGGTTCTTGCTTAAGCAAATAACAGTGCATTAACCTCTTCTGTCTATTACTGACCATCGGTTAAGCTGGTAACACGTCTCCTTTGCTTTGTTTATTCTTGACCCCGCATCACTGCCAAGTTGGTCCAGCGAGGTGTCTTGAACATATCAACAAAATTCAGTTTTTATGACCACAAGAGTCGCTTGTATGTGCGTAAGTGACTCGAGGAATGTCATAAAAAATAAAAAACAATCATATCTACTGTAAGTTTGTGGATTTCTTAGTCATATACACTGTATTGACGAAGTGTAGTCCAAGTAGGCATTCCTTCAAAATACAGAAAAAATGTGGTCATCACGAAAAGGATGTTTTCTTGAAAATCGGGTGATTTTGTTGTGTTCAAGCACAACAAAACGCGAAAAAGTTATAAAGTTTTGCCTAGTGTTGTCATTACACTTGAAGGGAGGGGGCTAAAAATACTTTTAAAACTTATTCTGTACATTCCCCGTAGTTCAGTAGTTACATATTTAGCTCCAATGAGTTAGTTTTTGCAGTATGACGACTGCTAGTAATTAAAACACTCCTTATTTTATTTAAACTGGTATCGGCGGTAGTGGCTACTATTAGCAAAATAAAAATAATAAATGGGTAATAGACCTACAGAGTTATTAACAAATTATCTTAGTTTCTAAACAAGGTAGAATTTTTAAACATGCAGAACAGGAAAACATACAAATAATAAATATAAGGCTTGGAGATGTAAAGGGCCCCACAGACCACCAAACCTTGAAATGACAGACATCAAATTCGCTTCCTGAAGGAATTGCTTCTTCGTCCAGTAAAAGACATTTGGCGTGGTTTCTGATAATACGTAGATAAGTGTATTTTGGTCGGTCTTGTAGGATGTTGCGAACATTAAGAGGGATGCACATGTACCGTACACGGGTCATTCTGTACCCGTTATCAATTAGGATGAAGTGGCCAATACGGAGTGGCATAAGGGATGTTTGGAAGCGGCGGCCCAAACATTGGTTTGTACGCTATGGAGGGTTGAGTTAGATCGTGACAATCAGTACCTTCCAAGTTGTCAAAACGATGAAGATATTCAAAAGCTTAACATCGTCAGGTCTTATAAAGATGCCAACTGATAGAGGTTGAGTTGCCACTAGATAAGCAGATTTGTCAACTGCTTCGTTTCCAACAATTCCAACATGGGTCCGTCATATACAGAAAGCGAATAGATTGTTCTTGAATAGTCAGAGAAGAATCTCATACAAGCGCAAGATAAGGGAATTCGAAGGAAACTTATTTTTAAGGGCTTGTAAGGTACTCATATAGTCACAAAATATTTGGAAGTCATGGAGCAATAAAGCAGTGCTTGTCAAATTGGCTAACGTAAGAGAGTAAGGTCCAAGAGAAATCCGATCCCTATGCATAAAGGCACTGCCGGCTCCCTCTCAGGTTTTAGAACTATCTGTGAAAATAGGCGTCTTGCCAGAACGTTATTAGCAAACGGAAGGCTATTTGTAATCTTTTTAGTCTTAGTAATCTGTGACACCGAGGTGTGTTATAATCCCAAGAAGGATCTTGAAGAAGAGCATGTATTATGACAGAGGGTCATAAGGGGTACGTTCTTTTTAATTCAACATATCTGATAATCAAAATCTCGTAATCGCAATTGATAATTTAGGTGCGAGGATCGAGATGAAAATTCTTCAGCCACAAGTAACCCCACTCAACATGGAATCCAACAGGGGGACGATGCAGAGCACCAGGATGTTCATATAGAACTTTGTCGGCAGTGATTACAACGCTGTTTCAGTCTCTGGAAGCAATCCGATTGATCCGAGGTGTCGTCCGCAGACGATAGTTTCGTTAACCACCATAATCCTCTTTGTCCTTAGGGGTACCCTCATACAGCAAACATGAGAGTGAAAAAAGGACTTGCTACGGTTCCTAAAAACTCGAGGCAGTTCCTCTTTTAGTCCTCTAACGACAAGTAGGGGTTGCTGCAGGCCTATTGTAACCCTGTTGCTTTTAAAATCAGTTTCATTAATTTGGCGGCATATATGCAAGAAATTAAGGGAGAAATTGCACTCCTATAGTTTCATTTGCAAATGCTGTATGTAATCGATCTCAATTCTTCCGTCTCGAAAGCAAAGTGGACTAGATCCGAGAAGCTTTGCAAGACAATCCGAAAAGTCACTTGCGAAAGACGACAAGAAATTCAATATAACACAACCCAATTCGACACAGTCTTTCACACAAAGTTCTGTAACTGCTCTCAGAAAACAAACAAAATAAATTGCTTTTATCGCCACTCTTTTGACAACTTTTATAAAGCTTCTGGAAACTGTCAGCAAACGCCTTTTTAGGAATCGCTCGCAGAACTGCTGTCAGGATTCTGTCTAGGATTCCGTTTTCATCTTCTGTAACGATGATTCTCAAAGAGGATGGGAATCTGGAATGGTTTCTATTCGTCTGTGGGCTAGTGCGGTACCAACCGGGAACAGATTTTCCGCTTTACCAAATCTTTTCTGGGCATTATTATGCACCGTGTAAATTCTTTCGCCATCAGTCATTGAGTCAGTCATCGAAAGCGTTTGAACCAGTCATAAACACATTTTTTCTTGTGGCTTTCGTTTCACAGGCTCACATTGGCATTTCATGAATCTCTGTCGCCATTTTTCCAAATTTGTAGCACTCATTGTAATCCTGTCTCTCACATTGACTATGTGCGACTACTCGCAGTGTATTTAACCTGACAGCCCTATATACTCTACTGTAGGTAGCGCTTCTCAAAATGTCCGAATTTTTTACACACATTTCGTATACCATCTAATTCTCCCGTAACCTTTAACGCCTAATGTTCACCACATAGGAAGTGCTCTCCGCAAGACTAACAGAAGAAAATGGGTTTATCAGAAATTCGCTTGTAGTGTTTTACTTGCATGGAAAAAATAGTGAACACAATTTAGAAGAACATCTCTATTTTTACATAGGGTTCTACAAAGTGATTATCTTTGTTCTCTTTCCAAGATGAAGGTATGAAATCCGTTTTCTTTTCTCGAACTGTGACAGTGACAAAACTGACTTACCTATATATATATATATGGCTGCTATTCTAACTAAATAAGAATAAATCCATATATATGAACCACAACCAAATTCTTAGTCACCTCGTTCATCAAACTTAACACCTTATATTTTTTTTCTGTGAAGGTGCAAAGGTTATATGTTAAGCACCATTCTAAACACTACTGCTGGCACGTTGAAATGTATATATTGAGCATTTATAGTTCATGTACATAATTTCGATAATTTTGTTAGACCTTCCAGAATATGTTCATGTCTTTATAAGTTCTTTTATTAGACAAAATCTACTTTTTATAACTCTATTTATTACGAGCGAGTCACTTGGTCAAACTTAACATTTATGAAAATAGTAGACATTAACTGATTAGAACTATCATTTCCATTTTTAGTTATTTCAAATGAAATAGATACTTACAAATCCGAATCTGCAGTAAATATTCATCATCCTTTTTTAGGTAGGGATGGGGCAATCTTCAAAAATGAGAATAGTGAATCAGGCCGAATACCATCTTTGTTCTGAGTGAATTTGAAATGTTTTTCCCTTCAAGGAATCTGTCGTTTAGAAACCTTGACATAGTTCTCATTGGCGTCGATGCCCATTATCCACTTTGAACTAAATCTTAAGGTGAACTATTGCCTTCAAAAAGCTCCATGCATTCTGAAAGGTTGGGTAGAGTTAAAAATCATGCATTTGTTTTACTACAGTGAGATAGGGAACTTTGGGGAATATCAGCTCAAAGTCATTTTTTCGACAACTTTAAGCATGTCTAACAAATTTAAATACCGCCAATATAACAAAAATTACGACCATCTTCTCGATAGGCTTGGAATACCATGGAGCATGATCTAGAGAAATTATGTATTGCATATTGTGAGCAACCTTACACCAATTGGTAGAAAGGTTCTTGATTAAATAAAAAAAATAAAATATATTGTGAGCACAGCAGCATAAAATCTCTAACAAAATTTGATGTATAATGAAAAACACAATGCATTAATTCTATAAAAACAAACTAAAAGTAAATTATATCGAACGTTTTGAAGTAGACAATTAAACTCATAACAAATAGAGCAGAGAACAATGAAAATAAATGGAACAGATCTTGGATACAGTCAGTTAGTTGTCTAGATTAATTTTGAAATTATCCATGTAAGATAGCTAGATTGCTTCTCAATGACCGCGAAACTCAGACGAAAGCGACAGCAATTTACAAATAACAACAACATACGCAGACCAAGGTGGCAGCGAATGCAGACACACACGGCGTATTGCTCGGTCTTTTAGATGGAAAAGTAATATGGATGGAAACATAAACGATTTGGTATTCAATCTTTGCTACATTAAAAGTATAGAAGCATAGGACCTATTTTTGATAAAGACATATATTAATACGTGGTCTATTCGAAAACTATATAGCGAATATTAATATTAAAACATTTTTTGCGGCCACGATGTAACCTGGCAGCCAGTAAGATTAGACTATAACGCGCATGCGTGAATAGGAACGCCATTCATATCCGGTTCAGTTGAGAGTTAGACATACATGTAGTATGTGATCGCTGCATTTGTGATGACTAAGCAAATACGACAGTGTATCTACATCACCTTTAAAAAGGAAAAATTTATGAAAACACCATTGGACGGTGTTCTCTCCTCCCTCTCTTATACTATTTTTTACTAAATTTATAGATTTTTGTTATTATAATTGCAAGCTTTTGTACCATATGACTTACTATTTTCAGGACAGACTACGTATATCTTTGTATCAAACCATATGGAAAGTTACAAAGAAACTTAGTAATCATGTTAATTGTAAACAAACTCAACTTGTTAAATTGAAGTTAATAATCTGGCATTTTAGGTTATTAATTATTTGAGTCACATTCCTAAAAGGAATACACGGTTTTTATCCGGAAAGTATAGGGAATAATTTTTCTAATCATCCAAAATGGTTAGAGGAACGTGGTTTCGACAGGATGGATGGTGAGGGAGAGAGGTCTTACGTAAAGAATGCGACCCGACTCAGTTGCCTCCGAACCTTAAGAGAGTGAGAATCGCGCTTCCCGCAAATCGTGTTTTGGTGACGCGCCATTGACTCGGCATACACCGTACGTTAGACCAACGTTATGCGATGAAGTTTTATGTCAAACTTAGAAAATTTAGCATCGAGACTTTGAACTTGATATGGGAAACTTACGGGGAAGAAGCTATGTCAAAAGCCGTGGAAGACGAAGAACGCAAAGGACGTCCGTCAACGAGCCGTAGTGATGAAAATTTGGTAAAAGTGAAACAATTTTTGGACTCTGATCAGTGTTTAAATATTCGATTGATAGCACAAGAGTGGAATTTACCAAAAACCGTACTGCATGAAATTGTGTCTAAAGATTTGCAAATGAGAAAAAGTTAGTTCCGAAAGTTTTGTCCCAAGAGCAAAAGGATTTGCGTGTGTTGATCTGCCGAAAACTTGGAACGTGTCCCTAAAACTCAAATCCAACCTGAAAGAAGTCGTTTTGGGTCGGTGGAGAGGGTCCAAACCGCTGCGACGAAGCCCATAAACAGCATTTCAGTTTACGCATTCCAGGAAGCCTTCAAAGCGTGGCAGGTACGCTGGAAACGCTGTGTAGATACAGGAGGAATTTTAAAGACAAATGATTACCTGCAATATTTTTGTTTTTATTGCACTATTCCGATACTTTCTGGACAAAACCTTGTATATTATTCAAGTAGAATGTGGCGTGGTCTTAGCTCTTGATTTACACGAGGATTCTGTGCATAGTAAACAAAGACAGCCTATACATTTAAACGGTAGGTAAACAAAGACAGCTGATATGAACGGTGGCACGGCCGAGCTCTGAGGTCTTGATTTACACGAAGAAGTCCGTGCGTTCGTGCACGCATGTTGGGCCCACTCTCGCTCCTTGGTGAATGGACCGCTGGAGCCGGGCAGTCGATTCAGTTAAAATTTATAAGTTCTCACCTTGCAAAAATTTGAGGAAAAGCGGGTGAAAAATTGCCAGCCTAGCACGCCAAAAATACCTTTTTGCGGGCAATTCCTCGTTGAATATATGTTAGTAATCTAGTTACTTCAACCTTTACCAAGGACCTCTCTCATGAACTTAGAAATGTAAACACTATTTTTTCGCTAGAAATTTATAAATTATATGAACTGGTGGCTATAAAGTAAGAAAATGTATTGTTTATAGAATAAAAGATAGACGCTTACTAGAGCAAGCAAACATTTAAACGATTTACCAATTCTTTACAAAACATAAATTATTATATTATTCTTAGTTCCCAACGTGGAGAGAAGTATCGTCATGTTAGAGAAAGGCTCACTTTCTGTAGATCACTAGCAGGTATTCAAATTGGGCAATTTGAAGTGAATTATCTACAAAACAGGGAACACCACTTCTCAAAGAGTTGTTACTATTGTGACCATAGATTTTCTTAGTTTCGTTAGAAAAATAAATCCATTTTGTCAGATGAGAGGCTCATTTTGAAACTTGGACAACAGTAGATGAAGATACTAAATAACTGATGTCCATAGAAATCCAAATACACCACTTATTTTTTCCTGCAAACCTTCACCATGACCGAATAAATGAAGTGTATATAATATTCACCGTTCTACTTTTTGAGCAACCCTAATTTTCATTTCAGAAACTTTTACCACTTTCATGTATTTATTTCGGTAGTGACTTACAAATAGGCACTTTCTAAATTGATAGTGAAATCGAATACATTTAATCAACCAAATGAAATGAACAACATGAAAAAACACTTCAAGAGATATGAAATGGCATTACACATACAACATCGAATTAGGTTATTCGCTTAACATTAATAAAGGTTTTAAATACAACCAATAAATTAACTATCCAATTTAGACTGATACAATTAATAAAAATAATAAACAATTGGATGAACGGACCAATTAAAATATTGAGGCAATAAGAATTACATTATCACTCATAGAAGAAGCTCTGTCTGTATATTGGGGTGACCGCAGACAACAGCTTAACCTTGAATCACTTCGACATAAAGAGAACATAAATTGACATAGCGAAAGCTCCATGTTAAGTCGTCGATAGTAACTGTTATATAAGAAAACAGCGAACCCTATCTAATCCAATACAATTCTAGAATCAGGGCAAAAAACCCAAAGTTATCCAGGTCACTTCTGTAAAAGCGTTTGTATTCGTTGTGACTTTGAGATTCACAAAGGCACCCTCCACAAGTTCTAGAAGATTCATATTCTTCTGTAAGGGAAAACCAAAGCAACTTATACAATTATCCACTATCTACACTAAATTACCCAAAAGGATAAACTGCTAGACATCTCAAGCTCACAAATGAAGTCAGTACCATCTTTTCCATTTTTTAATTTAGATAAAGAAACTTGTTGAACCTACATGTTATATACGATGATTAATTAGAAATAAATCAATTAGTGCAGGCTTTGATTTCCTCGGAATCATTAAAATGGCGTAAAATTGAAAACACTAAATATTACTTCTATGTGCTAAAATGTTGAAATACTGAATTGATTAAATGGCCATAATAATATATTGACATACCATCTTCCCTGGTCTTCCAGTGAAATGGTGGAATAAATCAGTAGTGGAGAGAACTTTTGTGTTGAAGAGTCTGAATCAAATTAAAATATTTGGCTGATTAAAATACTAAATTTGAGTAACGTAGAAATAAAAAACTTTTATTCGATCTATAGTAATAGGAAATACAAATTGAGAATTAAAAAAACAGTTGTGGAGAATACTCTAGTTGCCAGGAGGGTAGTCCGGTCAAAATATTTTTAAGTAAATTTTTGGCGCACGCCTATTTTTTGCCGGATGAACCGGTGACACCGTTTAACTACCCTCGTCTCTAGTTACGCAACTGTAGGATTTGTATAAAAAGGAAATTTAATTTTTGTGCTCGGGTTTGACCATAAAGTTATATCCTATTATTCGGCAAACTATAGCTATAAATAATTGTATTATAAAATTAGAAGAGTAGCAGAATGCAAGCTTTTAAGTCAATTTCTGGCACATCCCGTGTTTTTACCGATCGAACCAGTAATGCCGTTTCTTACTTGAGCTAGGCTATTGGAAAATCCACAACTATTTTTTGAGGATGGAAATTTTCAGCCGAACTATCGAGTAGTATAGTTGTATAGTAGTATAGTTCAAAGAAGTTCGTTTCCGAGTAGGACACTTCTGTGGTTTACTTCGTTATTAGTGGGAAATTTGCTGCCACTATTGAGTTTGTTGACATCTGGTAGTCTAGTAGATCACTTGAGCCCTTTGATAGTTGATTAATGTTCTTTATTTTATTTGTAATTTTTTTACATACAACAAAAAATATATCATTTTTAAAGTAAAAACGGTTAATATTACAAATAACTTAAACTTTAAACACATTAAGGGCAGGAATCTCCAAAATACTCTTCGGACCGCTTGGAGATAATTACCAAACTAGATACCATACCTAAACCCAAGCAATAGCCAAATCACTCGTCAAAGTACACACGATCGTGACACTGAAGTGTTCAGAATACCATTAAAAGTATTCAAGCCCGAATCGGAGTATCTGAAATACTCTCTGGGGTGCTTTGAAAAAACCTCTAATCTTAAATTAGCTTTAAATCATATTATACTTAAAATCAGAAGAGCAGCAAAGTGCCAACACTTATTTTGTGTACGTTGACTTTCTTGGTGACCTTAATCAAATCCTTTTGATATGATCTGGCGTGGATTGTTGATAGACCGTATAAGCCTCCTCTGTGTCACCTCAGGGGCACCTTTGTCAACGTCATAGTTGTAATGGTCACAGATATTGTAAGTACCATGACCCTGAATGCTCGCGTAGAGATTTTGAGCGCTTTTGAAAATGAACTGCTAGATTATTGGAATCTCCACGTCTTTATAGAGTCGTAGTTTCTGACAAACTATGTAGCGCCAAAGATAGACTGTAGAGCCCGGTTCTATTCGAACTGATGTTTGCAATCCGACTCTAATCTGGAACCACGTACATCATGATAGAACGGATAACCACGAGACGAGCTTGTTCTTGGTGAATAGTCAGCTCTTAAAGTAGAAGAGGGATCCAAGTGTTAGTCTGGCTACCTTCGCCTTTCGCACGTCCAGATCAGTTTCCGATCCAGATTAGATCATTTATTTGTTCTCTGGTATTCGCCAGTGAAGTAGTCCACCCAGCACACCAGTTTTACAAGAGGTCCAGTTGCTTTTGCATCCGATGGATTACTAAGTTTAGCCTCCCCAATGGTTATAAGATGTTGGGGGCAGAACGGGGTTTTGTGGAAGATCAGCTCGGAGTCGCTTTTCGATAACCGCATGCCACCGAACTTATCCGGAGCTTTCTTCCAGAAAGGAAGAATCGAAGCAAAATGAATCATAGGGATTGTAATTAAAGTCCCCTTATACTTTAGGTTATAATACCACACCTTGTAGAAAGTCTTGGTGGTTTGCTTATTGGTGTAGCTCTCGGTGACGCGTTCCACAAAACAGAATGATGGACGCGGAAACCAAACCGACTCCGGAATCAGTTTGCAAGTCTTCGAAAGCTATCCTCGGTGGATGGCCTACTCCACAAACATTTTCGCGGTCATGGGAGACTTGTTGGCCGATGATCCTGAGAGGTCTTTTTTTCCAAATTGTGGGAGCATGATGTAGCAGAGAACAACATTGGCGATGGCGGTTATGTTGTGTAAAATTAGCCAGATCATGTGGGAGAACTGGAGCGTGTCGTGGGGGCATTCAAAATTTGCATATTTTTTGCAAAAATCTTTTTTTTTTTTTGTTATACTACTACATTCGATGTAAGTGAGGAAACAATAAAATCACACCTACATTAGCTGGGAAAAAGGTGGAAGTTAAACAAACGTTTATCAGAGAACAAACCAAGATGACGCACATCTTACTAGGTCGAACTAATGCAATTGGATCATATACCCACATCAAAAGAATGACGACTCCACCCCATTCCCCCTCAAATTGATGTTTGGTGACTTCCAGAAAGTGGGAAAACCATCAATAGTAACATTTGTTGTGACCAATTAGAACGAGTTCGAGAGAATATTCTGAAAACAGAACAGCCGTTGTTGACAAATAGGAAGAAAGTTTTTTTGTTCGAAGCAACTGTATGTAGCAAAAATAATTTATAACAAGTTAGTGAAATTTGAATAGAAAATTATGCTCCATCTACCACATTTGTCAAAACTCTTGCCAACTATTTTCCTTTTGTTTTACGGTCTAGATAACCATATGGGAAACAAACAGTTCCATAATAATAGGTGTATAAATAAGTTCTCAGCTTTTTTCTGCAAAATTAAAGTTTTATTTAAAAACAAACAAAAAAAGCTTAAGTATCAAAGTATTCTCCGTTGGCATCGATGACCTTTTGCCATCTTTCGGGTAGCTTGCGAATTCCCTGGTGATAGAAGCTCACCGGCTTCGAGACGATAAAGTTATCGATGCATTTTCGGACCTCTTATTCTGTTTTGAAGTGTGTATCAGCCAAGTGATGTAACGACCGGAATAAATGATAATCGGAAGGGGCCATGTCTGGGCTATACGCCGCATGTGGGAGAAGTTCCCAGCCTAACGCGTCTGCAACTCATCCGTGTCAAATGTTTGAGGGCGTCCAGCGCGTGGTTGATCTTCAAGACTAAACTCTCCTCCGCGAAATCTTTGGTAACACTTTTTTTGCACATTGCATGACTTACAGCATTCTCACCATATGCAGCACAAATCATTTAGTGGCTTCAGCAGCGTTTTTCTTAAGATGAAACGCGAAGTGGATAGAAAATCGAATATACTCTTTTGTGATTGCCATCGTGAACACAGCTGATTATTGAGTTTATGTGCATCGAACGCCAAATCGCATGATGTGTCGAAAGACCAAATGTCATTGCTTTAAAACCGCGAGAGGGCGGACTAATACGTTACATGTAAACGGTAATTTGCGTCCTGTGAAATCTAAAGCTGAGAACTTATTTATACACCTATAATAATAGTAACTTGCGCCATTTAATGGCAGTAAAACTGAAACAACCTCCCTTTCTACCCAATAAAAAAACGATACGATATTCAAAAGCACGTAAAATTAATTGTAAAGCGACCAATCAGAAATGAAGGAACGATTTGATTTGACCAGTAAGGATTTTTAGCACATTATTTTTAATTAATTGATAATTGAATTGCGACAAAACGTTCATTTTTTCAAAGTAAACTTTGCGATCTCTCCATTATGCTGCCACCATGCCAATGCAAAGGCAACACTCGACATTCTCGCAACCTTAACTACAATCACGCTCCCGACCAGCTCAAACGGTGAATTTGTTTATCGTGATCGTTATGCTTTGCCGAACTCGGACTACGGGCGCAACCTCCACGTCGATCATCGCGAAGGACACGCTCCAAAATAACAACGCAAACGAGGAAGAATTTAAAATGTATTTATGGAGAGGCTCGCGAAAATGACGCCGCCCGGTTCGTTGCACCAAAAATTCCGAGAAGAATACGCACAAGCGCGTCCTCACGAAGAAGAGCTTTGGCCGTTAAAATGCCACGCTCTGTGACGCATCGCAATTTGTTGCCGAACATTCCCATGGCGTTTTAACGATCCACGCGTTGCGAAAGTTATGACTCAACTCAAAAGCCATATCTAATCGTTCTAATTACTGCACCTACACCTGAAGTAAAGTTTGGGTTTCTGCTGCTAGGCGCAGTAGAACCATATTTTTTATAATGAAAAAAATCGCTTTGGTGCCGAGGCAAAAATGTGCATAATTAATAAATCGCGTGCCTATGCAAATGAGAAAAACGGGCACATGCTATTGATCAAACCAGTATGGCCAGCTCTGCCTTCCTGGTGCTTTCGTTCGGGGAAAAGATTAAAATGCCAAAATAGTGAGACGTGCACAATAATTTCGTTTGACCTTGTTCTACCTGAAACTGTTAAATAGCAAATGGACTAGATGTTCACTGGGAATTTCCTGTAGATGATGCGAAACTATGGCGTTAGATACCACCCCCAATTTATTGCTTCCATTGCGGTAGAACGTCGTTTGTATTGTTTGTTTTTATCAGTTTACAGTTGCCAGTGTGGGAGTACACTGCCATAGCTTATTTTGACCCAAGAAACAATTGTCATACTTGAGAAGGCACCGAACAATGCGAATATTCTCCTCATTAACGCTGGTGTATGGGTAACGTAAATCTCCATTTTCAACTGCTTCTTGTTCTCAAAGATATTGTTTATGTCACACTTGAATTTAAAAAGTGCCATAGATCTCAAAATTTCGGACGATTTTATTTGATAAGGTACCTCTGCATAAGAAGCAGTAGTGAGAAGTACCCTCGGGGAATCTCCTTTAAACATCTTTATCTACAACGCTGAGAAGCTGTACTCCTCATGCCGCGTAAAAAAGACATTCCTGTTTATATTTGATTCACCCATGTAGCTAACTTGAAACAACAAAAAATAACTAATTTTGTCTCGTACCCGACATAAAGAAACCAAATGTTGAGCAAACTTTTGATTTTTCTTCAACTGTCATCACTAATTTAACATTGTCAATAGACAATTGCCAAGATTTATGAAAAAATATAAAAGTACGATAGTATGTATTGAGGAAATTTGCGCAGTTCTATGAATTTAATTTATATTATCAAAGATCCAAATGAAACAAAAAGTTTTGGCACTAGAGAAGAAATCACAAAGTAGATGTAAGAGACTGACGAAAATACTCCCTTCTAGTAAAAGACAGAGCTAACTAATCTTTAAAAATTTCGAAAGTTTCGAGCAGTTTCTCATAAGTTGACTAGTACAAGCAAGTTTGCTCCGTAACAACGATGATTCTGCAGCTGACACACCTTTATAGGGGTAGACTCTTGGAGTCTGACTAACCCCAAGAAATAGTTTGTAGTAATCATTCATTCCTAATTTTTAACAGCGAGGAAACCCATCTACTGTGACCAACTAAAACGAGTTTAAAAGAAATTTCCGAGAAAAACAGCTAACCTTAACAAGAAGAGGGGAAAGTCTGATAAATGAAATGTTATCATATTAAGGAGAATTTGGAATTTTTATGGCAAAAATCCGCCAGTTTTGGTATGCACCCTCTACTCCGTTCTCTATGGTTACGGTATAGTCACAGTGGCTGTAGGAAGTTACTCTTGGTATCATTGCCAAATTATACCCAACGAAGACGATACATCCTGCACACTGTAAACTGGTGTTGTTTTCTACTATCTAGAATTTATATGAATTATCGTTGCAGGAGCGGGGTTGGGGGTATATGGAAGAAGTGTAAAGACCAACTCAAATTCATCACGAAGGTTGCAACCGGGGAAACAAAGAGGAGGAAGAAGCAATTTTTGGAATAGTAAAATATTTTTTTAATTTACCTCCTCGTAGTGATCGAAGCCTCGTTACTAGCATCATGGTGCATTTTTATTTTGCTCAGAAATCTCGATTTTCGTATGAGAAGAAAAAAATGCATTGGGATGTCGATTATCCAAAGGCCGGTTATCTGAAGGAATCCTAGGAATTGACAACTTAAACCCATTCAGCTACAAATTGTGGATTCTTATGAACGGTAAATTATCCATATTAACCCATTTAATCTCTATCATCATAACCATGAAACAGTCATAGGTCCACTCCAGTTTTGGACATACGCCTCCTCAAGATTCTTCCACTTAGTCCAGTCTTGTGTCTTTCTTGTCCATTAAGTTCTATTAAGATCTCCATAAAGTCGTCTTGTTACTCTATCTTTTGTTGTCTCTATGTACAAGGTGGCCTTTTCATCTCCATTTTTGCTTCGCTATTCTCTCCGCTACATCGTTGACTTTCGTTCTTTTCCTTATCCATGTATTGTTTTTTTTGTCCAGTAGCCTAATTCCTAACATCGCTCTTTCCATTCACCTTCAGTTTCTTTTGGTATTTGTTAACACCCAAGTATCAGAAGCATATGTTGGAATAGACAGTACGTATTGGTTTATTACCTTTGTTTTATGGATTCGCATGAATGTTCCCTTAAAATCAATTCTTAGTTTACCAAAAGCCGGTCATGCAAGTTTTGAATTCTTCGGTTGATCTCCGCTGCTTGGGTGGGTTTCTTATTCGTTGTCCGTTCAGTAGAAACTCTGTCCCGTCGTTCCTATTTGTCATTAGTTTTGTTTTTGCCGTGTTGAACCCATATTCCATATCTTGTGCCCGGGAGTAAATCATGTACAACTACCCCATTTCTTACCCCTACATCCTTTTTTACTTAATCTTATATTATATATACTTGTGAGTTACGTAATTACGAAACTTTTGTAAAATTTACTATCCACAGAAAATCTTGTGTAACTTGGAGAAATATTTTTATTCATCTTTTGGAACACTTATACTTTGGAAGAACTATAGTTTAAAATATAATTGACATAATTAAGGAGCACAACATATAGCTTTAAAAGAGGCTCAAAAAATGTTGTCATTTTTCTTAATTTTGAGGAATCCAAAGCACTAACTTTTCGTAAAGGACTTGTCTGAGACTCAATTATCTCAATATTTGTAGAATTTTTCTAATAGATTCTCTGACATCGCGTGGTAAAGTCGGGGTGTTGAATCTCAAGCATAAGTGCCATGAGGTGTTCCATTTTCAAGATTTATAATTCTGAGTTTAATTTAATGTGAAATAGGCAAAGTGATCGTCTTTTTGTCTTTCTGCTGGTCGACACACTGAAACACATTTGGTCTGCTGTACCAATGGCTCCTGTTATCATGTTCATCATGAGTTGTTGACAGTAGATAAACCACTTCATTGTTTTTTGATTTATAGGAAACTAATGTTTTGTCACCAACAAAAGAGAACATTGACGTACCAACTTTGCGAACCTATGAATTATGAAGCTCTTCAGGAATCTGACGTTTATTCCTCCGCAAAGTTCTAACCATTGTCAAATTATAAGGAGGTTTGTCAAGTTCTGTAACCAAAGGTACTGACGAAAACCAATTGTCCATAGTGATGTTTCTATTGGAGCCTTGAATCGATTCAGCTAACTTTTTTACCTAAAAATCGCCTAGAGGTTCAACTCTTGGTTTTTTTCTGTCCAAATATTTTTTTTTTTTTTTTTATTTACTGCATATTTACAACTAGTCTAACTAGACTAACAAGCAAATGAGTTAATGTACATAGCATGTGGGGAGGAACACCAAGAGTGACCTCCTGTCATTACAAGGTATACAAGTCTTATTACTAATTTGTTAGGTCACTAAACTTTGTCCGTTTCAGGCGTCTAACTGCGTTTGCATTATTTAATAAAGTCTGTCACTAGAACACTAGGGTGATCACTAATACGATCGTTGTATCTGATGCAGCAAGCTTTGATGACATCTTTAATCCATGGGATCTTTAGATCGTTATGTAATGTGCGGTTGTTCACATACCATTCGGCGTTTGCTATTGCGCGAAGTGTTTTGCTTTGAAATCGCTGTAATATCTCGATGTTCGATGACTTAGCAGATCCCCAAAACTGGATCCCATACGTCCAAATCGGTACTAACGTGGTTTTATATAACAACACCTTGTTTGTTAAACTGAGCTGGGATTTTCGTCCGAGGAGCCAGAACATCTTCTTCACGCGGATATCTAATTCTTTTCGCTTAGTCTGTATATGTTTTTCCAGTTTAGTTTGCTATCGAGATGGATACCGAGATATTTGATATCTTCTTTGTGTGGTATGTTAGTGCCGTTGAAGATTATAGGAGGTGGAACAACCTTGCGGAGGGTGAAGACCACTGAAGCCGATTTGTTTTCATTGATTTTGATGCGCCAGATCTTTATCCAGTTTTCTAAAGCTTCCAGCGCATTTTGCAGGTATATTGATGCCTGAAGTGGATCTCTGTGTGAAGATAATACAGCCGTGTCGTCCGCAAACGTAGCAATTAAAACATTGTCGGTAACAGGAAGGTCTGCCGTAAACAACTGGTATAATGTCGGTCCCAGTACGCTACCTTGTGGTACACCTGCCTCGACTGAGTAGATTGGTGAGTGGCTGTCATTGATTTTGACCCGAAAGTATCTGTTTTCTAGATACGACTTGAAGAGCAGATAGTACTGTTGCGGTAGGGTTTGCTTGATCTTATATAGGAGGCCAGGGTGCCAAACTCGATCAAAAGCTTGGCCCACGTCTAAGAATGCTGCTAGGCATAACCGTTTTCCTCGAAGTCTTTTCTACCTTATCCACTATCCTATGGACTTGTTCCAATGTTGAGTATTTTCTGCGGAAACCGAATTGATGTTCCGGAACTAAATGCAGTTCTTCTATAATGGGTTCAAGTCTTCTTAGTAGAATTCGCTCAAAGAGCTTAGAGAGGAGTGGTAACAGCGAAATCGGTCTATAAGAAGCTGGTAATTGAGCTGGTTTTCCTGGCTTTTGAATGACAATTACTTCGGCAAATTTCCATTGGATTGGGAAGTACTGAGTTCTTAAGATGGCATTATATATACGTGTTATAGCTGCTATCCCTTTTTGGCAGTTGACGGAGTAATTCGGACGTAATTAGGTCATATCCCGGTGCTTTGCCAGTTTTAAACATTTAACTTCTGTTTGGACTTCGTTGGGTGTACAGTGTCGAATGGGTAAATGGAGTTGGAGTGGTGATTTGAGGAATTCGAGAATTTCGTAATCATCTTGTGGAGTTCTGTCTGATTCGTGCGGTTGAAAGGTTGCAGCTAAGTGTTCGTCGAATACCACCGCTTTTTCTTTGTCACATCGGGCCCAAGAGCCATCATTTTTACGAATAGGAGGGATAGGGATAATAGGCTTTTTCAAATTCCTAGTTGCGCGCCATAAGGAGTAGTCATGGTGTTGACTGGGGGATAAGTTTCGCACGTAATCATTGAACGTTTCATTTTTCTGTTCTTTTATTGATGTTTTCAGTTGTGTGGTAAGAGTGTTCAGTTTATTTTTGTCTCTTGGGTGTCTTGTTTGTTGCCAGATCCGTCTTGCTTTTCTTTTGTCGCTGATCTTCTCTCTAATTTCTAAAGAGCAGTTATTAGTGTAGCTTTATAGGCATAGCTGTCCAATAAGCATACTGTAAGGTTTGTGTTAGTTATTCTATTGCTGGCTCAATTTCATATGCAGTGTTGAGTACTGCAGGAACCGATAGATGTTCATCAATATATTGTCGAAAAATGTCCCAATCCGTAAGACTGTTGTGTAGGCTGGGCCTTGCAGGCTTGTTGATTATGCAGCTACTCAACGTGCATATTATAGCAGAGTGATCCGAGTTTAGATCGTAGCAGTCAGCAACATCGATGTAGTTGGGCGAGAAATTTTTGTAATAAGGAAATCTAATGCATCCGGCAGTTTATTCAGATCGGTTGGCCAATATGTGGGTTTACCTGTGGCTATTGCATTATAATGATTATTTAAGATGGTTTTATATAGTTGCCTTCCTTTGGGTTAATTAATCTGGAACCCCATAAGGGTGTTTAGAATTAAAATCACCACCTGCTATGAACCGGTCTCCTAGCGTCCTGAAGAAGTCTTCGAACTGGTTCTGCGTTATTGAATGCCGCGGAGGGCAATATACTGATGATACTGTTATGTCTCCAACGTGGTCTTTAATTTTGACATTTGTGGCTTGTATATGATATGTTTCAAATTTCTCCATTTCGTAGTGTGATAATTTGCTGCTGATTATAATTGCCGTTCCAGCGTGAGCTGTGTTGTCAGGATGACAGGTGTAATAAGTTCTGTAGTTGTGGATATTGAGGTAGTTGTAATTAGAAAAGTGTGCTTCAGATACCAAGAGCAAGTCGATTTTTGGGTGTTTAGAAACGCTTCTACTTCTAAACGGCGTTGTAGAAGTCCGTTTGCGTTCCATACGGCTATTCTTAGGGTATCCATTATTGGGAGATTTTGGTTATCAGGCTAGTGAGTAGGTTGAGCATCATAGTATTTTGTTGCATTAACTGGCTAAACATGGTTTCAAATTTGGAAAGGAACTGAGACAGGGAGATGTCATTGCTGTTTTGATTTTGATTTTGAATGTTGTATGAGTCTGACGTTGTTATGAAATTTTGTTGTCCAGCCACGGCTGCGGCATAGCTAGTTGGAAACCTGTTTGCCCTATATGTGTTTGGTTGAATTGTGGCCGCCTTTAGAGCTTGTGGTGCTTGCATCCTAGGGTTGGCGGTGTTGTTTCCTCTTTTAACTGAAGTTGTTGGTAGATAGAGCATCCTTTATAGTTTGCTGGGTGGGCTCCATTGCACAATGCACATGTAGCAGGAGTGTCTTTTGGCTTTGTACACGTCAGGGTATTGTGGTTACCACCACACTTTACGCACGCGAATGGTTTTCTGCAGTAAGTTTTACTGTGTCCGTATGCTTGACAACGAGTACACTGGATGATATTGGTTTTTTCCTTGGTGGCTCAACTGTAATTATCATATTTAATAGAGATCTAAGTTCGTATATCTCTTTGTTGTTACTGGCAGGCTCGAGGTCAACAAAGAATAAAGGAAGTGGTGTTTTGTCTACCCTGTGTCTTATATTCATTAAATTGCGTACAGTATGTCCTTTCTCTTTCAATTCTTCTTTTATCAACGCGGTATCGACTGTTGGGTGAAGGTTTCTGATTACAACTCTATATGCCCTTTCTTCTTGAATCTGATAAGTATGAAAATAATTTTCTCGTCATCAAGATGTCTCACAAGTTTTCGATATGTTTCAGGGTTATTAGTATTTATCTTGACGACGTTGTTTGCTAGTGTTTTTGAGTTGTATTGTTCAGTTTTAATACTTTTGTCAGATTTGTAATCATTGCGTTATAATTTTCTACTCCGTGTATATATACTGGAGGGGGTTTCTTAACTGCAGCTTGTGGTTCGTCTCTAGTTGTTTCCATTACGTTATCTTCGTGTATGTCATTTAATAAATTAAATCTGTTGTTATCGATGATTTGGCTTTGTAATTCGAGGTTATTATCAGGGAGCGTGGGCATCTTTTCTCTTTTCATTACTTGCCACTCATGAGAGCTCGTTTGGGGTTGGTCATCGTTTGTTGCGGTCATTTCAGGTGCTGCTTGGTTATTGTAAGGCGGCTGTCCGTAGGGCGGCGTGGTCGGCTGCCCGTAGGAGACATTCTGCTGGCCGGCGGGGTACCCCTGGGGCGGCGCGCCGCCGTACATCGGCGGGGGCGCGTTGGGATAGCCCGCGCCCGGGTATGGCTGCTGCTGCTGCTGCGGCGGCGGTGTAGCCGCCCGGCTGGCCGTAATACGCCTGATTAGGGTCTGAAGCGTAGGGTTCCAAGTTGTCATCAACTTTAAGACTTGACAATTACGACCACATACATATATCACTCTATTTTCAACGGAACACGGCAATTATTTATTTTTCAATATTTGTAGTTGACAGGTTAGCTGATATCAGAGGTCACTTGTTAATCTCAGCGCAGTTGATAGCAGAGCACTCAGACACACTTGCTTACGCTACGAAATTCTAGCGGGTAATGTTTATATTCTGAAGATATTATTTTTGAGTTGATTGAACTGTTTCTTTCCTAATATTCACTACGCGGACACTTTTTGCACCGAAAATCAGTTATTTTCGCGGAGCTGACTGACATGCGTGTTGACAGTTTAACCGCCGGAACCGGAAGCCCTGTCCAAATATGGCATCGCATTGAAAACATTTTACGTTTTAGTATCTGCAGCCAACACAATTTTTATACCATATTTATTAGGGTTGTTGGGGATATGCATTCCGAAAGAACATCGACACAGGAAGCCCACTAATTCCTCATCTATTGTGATGCAAGTAACTGACGAATAATCAGGTATGGGGTCAAAATAATGGAAACATTTATGGAAGTCAGAACATATTGTACTAATATAGTGTTGATCCACCTTTAGCACGCAATACAGCTTGAATTCTGGACGGAATAGGCCGATACAATGAATAGTGTTGAGTGGAATTTGAAGCCATTCTTCATGCAATTCAGCCTCCAACTCAGATAGAGACGAAGGAGGTGGAAATTGACGCCGAACCCTGTTTGACAAAACACCTCACAGAGGCTCGATCAAATTCAGGTCTGGGGACTGGGTGGGCCAGTGAAGATGTTGAACCTCATCGGCATGCTCTTGAAACCACTCTTGAACAGGACCAAGAGTTCTCTATACACTGCTGCTGTGATCCGACCATGTAATGTGACAAGGGGGGCTGATGAATACCATAATATAGCGCCCCAGGCCATAATAGAGCCGCCACCACATTTAACAGTCGGGCAGAAACAGCCCATATTGTTTGCTTCAAAGGATGTTATCCAGACACACGAATCCAGTTTTTGTGGGTATTGTACCATGCCTTTGAGCATTTGTGTCTGTTATTAGGGGCTTGGCAATAGCAGCACGCACATGGATACCCATTTTATGCAGTTTCCGCCTCACTGTTTTGGATGACGCTGGCTGTGTAGGTACTAATTATTAAGTTCTGTGGTCACTTTCTTCGGACTTATTGTGCGTCGGTTATCCTCATCATAACTTGAATTTTCTAATTCTTCTAAAAGCTTCTTTATTTCATTTGGTTGAAGTGACTTAACCGCCTGCAAAAAAGTAAATTATTTATATATTTATAGATAAGCAACTCAAGACTCTCTTGTTCAACTTTATTAGAACACGCAAACCATGAAAAATAAAATATAAACTATTCCACTTATTAATAAAAAGTCACAGTGTAACGATACACTGGTATTTTTCACCTTTGTGATATTTTTTAAACTAAATAACGTCCGGCCGCAATGAAGCATTAGGGGTAACTATTAGGAAAATACAGAATATGGTAGGGATGTGTTACGTTTTTGAGATCGGTTTAACATTAGTGATAGGGGAACTAGCGTATGCGCAACGGTTGATATGCACTCGTTAGTTACCATTTCAATAGCCACGAAGCCATGAAGATTGAACAACGCGTTTTTGTTTACGACACCTTTGTCGCAACCAGTCATTCGTTGGTGTAGACACAGCAAAGACTTCGAACTTATTTCAGTGTTGGTCGACACCGTGCCATCCTATCTCCCCCAAGAATACTGGTTAATAACTTCAGAATGAGAGGCCTGGAATGCTCGGGGAGGTTATCGATCCGTTTTTTTTCCACGGCTCTAACTCCCCGTGTGAGAACACGGCCTGCAAACTGAGAGGTTAAGGCTCTCATATGTTCGTCTTCTCTGGCCGGTCGTCGAGCACCATCTCACGGCACCTTTACGACGCCATTGTTGCCCCTTGTTCGAGTGAACTCAATGATTTTTAATGATTGAGTAGACCACCCGCCAGGCATCAAAGAACTCTGGGAATGGAACCCAGGTCCGACCTCATTGCAGTCCGCGTCTCAACCGCTTGGATTACTCTGACGAATTATCAGACCGTTAAAATACTAGAAAACATCGAAGAGTTCGATAGGCTGAGGAAGCCAGCCCTCGTCGTTCAGTGATACAACGCGCTCACGCTTTGCGCACTCCAGACAAGTCAGTTCTCCGAACTTTGCACTTTGACCCTTACAAAACTATGGTGGTTCAAAAACCGAAGGAAAATGACCATGTTCGGTGGTTTATTTTTGCAGAAACGATTCTGGAAACTTTAAAAAATGGCTGTGCTCCGATAACGAGTGACGATGTTCATATTTACTTATCGGGTGGTGTAAATAAACAAAATTACCTATATTGGTCGAAAAAAATCGCAGAAAGTCCGCCAAAGGGCCCTACATAGTGAAACAGTAGCTGTATGGTGTGGAATAGCCCGATTTGGCATAACGCACTGTGATTGGAAACTACCAGCGTTACCTTACGATGGTGCGAGAATTTTTGGTGCCTGAATTGAAAAGACATCGGATTGCTCTCGATAGGGTTTGGTTTCAACGGAATGGGGCTACTTGTCATACCTCAAGAGAATTCATGTCTTTTTTGAGGGAACATTTTCCAGGGCGCCTCATTTCATTGCGCAGAGATGTGGAGTGGCCCCCTCGATCTTTCACCATGTGATTATTTCTTATACCTGAAAGCGCAGATTTACATTGAAAAACCATGGACATGAAGCTTTTTCGGAAAGCTTAACTCAAAAATGTCGAGCTATGCTTGAAAGGTGTACAGCCACTTGGATGGTGTTATTTTTCACACCTGAATTACATTTTTTTGTTTATGCTTTTTTTAAATTTTTGTTTTGAAATCTGTATACAGCAATAAGCAAAACGTATGTTAGTGAACAGTGAGCGTAAGTCTAATGATTTACAACTTGTATTTTTCTACATACTGTGTTGTGTTTTTACCTAATCAAATCTATGCAGAAGGTCTAGCGGTTTCTGTCTTCTCTGTTTATATGAACTTTCACTATTGTCTAGTAGGTTGAGGACGAAGGCATTAGGATGATACTTTAGTTTACTCAAGTACTTGTCACCTTTTAAGTTACTTAGAATGTCTTTGTTTCTTACAAAGTAGGAAGCATTGCACATCGCACGTAGCACTTTGGATTGGAATTCAAGGATTTAGATTTTTGATTTATCTGTTGTACCCTAAAGCTGTATTCCATATGGGTTTAAATATTTCAGTATAGACTAGGAACTTTAGATTTCTTGCCTAGTAACCAGTAGTGCTTACTAAATATTATGCCGAGCTGTTATGAGGTTTCCAAGTTAGGCATTTGTCTAGGTGTCAACCCCAAGATATTTAACTTCATTAACTTGAGTTAAGGGTATGTTATTTACAAAGACTGGCGGTGAATTACCTCTGCACTTGGAGAAAGTGATATGAAAGGACTGGGCTGCATTAATCATTGAATTCTGTTTGGGCCATTTAATTAATTGATCTAAATTTTGTTCAAGGAAAAGTACAACTAGGTATTGGATTTTTGTGTTTTGCCGTAATGTTATCCGCAAAGGTGGCAGTGAGGAAGTCGGAACTTGTTGTTCAAGGATTAAGCCTTGCGGCCTATTCCGGTTCAATGTTCCATCATTTCCAAGGTCTTCCTACATCTCGGGTTCCTCTTGGATTGTACTGTATTACTAATGAGTCTTTCTGGGCTCATTCTGTCTACATGTTTCTTCCATCTTGTCTTATAATTGATTATTTGGTTTCGTATTGATTGTACTTGTAGTTCATTTCTGATGTATTCGTTAGTAAATCTGTCAATCTGCCATCCTTTAACGCCTCTTAGAAACCTCATCTCTGTGGACTGGATGTTCCTATGGTCCCTTGTTGTTATTGTCCATGTTTCGCTGCCATATAGTAAAATTTTATCTGTGTCTCCTTTCTTGTTTTGTTTCTTAGTACTTTTGCTATAGTACCGCACATTCTCTGAAATGTGGCTATTTTTTTGTCGATGTCTTAATCATAGTTGTGTCCGGTGTTTAAACGAAATATAGAATCGAACCGAGAACACCACCCTGAGGCACCCCTGAATTGATTTAATGATAACAAAGAGAGTGTGAAAGTATTTGTTAAGTTTTGTACAGTATTATTTTTCTTCAATAACTTGATTTATATTTATGTTTTATGTTTCTTAAATAACATCATATAAGTAATATTTGTCAAAATTAAAATTTGTTTAAAAACATCTGTGTTAGAGTTTAAAAAAAACGTAACACCTCCCTGCCGGACCCTGTAGACAGCACGGCAAACTGTTAATTGCAAATAAATTTGAATTATGATATCTTAAATTTTACGACACTGCGGTTAACCCAAACAAGATTAAATAAATTGCCAAAACATGTCCTTTTTATTCCACTATCGCGATTTTGGTAATAAGTGCAGTTACGTATCTTAGAACAAGATCACACGTTACCTTGAATATTTTTGAACAAGTTAAATGAACTGGATCGAGCTGATTCAGCAGCGAAGTAGAAATGACGTGCGACGTTAATTATTCATGGAGCTGGCAGTAGATAATTATCCTAATGATACGTGCTATTGTTTGTAATGCATAGTGACAGCTTTAAGTTTATATTGGAAAAACCGCCGCGTTTACTCTTTCTGGTCTGGTGTTCAATTTCTTGTAAACATGCCAAGCCACAAATGGGGTGCTTAAATACTCAGCTGTACCTTCATTTTGGCTGTATGTAAGAAATTATTCGCCTTGTGATCCATCTAGATCTCTTGTTTTATCGGTCGCAATTTAGATTTCCGCTTGTAAGCACAGATTTCTCATAATTTCGTAAAAGCAGATAAATAATCAACAAGGAGATAACATCAGTATTAAGTGATTTTTCTTGTGTTTATACACTAGAGCAGCGGTATGGCACGTGGATGAGGGGTAGTACGAAGTGTTTTTATGAAATATCTAAATGCACTACGACTTTCATTTTAAAAGTGACGCAAACTATATTTAACGTTAAATCGACAAATGTTCTGAAAGTTCCAACCAGAAGGAGCTCGAAAGACGGTTTTTTAGAGCGCCTCTCACACTTTGTTCATTTTTTAAGACAAAGGATATCAGTATCAAAGCAATTACAATTACTTTGACACCTTCCAAGTGGCTTCGTCCCAAGAAATTGGTTGAAAACAACATCCAGTCAAGTATTTTCGTGGAAATCTGACATTTTATTGTTAGTCTTTGGGGAATAAATAAATTGGTTTTTAAGAAAGGAGCGCCATCTCTCTATCAAATGCGCGGACCATCATCCGAGTGTTAGAGGGCGTTTTCTTCAATATAACCAAAGCTTCGACAAGGCGTGGCACAACCGGCTCATCTTCAATACGACTTTAATGTCCCGCTAAAAGTTCCAGATTAAGTTCGACATCATAAAATCATCTGAGAAGCGTTTCCGAGCCGGCGTCACTCAAGGATCAGTATTGTCCCCGGTTTTATTCAACCTGTATGCCCGGGACATACTGGCGATACCACCCTCCATAACGAGGGCTCAATTTGGACCCCATATAAGAATGACGCAGCAGATGGAGCATGAGTCAATGCCGAGAACAGCGTTACCGTCCTATTCTCTAACAACAACAGACTTGGAACGGAAGATACTCTAAAGAGGAGAGGAACGTTATCTCTAAGCGACTCGGATTGTGAAACTTACCTAGAATCCCCAGATAGAAGCTAAAACTCATGACTTCTCACTAATATCAATAAAATAAAGCTTAACGCCAGATGACACAGTTGGTGTGTGTCGTTTGGCTGTATGGCGATTCCGAACTCACTAAAGTTAGATTGATTTGTTGATTGACAATAAAATACGATAAAAGCAAGCTAACAAGATGATACTGAAGGCATTTTTTGACTATAAGAGCTGCTATTGCTGTATGATAATACCACTCTCCATGACTATAACTCGATTCACAAACGACACTGCAGTGCAGTCGAACTAGATGCAACTCTCCCTGATCCAAGAGGATTTGAGTCGCATATAAAAATAACGCAGCAGATGAAGAATGAGTTAACAACAGGAATAAACTCAGCAAAATTATTTGGTATACAGAAAGATCAAAGACCGAGTCTGGAACGGGAGCAGGTAGATACTGTGACAAGGGAAACTTGCAGTTAAGATTTTCATTAGAAGAATACACATCCATTTTTCAAGCGGAGATATTTACTATACTGCGGTGCACCAGGCAAAATAATTTGAAGGCTTATCAAAATTGGCGAATCAATATATTCATGGACAATTAGGCATCTACTCGAGAGTAAACTCCAGACTAGTATGGCAATGCTGTGAAGAACTCGGTGCTTTGGCAGACCTTAACAAGTTAACTCTGTTCTAGATCCCAGGGCACTGTGGAATTTCAGGCACCGATGAAGCTGATGAGCTAGCAGACGAAGTATCATGAACTCCCCCGAACCAGCTCTGGAAGTACCTAAAGGTACAATACGAAACCAGTTCAGAAAATACCATAAAAATACTGAAAAAATTACCAACAACTCATAAATGAACTGAAGAATTGTTAGTATAAAAAAAATGTCATGGATTATAATAGGTCTACTCAAAGGGCATTGTTTTCACATATTAACAAAATATGGCTGGAGGTTATGAAAACATAAGTTGCAGCTATTGTGGTATGGAACCAGAGACAATCATCCATATCTTGTGTAACTGTGAGGTTTTAACTCACAGGAGGCAATCTGGGAAACTAATAGTCGATCCAGAAGAATACAACAACTATCTGGTAAGGGACTTGCACAGACTAGTACAAGAAACAGAAATGAGAGAAGCACAATAAGTTATACGTCTCTCACTCCTTCTCTCATCACAACAAACAAAAAATGAGTCAAAAGAACACCGTCGTCCCATCTTTACCAAGAACAGACTTTTGAACGGAAGTTACTCTGAAGAGAAGAAAGTACGTTGCCTCTAAATGACCCTGGATGTGAAACTTATATGGAGCTCTCACATAGGAGCCCATTAGCAAAACGAAAGCAACCCGATAAGCGTTTGTCTGCTTATTTATAATCCAGAACTCGATGCTCATGCCAGAGAATCCCATCATCTATTGGTCTATACGCCTATACGTTGGACAGATGTTTCTGGTTTATTCGTAAGGCGCTCCCCTATTCTCCATGCCAGGTCACCGTAGAAGAAGAAAATCAAAGACTGAAACTCAAAGACCTCCTACTAATATCAACAAAATCAATCATAACGTCAGGAGATACAATGTGTATCGTTTGGCTGTCAGAATATTAAACAAATATATCGGCGATTCCCAACTCGTCAAAAGTGGATCTACGTGCTATGTTTTAATTTTTGACAACGAAAATGCTGATAATATGATGCTGACTGCATTTTTTGACTGTGAAAGCGCAGCGCAACGTCTAGGCATCTTGGTGTCATTCTTCATGTCACGCGTGTTACGAAAAATCATACAAAAGGCTGTACAAACGGTGTTGCTTTGTAATTTTGATCTGGTAAGGCTTCTCGGGAAATTTTGAATCTGAAGGGTAAACTCTTATAATTGTAATGAATTCAAAGATGAAGAGCTGGAATGCTCCACGCAACCACAATCCTTTTTCAAACGATATCCGACATATGGTGAAACATTGGGATGCGTATCTAAATGCCTAGGACAACTTTTCTTCCTAAGACAGTACTACATTTTTTACTCACTGACCATTGATGTTTCTGTTGTTGTTTATTTTATGATGCGATTATATTGATTTGTATTTATTAATGAGCCTGGAGGAGTTCCAGTTAATCACGCATCATGCGTCTGCATTGCTCGATGTTTACTAAACAACAGAAGGGTGACATCTGTACATTCCAGCAAACAAATGAGAAAATGAAAAAGGGATAATGAATTTTAAACGTTAGCTACAATTGTAGTACCGTTTGGTGTAAGTTTTACCACTTCAAGCAATTTTCCAGTTAGAACCGTTGCAGGTTCACACAAAAATTAAATTTCATTTCGTAATCAACAAAGATCATCATTTGGTGCAAGAATTAAAAGAAGACCATCTAGGCCATCAAATTGTTGCTAACAAAGGGCATGAAAGTTTTTTCTACGATGTCTATTCAAGGGCATAGCCGATTTTTGATCTAATTTTTAATTAACGCTCGCCCTTTGAGTTTGCTATATTTGGTTTCTATTAGATTTGCAGTTTTGGTGTGATGCGATTAAAAAGAAAGGTGTCGGTTGTCTTAAGTTCGCTGAAGACATTTAATACCAAAATTTCATTAAACGTGTAAAAACAGATTGACCAAAAAAATTTTGCAAAAAGCCTAATTGCTGTAAGTACATTTTTATTCCAAAAGGGCTTGTTAAGCTTCTAGTCACTAGCAGTTATGCCTTTTTATTGAAACACTTTAATCATTAAAGTAGAAGATATTCTTAAAGTAAATTAGAAGATCAATGATCTTAATGAAAGATATAGTACGCCTTTAATGACGTTCATGTACTTAGTCTATCCAAAAAAAAAGTGAGAATATTTTTTGTGCGCTATAGAAGGGCCAAGAAAGGATAGTGAAGTTGAGGGAAATGGAGGGGAGACTCAAATACACCGTTTGAGATATTATAGAAAGTCCTCATTGTAGCAACATAGATGTTTCCAAGTATCCCAAAATGATATCTTTTAGGATGGTCTTTGAGCTCGATAAATAATTCCATAAACTACCCTTAACAACTGCAACTACAAGATTTTTGAAGTGTCATACAGAACGTGATTGTGTGGTGCTGCTCATGGCTTCTGCATGTTTGTCTAACATGACACACAAAAACTACTGCGTACCACCCAATTGAAGAAGGTCAAACTGTACATCTGGATACCTTCACCTCAACTTTTAGTTCCTAGCCCTTTTGTGCTGCTCAAAATAATTTTGTTACCTTTGTAACTCGGTGTATATAGAACGCTCGTCAACATCCTGATAGGCATAAGAGAAGAAAAAGTTCTATACAATGACTTATTTTCGCTTTGTTTCCAGGTATCTGGATTGTGCGCCGCCGTGCAAGATTCCAGCGTGCTGGTTCAACGTTCTGCCCTAGACCTTTTGATGGTGTGTTTTCCCATGCATAACACTCAGCTGTTGTACGCGGACATGGTCCGCCTCGTGACTGCCGGCTTGTCCACCATACTTCGGAGAGATATGTCTCTCAACAGGTAGAATTGATATTGTTCTCATAAAAACGTGACGCTATTATCATATGAGCAATTCAGAGAAAAGAGGGGCGGATGAGAATTGGACAACGAGGAGGAAGACATTTCGTTTGGTCAAATGTCGTTCTAAGACCAAATCAACTGCAATACCAACAATATAGCACATGATGAAAATCTGGAAAATGGATAATTTATGAGCTTAACTCATTCCAGTTGTAGCAAATGCTTCTTGACTTTTCCCCCACTCGTGTATTGCGGCTTTCTTAATGTTTACTAGAATAATGTCCTTGATGCACGTATTGATTTCTAGATCATGTCTGGTAATATCTAAGGATAATAACGCGAGCTCAAAGGAGAATCAAAATGAGTTTTTGCACTTGAAAATTTATGTGCAGTAAAGGTTTATTTAGAGCTGCCCCGCCAAGGCTGGAACCTTGGGCAGTAATCCAAATCGAATCCATTTGATATCAAAAACATCTTTGTAGAATTTGAAGAACTGGGGGCGTTTAAAAGTCGCCCGATTTACCCTCAAATATAAAAATTGACTAATTACAATAATCATCATTTTTTGACGTCATTTCTGTTTCGCAATAACCTTATTCGCCCTCCACCCACAAATACCGATTTCTTTGTAATAGCAAACGCAAGATTGCCTGCAACCATAAATAACTTCTCTTTGTACTCTTTACCGTTTGTCGTGATGTGGTGTAAACATTTTGTTCAGTGTTGAAACCCTGTCTATTTTTGGTTTTTCAGTTGTAAACGTTGCACCTAAATGCTGACTGGATAGTATCAACGTCATCTGCAATTATTAGTAGTATCAATCATTTTAGACGCTTTGGGATCACGCGGTTTTCTTTTGTTTTCTCTAGATAAACGATTGAAGATGACTCTGATAAGAATATTTATATTTGTGATGATTAATTTAAGATTCGGATATGTAGTTTTTTTTTCATTTTAATTTTCTTATCCAGATCTGTGTGCATTTTAATCTTATCCATATTACGGCCTTGTTTTATGAGATACAGTTCATAACAATATCAAAAAAGAGTACATGTGAAAGATCTATTACAAGTTATTCCAGAATTGGATTTTTAGATTTCAGGTCCCAAAACTTCATCTGATGTTCTCCCTAACTTAGATAAAATTACAATCGTTGTCGATTTAGCATGTCTTAAAACTCTGCTGCTACGTATTGATATGAAACCAACACGGGATACTTCACTCATTACTCCTTCTGGTTGAGTCCAACCGCAGGTACGCGTTGCTTTAAAAGCACTGAATGGAACAGAGCGGTATGTCGATAGAAAATTATAGTGCACTTAAATTCATTAAGTTTGTTTACGCTACCAATGATTAACTTATTGTATTCAATGCGGTTCAGAAGTTTTGGGTCAAGCATAAAATTATTAGGACGGCATTATTCGTTCATAACATGAAAACTATGTCTTCCTTGGCTTTGACTCAATTTACAGATAACACAACGGCGCTGTCAAATTTACTGTGACCCTTCCTGATGAAGCAACGCCACCGGGATGGATGAGTTATAGAAATTAGTCCATTTGGGTTTCATGACTTTATATTATCAAAATCTTTGAACAATATGGCAAACTGACCTCAAAAAGATACACATAAAGGCCAGTTAATAAAACAGGTAGTTCAGAAGCGGGCCTAAAGAACCATATGACCATTTGGGATAAAGTAGTTAGTACCCTACATTACATTTCTAATTTTGCCCCAACCATCTAGGAATATATTTTCCAGTACTCTTTTTAAATTTATAATAGCACTAAAGCTACAAAGATTCTTTCTTTCTCTTTAAACTGAGGTTATTTTAAAAGAATTCAAGAAATGTCTTAGGACCAATATGTAACACCTACAGTTCTACGCAAAAATCAAACACTAATTTAGCTTAACCTATGTTGTAGTCTCTATCTGTTAATCATTATAGTCTTGAGTTTGCATCGCGCATCAGCATTAATTTGCTTAACAATTCATGGATCTCTAAGCATCGTCCACCACTCGCGCACTCCTGAAGGTTCTCCGATCTCCTCTTGCGTTCATGGCCATCTCCACACGCTCGTGATGATGGTCTTTTCTATTGCGGCCCTGATCTCTTTCGCGTTGCAGATTATTGTCAACTTTCCCACGTGCGCATCTGCCTTAGTCATCCGACAGCTTCTGGATTCCGATTAGGTAGAACCGAAAGTTGCTATACCCCATAATAAACCAGTTAAGATAGTCCGCCATTTTGCTACGCCATGTTGACTATAAGGAATATCTACACATATATCCCCGTTGTCGCTGCTTGCCATCTCTGCTCCCGTCTTTTGCTCTCGTATTAGCTCGTAATCGATTTTTTACGAGCCCCATTGAAAACCATCTAGAAAATCAGCGACCACACTTTTGTCACAGTTGCTTTGACCTCCATGACTACAAATGTGGCTCCTGCTCTCCAGTCGTTCGGCCGCGAACGGTTTATGTAACAACACAGCTCCCTTGCCCGCAGCTGTCGCTTATTTAGAAGTTGCTGCTCCGACTTGGTTGTTAGCCGCCTTCAGTCCACTGTTTGCAATCTGGCGTTTTTGACTCAATCTTAACACCGTGGCGATGGCTATGGTGTTGTAAGCATGTGTGGTCTTATAAAAATCTGTTTGAATAAAAATTTCTACTGCCGTAATCCCTGTCTTCACCGTTTTATGATAAATTCAATGCGAATCTTGCAACTACCTATGCATGTATTAGTATCACGTTCAATCTGAAATTGTTGCCAATTAGTTATTAGATTAAAAAAGGGTTATTCAAAGATCGGTTCACTCTAATGACCATACGCTGAAACTAAACTTAATTTTATCGTCGAATTATTTTAATACAGAGATACTCGATTGGGGTTCTCTCAGTGTTTGAAGTTTCAGCCGCTCAAGGTCAAATTAGGCCAGATCGTATAGTAGCAGTACTCAACAACCGCAACGCATAGCTCTTTGGAAACTTAATTAAACACCCCTGTTTTAATCTGTCACATTTAAAATTTGTGTGTTAATTGCAACAATAATTTGTTAAAATTTATTTGATTTCTTATTGAAATTGAGTTTTCAGCATGCGTCTGTTTCCAGGCGCTTGTATTCTTGGCTGCTGGGCACCGAGGTGAACATCAACCTGCTGCACTTAGAGCACCCCTTGATTAAAAAAATAAATGAGCTACCCGAGTCCCACAGCCACACGGAGGCTTACTTTGAGCTCTACTCCTACGACATCCTAGCGGAGGCGATACGCGTGACGCTGTCTCAAAGCAGCGTGGAGGTCCCCCTGGACATCAAGCCCTATCGCCTTCTGACCTCTCTGTTCGACAAGCCGCAGATAGGCCCAGTTATCCTGGACAGCATCTTGTACGACGTTTTCAGGGCGCTCTATCTGACCTGCCTCCACCAACAGAAGCACAAGAACAGCGCGGCGCGCTGTGTCGTTCAACGGGGACATCACCAGCCTGAAAAACGGCGACAACAACGTACTGGCCAAGCAATTCCTCAACAAGAACTGCCAGGAGTTGATCAAGAACGCCAACTTACTATTCAACACTCTCGAGGCTTACTACATCTGGCTGTACGTCGGGAAGCTGTATGAAGACTCAGTCGTGGCGATCCGCGCCAAGAAGAAGGTTGTGAGAGACCGCTGCCAAGTCAGCGAGATCGGTTCGGGGACGCCCAGCCTACTAGAAGTCTGCATTCTAGCCGAATTTCTGCTAGACGTAATACACATAGAGACGTACGCCGACAATACTTCCGAAATCCTCCCCAACTTGTTCACTAAAATCATTTCCGTGGCACACGAAAACATCGCGCTGCTGAACAAGCATGAGATCACGCAGAGCCTGCAGCTGTGCATGAAAGTCCTAACGAAGATTCAGCCTATTACTATAAAGCACATTCCGAAGACTGAGATAGAGATAAACGCGACGGACCAGAGCGACGCCCCGGAAGCGAGCCAGGCTCAACCTGAGATCGCCCACTTTGAGCTGCCCCAGGTCGAAGTGGAGAGCAAGGAGATCCGCATCGGCCTCGAAAAGAGCAAATCGGATTCGAAGATAAACGAGAATTTGAACAAGAACGAGCTCACCATCGAAGACACCAGCCGCGAACGCTCCAACAGCAACCAGATGTTGAAGAAGCACAACAAGGTCAGCCCGAAAATAGACAAGAAGACCAAAAGCAAGAAGTCAAAATCGAGCTCGAAGTTATACGACCTCAAGAAGGACGAACAAAATGACTCCATAAGCTCTGAAAATCTGAATTTCGAGAAGCTCGAGCCCACGGTCGAGGTGTCTGAAACAATTTCGGTGCCGAACACCGCCAAAATGGAAAACAAGCACATCACAAAATGCTTGCAGCTGTACAAGAAGTTCTACGTTGACTTCTTGCAAACGAAAATAACCCCGGGTGTTAAAACAGACGAGTTTTACAAGCTTCTAGTGCAAGACAAAGAGGAAAGAACCAGAAACTTGGAAACACTGCTCAACAAGTGTCTAATCTCCACCGAGTTTCAGCCCTTGCGCCGCTCCGACTTGCAAAATAAGGAGAGCGGAGGTTTGAAGACATTAACCACAACTAAAGAAGGGAAGTCATCGGAGTTCGCTGAGGCCATGTCGTTGGCGTCGAACATCCTGCTGGAGTTTTCTGCTTTCCCGAATCTGCTGAACGAGAGCAGCCATGAGGAGTACTGCCGTACTGGCTGCAGGCCCTCATAGTATGCGCGTGCTGCTCTCAGAAGTCCACCAAGGATGTCCAAATCATCGCCATGAACACGCTGCTGGAATTGTTTAGCCTCGCCAAAAACCAAAACGTGGAGTTGAAGCAGTCTGGCGGTAAGGAAGAGGGAAGTGCTAACACAAACGTCGTTATCATGGGCATATTGGAGTATGCACACGTAAATTTCATTGAAGAGTCAACTTGGATCATTGAGGTAAGTTGTGCAGAGATTTCTTTCCTTTTTTCCTCTTACTACTGTGTACTCAAATTCTTAATTTCAATTTATGTGGCTTTTGTTCACACACACACACACACACACACCGGCGCGCGCCGGAACTACTAGCAATGGGTAGATAAATGGATAGATTGTACTGCATCCTAAAGACTACTACTGTACTGAAGTGTCTCAATTAAATAACATAAGGACTTTGTCTAGCTTCAGTAACATTGTTTTCTCGAAGATTGTTGAGTTTCTCGGTAACACTTCATCTTTCATGGATGATTTTGAAAAGACCATATAGCCTGTTAAGAGTGTCTTGAGTGTTTTACTTTACTTTCTTCTCTCCTGGATTGTTTATTGATCAATTTTGCAGAGGTTATGCTTTTTCTAGCAAACGAATCTACTACTTCATTTCCTCTGTTATTTGTATGATCAAGGGCCCAATAGATGGTAATATTATTCTACCTTCTTAAAACATATGGTAGAATCTTGAAGCTGATACTGTTTAGTATAACCTCTGTTAACACGTTCGCCCCACGGAGCTAAATTCAACAACGGATGTTGATGGTTGGTGCGACATAGAAGAGGAACCATCAGACTTTGGATTTGAGGTTAGAAATATTGGACTAAATTATAATGGTGAAGATTCCTTATCAGTAGAGTACCTGACAAATTTGTTCTTTTCTGAAGAATTTTTGAAGCTTTTAGTTGATCAGACAAATCTTTATGCCCAGCAAGAAATTTCAAAAATGCTGTTACAAGATCGTCTAGATTGAATAAATGGGTAGATACTAATATAGATGAGATGCGTGTTTTCCTTGGGATAATTTTGAGCATGGGGCCATGTGTATTACCATCCATTGAGCATTATTGGAGTAAAATACTTTGTATAAAATGCCCTTCTACTCATCTGTGATGAGCCGAAATAGATTCAATTACTAATGCGCTTTTGCATTTTCCGATAATACCATACAAACAGAAGATCGGTTATATAAAATCAGACCAATTCTCGATCACTTCAACAACCTAATGCGTTACAACTATGTACCCGATCGTAACCTATGCATTGATGAATCCATGTTATTGTGGCGTGGAAGGCTATTCTTTAGGCAGTATATCAAAAACAAAAAACACAAATATGGAATAAAACTGTACGAATTATGCGAATCTAATGGAATGGTTTTGAAAATTAAAATATATTGCGGAAAAACAGAAACTGTTGTTCACAAAGATGGACACGCTGTCGAAGTAGTCTTGCACTTGATGGAGGATTATTTAGATCAGGGTATAAGTTATACACAGACAATTTTACAATTCACTTGCACTTACGAATATTATGACAGCTAGAAAACCTATATTTGTGGCACTCTGCGCAGTAACCGCAAAGGAAATCCACAAAAGTAGTGACAAAAAAACTAAAAAGGGGAGAGTATATATGGCAAAGAAATGAATCTGCGGTTGTGTGTAAGTGGAAAGACAAGCGCGATGTCCTCTCAATATCAAACATGCATAAGGTGGAAATGGTCGATGTCAGTAACAGAAATGGAGAAATTGCAAAAAAACCAAATATAATCAAAGATTACAATGCTAGAATGTCAGGTATTGACCTATCAGATCAAATGCTAAGCTACTACAGCGGCTTGAGAAAAACCATAAGGTGGCCAAAAAAACTTGGTTTGCATATCATTGAAATATACATACACAATCAGAACACTAATTGGAGATAAAATGCCAGAGACATGCAAAAGGCAGAAAAAAAATGCGACCAACAAAAGCCTGCCGTGTTTGCACCAGCCAGAAACGACGTCGGGAAACACGATATTATTGCCCAGTATGTCCAGAAAAACCTGCATTATGCGTAGATAAGTGTTTCAAAGGATATCAAGAGTGAAATTTGTTCTTATTACCTTGTTTGTATCACTGTTTCTTATCTTGACCTTGTTTGTATCACTCTTTTTTATTTTGATCTTGTTTGTATCACTCTTTCTTATTTTGATGTTATTGGAAAAAAAATTAAAAAAAATTTGTTCGACAGTGTTTTTCTTATTTTTCAACCTTTCACACACGCCAATCAAACAGAATAAACACGTATTTACAACGAGATAAGTCGTACTTGGCACCGAAAAATAGAATCTCGTGGTCGGCAGCGAACGTGTTAAGGTTAAATGGAACATATTTCTTTATTGCATAAGCCTTTGCTTACCCCTAGGAGTGAAGTACTTGATTCATAATCAGTCCCCCCCCTCCTTTCGGATTGTACACCAACAGATTATTTTTAACATTTTCTTCGCCTCATTCTTTCTTATAGCCTAACTGAAAAGGAAAGTTAGTTGAAAACACAAATTTGTTACTCATATACTGGTGCTCAAATTTAACTAGCCTGTAAGTTTCTGCAGGGTTATTTTTCAGATCCTTTCAACTATTCCATGGGAAAGAGGTAATTTCAATACTGTTAACTATGAACACATGTTCATCACACCTCTAATACATGTATACCTTTTTCCTTAGGCACACATTTTCAATTTTTTCCCCAAACCTACCACACTCCATAGGTGACTCTTAGTCTCATCATTGCGATATAGATCCAGCCTAGAATATTGAGTTTACATCTCCAACTAGCCCCGCTAATCTTTTGCACACCATCAACAGCCTGATAACATTCAGTGAACTTTGTGTTCAGAATAACATCTTGGTATTTTACTTAGTGTTTTGTTTTGTTCAGACTAATTAGTTGCATACGTCTTACCTTTTGTTATTGATGAATGTTATAATAGCGATTTTATTAGGGTTAATTTTTAGTCTCACTGCTTTTCATCCACTCTGCATTATATCACAAGCTTTTTCTTTGAGTTTTTTCTTGTGACCAGAATATCATTTGTATATCCTTGATACTTCTTTCTCTAGCTTGATAACTCATGCAGGAAATGCACAGCTAGGCTCCGCATTAAGGATGGCAAAACCCTTTTCCTCAGGCAGACTCTTCTGATTATGTGGAAAAGTGGGAGGTAGTGCTTCGTAATTTCGTTTTTATTTTTCTATTTTGTAGATGTGGTTTGATCAACTTTTCTTCTTGTAGTGAATGTATTGTAAAAGGCTCCATTCATATCTAAGAAATCTTCAATCTTGGTCTTTTAAAACTGCAAATTAGCTGATATAGTACATTTCAGTAATCACTGTTCATATATAGTTATTCACCACTTTCTCTAACGTTCCAAAAAAGCTCATTTATCTGTAGAACTTTGGATGACGAGGTAATCCTGGTGTGACTATTTGAAAAAAGCATTTTGAAAAGGGTGTAGCTTCAATTTTATCTTTAAGATAGGTGCACATCTTTGTCCTTTTTTGCCAGAACTCTATGTATCTGATTACAATCGATAGTAACTATATTCTTGCAAAATAAACCAAAGCTGTTTTGTTCAGTATTATGAATCTCATAGTTACAACTGATCAGTGAATTTCTTCCCTCCCACTCCCTTGTACTTCTTACTATCTTAAAGAATTTTCATTAATGCTGTCCCTCAGTCTCATAAGAAGAGGTCCTGCACTCAGGAACATTAACGTTCACGTTTTGTACCTTAACAAAACTTGTTTGGAAATGCTTTCATTTTCTTGATGATCCGGGATTTCTTTTATCCTATGGCTAGCTTTAAAATATCTAAAAGCCACTTGAGGAATTCCCTACATTTGCAATCAATTAAGCATTTTTGTTCTAAACCAGATATTCGTGATTTCACCACTTTTTTTATCATGATGTCCCCTAAGTAGGTTGATTCTTTTGTTGCGAATATTTTTGAAAAATATTTTTCTAGAAAGATCATAACGTTTGTTATTTTTAGGGCACTCAATCCAGTGAGGGGTGGTGGATTGTTCCCTTTCTTTTGATGCTGATAATTATTGTGTTCTAACCTTGTAGAGTAATAGTCCTCCTATCTTTTATCACCTTTCTCACTTTATCAGATTTCCCTTGCGTGGAAGCTTGCTGGTACCATCTCACTTACGTTCCATTTAAGTTTTTTTCAAAGCAGATAATTTAAGTCATTTTGTTTTCCAACTTTCCCCTCTTTTTGGGTTTTTAAACTCAACTTTATATTGAGCGCGCCAGTGGTTGTCAAGACTCGTTTATCCAGAAGCCATACTAACGAGGTTACTTTTTTATCTTCTTTTATACCAATATTATGTAGACTTTTGGATAGTAAAAGGTAAGCTCCTGTTACTCAGTCAGTTAATGTGAGATCCCTATGCAGTTCAGTTTCCATCAAACTGTCACCTGTGATGCAATGAAGCAGTTCAGGAAAAGGTGGTCTATTCCTATTAAAGATCCGCATAATGGAGTAAAATTAAATGCTAGTTAAGGTCTCCTACTGTCAAAGAGATTTTATTACAGACACAATTGTATCCTCTACCATTTATTCTTTGCCACCGGTTACATAAGAACTTATGTTTAGCTAAGTTTAAGCCTCATTAGTCTCAATAGATCTGTTAAATTGCTTTCTATAGGGACTACATTAGAATAAGATCGGATTAAGGTTTAAGGGACATTTTGGGTCCATCCCTTTCACAAAGAAAAATTGTTTAACATTTCAAGGCAAACTAAGTACATTTTCGTAATGCTTAAACATCTAATTGTAAATTGTTGCTTGTCAGTGCAAATCTCTTTAATATTAATTGCGATTGCTTAATATTTTGTGGCGCCATGCTGTTTAGATAATGTCCCAAATACTGTGGGACCTCCTCGGTATACTTCACAACCAAGAGCAGATCATGCTGTGCGTTTCCCTGCTGTACCAAATCCACAACATCTTCGACGCGAAGTTCTTCGTGGAGGACGTGATTGCCGCCTACCTCGTCAGCGAAAGCCTCACGGTCGAGTTCTTCAAGCGCTTCTCCCTGCTGTGGCATCTGGGACGGGAACTGGACTCGAAGATCCCCGCGCATCAGAACCACACCAGGAACTTCGACAGATCGCTGCTGAAAGTTCTGGACAACCTGCAGAGCCAGAGCACCACCAACTTGAAGCTACTGGCCGAGACGTTCCTGGCGCACAGCTTGCTGCGCGGCGACGTGGCCCGCATCATGAAGCCGCTGTTCACCACGCTGCTCGCGCCCGCCACGGCGCGCATCTCAATCCGCCACATCAATGTCCACAACGCGGACCTGCAGAGCGAGATCGCGGCGCAAGACGTGCAGCGGCTGGAGGACGCTAAGGCTAAGAAGATCTACGCGATCAGCAGTGTCAACGGCAACATAATGTACCACGTCACCGACGATGCCAACTCGAAGCCCACCAAGAGGAAGAGCTTCTTGTTCTCGAAGGCGGGCAAGAGGACCGTCGACGTCATCAACATGACCACGAGCATCACGGAAAACGCTAGCGTGGTCACGAAGAAGAACAAAGACTTCAAGAACGTGGAGGTGTCCCCGAACTTGGAGCGGAATTCCAAAACTAACGTCAAGCTGTTCATTAATCCGCTGAGCTCCAAGGAGATTTACCCCAACGGCTTGACTGGGTCCTACACCAAATTGGAGGCTAATGATCTGCAGGGTGGGCCAGGTTAGTCATTCTTTTTGTTTTAAATCTAATTTAAGCTAAAATAACAGAAAAGTAGTGTTGACATGCACACAAGAAAAATATCAGTAATTCTTTCTAACTATTGCTTGAATAGAGCCTCAGCACATCAAACACCTCCACTCTAAACAAATCTTTATTCTTCACTATCATTACGATCATCCCTACTTTAGTAATTTCATTTTGTTGATAGAACATGGTGTTCTATTAATATTTACCTTTTTGAGGAGTTTGAGAAACCTTCCCTCTTCCATATGGGTATCTGCTAATTAGAAATATAGGTGCAGCATTGTAAAATTGTCGATAACATTCACACCTGATATTAACATAGTTTGCACTAGTTCAAATTAAGGCAATTTAATATAAATTGGTACATTTTGTAAAGTAGACAGTGAATACTAAATAAACAATTAATATAAATGCTGTACCAACCCTGAGAAAGTGGTTACCATTTTGAAATAACTTGTTTGGAAGATTTCATCTGAGCCTGTAAAAGTGGATCCATCCTATGCAAGCAAAGGAAACCACTCTTACGCTTAAACAGATGGTTTACTTATAAATTGCATCAGCAAAAGGACTGGCGATCAAATTATGCTTGTATAGCATCTTCAACTTATTTGAAGTGAGTTTGGAAAATTATTAATGCAGCAAATGACAAAAATTGGAAATCACAGAACTACGTAAACCCTCACACTTAGAAACTACAAAAGTAATGATAAATTTAACTTTGGTAACCTCTTAATAAACATCAAAGTTTTAACCTGTGTATTCATTATAACCATTAATGTGATCCCTCTATGTGAAAAGAGAGAACCATATATCTTTCGTTTTATAAAAACATCTCAAGTGCTCCTGAGTAACCAGTGGATTGATGATTTTTAAAACCTCGACCTCTGGTTAAATGACTGCAAATATTATAAACTATCCTATATGCTCCCCCCTTTACCATCAATTTGCACTGTAAGCAATTATTTCATTTTACATTACAAAACTTCACTCATAATCTCATATCATTTTATAGATCAAATTACATCTTCATAAAAACGATTTGGCACTGATCTCTTAATCTCGTTAGCAAAGTTAGGTATTTTTAATTTCAATTAGTTACCCTGTTGCTCTGGAACAAAAATGACTAACGAATTTTTATTTTCAGAGTCCTTTCCCAAAATTCCAGGCTCTGAGCAGTCGTCCAGCGAAAGTCTCTCAGACCTAACGCAGACGAGCAACGACTCGCTGGGCAAGAACTTCCGGTATTCAGACACGTTCCTCGTGACCCACAACATAGACCGCGACTCCGGATTCGAGTCCCAGAACGACTCGCTCTTCTACACCAAGCTCGGCACGGACGACGCCGCTCCCCCCACCACCAGCGCGGAGAAGGAGCGGAAGAACAGCGCGCAGCGGCGCACGCTGCTCGAGCACATCGAGCCGATCTCGGACGGCATCACCGACCAGCAGGCGCCTAGGCTGCCGAAGTCGCGCAGCTTCGACGAGAAGAACGACCACCAGAAGATGGATGACATCGAGAACTCGCTCGTCCACAGTTGGTCCTACTGCTTGTCGGACTCGGAGCGGCTAAACTGCGAACTGGAGCTGAGCACCGCCGCCGAAGAGTTCTTCAATGGCGGTGATCACGCGATTATCACAGAGTTGCTGAATGAGATTCTGGACAACGTGTGTGGACCAGAGGAGATAACGAACAAGCAAGTACCAAGTAAGTTATCTTTTTCTTCCTCAGTGGTAGGAATGTCTCTAACTAAAGTTTCAGGTTTACTATTCCGACATGAAGGCAAGAATTTCACGGTCTACCCGATGCATTACCACATGTGCCTGTACTACAATGTGTACGATGCCGATCTGATATTGTATACATTGAAAACGCTCAGGAATAGCCTCCTGTCGAACCCACAGTTGTTCGTGCAGTGCCTGGCGACGACCGGCCTAAAGAACCTCAAGAACAATGACATCTTGTACCTGCTAGCGCGTCACCGCAAGTCTATGCTCGGCGCTGGCTTCCTGGGAGAGCTCAGCCCCGAGCACGTCAACTTCTACCGCGGCTACATGTTCCTCGACACGCTGATCCTGGTGTGTCTAAACTATGCACGCACGTTCTACCCTTGTCTAGACAACCGCCGCCTGACACAGGATGACATAGACAAGAATCTGAAGATCCAGCTTGTCAGCCTGGAGGTGCTGGATATCACGATCCGGAATGTGATCAACATCGTGAACGAGAACTCTAAAGGATTTTCCAGTTACATCGCAGACATGTTAGTGAAGTGCAAGTTGCAAAAAGTGCTCCTGCATTGCTTGTTAACGTCAGTTAGGAACTTTGATGAGGACATGACGTTTGCAGAAGAAATTTTGCTGTTTAATAACTTTCAACTCTATAACTCGCACAAGAGAGTCTGTGAGCACGTAGAAGCATTTCAAATTCAATTATTAAGGTAAGAAGGAATTCTTTCTATAATTATCTTGAGTTATTTCTGCACCATAGTCAATTTAAGCCAACTTATAAATGCAAGTACACATTTTGAAATTCACTGATGATAGTCCATAAGTAGGCAAGTTAAACCAGCAGAATAGAAAATAACGATTTTCCTAGTTCCATTAGTAAAATTAATGCTGATATAATCAAAAAACATTCCAGTGTCACCAAAAGTTCGTTTTGAGGCAGTTTTTAACCAACTGATTACCTTATATTTTCGCAAAAAATTTTCTTTAATAGCCAGAGGTCTTGAAAGCTCTTCTTGAACCATGGAACGATCCTTGAAGTCCTGTATTGAACTACTGAAAGTTTCTTAGCTACATAATTCCAAACCATTTGTATGCAGCACCTAATCAATTCAATTGGAGCTTATTCTCCAAGGCCACTTATATCACCTAAATAAATAAATCATAATGGCTTTGTTAACATACAATGTCATGCACTCCAAAGAGGAGCTGCAAATAAGTATTGCAGTGGCAGCACATTCTTGTACAAGTTTCTTAATTCTATGAAAATGAATTAAGGGATACCAGGACACAAAAACTGTAGGCAGACGATCAAGCGATAATAATCCAAACGTGACACTCCATCAAACCCACCTAAAACTTGCCAAAAAGGGTATTGAAATAGAACTCGTAAAAATCAAAGGACGTTTCAAACCCCACATCACATAGCAAAATATGAACGTGAAATTGTTGCTTACTAACAAACACCTAGAAAATCACGTTCGTGGGCAAAGAAAAAATTAGAAATAAAAGAGATTGCAGCAGTGTCATATTTACTGATAGGGCAACATTTAGTTTCTTTTGAAGCTTCTGTAGGTGGGAAAAAACATTCTGTTAAACTACATGTTTAGGATTGTTTTAGTAAATGGGAGTTTGGAATGGTACATCTCTTTAGAAAAACGTTAAATGCAGAAAGTAGTTTGCTTGAAAATGGTGTAAAACCAGTTGTCAGAAAATTTCATCTGACTGTGTTTGAGTTGGAAAAAAAGAAATGAAATCAGTAGTTTGCGTTGACACCAATCCAGTCAAAAATGTCTGATCCTATAGCAAACATAAACTTAGGGATAGTACACGCATACTATTTACCAGAAAATTATCTTAACATATTCAGGACATATGAAACTGGCTTCATAATTTTTACACTACAAACCTAGTCACCATTGCCATGTAGTACTGGATAATAATGATGATTGGACATCTTACCAAGTCAGGGCATAATGTTTTGTAAGTACTTTATAAATTGTAGCTCTAAATACACAGGACACTGAAGTTTGCCCTAATTTCAAATACCACGCGCTGGCTACCAGTACCATAATATCCTTACTAAGTTATCAGTGCCTGGTACTTTGATGAGCAGATAAGAGTTGACGTCTAATATTCCATACAATATTGCTTATGTTAAAATTTGATGTTCATATCTCTTTATGAAGAGTCCTGATTCAAAGCTGTTTCTCAGTGTTATTCAAAAATGTTGTTGCTTGTCCAGTTTGCTAGAGTCGACCATTGCACTATTTTATCGTGTTCCATCCTCGAATGCTGCCGTTCTTACATTCATTTTGCCTTTTTTGGGCAGTGCACTACATTTTGTCAGATCACATGCATACTCAGAATGGTCCTAGTAGACTATGTCTTGCAGCAGCCTATTTTAATTATTACCACGTTTTACGACCCACCATGCATATTCACTAAAAACAACTGATCATCCACATGTACATTTGTCATCTTCTAGTGGAAACATACCTCGGTCAGATTCTTAAAGGATAAATCTACCAGTTACTCTAACTCATAATTAAAAGCAAAATAGAAAGTCGCCGACGAATCGGGTGAAAACGGCAATGCTGGTTAGATAATATTTGTGATTAAACGTGAAGATCTGTAGGAAACTAATGCGTACAGCAGAAGAAATGCCTTTGCAATAGTGATCACCAACGTCAAGGAGACTGGACGTGGCACATGAAAGAAGAAGAAATAGAAACTTGCTAACTTAGTCAAATAAAAACTGAAATCCCTGTGTCTCATTATTGCTGTCAATTGTCTCTGATGTCTTTATCTGTTGTTAAGAATGCATTGCTATTAGATTCTTGGACACAATTTCAAAATTAAAGAATCCTTTCACTTTTACTTCTATCTATATGTTCATTTTTACTAGTCCAATGAAAGTAATCCAAATTTTTAAGGCTGCTTCTAACTAATCTTTGCACCAACTAGAGAACATGTACCTGGGTAGCTTTTACAAGCCCATAATCAAAGATATCTAACTGAGACTTACTTGATAGTCGTGTCTTGAACTGTACAAAGTTGTTTCTTCTGGGAGTTACTCACTGAAACAAAGAGAGTCAAATGAAATTATATAGTGTCAGCGTACTCGCTAAAACTGGTTTCTTTTCCCACTGTTGTATTAAACTCTCTCAGAAGCCTCAGTTGGAAGTACCTGTGATAATGATCAAAAGGGAACCTCAGTTTATTAGCTTGATTTTCTCTCTTTTCTTGAGAATTACATCTGGTATGTTATTCACTCTTTTTAAGATCACACTTTTTAATCACACAATATCATCAATATTCTTTTTTTATCATAGTAACATCTTATGACTACTTTTGGTCTGTTTTTAGATCATTTTCTATTTATATAAGATATGTGATATCTTGTTACTGTTTATGTATACAATGCAACCAAGCGTTTTGAAGCTCTGAGTAGGGGTGTATGGTAACGTTGCGAGTTTGTGTAGTACAATCAGAATCAAAAGCATTTGCCGCTAAATTTAAAAACATTACAAATTCCTTTTTATAAAATTATCCCAGAATTAGATATTTAAACTGTGGAAAATGCTTACAAACGAGAAACTAATATCCAATATAGTGCAATATAACGACAGATCTTCCAAATGAATGTGGTATATTCTATTCCCTTTAACACGCGGTTGGAGATTTTTCTAAGGTAATTCCACTTGAAGTAAAGTATTTAGTCTAATTTTATTCATAGCTATTTTATCTGTTTATTTTTAAAATAAGTCGAGTTTTGATTTGCTCAGTCTTTTGCTATGATTTGACTATTTCACGTTTTAAAGAGGATGACTGAAGTTATATGCATGTATCAAATTCCATTTGATGTGATCAATTCCCCATTTTCTCTTCATTGTGACCAGTTTGACTGTAACTCACCCCTCATTATGTTATAACAAAATCTATTCTAAGTTTGTATTGTGAGAAGTATACTAGAAAAATATAGTAACACGTGACCTTGTGCAATGGTTCTATCATAGTTTTCTAAAACCAATTTCGTTCAATTTATTATTGTGTTTCTTGTATAAAGGATGCGCTATATTTATTTTTTACTTGCATTGTGCCACAGTCAGAATTTAAGTAACTCCTGAAGCTTTTGACAAATCAAAATGTGCTTATAATATACCTTATTGGGGAGGGGGGGGGGGGGTTATCTTTTTTGGGCCTAACTGTCGCTATTTTATTCAGGAAAAGGATTTGCGGTAAACTACAGGTCTGAGAAAACGAATTTAAAATTTATGTGCTGTCTGAAGATGCAGTTAGTCCTTAAACTTTTTTTCTGATTCCTACACTTTTATCTTCCATCTTGATCTAGGTTTTCCCATACTTTTCTTATCCGCTATAGTATAATTTAAAATATTTCTTGGTATTCTTTTTCTGCCCATTCACAGCACATATCCCTACCTACCTTTACCAGTTTGGGTTGATTAAACAGCTGTTGTATTTCTTTGTTTGAACTCCTTTCCTGTACTCCCAGCACTCTTTCTTCTATTCATCCTAATGTTCATACTTCACTCCCACTGTTGGTTGGATAGTTGTCTTGTACAATTGGGTAATATTTGTTTATCGTTCATTGTAGTATTTAACGCATACATGACCTTGCTATCTTTTGTTACCCGCTTTCTCACTTCTTTTATTATTCTTGGGACGCTACTATACCCCATTTCTAGGTAATCTTCAACTTGTGTTTCTCAGCTGTCCTTACAAGTCTTATTGCTGCTATTTTTAACTACTCCTTGCTTTTTGACATCGGGGTGACATCATCAGTAAATGCTAGGCATTGCAGTAGTAGCCCGTTATATTTATATGGTTTTCTCATAGTGTTTTCTATAGTACGATGTTATATAATATTGGTAACAATAGGTTCTCTTATTTTAATCCATTTTAAAACAGAAAGTGTTCTGATTCTTGATCTTATAATCCTATTTTGTATTATATCCTCTTCCATGTAATTTCTACTAATTTGACTAGTTTTATATCAAGGAGGGATCCACGGGGAGGTCTTGGATTCATGGAACCCCCCCTCCGGCTGGGTCTAGGTCGATTAGTGATAATTTTTCTAATCTCATTAATAAATTTAATAAAATAAATACTTTATATAATGGCAAACACATGCGAATGACACGCATCATATGACTCTATTATTCTCTGTTATTATAATTATATGATTATGATATATTGATTTTGTTATTTGATTAAAATTATTGACGTATAACAAGAAAATACTATTTATTTTTAATTAGATTTATTATTGTAATTGAATTGGAACCTATCTTAACTAGAGCTCGACTATATGCCCCCCCTGACTTGAAAGCTGGATCCGCCCATGTTTTATATTAACTTTAACTCTTTTGTGGCACTGAGTACTTGTTTTTTTTGTTTGTTTTTTTGATAGGCTGTATTGTATGCTTGACAAAAATCAATAAATGGGGTATACATTGGTAACTTATGTTTATAAAACAAATATCTGGTTTGTTCTCTAAATCTGCGTTACACACCACTCCCAATAGGACTATACCTCTGTAGTTTTCAGAAGCCGTTTTTGTTTGTAACTTCTTTTAAACTAGGACAAATGAGAGCCTATCACTATGGCATAGTTTTACTTTTTCCTGTTATTCTGAACAAGTCCTGTATCTTTTCTTGTATTTTGACTTAACCAGCTCTACTTATATTCGTCATCTCTTGTTTTTCATACTATGTAATAACAGCATTCTTCTAAATTGGAAGCTTCTATAACTTGACCTTGGTCTACTATTTGCTCTATTATTTCACTTCTGTTTAAAAACTTTTTAAAGTGATTAGCTCAATTTTCAACTACTTGATATGCGTCACTTATCCATTTATAACATTCTCGTCTTGGAAATACATACTTTTACCTTGCCAGCTTTCAATTTTTCTTTATTTATTGCAGCTTTCTTTTCTTATATTGTTTTCTCTGATTTTAACAATCCGCTCTTTATAATTTATATTTTTCTTCGCTTTCTTGATTATATGACCTTTATTCTATATCTTGACCTTCTAGTTCATTCTGACAGTTTATTGATGTGGCTTCTTTAATGTATTTTCCTATATTCGTCCACTTCTCATCTATCTCCATTTTGTTATCCACTAGTGCATGGTCAATTTGGTTAACCATGAAGTCATTACCTACCTTTTTAAATATTTTCCTTTCGAAATTTGTGCTTATGATTCTCCCTAATCTTTTCTAACGCTATCGACAATCTACCATTTTCATTTGATTTTTGATGTTTGTTTTGGACGCCAGTGGTTAGTCTACATAATTTTTCATTTCAAAATTGCGCATTTACATCACCTAGCATAACTTTCATGTCATATTGTGATTTGTTATCCAATACTTCATAGAACTTTTCTTTTACGTTTACATCTATAATATTTGTAGGTGCATGGAAAATAATAAAAAATTGCTTTTGGTACCTGCCTTTTCCAATGCTGTCTAAAGAACAAAGAACTATAAAACCTGTTCCCAATAGCCTATTATCTGTCTGTAGTTTCTCTCTCTTCCTGTTTAGTTTCTTGTGATGCTACTGCCTTAATTTTCGCACTATTTTTTTTTAATATCCCTCGCATTTCATGTCACCACTTTTAATTGTTTTTCTTCAATTGTTGTTTCCTTTCACTAGCCCTATTCGTTGTCTTATTTTTGCCTGTTCGCTCGTCCTATTTTAACCGCGTCTCTGTTTGCTTTGTCCCTTTTTTGCTATCGTTATAAGCTTTCTTGCATCACTCTTTCTTTGAAAGTCAAATCGCTATCTATATTTACTTGAGATTTTTGTTTTGCTAGCACATTGTAACTATTTTTTCATTTGTCTTTCTGTATTTAAGTGTATTTGTATTCCCAGGGTTTTCTTGATAAATCTTGATTCTGCTTTTAAATTTTCGTCTTTACATTCCAAGCCCGTAACTATTATATTGTGTTTCCTATCATTCCTTTTCATAGAAATAATTTTTCTTTAAGATGTTTATCTTGGATGGAAATATTTTATTCTCTTCTTCTAAGTTCTTCATGTCCAGAATAAATTCCTTTTGTTTCCTTTAATTTGACAATCATTGTTCTTCTATTAATCTTCTTTTTCCTTTCCTTTCCGTTTTTCTCCTCAAATGAATATTCATGCCTTTCATAGCGCTAACTCTCACGTTCCGTCTTTTCATTTCTTCTTCTTTGTTTCTCTTCATAACCTTCTTGTTTTCTTACTTGTTTAGAAAGGCTCTTCCCCCTGACTCTTTGGCTACCTAAGATCGACGATACCTCTATATCGTAATAACATAATATCTTGGAATATTGTCTTCTTTGATTTGTCATCTTGCGCTGTTTACATGAGCTGTGTGTCGCCTACGCAAAATGTATTTAGAAATTTTGTATCCCGCAATTTACTGATTAATATCTATTAGGTTATTAGAAGGAATTACAATTATTTCTTGACTTGTTCAACATCAACCGATGACTTCATTGGGTTCCTATCTTCTCTTCATTATATGGTTATTCACTCTGTGGTACTCAATGCACTAGAAAAATTGAATATTTCGAAATAATTTCAAGGATTCTTCGTCAAATTTCCTAATTCACAAAAGGACAGGTACAATCAACGCTTAACATTCAAAGATTAAGGTACGACTACATGTGCGTTTTCGGGGGTTAACAACAAAAAGGGGAGAGATAATAGTTGGGATTAGTGCATCGTTCACACTTAATTAAACTCTTCCTCACTTAAATCTTAATTGAAGTCTGAATGTGGACCTTGAAAACACTGACTTGATTTATAATACACCTATTGTATAGAGAATTCTTTCGCGTGTTTTGTAAGTCATCGGAAACTTACTGAAATGTACATAAATTTACTCCTTAACAATCATTTCAAAAAGATTGATTACTATTTTAAAGTCTTCATATTGGATCTTCTGGTGATCGGGTACAATTTTAGCGTTAATATTTATAATAGTCTTAAGCCCAAGAAAAATTTTCAATGCTGGTGGTACAAAGATAATTTTTATGATGATATCGCTGTTCTGAAACTGCAAATTATGTTCCATTGCTGCTTCAGCACAATTGTCCAATTATGCGGTCTGTTCTTTTGGTTCAAGTTTGCAAAAAAATTGTATCAGTAACAATCTACTAGTTTTGCACATCACTCACTCTCATCTTTTAAAAAATGTCGCATTCCTGCCTTGTGTTTTGCCCTTACGTTGACCCAGTGAATTCTTCGCTAGTCTTGACGCATAAGCAAGATGAGCTTCCAAGATCAATGAGATTTTTGATCGAAAAAATGAGGAAATTGGCAGAATTTTATAGGAGGAATAAACATGAGATACCAACCACTATTATAATCACTTGTCACAGTATCCTTATCATATAGTGTACCTCAAAACAGAATACAAACCAAAAGTCGTTATTAGGGAACTGCAAGCGACATCGAAAAAGTTGTAGAAGATCAGCAGAACTGTAATCTTGCTCTTTTCATGTTTAGACTGATACAGTCACTGATAATCCTCGAATTCCACGTATTCCCCAAACAAGAATCGACAGCTAGTACGCAGCAGACGAGCCTGCCGGCATCGGGCGGCGAGCACCTCACCTACAACCCCACAATCCTGATCCCAGAGCAGCAGATGTTCCTGTCGGCAATCATGAGCGCGCTGCGCCACCAGAACATGAAGTATCTGCACGAGAACTGGTGCAACATGATCACTTCCTGCCTGCCCTATTTCGGACAGAACCTGAAGCAGATCGCGCTCAGCGTCATCCATCAGATCTGCAACAATGTCGAGAAGATCGCCGACACTTACAGGAGCTGCGAGCTGGCCGGCGAACTGTGCTCCGACTACGCCGTCACGCAGCTGAACTCGCTCACGATCCTGTGCCATTACTGCCTGCTGGACTCGTCGCAGGCCGCCCCGCAAAGCGCCGCCACCAGCGCCAACTCACCTACGTCCAACCCCGGCGAGATCTTCAACAACCTAGTGAGCGCGTTCTTCGCTGCGAGCGCGGCCGAATTCTACCACGGCAACAAGCAAAACTGCAACTTCTACCAGACCGCGAGAAAGACAATACTGAGTCACATGCCTCGGATCATCTCAAGTGTCGCCAAACTATGGCAAACCATCGTCAATATCGAGGGCGAGTTCAACGGCGTCTTCGGCAACTCAAAGGTTGTGAAACAGCAGCTTCTAGAATTCCTTAGTCCTATTTCAATTCACCACGGCGCCAGCTTTCTTGCCGCCATCGCTGTGGCGTGGTACGAAAGGAGAAATCCTTTCACCAACGTTAAAACGGTTTTGCCGGAACCAAACACGTCACAAAGCAACTTAGTGTATTTAATATCGGCCATAAGAGTAATTCCGTTAGATAATTTAGTACAGACTGTAACTGCTGTGATCCGTAACCCTCCACCCACCGAAGGCCTTAGCTCAGATGTCTGCCTGGATGTTGCCGTTCTAGAGTTATTTTATTGGTAAAACAAACTTTCTTAGCCCAAGACGTTGTTATTAAGTGTTTTATTCTGATAGTTACATGCGAAATGCGTCCGCGACGCAGCTTTCTGAAGCTTGGAGCTCGTTGCTGACGTTGGTCAGGGAGGGGTGCTCTCTGAGTCCCCCTGCCCAGTTTTATTAGCCGCCCTATTGCATGAATTGATGATTAAGTGCTGCCCCCTGGAGGAACGGAAGGATCAGAAGGATTTGCAGGATGTCACCGCGAAGGTTGGTGGTTTTCCTCCCACTGAATTTAGTGCAACTCTTAAACTTGCAGTTAATTGAATGCGTGTCCCAAGTGTGCGGATCATGCTTGGAGCAGACGACGTGGCTGCGCAGAAATCTGGCAGTGAAGGAGCAGGAAGATGACAGCAACACTAGCTTGGTGAATGGGAGTACCAGCTCGGAAGTAGTGACGGCTTCCAACCATAGCGTCCAAGCGCAACTGGTACGGTTGTTCTAATCAGACTGTAGCATTGTTTAACTGATGTTGCTTTTGCAGTTGTTGTCTGAAGTTTTAGCTCCAATTCTGGACATTTGCTTCGGCTCGTCGGAGAAGGACAAGGTGAACGCGATTCTCGGCTCGCTGATGTACAACATCGTGCCCTACCTGAAAACGCACACCGTGCGCAACATGCCGAGCTTCCACGCATGCTCGAAGCTACTGGCCAGCCTCAGCAGCTACCAGTACACGCGCAAGGCGTGGAAGAAGGACGTGTTTGACCTGCTGCTGGACAACGCGCTGTTTCAGATGGACTACCCGTGCTTGAAGTACTGGAAGGTGATTGTAGACAATTTGATGACGCACGACAACACGACTTTCCGAGATCTGATGAGTACGTTTGCTGCCCGTTCTGGAATTGTTTAATTGATATTTGTCGTTCTTAGGTCGAGTGTCTATGACCCAGAGTGGGAGTTTGAACCTTTTCCTGTCTCGGGAGCAAGAGTATGAACAGAAAGCGCAGCTCATCAAGCGGCTGGCGTTTGTCATATTTTGCAGTGAGACTGACCAGTATGCGAAGTACATGCCGGATATTCAAGGTAAGTGACATTACTTTAACATTGTGATACACAACTTTTCTTGTTTATTGGCCTTTTTATGGCCATCGCTTTATATGTAGTTGAATAACATTAATTTCCATAAAAGCAAAATTTCTAAGCTAAGATTAAATCGACAAAAAATCAAAACCACAAAAGTATTAGTCTCTCACTCTGAGTAGTAATTGACAGAATTATCACTGTAATGATCTAAGGATAAAACCTTAAAATTTCATAACTTTTCACTCTTTTTCTCTATTGTTAAATGAAGACAACATCAGTTTCAGAAGTATAACTTTATCCGTCATTTTTAACAACAATTTGGTTGTAGCCTGATGGCTACTGAAGAGATCATTATAAAGTTAAAATCATTACTTTTCCTACTCCAAGCCATTGAGAAAATTATTAAGGGCAGAGAGCGACGTTGATAAAAATATGTTTGATCTATTTTCTCTATGTAACTTAGTCACAACCAACATTTTAAAGTTGCCTAAAGCTAAGTTCCTAATTGCGTCAATGGTTGTAGCTAACTACAAGGAGTGCCTATGCACCCAAGGTTAAGCTTCGCTAATTAAACTGGCCACCAAGCAGTGACTCGTAATATCCTTCCTTCGCCATGTTTTTAGCCAATTAATCAAAGCTGAAACAACACTACTGATGATTTAGCGCGCCACCCTTGGTGTTTCAGAAATTTAGTACACCACCTTTTAACATCAAGGTTTCTTTAAAGAAGGAAGCGTAAGAGGTACTCTCAATAACTGCTGATTTTCCGTGAATCATCTAAGCCAATGCTAAGACAGACATTAGCCATCATACAGTTAAAAGAACATCTCCATTGATTTAATATCATCTTTGCAACATTCCCTAGAGATTCCTCTAATTGGACGCGCCTTTTGGTAGACCACCTTTTAATTCCAGGATTTCTTTAGAGAATGGAAGTAGTTCTAGGATATATCTAAAAAAGATGACCATCAGCCACGTTCAAGAAAGTGATAAGCTGATCTCAAGCTTTTGAAGGATCCAATGGTTTATTCTAGCATAACATCATGATCTCATTATCAGTACCTATCAATTACTAGAGACTTTCTAAATATCATCTGGATTGGTGGGATATATTTATCAGCAAAATGGCATTGCGACACTTTTCTCCCACACTACACTGATAAGATAGTTGATGAAATGATGATTTAGAAAAATTAAATCAGACTTACCATTGCAGAATTAAAGAAATTATAGAAACTATTACTGGACATACAGAGAGGCGGTGGAATTTTATAAATATAGAAATAATTTTAATGGAGACACTGTATGCTATTATTTCCCCAACCATATTTGTCTTTCCACAAATACCAGTTATACAAAGGTAACAATTTGGCTGGCAAACTGCCGAATACAAAGAAAATCCAAAAAAAGGGTATTTTAGAACACCCCACTCATATAACATACATTGCTATCTAAATCAACTCCTTAAAGTTTAAAACAGATAAAAACAATTTATGGTTAACAACCAATCAGGTAAAGAAAAGGAAACTACCAACAAAGTTGCTAAACCACCACCTGTCAAGTCCTGTACTGGGGAATCTCGAGTAACTGACTCATATAAGCCATCAAATAATAAAAAATAAAAAAATAACAAATCTAGACTGTATGGTGGTTGAGTCATCTGCGCGATTTGATGTTTTGGTAAAAAATTCTACATGAGTTGCCTTTATTCGTGCTGCACTCGTTGCATCGTTTCCAAATCTTCTGAATTATCCAAATAGTTTTTATGGCAAATTTTGCACAAAATTTAATTCAGATTGTAAATGTAACGATCACCCACTATATGTGGTCATTCATCGATTCACTCCCAACTGACTTAGCCAGTAAAGTCGTTGTTATTCAAGTAAAAATCCAAACAAATCTAAAGGAAGCTTATTTTCGTATCACAAGCCCCCACCTCCCTGAATTTCACACCTAAGAAGATAAACTGTTTTGAGTCATAAGAAATATGCATTCATGAATAAATAAATAAGGTCATATGGACATATGTTCGAAAATGCATCTGTTTCATGATAGATGACAATACCGTTTTTCATAACGTTAGCTCTCTGTAGGAACACTCATCTCATTTATGACGTGTTTATATATTTCTTTTCACTTGCAGATCTGCTGCTGTTAAAATAGTCCATTACTCATATCATGAACAAGCAGAGATGATTTACACATATGGATAATAAGCAAATGGAAATGGTTGGGAGGCTGCACGGACTGACTAGGAAACAACTGAATTACAATAGTCAGAATTGTTTGATGGTAGGAGTGAACAAAAATATTGGACGTGTCATATTCATACACTAGAATCGGACAAAAGCCTTCTATAAAATATTGGAGATGGTTTTAGATCACTCCAAGCAAGTGGTCTGTCAGCATGGTGTATGCCAAACAACTGTAGTGTTGAGTGTCCTACAGCACTACTATCGGTATCAAAAACTATTGCAAGCGAATTTTCTTCCAAGAAACTTTTTCTATCTTTAACCTTCGCAGATGAAGATGATGTGGCAATCTTCGGTAGAAATGCCATCATCAGCTTATACAATGTTAAGAAGAATCTGCAATAGTTGAAGTTCATTATTAGCAACAATTCAGGATCAATTTTTAAACTGGGATTATCTACAATTTTTAAGGGACATTATGTCTTAATTGTTTAAAGATTCATTGGTAGTATGACAGGTTATGCGGATGATGCCTGATGGAGGAAGCTCCAGCTCACTTTATTGTTATCCCAATAACTTCTTTGATAGATGGCTTGGACAAAGTACTGCATGTCTCACTAGAACACAGGATTTAAATCTCTTGACTTTTGTCAGGTTGCCTGATGGGCAAGCACTTGAACTTCATTGGAACCTGTGATGCTGACGGGTTGAACGCATTTGTGCTTACAGTTAAGGCTTTGAATGGCTCCCCTAACGTCGGAAATAAACATCATAACGTCTATCTAACATATATCACCTCTTGAAGTTTATCCCTATAGTTAAGATTCTCCTTGTATAACATAAATTCCCTTTAATACTCGACTGTAAAAATTGAACCACATCATCCAAAATAAGAACTACCACATTGTAAGAGCTGCCAGCACTGCAACTGACTAAAAGATTCTGTCACAGAAACCTACAGTGCGTTGAATAAACAAAAAATTGTGCACCATTATACGAAAGACGTGAGATATTCAAAATGTGGAGATAGTCATCCTGTAAATTATGATAGAGAGTGTACAAGTAATTTCAAAAATAAAATTTCTGGTCCCAAGAGAGAAGAAATTACTACCTATACCAATAAAATTACCTTTTAACAATTTAATCCTCTCACAAAAACCACCAAACAATAGTCTGGAGGTTAAGTTAGAAAAAATGATGAAGAAAATGCAAAATCTGCAAAATTGCAATCTGGAACACCAATGGCTTAGCTAACTGTACCTTAGAAGAGATCAAACTTCTTAAATGCTCACAATGTTGACGTAATATTAATTTCTAAATCTCACGAACAAAGGTTTCAGAAAGATCCTTGAATGTACTAGTTATAATATAAAAGATCCTAAGTAGTTATAATCAAAATATCATTAAACTTAATAAGTTAAACAAATACAGACTATATTAGAAGCTGAGAAGTGCCAATCTGCTCTTCATTGTCAATCCAAACTGACAGTCAATAGACCTTGCTTGGGGATCAAAATTAACATCAAAGGGACGTCAACCTGAGAATAAAATAATAATATCTTAGATTTCTATGTATCATAAAGTTTTTTGAGATAGTCTTGCTTCAAACTCTTCCGGCTACTCACCATTTATAGTAAATATAAACATGCTGGTCATTAGTACTAGGATTCCTCTCATGCTTTATAACAAAATCTGACATTAAACTTCAAAAATATAAATTTTAAGCATTCTATTTATTAGGCACTATGTAAAGCAATCCGAATACAAACCCCAATTTAAATATAGAATTAAAATGGTGGAAAATCATTTCCAGAAGATAAACTAAAAATAAATTTATTGAAATTATTAGTATTATTAAATACCTATCCAGGATTCCAGGATGCAGAAACAAATGATTACTCTCTCCCCCTTCTCAAAAATAAAATGCTGGGACGAAAGATAACAATGAGAACTTATGCCTTTGCTGATCACTTACTCAAAATGTTTAAAGAGAAACAGGTCTAGCGGCTTGAAGAAGCAGAGTCCCAGAGAGTCACCAGAGAGTCACCAAAAAATTCTGGGTCTGACCTAATCGCTGGCACATTATTATGATGTGGATTCCATTTTACCAGTATGATCTTCAACATAACTTTCAAACTTGGACAATACAATTAAAGGTGGTGCAAATTATAATGATCCAAAGGCTAAGAAAGCCAACGAAAGTAAAAAATTATTTTCAAACATGGATTTGGATTCAGCCCAAAACACTCCATGACCAAACATGTTGACTGAGTAGCAAAAGATCAGGCACACCTTAGAAACAAACAGATACTCTTCTGCATCTTTTTCTGATGTTTATGTGACTTTTGATATAATCTAGCAAGAAGAATTGTTATACAAAATTAAAATTCATTTATCATATCTCCCAAAGACTAAAATCCTATGAGTTGATCGAAAACCGAGATGTACAAAAAACTTTTCTTCTAATCAAAACAGCGTTCTTGAGGCAACGTTGTATTTACTAGGAAAGTTTTGCAGTATGGCATAAGCGATGGTTACACTTGTCGACAACATTAAGTATATCGAGACAAGTGGAACCCTATCCTGTAATCGCCAGGGCAACCATTGTCTGTTAATAAAAAGAGCTCCCGATCTCATCTTGATCAAAAAAGGAATGCCAGACAATTTTGCTCTATAACCTTCATGTGGTTTGAGTGTTTATCAATGTTTGAAAGAAATGGCTGCTGTGTTGGGAAGTGATTATTGTTATTGTACTACCATATTTAGGTAGTATGGAAGTTTGAGAAAGAATATTTCAGTTTATCATCATTCGTCAGGAGATGTCGAAGTCTGACATATGGAAGTGTCTGGAAATTTCTACGTTGGCAATTCGTATTATTCCACACCACCTTCAAGTGAGAATATGGTTTATTTCATTTGAGTACTCCCTACCTTAAACGGTTAGTAGATGCGAAGACGCGTTCTTGGTGGTAAATTTTAAAATACAATATCTTGCAATGTTAGCATTATCGTTATAGAAAAAACGGTTTTCCAACGTCAAATCATTAATGGTGTAGGACGGTGAGTGCGCCCTAATCCCGTAAAAAACATGTAATAGTTCGTTTGACGACTGATTTAAGAGGATGCAGAAGATATTTTGAAGAAATTTTCCCAGTACCCCATGTAGGGGAGGCCAAAAATTAAATTAGCCTTGATTACCACCTTCGCGAACAGTACAATTGTCGTAATTTCAAACAAGGGCCCCAGAATTGATTCTAAATTAAGTATAATATTGTAGTTGTCCAACTGCCAATCAAAATCACGTTCATTCAATTGTTGATACAACTTGTCAAATATTATGATTCATCATGTCCTCCAAGTAAGCGGCGAAAACTGACTTAGAAGACTAAAACAAACTCGATCCATTGGATCTTCCAAGAAAGACCAATTCATGAAAAGTGTCACTATAATAAATTCCCTACAAAAAAACATTAACACGCATGTCTTACGTTAAACTGTCACAGGAATAAGTCAGTAACTATTATTGTTTTTCAAGTTGAAGTTGGAGCATCGTATCGACATAAATAGGCTCTTGACGAAAAGTATCTATGGCTTTAGCTGAAATATGGATGGTGGCAAAAATTGCTTCCGAACGTTCATCATGAAACACAATTGTAATAGAGGCCTTAGAAATAAATGGTCATACAATCAACAATGCAAGAGCGTAGAATGCGTGTCTATATTCAAGGGATGCTCGGCTATTTAAAAATGCTCTTGTTGATGAAGGTACTTTTTTTGCTGAATGCATCCGTAAGCTTCACAATGACAGTTAGAAGGATAACAGCTGATAATGTTTGATGGTACTTTTATGGTTTGTGAACTACTGGCGTGATGAGAGCTTCTGATGAAGGAGACTGCACTCTAGTTGATTTGTGCAAAAGCACATGACAACATTTTTTGCAGATTTGTGCTTGAAATAATTTGAGCAAGCGATTATGTTTCTTGCAGTACATTGATTTTGATTTGAGACCACCTGTAAACGCTTCTTTTGCAATCCTGAGGCTTCTCTTTTTTTGGAGTGAGTTCTTGATCAATAGCTTTTCCACATGCTAGATACATGGCCCATAGATTGTGACACATTGCATTATCACCTCGAAAGTTCAGAAATGACACCACTTCGGAAAATAAATCACAAATATTATTGAAACTGCTTAAATTAGGACTTAGCGGTTTCCAAGTGAAAAATCTCTATTACTAAACGATCTAAACACTTGATTAGTTGTTGTCCAACAATCTGACTCCAAAGATCATCAGGAAAACGATAGCGGTAATTAAGTACTGAAAGTTTTGCACTGTAGGAAGCTTCTGATTGTGATAAATCACTGACACAAATAGGTCGTAAGGCGACATCCAAACTCACCCTGATCCATTAGACTTCGGAATATTAAAATCCAGAAATTTGACTAGTTGAAATTTGTGGCACTTACAATTGATGCTCCCGGCGATGGATCAGGTTTTGGGTTTTATACCATAAGCTCATATAAGTTGTGTTATACAGCGTATCCGTCTCTCCAATGCAACTATCATTAGGTCATCAACCTGTTTGCATTGCTAAAGGTACCCACAACAATTGTGGTTTTGATTAAATTGTGTTCTTCCCTTTTGCTGCACAATTTACTGATTGTAAAAATGCATTTTTTCCAATTTTTGGATGTTTATAAAAAAATTAGCAATTTAATAAATAAATTACTTAGTCAGTGCTCTATAGATAAGTATTGAGGCAGATCTGTTGGGTCAAGAGACGCCTTTGAACTTTGTATGTTTTGGATATTAAAATAAAGCACTTTGAGTACTGATACTGGGTCACCAGCATTTATAGAGAATACGTAATGAGTGTCACAAACCGTCTTCTTATAATTGGCAGAACTCCAGTTGTGTCGTAGATTTAAATACGCATCCGGTGAGTATATGAAGATATGCCTCGTGATGCCACCAGATAGCGTTTCTGGAACGCACAAAAGAAAAGGTAGCAAATCATTCTTGCAGTAATGCAAAGAGTGTGGGCAAAGCAAAAAAAAACAGAAGCAGAAAATCACAAGAAGAATTAACGGCGTGTTTTTTTTGTGAAGAGGAGCGACTGGATTGGATATCCATATGATAGTAATAGACATGTGTGAAAACGCAAGACTATCTCACGCACCTGCATACCATGGAAACAGACAATAATGATCAGAGTTAGACGGCGTAGTTTCTTTGGGGGGAGGGAATGTCTGCTTTGGACATCTATATGAGATTAATAGTCGTATGTAGGAATCTATCGAGTCGCAGGACTGTTTCATCCATGAGGACTTGAAGATGACAAAGGTCTCTGCATTGTTCAGCAGAAGCATGTATAGGTATGCTAACTGTTGCTGCAGATATGTCGACCTGAAGATATTCTTTGAGTATCTAATCATAGCAGACAAAGCATTATTCTAGTGCGAAAGGTTGAAAAAGAAACACTTCGGATTGTCAGCAAAATGAAAACCCTCATCCAAAAAACCCACGACTAGTATTATTTATTTAAAAAAAATGCGATTGTCTCTTGGGATCAGCAGGAGATTCTTCTGATGAATTGGCTACCCTCTTGTAAGAACCAAATGAAAGGTGCCGTGCGTCACTTAAGCGACTCCGCTGATGTATTCAATAACCGCCGCTCTGCAGACTCTTGGATATACCATTCTGCCTCGTTCTTCATATTCGCCAGATCTTAAATGAATGATTACGTTTTGTTTAACATAAGAAAAAGACAGTATATGGCAAATTCTCTTTCAACAACGAACTTCAGTTGGCTGTCCACAAAATAGTGCCATGCTACATCCAAAGAGTGGTTTACGGAAACTGCCGCAGCAGTGATAAACGTCCACAGATATTGAAGGAGAATACCTCTAATAAAATGTATACCCACTTCTTCCTAATAAAGGATTAATGAGGAAAAAATAATTGTAGCAATCATTTTTGAACGCCACAAATAAAATTTGGCTAACAAAGAATTGCTTAGACATACAAGATTAATCATGTGGAATCAGAAATGTGTGTTAAGTATGGTTTTGAGTTGCATTTTAGTCCAAAATCAGCTGAAAATTCAGATATCCTTTGACCAACGCCTTGTAAATAAGTTACTGCAACGATTTTTGGTTATTATACTTGATGAGTTTATATGTACAAATTTTTTAGGTCAATTACATTTTTGTAAACATGAAGATGTTTTTGATCTATAATTATCCTAAACTATCTAGTTGTTTATATACGCTGTTTTTGATCTTTGTCAACGCATCATATGATAATTTTTTGTGGAGACCTTTGGCAAACTTCATGATTAATTTTAACCGTACAAAAAAGCCGATTGATCATTAAACACTTAAAAATCAGGGTTGAGGACTTAAAAAAATGGTCACAAAAGCCTAATTATGTGTTAAGAAGATTCATTAAAAGTGATCATGCCATCTAGATTTACCCTTTAAAAACTACTGAGAAAGTTATTTTAAGAGATATAGGAGTCAACGTGGACATTGAAACGGAAACCCTGGAAATTAAAATATTAGGAGAGATAGAAGAGGGGGAGCAAAAGAACAGACCAATATTAATAGAATTGGCAACATGGAACAAGAAACAGGAGATCCTGAAGAAGGCGAAAACTTAAAAGGAAAAAAGATCTGGATTAACGAACACTACCCGAAGCATATACTGGAAGAGAGAAGAACATTGATAAAACATATGATAGTGGCACGAAACAATGGATACAATGCAAAACTTATTTATAACAAGCTGATAGTGAATGGAGAAATGTACACACTACAACAGCTAGAGGAGAAGTTAGAAATACAAGAAAAAGAAAATGCAGAACAAAGAAATAGAAAAAGAAGGAACAAGTAGAACGGAAAATTGCTCAGAGAAAAACCGGAAAGCAAGAACTATAAGCGAAAGGTCACCACTGAACATAGACGACGAGGAATTCAGGAAAAAAATGAGAACAATGACATTTACGGGACGACGTACAAAAAACTAGCACAGAATAGAAACAGGAAAGACGCAAAAGTAGATAACTGCAAGGAAAAAGGAATAACGAACAAGGAAAAGGACGGAATTAGAAATACAGAAATTAATAGAATACATAAACTTAAACAAATACAAATCGGAACATGGAATATTATGTCAATAACGGGAAAAGAATGCTAGCTAATAGAAAAAATGCAACAATATGACATTAAAATTATAGACTTAAGTGAGACAAAAATCAAAGGCTTAGGTTATAAACAATTAAAAGATAATTATAATCTATATTATTCAGGAAGACATCCAAAGCAGAGAGCAAAAGAAGGAGTGGGTATAATCATATCAGAAGAACTAAAGAAAGTTAACAGATTTGATGCAGTAAATTCAAGATTAATGGTATTGGAGATAGACTTACATGGAATGATAAATATAATACAATTATATGCACCAATACAAGGACCAGAAGAAGAGGAAAACCTAACTTTTTACACAGATTTACAGAACACACTAGATAGAATTAGAGAAGAGAAAGACCTAATAATCATCAGGGGGATTGGAACGCAAGAGTCGGAAGAGATGAAAATAGAGGGCTAGGATGCACAGGAAAATACGGAGAAGAGATTATAAATAGAAATGGACAGACAATGCTAGAGTTTTGCCAAACAAACGATCTCATAATAGGAAATGGCTTTTGGTACCAACTCAGCGATAGAATACAACGAATTAAAACGCTACTGGACGCAGAAATGGGAAGACAACATAGATTGGTAACAGCAGTGGTAAAAGGGGACACAAAAATGCAAAAAGAAAAAGAATATGAAAGAATACAAATACAGAATCTAAGAAATGATGAAATAAAGTTAAAATATCAAGCAGGAGTAGACGAGGAATTATAAAAAAATGGCATGGAAAAAATTCAGAGAAACGCAAAACCAACAGGACAAAGAATAATGTATAAACAAAAGGAATATAGCGAAAGAAGTTGTGAGAGAGGCGAAAAGAAAAACTTGGGAGGAGTTTGGCAGGGACTAAACCAAACATACAATACAAACAATAGGAAATTTTGGAATGTAATAAAAAAGCTGAAAGGAAACAAAAATAAAAAGATAAGGGGCATAAGAAATAAAGATAACGAATTTAAATCTGAAGTACATGACATATTAGAAGTCTGGGCAGACTACTACACAAACAAATTTGAAGATAAGAATAGTGTGAATGAAGCAAAAAGACAGAATGAATCAGATAGCAATGAAAGAACAGATGAAGAAGAAGGGGAAGAATCGCTGAAGGAAATAGAAATAGTAGAACTGGAAGAAGCAATGAAAAAAATCAGAACAGGAAAGGCGTGTGGACAAGATGGCATTGAACCAGAGATGATAAAGTATTTGGGGGACAAAGGAAAGGAATGGATTCTAAAAATAATCAATGAGGCATGGCAGACAGAAGAAATCCCAGAGAATTGACAAGAAAATATTATAATCGCGATACACAAAAAAAGGCGGCTTTATACTTTGTGAGAATTACAGGACCATCTGCCTATCCTCCACCTGTTTTAAATTATATACAAAAGTAATAGAAAGAAGATTAAGGAAAATAATAGCAAACTAGCAGATGAACAATCGGCTTACAGGACAGGAAGACAGACTAATGACAATATCTACATAATAAGAAATTTGATAGAAAAAAAAGAAGAAAAAGGAGAAGAAATGTTTGTAATTTTCATAGACATAAAAGCAGCTTTTGATACAATACACAGAAAGATAATATGGAGATGCCTCGAGCAGTTAGAAGTTCAAGCAAAGTTGATACGAGTAATGAAAAGTATATATAATGACGTAAAGGGAGTGATCAAAATAATAAATGGAGAGGAATCAACAAGATTTAAAACGGAACTAGGAATAAAACAAGGAGACAGCCTCAGTCCCCTGCTGTTCATAGTCGTGATGGACAGGTTATTAAGAAACACCCGAGTGAAATCCACACAACAACTAACGATGATAGGATATAACAGATTAGTACAAGTAAGAGTCGATTGCCTCATGTACGCTGATGACAAAGTCCTAATATCAGACACCTACAGAAAAATGAGAGAACTAACGAAAATATGGTCTGAAGAGATAGATAAACTAGGAATGGAGGTTAACACGGATAAATGTAAAATTATGATAATTAACGATAAGGCACGAGAAGAAGAAAGAAAAATAGAAATTAAAGGAAAAGGAGTAGAAAAAGTAACGGCATATGAGTACTTTGGCAGTATATCAGACGACGGTAAAATAGAGGTAACCAAAAGAATTCGGAAAACGGGAAATAGATAGAAAAACGAAGCTACAGGTCTATAACACGATAGTCTTACCTACAATGACATATGCATGTGAAACATGGGTTATGCAAGAAAAATATGAAAGTAAAATAATTGCCACGAAAATGAAATACTTTAGAAAAATAACTGAAAAGACTAAGTTTGACAGAGAGAGAAACGAACATATAAGACATATGATAGATCAAGAACTGGTTACAAAGAAGATAGAAAAGAAACAACTGTACTGGTATGGCCACATATTAAGGATGGACTACAGTAGACTAGTGAAGAAAACTATGGAAGCAGGTAGGATTGTGAAGAGAAGAAAGGGAAGACCTAGGAAAAACTGGTTACAAAATATAGAGGAAGTGGACAGAAGAAGGGGAAAGACAAAAGAGGAGATGAAAGAATTAGCTCTGGACCAGAAAGAATGGAAAAAATGGGTAGAGGGTAGTTAAGAGAATAAACATCCAACACCCAAAGGGTATAAGGATACAGAAGAAGAAAAACTACTGAGATAAACAGATGCTATTCACTGTGTGATATAAGTGGTCATTTGTTTTAATTTTCCTTGATGACTGATTTGGAACAGCATTCCTTATCGGAATCTGGAGTTCTCAAACAACATGCAAAGCAAATCTACATTATAGCTTATCTGTATAATACGGTGCTCAGAAAAATGTCCCAATCGAAAGGTAAATCAATTGTGCTTTTTGATCAAAAGCTTAGGCAATAAATGGACTACCAATAATTTGCAATAACCATCAAAAGAAAATAAGAAAGACCCTGATGTCTACTATAGTAGTATCAGTAATTAACAAACATTAACCATAGGTGAAACTTTTGTCAGGTTTACTATCCACCCAATCGTGACCAACAGGAAGATTTTGATCTGGAGAGCAAGCACTACATATAGTGCCAGCTTAGTTAGGGGAAATAAAGCCTATAATGATTTTCACAAAATATTTTTGATGATCTTTGAAAGACGGGCTGTACCTTGTCTAGTTTCCTGTAATTAGTGAAACTCATTTCAGCGAGAAGACCTACTTCAAAATACCTCAATATTCCGTATACAACACAAATCACCCAGATGGTTCTGCACATGCAAGCCCAGCTGTAATAATGAAACAAGCAATAAGACACTACGAATTACCTAAGTATGCTGAACACTACCTACAAGCCTATTCGTGTATATATTCAACCATGTGAAATAACTGTCAGTGCAGTATATTGTCCTCCAAAGCATAATATAAAAAAAGCATCAATTTGAACCATATTTCAATACTCTAGGGGCCAAATTTTTGGCAGGTGGAGACTACAATAGCAAAAACACTGTTTGGGGATCCCGAACAACTACCACAAAAGGCAGGGAGCTATACAGTCTTATTCAAGACAAACGTTATTCTTATTTATCTGCTGGGTCTCCGACGTACTGGCCAGCAGACATAAATAAATTGCCAGATCTACTAGACTTTTTTGTCACCAATGGTATTTCTTCAACTTACATGGACATCACACCTAGTTATGATTTATCATTGGACCACTCACCGATAATATCCACCTACAGCACATACCCAATATACATACAACCTACACCTAGGCTACATAATACAAAAACAGACTGGGACAAATATAGATACAAGCTAACAGACACAATAAATATTAATCTAAAACTTACAAATCCAAATGATATCACCACCAACAAGTTACTCCTAATATAACACATAAAAGACATTCTAAATATTCCTCTGGAAATTAAGATATTAGTGCATGAAAAACGAAAAGCAAGAACCAAATGGCAAAAAACACATGCCCCACCAGACAAAACTATTCTAAACAAACTTAGCAACAAGCTTAAATAAAAACTTAAAGCTCTAAGAGAAGAGTCGCTCAAAACTTACCTATCGAATTTGAACCGATATGATAATTCTATATGGAAACCGATCAAAACAACAAACAAATCTATAATAAGTATTCCTCTAAAAATTGAGCAACCATCACAGCAACAGTGGGCAAAAAGTGATAAGGAGAAAGCAGAATTATTTGCAACATATCTTGCTGAAATATTCCAACCTCATGAAAACGATCTGGATGAAACAATGATCACATCTCAATCTATTAATTCCGTCAGACCTAAAGAGGTAAAAGATGAAATAAAGTTCTTGAATGCAAAAAAAATCACCAGGTATGGATCTAATAACAGCAAAAATTCTAAAAGAACTACCAGAAAAAGGTATAGTAGTACTCCTGACTTATATTTTCAATGCAATTCTCCGTATTGAGTATTGGCGCGAAGCACTAAAGACCGCAGAGATAATCCTAATCCTCAAGCCCGGTAAAGATCCCAATAGTATAAAATCTTATCGACCCATAAGTCTCTTGTCGGCCATTTCAAAATTATTAGAAAAACTGGTTCTTAAAAGAATTGATACTGAACGAATTCCCAATTACCAATTCGGATTTAGGCAGGCCCATTCCAACATACAACAATGCCATCGCATAACACAAACGATCCTCTCTAGTTTTAACAACAAGCAATACTGCATATCAGTATTTTTAGATGTAAGCCAGGCTTTCGACAGGGTATGGCACCAGGGTCTACTATATAAAATCAAAACTCATCTACCAGCATTCTTCAACTTACTTAAATCTTATCTAAATAATCGACAATTCAGAACTAAAGTAAGACAGGAAGTTTCCGCTTTCCTTCCAATTAAATCTGGAGTACCTCAGGGTAGCGTGCTGGGTCCTCTACTTTAGCTCTTATTTACCTCAGATCTTCCAGTTTCACCAAATGTCACAATCGATACATTCGCTGATGACACTGTCATCATGGCTAGCCACAATGAAGTTGTTTGAGCATGCACTCTAATCCCAGAATATCTGTATAGGCTAGAGCACTGGCTTAAAAGGTGGAATGTAAAAATAAACGAAACAAAATCTACACATCTAACATTTACCCCATGCAGAGGCCCATGCCCACCCATTTTTCTTAATAACATAGAAATACCACAAACTACAACAGTAAAATATCTAGGGCTACACTTGGATACTAAATTAAATTGGAGAGTACATATCAACAAAAAGAGAAAACAACTGGACTTAAAACAGAAAGAGATGAACTGGTTGATCGGAAGAAGGTCCCCACTATCTATTGATAATAAGCTATTGTTATACAAATCAATTATCAAACCCATATGGACATATGGAGTAGAACTATGGGGATGTGTCAGTAAAACGAATCTCCCAATAATTCAAAGATGTCAATCCGAAATGCTAAGAATCATGGTTGACGCCCCATGGTATATAAGCAATGAAATGATCCACAATGACCTGAAAATACCAACTGTACAAGAAGTCATCCATGAGAGAAGTGTCGCTCACCGTAAAAAGTTAGAGATACACACAAATCCTCTAATGCAGCCCCTATTGGAAGACCCTGCAAGAAGAATCAAAAGACAGTGGCCAGCTGACCTATAAAATGGAAGAGATCCCATCGTTGGATGCGATCTCATCATGTCTTATCTAAGTCTAATTGTTAATACTTAGATTGTAAGATAGCAAATTAGCTTATAGAATACCCTGTATTTTGATTGCTAATTAAATTACAAAAAAATGACCAACCCTATACTTCTTCATGACAATTAGAGATCTCACAAAGCTATTTAGTTCACGAAAATTTAGGCAATGTTGGTGTAGATATTTGGGTATATATAATTTGCGCTCTTGTGGTTTTAATTTGTCCATCCCCTTTCTTTGAACGTCAACTCAAGCCCAAAATGTACAACTTTGAAGAACCTAAAGTTGGGAGAGCTGAAAAAGTGTTTGCAAAAGAGGCGCCTACATAATTTGGAATATACAGTTCAAAACAGCCAATCAAATCTGCTAACAACTTTTCTCCCAATTACAGAACAGCTGAACAGCAACCTCAGGCTCAACGTGCCGGGCATCCAAGCCCAGGTGTTCTTCTGCTTCCGCGTCCTGCTGATCCGCATGTCGCCCCTGCACGTGACCTCCCTGTGGCCGATCGTCATCAGCGAGATGCTGCAGGTCTTCCTCCAGATCGAGCAGGAGCTCTCGACGGACACGGAGGAGTTCAGGTTAGCCGCCGCCTCTCTATTAGCCCACTGAATTAAACGAATAACATTTAAGCGGCCGTTGCCCGTGGCGGCGATTGTACAGCGTAATGTAGCGTATTTTATTTTGAGTTTGTGTCCACGAACTAACACTGGTTTTGTTTGTCCCTGGTTTGCTGGGAATTGGTTGGTATTGTTGGCCGAGCAGAACGAACAGCAGGTAAATACTTGAACGCTTAGACTAACTGGCTGCAGTGTTGTGACCTGTTTTGCTGCGGATGTGCCTTTAACGTTGCTTGTACTGCTTCTGTCCTAACACTCTAACTTTATTTTCTGTGTAACACCACCTCCAACAGCAGGCTGTTGCATAAATGTCATAAAAGACATCTTATTTATGGAACACCCTGACTGCAAGATACAGTTATGTGAATTAATTGTTCGAATACGCAGCTCTCATATAAAGCTCATGTCGGCGCTGGACGCCAGCTGGGCCACGAACAGCAGCAACGGGCTGCACGCCCTCGGCCATCCCCATTGGCTGCGGCTTCAGCTTGCCACGGCCAAGCTGTTGGATCTCGCCTTGCTGCTGCCAGCCACTGCGTTGCCGCAGTTTCAGATGTAAGTTTCTTTTTCTTTTACTCTATCATTTTTGATCATTCATTCACCTCAAGAATTGTCACTTCTTGAAACTGCTGAGTTGTTAATAGGTGCTTAGATTAAGCTTTCTTAAAAGAATCATTTATCTACAGTAATGCAGAACTTTTCACTTCATTCATATGGTTATTGGTATCGAAGCTATAATTGATGGGATGTTCCGTTCTAGGAAAATCTAATAGTAACATAAAACCTTAATGTAATCCTTGACAAGTTAATAATTCCTACTGACGACTCTGGCGTGTGCAAGGCAATGGGATTCATATGAGGGGTTACTACAGGAAATCATATGCATGCACTAATAATCAGCGATGTTAGTTGAAGGCAATGGTTTCTGTGTAGAGTGTTAAAAGCAGTCGATGCTCAGTTGAAGTGAAGAGCTTGGTGTGTACCATCATAAATATGTTTATTGAACAGCAATTGAGGGCGATAATGCATGGGAGTATCATCAAGGCTTAATCAAACCTTACATTACTATATCAAACAGTTGTAAAGTGGTCAAAATGAGCACACTTCTGATAATTAGATAAAACAGTTAGTGACACATTAGGTTCTCCATGTCCTCACGAAAGGACAGAAACGGTACTGGTTTATAATGGCTGATCTCATTTAGACAGGTACTATAAAGGAGAGGATGCATTCCTGCCATTGATGGTATAGACCACGCCCAAAGAAATTTTGGCAGAAACCCATAGAATGAAGGTTATGCTAATAATACATATGACGATGAAGATGTCATGAACACTGCTGGACCTGCAGGCAATTCCTGAAGGACGATCCATCTTTTTTGCATGACAATGCTCATCAAGTGGCAGGAACATTGACTTGTTGCAAAGGTGACTATTGAAGATCTTGGAACATCCTCTGTGCTCTTGTTTCCTTGACTTGCTTCCTGACCGCTTTAGTAACACTCCATCAGTACTGTGCACAACAGGGCTCTTCAACACTGTAATCAACAAAAACCAACCATCTCACTGACAGCATTAGACCCACAAATTTAGCAAAAATTGCAGAAGCTTACTAATTACTAATAGTCTACTTAGAGCAAAACTTTCAAAAAAGGCAGTTTATGGGTTTCATTAAGTACAAAACTCTCAAAAAACACATGATCCGATATAAACAACTCCAATCGTCTAGATAAATTGCCATGTATAGGTCTTTGGGATTCTGTTACTCCATATTGCCTGTTCAAGTTTAAAGTACAAAAAGCTATTATACAAAAAGTTGATATTACCTCATTGTAACACATTTTTTTCTGTATGATGTTAAGAAAGAAGAGTTACTTACATTTTCGACATCAAAAACTTGCTGTTGTGGAGGTGTGACGCACTGCTAGTTGGAACTTGACTAACCTTCATAGTAGCAATCTGGCCCCTTAAGTATTCAACCTACTTGAATATATGGAATGTACCCTGTGAAATGAAGAATTAATTTAATTCATTTATTCCTGAAGAGACGCTACAAAAGTTTTCAGAAAACATTTTGAGTTTGCTTCACTTGCAGTCTCTCTTGGCGCTCTAAGGTTTGAAGATGAGCAAATTTAGTACGTCTAGGAGAACAAGCTCAATTTGATAAAACACCATGATTGGGCAAAAATAAAAATTGCCATCATCTACAGCTTTTTGTTACTGTTGAACAATTGCCCAAACATGGAAGCTAAGGGTAAAATATCTGATGTGGATGATCCTACACATTGTCAGACATCTTCGTTTAACTGTCCGAAAAGTTAGAGAAGTTGGCATCAACGTCATATTGTGACAATCTTGAGAGAAAACAGAAATGTGATGTGTGTCATGCCATGTTTGTTAACATCAATTAAAATAGACTATCGTCCAATGCGTTGTTTGGGAGGGGGCAGAAATTAGAGCAAATTAATGCCATAAGTACCACTCGAGTATTGGAAATAGACATCAATTATACGGAAAAAAAATAAGTTGGTATAATTGCTATAGTAACAGATGATAAAATGTGGATTTATTAGCATGATATGGGAACTAAAATGCGATTGTCAAAATGTCCTCAGTAACCGATTTTGCTTGTTCTCTACTCAAAATTGTTGAAAAGATATGTTGTTCAATCTCTGGAATCAGAAACGGAACTGCTTGTAAAATGGGAAACGGAAAATGATAAGCCATAACGCAAATAGCGTATCAAATAAGCTTATTTAGCTTAATGCCGTTGATAATAACTTTGGTTGGCAACAAAGTTTTGGTGGAAAAAATTTTGTCTTTAATTGAAGACATCTCATACAATGCAATTGGCTTAAACTAAAGTAACCACTGGAAATCTTGCAGAAAAGACATTTTGAAAGTTATAACCTCGCGAAGAGCTTAAGAGCTCTTTTTGGATCAGTGGTGAACATTAGGCTTATTCCAATGCCAACTACTTACGGAAAAAGTTCATCTTCCGGGACCCACCGACATTTCGACTAGGATTATCTACCACTTCCCATGCCTGTAGTAAAGTTCGTCATATTTTTATGCTGATCTGAAATCTTCCACAAGGCCGTGATCGGTTTGAAAGACGTAATCCAAAAGGTGACCAGAGCAGTTGCAGTTCTACAAGGCTGCAGACTTTCACTTCTCACTTGTTGGTCATCGGTTCTGAATCGAGTTCGCCTTCTGAGCACCTCTGGTGCTACCATCCTCCATCAATTTTAAGTTGAGGCTAACGCATCGCAAAGTATTGCGCCTCAGCACACTGTCTATATAGTGACCCAATGTGTATAGTGGTGGGCCCGGTTAAATACCGCCCTGTACCGTTGTATGCACAAATTCTTAAACGCCTCTGTCTACCTTGTAGTTATAAAGGTCACCAATGGATAGATTATCTTGACCCTAAACACTTGAGAAGTTGGAAAGCGCGCTAAAAGCTAAAGTATTAAATGGTCTGTAGCTTTCATTGCAATACAGGGCAAAACCAAAGATTATCCCTAGTTCCTGATTGAAGGTTTTTATGGTATATTCACGCACACAAGCCGGGCCAAATCCATCTTGTCCTCAATTGAAGATCTTTATCGGGTCGGACTTCTTAGACTTGTAGCTTCTCACACTTTATCTGCAGAAACAAATCAGACATGACGTTCACGATTTTTCACAGAGAGCGCTAGAGGGGGAAATAGCATTATTTACTTCTCTATGTAGTAGAGCTTTAACACGCAGTTTGGAATATTGAGTTTCAAATTTATGGTTTTGTAAGGCACTGGAATTCCTTTATCAGTCATGGTAGCAATTGATATACCTAAGATTTCATTGACAGGAAACATTGAGTTCTGGTGTTTTGGGAACTCCTGTCTGAATGGTCAGAATGGCCAAACTGAGCATTAATGTAATTGAAGTTTCACTGATGCTCCATGTAACTAATAACCCCCACCCCTAACTTTTCTCCTGTGGGTGAGTGAAGTGAATGATGGATAGTTTTTCAGAACGTTAACCAATCTCTTCAACAACTCCTCCAGACCTGAGTCTTCGATATCTATAGCCGCATGCCATCTAATTTACTATGAAGACAGATCATCCCTTCTAAGTAGAAATAATAGTAATTGCGCAATCATAACCAAGCGACGACTAATGACTGATTCGCCCTTTCAGGTATCGCTGGGCCTTCGTGGGCGACGATCTGGCGCACGTGACGACGCAGAGCCCGCAGGACTCGCCGCCGTTCACGCCGCACGTGACGCGGATAGCCACCCTGATGGACCAGAAGTTCACCGACACGCAGATCGAGACGCTGCCCACAAAGCAGAACGAGCTGCTGCTTACCACGAACAGCATCAATCAGCTGAAGGACCTGCACGGCTTCTTCAAGACGCTGAGCTTGTGCTCGAACCGGCACCGCACCGAGTGCAGCGGCGCCGTCTCCAGCGACTACAACCTCCATGACAAGCAGACCGACCGCAAGCTGAACGCCATCCTCGAGAAGATCGACAAGGTCATCGAGATGGACTTCCTGGACAAGATCCCGCGATAGGGCGGCGGCGGTCGCGACCGAGCAGTCAGTATTACTCCGCGCATTTGTCCACAAGCTGAAGCGGGTAGAGTAGAGGCGAAAGTAATATATTTTTCAAGGCATGAAGGTACAAATTCGGCGCCGCCGCTGTTGCAAGCTGTGGCTGTTTTATTTCGATGATTTCCAGCACAATGTTTGATTGTTGTTGTTAGTAACCGCGCGACTTTCAGTGTTTTCCTGTACATATTACCGTAAGTAGCATTTACAATTTACAATTATGATTACGTGATTTCGAAATGTGATTTTAACGTGAAGTTACTGGCGAAAGCTGGCCACTGCTGCGTCTCCTTGTTATATAATGTAATAATTTATAATTTTAGTAAATGGGTATATATTTGTAACTGTATATTACTACATTTTGCTAAAAATATAGTGCAATTAAACAATCGACAAGCTGTTGAGCAGGTTTAAGTGCACCCCTCCACTTCCGACCTCTCATTTGTTTCTGTTTTGTTTCCTCTAGCCAAACGTAGCAGCTACCTTGATAAATTCATTGGTAATAATAGATTTCTTCCTGCAAGTCGGGTAAGTTTTATATCCTGTTTATAATTGTAAAAAAAATAAATTTCTACTAAAAGAAAATTGCGGTTTGATTCTTATCTTCAAAATCAGCAAAGAAAAATTTATTTGGCTCTGGGTAGACTTTTGAAAGGATCACAACCTGCCAACAGTACCTACCCCTTAAGAGTGAACCGAGTTCAGAAAAAGTCTTCTTTGAGACATCATTTGGAGTAACGGCCATTGAAAAGTAGCAAGGTATTCATTACAACAGCGTCGACGAAATAATTATCGTCCTGAGTAAAACTCATAGAATGAACCATTTACGTATAAATAAATTATTCAAACGAGATGTGCACTATTTGACAATCAAAAATGCAGGGAAAGTGCCTCTGCGTCATTTAAGTGAGATATCCAAATTTTTTAGATTATTTGGCCAGAGATTTTCCTGTCAATTATATTACTTCCAAAAAGATTGCAATATGTGGTTGTAAAAAAACTTTGAGCGCTTCATGGTCTGTGAATTTTATAGCTATAATTTAAATCTAAACATTCATCTTAAATGATGATACTGTAAAAGCTATAGTAGGAAGAATGAATGGCTGTTATTATTATTATAGCTCTTTAAAGGTGAGTTCCACAGTAATCCAATTACCTATTCATTGAAGACGCGTCTAAGTTTTGAGCTTTTTGATCTGAATGCTTAGGGTACGACGAAAAATAGACTACACATAATGATTCCTTAAACAAAGTAGCCGGTGTGAAGGCAGCACGGAGAGCCTGCAGGGTGGCAACTGACATGTGGTCTTGCATTGTCATGTTGAAACTACTCACCGTGCTTTCATTTCTCGTGGCGGCGTTCTGAATATGCACAAAAAATTCTTGACATTGTTATCTTTTCCTCAAAAATCATCACCATCTTCACAATTAAGGGCATAATCACGTTCAGGTTCTACTGACCATCTCTTTCTGGGGTGTGCTATGTCTCTTTTCCTTTTGGTTTATAATAGTGCCAATTTTTCGAACTCGGTTACTATCAGTTCTGTTTACATGTTCAAACCCCTTTTTAGTACTTTATTTTGCCCAGAAAGGCTCGTTTTGCAATTATATGTTAAACTCAAAAATTATGAGGTCAATACCAATCCCACCATTACAAACCCAAAGTGAAATCACTTTTACCTTCTAGATGGCATTTTTGTTTATTTGCTATTCAATTAAGTACATGAAGGGAAATCTTTTTTCTTCTTCCCTATTATGAGATGAGGGGAGGATGAAAAATCATTAATAGAGACGGCAAGGTGATGACAAAATAAAAAAATTAAGGAACACCAAAATGCTAGACTGATTAAAATATCTTGAACTTACACTTTGGTTGACGCAACTGTTCTGAGTATTTAACAGCGACTTAAGGTGGTCACAACAGAATTAAGCGATGACATTGGTTTTTGATGTTAAACAACAAAAACTAGTCTAGGAAAAAAGACCTCACTCAACTGTGACCTTGAAATTATACTTCTCGATGTAAAGGACAAAGCTTCACTTAAAAGCGAAGGGGCAAGACTATGCAGTCCAATATATGCATATTGGATGCAGATGACGTAGTCGACACCTTATGGTCTTCGACCTAAAGTTGAAGGAAGGTTAGGTCTAACGCGATTAGATGTTCTGTTACCACTGTTTTTGGATTTTTTGTATTAAAAATTGTAATTTTTGATGCTAGAAGAAACATTAATGTGATTACTGAGCGTTTTCTAACCATAATTACATATAATTTGACTGCAATAAAAAGTTTGATAAGCACTGGTTTATAATCGTAATACAATTGTTTTCCAATAGATGGCGCAACTTGAGAGCAATTTAAGGTTATGTCTCCATACGTAGTAGAGTGCAAAAATTAATTAGTTTATTATATTACTGCGCGATTAATTGCACGAAGCCAGTTACGAGTCTAAATTATTGTAAAGAGAGCCTACATTTATATTTTATTCTGTTCATAATGGTTACGCACAGGAAAACATAAAACATCTGGCTTTGGCACTTGTCACCACGGACGTGTCAAGTCGTGCTTTGTTGACAGGCACGTAGTGATGAACTATCTGCACCTAACGTGAAACCAACAGTAAATAATCGCGCAAGATGGTGCTGGCGGACTTGGGCCGCAAGATCACGACTGCCTTGCAGTCGTTGAGCAAGGCGACCATCATCAACGAGGAGGTGAGCAGGGCAGGTGTTGGGCTCGGTGTCTGAACTTTTGCTCCGCAGGTCCTCAATGGTATGCTCAAGGAGATCTGCGCGGCGCTGCTCGAGGCTGACGTCAACATCCGGCTGGTCAAGAAGCTGCGGGAGAATGTGCGGGCCGTCATCGACTTCGAAGAGATGGCTGGCGGCCTCAACAAGCGGCGCATGATTCAGAGCGCCGTGTTCAAGGAGCTGGTCAAGGTTTGTGAGCTGCACTTTGACTGCATCCGTCTACACAACCTCTCAGCTTGTAGATCCCAACGTGAAGCCCTTCCAGCCCATCAAGGGGCGGCCCAACGTGATCATGTTCGTGGGCCTGCAGGGCTCTGGCAAGACCACCACATGCACTAAGCTGGCCTACCACTACCAGAAAAAAAATTGGAAGTCCTGTCTGGTGTGTGCCGACACATTCCGTGCTGGAGCGTATGATCAGGTCAAACAGAACTGCACAAAGGCTCGAATCCCCTTCTACGGAAGCTATACAGAAGTTGACCCAGTTGTCATAGCTCAGGATGGCGTGGAGATGTTTAAGAAGGAGAGCTTTGAAATTATCATAGTCGACACGAGTGGGCGGCACAAGCAAGAGGAGTCGCTGTTTGAGGAGATGTTGGCCGTTTCTAATGCAATTGTACAGTTGTGGTGTAATTTAAACTAGCAGATGGTGCTTTACTGAATTTGGTTTGCAGAAACCGGATAATATCATCTTTGTTATGGACGCAACCATAGGTCAAGCATGTGAGGCACAAGCGAAAGCCTTTAAAGATAAAGTAGATGTAGGATCTGTTATCATTACTAAATTGGATGGACATGCAAAGGGTGGTGGAGCACTTAGTGCGTGAGTATACTATTTATTACCGAGGGGAAGTTAGGTTACATTTTGTGCGACCTAACCTAATTATTAGTTGTAGTTGAGGTTGGTTAAATAAAATTTTTTTAGAGTTGCAGCTACGAATAGTCCGATAATCTTCATAGGTACAGGCGAACACATAGACGACTTGGAACCATTTAAGACGAAGCCGTTCATAAGCAAGCTGTTAGGAATGGGTGATATTGAAGGTCTGATTGATAAAGTAAATGAGCTGAAGCTGGAAGATAATGAGGAGCTGTTAGAGAAATCAAACATGGCCAATTTACGCTCAGGGATATGTATGAGCAGTTCCAGAACATCATGAAGATGGGTCCGTTCTCACAGATTATGGTTTGTATAGTTGATTTGTGAAAGACTAGCGAAGTAAGCGAGTTATTTCAGGGGATGATCCCAGGCTTCAGCCAGGACTTCATGTCGAAGGGCAGTGAACAGGAGTCGATGGCACGGCTGAAACGGCTGATGACCATTATGGACAGTATGAATGATGGCGAGCTGGACAGCCGCGACGGCGCCAAAATTTTCTCAAAGCAATCGGGACGCATCGTGCGCGTAGCGCAAGGCGCAGGGGTGACTGAGCGTGAGGTGAAGGAGCTCATCACACAGTATACCAAGTTTGCGGCCGTCGTCAAGAAGATGGGCGGCATCAAAGGCCTGTTCAAGGGTGGCGACATGGCCAAGAATGTCAACCCAAACCAGCTAGCCAAGCTCAACCAGCAGATGGCCAAGATGATGGACCCGCGCGTGCTGCAGCAGATGGGCGGCATGTCGGGCCTGCAGAACATGATGCGGCAGTTGCAAGCAGGTGCAGCTGGCGGCATGGGCGGCCTCGGCAACCTCATGAACAGCTTCGGAAAATGATGATGGCTTGTCGCTGTGAAAACTTGGATGTCACGGATGTTCTGCCTGTATTATACGAGTTTTTTATTGTTCAGTAACAAATTCTCTAATTAAGTTAACTTCCGATATTGCTAATAAAGAAGTGGTTTTTTGGTATTTCCGAGTTTTATGACTAAAATAAAGTGCGTTACAGCATCTGGTAAGTAAATTTGTCTAACATTGCTCTAATTTGGGCTATTTGACAGTTGCCACTACCCAAGTGACTAGATAAACAAATGAGCACGAAAGTCATAATGGCTATATCACTTTTTAAGATATCAACTGTCAAAATAACGAACACTAGCTTACAAAATAAAAAATTATGTAGCGAGTGGTACAATATGTTTCATTTTAATTAACCAAAAATTCAGAAGTACTCTTAATTCATGTTTATTTACTTTTTACCACTTCAAATGTGGTGTAGTAACAAACCTAATTATAACAATACAATCTCTATTCATTCTTCACCAGTCAGTCTTTTCTGGGAAGAGGATTGAATATTACTGTGTCCATAGTTCAGATGGAATAATAATGGATCTTTAGGTCACTTAGAAAAACACATTGGAACTATCAAATACAATAGTTTCGACTCCTATAATGGATAAAATTTATCTTGCAATTAGACTTGAACACTCGTCTACTACTTTTTGGTGCAGCATCATTTGAATGTATTTATCAATTCATTAATAGTCGTAATTTTTTCTACTTTCATATAAAGTGAACTTGGTTTACGAGCAACTATGTTGTCTGTCAAAAACCCGTTCCGTTTTTGTTTCTCTTGTTCACGCTATTGTCCCTTAAGAACTTTCACAGATGATACTTTAAAAGGTGTTGCGTAAGATGTTTCAGCATATCCATTTATAAAATATGACAGTTGAAGAAAAAACGTCTCATCAAGACAGATCACGTCAACAAGAACATCTATAGTCTTCAGGTGATAGTAAAAAAGATTAGATCATTCTTAGTATGTCAAACATATTTTTAAAACAATAGCAATGTGTTCAGGAAATCCAAAAGTTTCATTTGCTAGATACCCCGCCACACTCTTTCATCTCAATATTCTAAGCATCAACAGAAACTCCAATCTCCAATTCTTTCTCTAAAATTTAGGGGTCGTCATCAAACTCATCCAAGCGTTGGATGTGGTAATGCTGGAGTATCTCTTAAAAGTACGTAGCCTGTTCATCTATCTGCAGATGGCCTTCTAGAATGAACATTATGAAGGTTAAAAAGCTAATTTTTGTTTACATGCCCACTATCTTCAGCTTGTTAGCTGTTATTCACCACCCGAGCCTTCTACCACACCTCCAACCAAGGGATAATTAAATTTGCCATCACGAGTTCTCTTTCCTTTGAGGATTCTGATGTCCTTTTTAGAGAGCAAGAATACAAACAAGACCTCCAATAGATTCCACATCAGCTACTGAAATATCCGCAAACTAATCTACGTATTAAAAGAAATGATGGAAGATTTACTCCCCAGTGATCTTATTAACAGGTGACTCGAAGGATTTTTTCACAATGGGTTGTCGATAATTTAATTACTCATCCTTCCTGCTTCACTGGAAGCTTTAGCGACGTAACCTGTCGTTCCTGACGCAATTTAATATTTACGTCTAGAATTCTTCGCCTCACTCTTCATGACTCAACCTGACTGTCTTTACTTGAAAGCACAGTGACTGGAAGTTATCAAAGATTGATGCAATGACTAAGTACAAAATTGCTTGCTTCGTTACCCTTCAACTAACTTATGAGAAGAGTTAGTCATCGATGTGATCATTAACTAGGCCAAAACCTTCAAGGGACTCTACTTATTTTCAGTGGGCTTTCTTAAGAAAATTGTTCTATAATACTCTAGTCTTTCTTTCAATGTCACTTATTTTAATTACTTGTTCGATTCCCTCATTCAATAAAAATTAACCACGTCTCCAGTCTTCCTAAGATCTTTTTCATCTTCCCTTTTTAGCTGCAGCTACTAATCTTGTGAGCCAAGACAAACCAACTCCCACAATCTGATTTTGGCCTTCTCATGGGGGGGGTAAGGGAAAGGGATAAAAAAACGAACCCAACTGCACCACAAACATTTATTTCAACTCTTAACCTATAAGCAACCATCTTTATATAAGTTCTGAGTTCCTTAGTGTTTAAAACTTTATACTGTATAATAGTAATAATAATAATAAGCATTTATATTTGAATATATTACTTCTGTATATCTTAAATATATTACTGTCGCTTCGTTCAACTTCAATAAAATTTCACAATCTCAACTGCAATATAAATGAACGCCAGCGGGTGTGGAGCGGAAGCTGCGCGCGATGCAAAGTAACGTGCGCCCGGCGTAACCCAAGATCGCTAGCGCCCTCTAAGCAGCTTACGAAATATTCGAACAACGAATGCTAGGCACAGTTTGGGTATGTGTGAGTTATCGAGTCAGCCGGCGTCCGCCGCTGGAAGTGCGTAAAGAGAAGAGCAACTGGAATTAACCTACGAATTTTGAACCGCTAGCACGCAACAGCACATGACTCGCCTTCTAGCTGGCAACTGCGCGCAATCAAGCAGATTGGTCCGTGGCTACACCTACACCTCCTACCAGATGCGTCGAACTCCTATAATGCGTGCGCACCGACTACCTACCAAACAATATAAAATTACAAAATGTTCACTGGACATCCTAACGATAAATAAAAGCTAAGTCCACTGGTGCACGTCGGGCGAGGCGGCTCACTGGGTTCGCCGCTCGTCGGCCATGAACTGGTCGAGGACGTCCTGCATGGACTGCCGGAGCTGGGCCTCGCTGCGCCCCGGGGTACTCGTGACCATCTGGCTGACGGTACGCACGGTCTTCGTCACCCTAAGCGGCGACAAACATCAGCGCACAGTGCATAATGGAAACCCAAACCTACCTAGCACCAGTGATGGGATCGACCTCCTCCGTTATCGTTTCGCTGTAGTGTGGCTGGTCGTTTTGGCAGAGGTCCTCTACAAAAAATCGAGTGGGATTAAAAAAAGCAAAGAAAAGGGGGCAGCGCGAACTTAACAAGGAAGCGTGAAGCTGCAAATGGGATAATTTAGGACGGTCCTTTGGTAGTTTTGTTGTTACAAACATTGAAAAGCGTTATCTGCTATATTTTTAAGACACAGGATAATAAGTTAAAGAACTTTCTTATTAGTCACTATTTGTGTTTGCTGTACATATAAACATACCGAATTCATCATATAGTTGAATTGTAGAGCTAGAAAACTGAATTATACCACTAGTAGTAGTCCATGAAATCACGAGTCGACTTAAAGTCCTGATAAGATCAAAAACAAATTACTAACTCTACTCCCAGCAAGTAAACCATCAGAAGTGTACGGTAGACGATTGTTGCTAACTACCTCGTCAAATCAGTTAATCGACAGGAACCGCTTCTACCGTAAGCAAAGTGACAAGCTTGAAATTTACCGATGTACGGACAATAGCGGACACGCCGGTTTTCACGAAGGACCTGTCAAATTGGTTATGAAATTTAAAAAAAAACGCTTGTAGTTCAAATGAAGCGGTGTATAAAACATTCGGCGGATAATACACCAACTTCGTCTAAAACGTAGCAAGATGTAAACATCCGCCCTTGCCATAACCTACGTAATTTTCGTTAGCTTATCAAGTTAATTTTGGAACGGGCGAACCGCTTTTATTGTGAGGAAGGCAACAAAACAAACAAGTAGTGGATAATAAATTAACTTGCCTTAAATTTAGCAAATTCGCGGTGTGCCGCCCTACGGACAATAGCCGAAACGACAATTTCTCACAACTAAGCTGCTGATTTGGTTTTAAAATCGATCAAAACTAGCTTAAACTCAAGCAAACTGGTAGAAGAAGAATATTCACTAAGTAGTATATCGAATTAACCAAAAAATAGTGAGATACAAAATTCCTCTCTGTGGGCATGGTGTACGTAAAAATTTTTACCGGCTCCTCACCCGTCTAATTCATTTCGGAAGCAGGCAAAACGCTTTTATTGTAAGGAAGACAGTAGAACAACAAATAATTAGTAGATAAGAAAGTAATTCGCCTTAAACGTAACAAGGTCGCGGTTTACCGCACCACGGACAATAGCCAACACACCGTTATGCGTGACTAAGCTGCCGAATTGGTTCTAAAATAGATCAAAACTAGCTTAGAGATCAAGTAAAACGGTGTATATATAAGTAAAATAGTTTATAAAATTAACCAAAAAACAGTAAGATAAAAATTTCGCTCCTGCCATGACCTACGTAGTAGTAATTCTCGCTAGCTTGCCAGCCAGATTTATTTAGGGACAGGATGCTTTTATTGTAAGCAAGGCTGCAAAACGACAAACAACGAGTAAATAGTAGGTTAAATTGACTTGAATATTGCAAAATTGCGATCTGCTGCCTTACAGACGATAGAGGACGCATTGGTTTTCTCGGCAAAACGCTCAACTATTCAATGCATTGTAGAATAGAACAAATCGCTGAAAGTTCAAGTAAAGCAAAGGAGTAAGAGTATGCGACATGAAATTGGCCAAAAATAATGATATACAAATTTAAGTTCTGTGGGTATGATGTACATGGTCGTAACGACTAAGAGCGGGATAAAATGCCCGCTATTGTCGGTAAAAGGCAAAACAAGAATGACCATTGTATACTACGTAAAAACGGCTTAAACAGCACAAGATGATGATGGTCGATCTAGGACCGATAGAGGAGGTGTCAGTTTCCTCATTTGAATTGATTATACAATTAAAAAAAACATTCGAAACTAAAGTAAAACTATAAACAATAACACCTAGCAAGTTGTTCTTTGAATAAATTAAAAATCGGCAAGACGTAAATTTCCGCTCCGCAGACATGACCTACGTAACGATTTTAACCCACTCATCTGTCAAGTTTATTTTAAACCAGAGAAAATGCTTCTGTCGCAAGCAAAATCACAAAGAAATAGTAAATGATAAATTAATTTACCTTAAACATAGCAAGATCGCAATATACGGCTTTATGGACAATAGCGGACATGTGGGTTCTCACAACTGAGCCACCGAATTGATTAAAAAATCCAACAAAAGCAACTGATCAAGGACATTTAACAAGATCATCCAATTAATAACACATTGGGTCAACTAAAACACAATGAGATGCAAGACCGAAATCGACCGCTCTATGAAAGTTAGCGAATGCATTAATTTTGACAACTAAGCTGTCGATTTGGTTGGAAACTAGAAAAAATCCGCTTAAATTCACGTGAAAGTGATAAAGCAAGAACTACAACTGCATATTCTTACAGAGTTTGCTTAAAACAAGTGAGGTGCAGATTTCCGCTACGTAGGCGATTTCGTCGACTCGAGCGCCAAACTTCGCAAATGCTTTGGACTTCAGATGAGATGGACAAACAGGCCGTTACCGATATGTAAAGTTGACTTAAATGCGGCAGGGTGTAAATTTCAGCTCCAGGGACAACAGCGGGCATACCGACTTTCACGATTAAACTGTCAAATTGATTGTAAAAAAAAATTGAAGTTACGGTGCAGCAGTAGAACAATAACGTAGTAGGTAATACTTCCAATTGACTAAAAATTAGTGAAATGCAAAATGTCCGGCTTCACTGGTATGACCTAAGTACGATGTGGACTATCGTCCATGGACACGGGAGAGAGTAGTTTCCGCTCAGTTATCCTCCATTTTGTGGACTCAAAACTCAAGCAACAGTTTAACAATATCCAGTCGATAACACTTGCTGATCAAAAATGAGACACAAGTTGCTGTTCTATAAACAATCTACGTAGCGCTTTTCAGCGGACTATGGAAGTGGTGTCATCTGAGAAAGCGGGATAAATGTAACCGGCTACATGTTACAACAGTCATCTTGTTCCGGCATGCAACACAGTCGACCGATGTTTTCGTACCAAATTATCCAATTTAGGCAAATGCAGGCACCGGTATCACTGAAAGGCAAGGGCGCATGCAAATTATGGCAAAGCCTGCAAATTCGCAGTTTTTAGCGTAATGGATACTTTAAAAAATGAAAGTAGAAAATTAGAAGAACAAAAAGACAAAGGAAAAAAATTGGAGACCCCCCAATGTGGGTTTCTTAATCTAGTCCACAGGTCTGATTTTTAAACGGACAATTATTACGACGGAAGTATACCAATTTTGTTTATTCACTCATCTGTAGCCCCAACACGTGACACGGTAATAAAAGGTAAGCGCGCATAGCAGAGAATGACGTCTTACAGACTCAAGCTCGTTAAGAGAAGTAGACGAAAGGGTTACTTATTATTCAAAGACTTCTTTGCTACATCATGCAAGCAGCTAACACATTTCAACATTCTCAACAACAAAACCCCTTCCTTCCAGCTCACTAGGCGTCTCGCGACATTTTAGTGGTTGTTAGCGCAGACATTGTTAGGATGACATGCGAATCGGCTCGTTGCGTGAAGAACTCGGGCGGCGGGAGGCGCAAGCGCAAGCCAGGTTCTCCGCGCAAGAGCGCGGTGTTAGATGCAAGCGTGTTAATTCGGTGTGAGCGTGTCGTGCCTCGTTGGGCGAGCACCTACGCGCGCCGCGCGCTGCTGATGTGTGAGGTGACTGAACTTCGTGAGACTAATAACTGCAGTGTTGCATACCGTTAGCAGTCAGTAATGTGCGAGCAGTGCCAACACGACCATGCTGGTTGCCAGCGCGACAACCGACCACAGGTAGGTAAAAACATGCCAGGACGCTAGAGATTTCACGGCTAGGCAACAACATTCGGTTAATCCACATCGGTCGCTGCAATGGTTCTCACAAAACCATTTTTCTACCAACATTAATTTATTGCCCGGACTATGCACGGCAAGAGTCGCAACACAGTGTGTGTGTTTAGTCGTTAATAAGTTAATGTTAATATAAAAATGGTACATACAAGTTGAAAATTACAAGACAAGTACAGGTACATACATACATCACAATTATTAACAGCACAAGAGAATAGGTGCGGTTACAGGATTGTACTACACCAGGCAGACTCTTAACCTCACATATTTTGAAGTTAAGTGTCCGACAAGCGTAGAATCATCATCATCATCATCATTTGTTACGAATAAAAATGCAAATTTACACTTCAGTTTTAATCTGTGGAGTAAACAGCAATTGCGTTAGTAGAGTGCCTAATAATAGTGTACAAAGCTATAGATTTGTTCTGTAAAGAATGCAGTGCTCGAGTATTTACATATACATTTCAGAAAGAAAAATTTTAGATATGTGAACAACAGAAAAAGTAGAGATAGTGAAAGATAGTCTCTGGGAGCATTCAAAAATACATCACGTCCTATGACCTCAGAAAAAGCACAACTATGGTGGTTTTTATGGCTCATCACTTCTGTGAGAGGTCATCTTTTAACAGACTACAAAATTGGGACAATAAAACAAGGTAAACATTAACATAAATGTCGGCAATGTAGTGATCATTAAAGTCGGTGACGTCATCATCGTGGTTGTTGACATTTCATTGTAATCATTGTCAACAATAATCATCGTCATAGTTGTTGAAGATCATCAAGTCACCACAACGTCATTTTCGCCATAAGCGACAACTTCCACAAGTACGAAGCCGCGAGCACAGTGGTCTGTCCTCTAGAACCAAGGTTGTAGTATGTATAAGACGACAGTGTTATGCAATCCAATGTTTTTGACCTTGTCGTATATAAAAAAAAAATGTATAGAAAACTGACAAAACATTAAAAATACAGTATTTATATCTAAGATACCAAGATCAGCTCATAATCATAGATAGACCCGCCCCTCTCTTTTTCGTTAAATTTTGTCTCTGGTCTTTTTTCCGTTCGCCACATCGTACCGAAATAAGTAATAGGCATGATCAAAACGTTACGCTTGCAATTGCTATCTCTGTCACACTGCGTCCAAATCTACAACAAACTAATAAATAATCACTATTTAACGCGTTACAGTTAAATTAACGTTTTACGTTACCCTCGCGGCATTGTATAGTAATAATGCACGATCATAGCCCGCTACAGTTGTATTTTCCCTCTTTATTACACCCTATTTGTCGCTCAGTGAGTAAATTTTACTATCATGACTTAACGGGTTACGATTTGATTCATTGTCTTCTTGTCAACCTATGATCAAAGTGAAAGTTGCGATTTTCTGCTCTATTACGTCGTATTTGTCGCAAATTTACAACTTGCAACCAACGCATCTCGTGACTTAACGCATTACAGTTCCATTATTTTTTGTTACCTTTGCGGCATCTGGTCAAATAAAACGATCAGCAATCCACGTATGGTCATGGCTAATTACAGTTGCGATTCCCATCTTTGTTACCCCTATTCACAGCAACGTGCCCGAATTTATAATAAACAACCAACGCACGATATCATGAGTTAACGCGTTACAGTTCCATTCATTTTTTTTGTCACCTTGATGGCATCGGGCAAATCAGTAATCAACGCATGGTCAAAATTGTTACAGTTGCGATTTCCTGCTCTGTTACATTCGTCGTGTTCAAATTTACAACTTACAAACAACGCGTTGTCAAAACTTAACGGGTTACAATTCGATTAACAATTTTGTAACTTTCGCGACATCGTACCAAAATAAAAAGATCAATTATCAACGTATATCTCAAATATTGTTTTTGTTACGCCATGCATCAAGTCATTATGACTTAACGCGTTACAGCTTGATTCTTTTTTTGTCATCCATGCGCCATAGTATCAAAATAAAATAATCAACAATCAATTGCGGTCGGTCATAGTTGTAATTGTAACATTATATTTGCCGCACGGTATCCAAATTCACAATAAACAACAAATTCACGATTATGACTTAACGCGTTACGATTCGACTAATTTTCGTCACCTTCCCGACATCGTACCGAAATGAAACAAACCCGTTATAGTTGCAATTCCCTTTTCTGTTACGTATATTTGTCGTACTGTACGCAAATTTACAATGAACAACCAACGCATCATCATGACAACGTGTTACAGTTCGGTTAGCTTGTTTTGTTAATCAACATATAGTCAAAGCCCGTTACAGCTGAGATTTCGATTTTTCAACACTATTTAAATTTAAAAACAAAAAACGCACGATCATCACTTAACGTGTTACAGTTTAATTCGTTTATTTTGTCACCCTTGTAACATTCAACCAAAATAAAACAGAAATTAACGCATAGTCAGTCCCTTTTTGTCAGACTACATCTGTTACAATAAACAACAAAATTACAACCATGGCTTAACGCGTTACAGCTTTTTATCAATTACGCGTCATCGCACCAAAATAGAACAAACAACAATAAACATAGAGACACAATCTGTTACAGTTGCGATTCCCTTCTCTGTTGCGTTGTATTTATCGTACCGTCTTCAAATTTATATTAAACAACTATCGCACGATCATAACTTAACGCGTTACAGTTTAATACATTTCTTTTCCCCCTCGCACCATATTGCATCAAAGCAAACGATGAGTAATCAATGTATGGCCAAAGCTCGTTACAGTCGCGATTTCTTGCTTTGTTACACCGTATCAAAATTTACAAGTTACAACCAACACATCATCATAACATAACGAGTTACAGCTCGGTTTTTTTTGTGAACTACGCATTATCGTACCAAAATAAAAAAATCAACACATGATCACAACCCGTTACAGATGGTTATTCCCTTTTCCGTTACGTCTCCAAATTTGTAATAAACAACAAAATAAAATGATCAGCAGTTACTGGACAATCAAAAACTATAATTAGGCATAACCTCATCTGTGTGAAATCTTAAATGTAGCGCATCACACCTAAACGTTACAAAAAATTAACATATGATGGTTACTTAACACGCGCTACAACTCGATTCACATCCGTCTTCTCCTCCATTGTACCCGACTAAAATTAAATAATCAACAACAATCGACTTAATAACATTACAGTTTGGCTCATGTGCCTTTTGAATTTCCACTACTTTGAACCTCTTTATTACACCCTGGCGCGACGATCAATAATTTAGCATGTTACAGTTTAGCTATCGTAGGTAACGATTTAACGTGTTACAATCGAATCTCATCTCTATATGGTAAAAAATTTTAAGCTTGCTTCTACTTGCTTCATTACATTCCCCTAGTCTTTTAACCCATTTTCTATCTCAGAATATATCTATAATCATTTTAATGTGTCAGGAAGGACAAAAAGGGCATATATTCATAAATTTCAATTCCCAAGAATACAATAAACACGTTTCAGCTCGACTCCTTTGGTTTTTAATCTTTGCCAACTGTGCCCCAATTAAACAATACAAGACAGTCGCTCGATTAAAATCACAATATAACATGCTACTCTTCGGGTTTCGTAAGTTTGCCTTCTCATCTTTGTCGCGTTGCCTAATAAATGATAAAATAAAAGTTAACACACGAGGAAAGTGACTTTTATAATCATCATGATTTAACAAGTTACAATTCCAATTTTTTAATCTGGCATATTTTTATTTACGCTGTACCATAATTGGAATTTTTTGCCTAACTGCAGCTGATGTAACGCGTTAAATTCGATTTTTTGCGTTATAGCTGCTATTCTTATCGCCCTTAAACACAGCTTATCGCTCGGCGCTTAAAAGATAAATGTAGAATTGACTCGTAATAGTGAAATATCTGACACAGTCTCTCAGACTCGTGAACTATTCTCCATGATTATCTTTATCAAAATGAATAAAAACTAGTTAACGACGCAGGACCCTAGGTGAAAATTAAACACATTAAAGTTCGTATTATCACCTTTTTAGTTACTTCCATCTTTCTTGGGGTCAAACATGTCACAAGATTATGCAGTTTTCATAACTTCATTTTTTTACTAAACCTTGCTAAAATTAATCTATCAATAGTCATCGTAACCGTCATACAGACGCAAAGATTGGACGTGTTTAGTTCTAATTCCCATCTCTCCTAAACCCTCTTTTCAGCACAATTTGACGTGTTTGATTTATACGTTTTTCAGACAAGTATGATAATCTATAATTTAACGTGTTACAGTTCGGCCAATTGCTTGTTTTTTGTTCTGGCGCATTACAATTCGTCTTTTTTGCAGAATTACAGTTCAATCTTCCTCTTTTTTAGTCTTTTTCCACAGACCACACCGAAATAAATTGTAGCGTGTTACAGTTCGGTGTAACATGTTACAAGTCGGCTATAATTCCATATAGTTCACATTTTTAAACCTCCTCTTCCCTCTTTCAATCATTCTACCATATTGCAATTTGATTCCCATTGTTTTACCGCTGCACTATACCGAAATGAAACGATTAACGATCATTACATGGTACAATAAATATTTAGTATGTTACAGTTCTGATCACAGTCCCTTTAAGCTGCCGTCTACCCTCGTTTCCTTTATTTATTGCACCAAACTTTATGATGCTATCAATAATACACACTTGATCACACACAACAATTTAACGCGATACAGTTTGTATTTTTCTTTATTACACTCCTGCCTATTTATTTATTATAGTACTGTTATAAATCCGCTTTACCATTGCAATATGGCTGGATCCCTTCATTTAATGTAATTCTCGGTATTGTCTGGAAACAAACAGACGAATAATAATCATTCCATAATTGAACAAATAAACTTAGCATGTTACAGTTCAACTCATATCTGTTCAAAGCTCAAGTGATTATTTCCACGTTCATTTTCTTTTCATTCAAAAATTTAGCATGTTACATTGTGTAACGTGTTACAGTCGGCTCATGTCTCTCTCCTTTTTAATTATATCGTGTTGTAACTCATCTAATTGTAATTTGGACTTTTTTAATACTCTTCTTTGAACCTCACTGAAATAAATCGATAGGTGATTATCGTGCGCTTGTAGGCAACGATGTAACGCGTTACAGTTTAATTGTTTTTTATTCTGTCCCTACTTATAAATCTGTTTGCTCTTTCATTTAATGTTCTCGGCATTCTTAACAAACTGACGAGTAATCATCCCACAATTGAACACACCAATTTAGCGTGTTACAGTTGAACTTGCATCTATTTGAAGCTCAAATGATTACGTCTACATACATCTTTTCGTAGAAGGCGTGACCAATTAATTCTAATACGTTACAGATCAGATTTGTAATTTTTTAACCTTCTTTAAATTCCACTAAAACAAATCAATGAGCAACTATCGCACGCTTGTAAGCAACAATGTAGCACGTTACAATTCGGATTTTTCTTTATTCCATCCTTACTTATAAACCCGCTTGCTCTCGTCTTTTGTTCACTATAGTACTTGTTATAATTTCATTTATCCATTGTAATACACTTGAATTCATTTATGTAATATTTTTCTCAGTGTACAATTCAACATGCAATAATTATCCCTTAACTAAATACATAAATTTTGCGCGTTACTGTTAAACTGACGTCTGTTTAAAGCTCGAGTGATTACCACCATATTCACCTTTTTTCTCATAAGGTATGACGATAAACTATTTTGCATGTTACAGTGCGTAACGATTTAAGGCGTTACAGTCGGCTCATGCGTTATAGTTCGTCAAATTGTGATTTAAACTTTTTTATCCTTCTCCTTCAAACTTTGCTGAAATAAATCAATAGACAATTATCGCACCCTTCCCTTAATTATGAACCCGCTAGCTCTCGTTTTTTGTTTATTGTAGCACTGTTATAATTCATTGTATTACAGCTCAATACTTTCATTTAATGTACTTCTCGGTATTGTCCAGAATCTGACGAGTAAACATTCCAAAATTAAACACAATGTTCAATGCAGCCTTGTTTGAGGTTAGAATGATTATGTCTATATTAATTTTCTTTTCGCATAATGTGACGTTAAGTCATTTAGCGTGTTACAATGTGTAACCCATTATGATAAAGATGTAGCGCGTTACAATTTTCGATTGGCGATTATTTTTTCTTTAGAAAACCACCCTTAACTGATAATATTGACAATAAACCCAGTTCAACTCGCGTCTCTTTAAGCCTCGAGCATTCGCGTCTACATTATACTCATCACAATAACAAATAATTTAGCGTGTTACAGTTCAGCTACCATATCGAGTCATACATATTTTCGCTCAAGTTCAACTATGATTATAGTTCAATATGAACCAAAGTTGTCTTAACCAAAAAGCACTCTTCAACCGCATTTGTCATTTACATAGTGTTAAGTGACCTGATTCATGTCCTACATATTCACAGTCTAACCATGCAACTGAAGCGCAACATGCACAACGCTAGCTAACAGTTCAGCAAATCACTAGCTAAAGGACAGACTCGATGCAAAGAAACAGTCACAGATTAAAGCAGAGTCGTTACCTGATTCGTCCTCGCTCAGTTCCGAGCCCGCCTCGTGCAGAGCGATGTCAGAGCCGCTCGAGCTGCCGGTCGTCCGCACCGAAACCTTCTTCAAGATGCCCTTCAGGGGCGGGCTGCTGTCGCTGTCCGAGTCCGACTCCAGCGTCAAGCCGCTCTTAATCGAGCCCGGCGACACAAGGCTGTCGGCGATCTGGCTGGACGTCGGCGACGTGATCGTCTGCTCTGGAGAGGACACGATCCTGGTCGTCTCGGTGACCAACACGGGTATTTTGCTTTTCGGGGAAATCTCCGTGATCTCCGTCGTTGCGGTATTCAGCACGGGTATCTTACTTTTCGACTCCGGGACGAATTCCGATTCGCTCGTCGTTATTCTCGTGACGGTCGTCTTGACGATCGGGTCAGTTTTTACCGTCGTGATCACGCTGGTGACGTCAGCGTCGTCCCAGTTGACGTCAGCGTCGTCCCAGTTGACGTCCTGGGACAGCTTTACGAACTCTTTCAGGGGGTCCTTAGAATGTTTTTTGATCGTCTTCACTTTCGTTTTGCCACTAGATACTGGAATTTTGCTGAAAAAGTCGTCGGTCGGCGACAAACAGCGCTCGCTCTCGGAAAAGAGTAGATCTATATCCTTCTCTTTGGAGTCGATTTTTTGTCGCGGTTTAGGTACTGGAATGCCACTGACTTTATGTAAACTTGGAGAGTCGTTAAAGGAAGCGTATCTAACTTCGTTTTGAATGAATTGATTTGATGAATTGAAAGGTTCCGCATGCAGCGGACTTGAAGCTTCTTCCTCCAGAAATCTGAAAACTTCTTGTGCTTTCACGGCAGCATCTTCAATGCGAATATCAGTTGGTCTAGTTATACTTTCGTTAACAACATCTTCCGCTTGTTTTATGACTTCAAATACTTCATTTTCGGCCGCTAATCGTACCTCGTCGCTTTTTATGTCGTTGTCTAAGCTGCTTTCAGATTCTACCGAATTGAAGTTGACGACGCGCTTCTTCTTAATGCTCTGACTGCTGAGGTCAATTTCCTTAGCGACATGGTCGTCCTTTCTACTTGGTATGATAATGTCGTCGTCGGGCAAGAAGTCGTTACGCTCCTGGTGCAAGAAAGTCAGCGTGTCGCTAACTTTCTGCCGCAAGTCGGCGAACGGATCTACGTAGTGTTCTTCAGGCGGCGCGCTCGGCTTTATAGGCGTGGACGTGACAAGAGTATCTTCTTTTGTTTCGGCTTTTGGGCCTTAGAAAAGGAGCAAAATATATTCTACTACAAGACATACAGGATGAAGTACATGCAGGTGTGCGAGTGACCACGAAAATAAAATTAGTGGCAGAATGGTCGTCTCATCGTAACCCATGACAGTGTTAAACTCAAGTGCAGTTTATCAGCAGAACTTACGCAAACCATAGCAGACCAAATTACCTACGGAAGAGTACTACCCGCTATAACTAAATTCTTTATTAGTCTATATTAAAATGGGCATGACTATGAGCATTAGAGGACGGTTCGTTAATTTACAGCTTGCGTTTAAACGGAATGCTGCGTCGCGGAGTGTGTCTGGTGCGACTCTATGGGCGCTGGCTCACCTTTCTCCGGCTCGTCCTTCCGACCCCTATCATTCAGCACGTGCACGCTCTCGATCTTGAAATCTGCAGGGCTTGGAGGCGGAGTCTTGAAGCCCTTCGCATTCTTCGGCGTCGATTCCAGATTGTGCAGCTGCTCAGTGAAGGCTTCCAGGATCTCCTGCTTAACCGCAGGCACACTGCCATTCTCGATGATGATGTTGCTGTCCGTCTGCCATTTGACGCCCTCGTCCTTTTTGTGAACCAAATAGTCGCTAATGGTGTCAGTCAAGTCTTTTTCCGAAGAATTTTGATCTACTGCGTCATCTACGGATACAAACATAGACAACGGGCACCCCACCCCCTCTGAACAAATCGACTTACTACTCCTCTGACTTATATCTAATTCATCCTGACTAACAGTGAGCTTCTTGTTCGCGCTTCGCGGTGCAGCGATGCGTCGCGAGACGGTCCGAGCTCGTCCTTGAATGTTTCGAACCCAGATTGGTCTAGGTGAACCTTTGCGAGCGCACGCTCCATATCGTCCGTCACCAATTCTACGTTGCAGATGCATTTCGCCACGATGTCCGGCCGTCCGATTTTGTTAAGAGCTTGCTCCAGTTGGTTTCCTGCACAAATCACTCCATAAAGAGTGAGGAAAGGAATAAGGAAAGCACCTACCGTTTGCTTTATTGGCCTTCTGCCGCAGCCACAGCCGGAACATGATCATGGCTTGTTGCGGTTTGTTGTTGGGATACTCGTCTTTGATCAGGCACACGTCAGAGGGCGGTACGTCGAGTTCGGCGGCCAGCTTCTCCCAATCGTCGTCCAGCAGATTGCAGATGTCAGAAAGGCGAAAATCAGCACGGTGGATGGTATCGGGCTTGCCTGTATATTTAAGCAATTTATTGCTAAGCTAAGACTCAGATCTATACATAATTTTTATGTGGATTAGGAAGAGAACCACAACAAGTTAAGAATTAAGTAAAATTTACAACTTGTAAATACTGAACGACTTACTTATGCCACCGTGGTGCAAATAGCTGTGGTCCTTCTCAAGAGATAGCAAGTCCGACTGCGAGTCACGCTCTGGAAGCACATCTTTGGGCATAATCAAGTTGAGGGTGCACAGCGGTGTTTGCGACGGCTCGCCGCGCGCCACCTTCGGGTCGCTCATGAATATTATGCGCCCGGCGGGCTCCTCGTCCTAAGAACGGTAGAGTTAGGGAGGTTCATACTACCCAAAAATACTTACCGCATCGCGCAGGCGCATGGTGAACGCCACCCGGTTCTCCCGGAAGGCCTGGAAGCCGAGCTTGGGCTGGTCGCCCGATTGCAATACGGGCACCATGTTGCCGACGAACTCCATAAAGATGTCTTTACCTTCCAACATCTCGACGTCGCGGCTCTTGGCAATCTCAAGGAAGTGCTCTTGATGCTCCAGAGTTTTATCCTCCTTGTCGTCCGTCATGCAGAAGACTCGAACGCGCGCTTCCAGCGGGCTGATACGCTTAGCGAACACCACAAACTTGGCCATAAACGGCACGTGTGCGGACTAAAGTGTAAATCAGCCAAAATCCGTTACTCCACCAAACAGTTCCAACTTACATGTGTATAAAGCTCGGTGGCCATCCTGGCCGACTCCGAAACGTTCCGGCAGTCCATCAGCCAGAACCGCGCTGAGACAGTAGTGGTGAACGAAACGCAATCCTTGACGAAGGATAGGGGCGTCGAGCCGGTCACGTCCTCCCAAACAGCCTTGTTCTGTCCCCCTGTTGCAAACGACTGATGGTTATAAGAGTGCTCGAATGGTAAGCGCGGATCGAAAGCCGTTGTAAAACATAAGAGCAGCGCAAAAGGGGAACGAAAACGAAAAGGCAGCTGAGTCACAACAAATGTGCCAGCAAGAATACGAAACGAAGGAAAACGAAGCGTTAATATGGAACTAAATTTACCTGATTTAGTTCCTGTGAAGCATGGATACCAAACAACGTTTTGCAACAGTACGTAAAACAAGGACAAATTGTAGTGACACAGAACTCCTCGGTTATAACACGAACTTTAATATATCATGATTTTTTGTTTTATCTGTATCAAAATTCTACTCTTTATGGGTATATCGGTATATTCTCAATCGCAACAAAATAATGTTTGATGTGTTCTCGATAGTTCAGTTTTTAAGTTAGTGGGAAATAGCACCAACCAAAACGCGTTATAGCCGAGAAGCGTTATATAACATGCTCGTTATAGACTGACAAATACACTTATTCTTAATACCAACACACAAAAAAAGTAATATGCATTTGACTATTTAATTTTGCGGTTCTCTAGGAAATTATATTGGCAATTGATGATCACTAAATTCGACGAGTTTTTTACCACTCGTTTATAATGCTAGGGCGTTCGTTTAAGAATAAAACAAAAAGAAATTGAAATCTTGATTGTTATTTTCAGACGTAAGCTAGAGAACCATGCATTTAAAAGTTTTTTGCAATATTAGAAATCGAAGTTGTTACATTTATAAAAAGAATGCTGTGAGACAGCTGGTAAAGACAAAAGAAACAATTAGTGTAACCTAAATTGAAAGGTGAATCACGTCACAGTACAAAATGTTAATTGTAAGGTTCTGAAAAATTGGTCGTCAGCCTCAGTATCTATCTACCCCCCCCCTCCCCTCTTTCTCTCCCCAATTCCCTTTCTCTGCTCCATTGTGTCTTTTATGTTTCCCCTTTTTCTCCCTTCTATCTTACTCTGTTTTGTCTCCTTACTTTCTCTCCCCCTCACCTATTTCAAAATTGTTTTACTTCAATAATTAATATCTATTCCAATCAATTATTAGTTCACCTTACATAGACTCCATTAGAGAATTAATGTAAACTTACGAGGCTAATATGGGTTCACATTAAGAAGTTATCAGTACATTCTAATTCTCTATACTCCCTTTTTCTCTTTCCCCTATCTCTCATGTTTATTCTTCTTTTTACTGCCTCATTTTTCCATCTTCCCTCTGTTTCTATTCTCCACCTCATTCTCTGGGTCCTATTTGTCTTCATCTTTCCCTCTAATCCCTTCCTATTCTTTCCTCCTCTTTTCTCCCTCTCCTCTTTCTCCAATTTTCAGTTATACTCACTAGTAAGGTTTGCATTTTTCAATGATCCTAAAGTTGATACCGGAGTAGCTTAAACACTAATAATCGCTTATACCAAACAAATCCAAGGATAGGAGAGTCAAATGAAGAAAAATGCTTAAGAAATGACCGTCTGTGGCTCCAAATGACTGCCTTCTGGAAATCACACCGATAGAAAAATCAACAATGAGCTATGAGGATAATACCTTAATTATCTTTGGAAACGCTAATAAACTAGATAATTGCAGAAATCAGAGGGAGAGGGGGTAGAGAAAACAGGTAGTCTTAGCTTTCGAACGTGGCAACTACTTCTGTATCTTCACAAAAGGATCGGTTCTTCATTTTTCGATAGCCCACGTATGAAAAAGCCAGAAAAAGAAGATAAAGATACATATGTGCGGTACGGATCCTACATCCGGTACATGTCCTACATATAAGAAGCGGACTACAATAGCAAACACCTTATGATGAGCCTACGGTACCAATAATGCATTCCTGATCTAAGAAAGCATAAAGCGGGACAAGATGAATAAACTTGATTTAGGGAAAATGACGGAATTCCAACGCAAGCCGTCAACAGCATAAAAGTAAAAGAAATACCAAGAAATCTGAGAAAGCGACAGAGAAGAAAAACGGATCGTATTCTGTGAAAAGAGAGAACGACTAAAAAATATTCTAAAATAAGAAAAAAAACTTGGATAAACCACAAAATCTAGAAATTTCAATGTAAAATCCCAGACCACATTTTACAAGAAGGATGAAATACTGTTTCAAGATAAAAATAAATTTTTCAAAAAGGTACAGAATATTTCAGCGTGTTGTTAAATTCGACAGACGTGAAAATGGCAATAAAATATACTATAAGCCAGAAAATTCTGAAGAATAAAGTGCCTCAATCATCAAATTTAGCGGGGAACTAGAGTTGCGTTCTCTAATGAGAGAGATAATGGGAGAGGGAGGTCAGAAAACTGAAATTTCGAAATTATATGTCCTATGAACAAGAAGGGAAATAAGCTGGATTTCGATAACTACAAGGAAGTTGCCTTTAAGCTACACAGCAAAAGTATTGCTCCTACATAAAAAAAAAACGCTGAGTTCAAGAAGAATAAGTCTATGGCCAGATTTCCACCAGCTTTGTACTATAAATTCAAAATTAACATGCACCAGCTCTTTAGACATTAAACAGACCATAGGGAAAAACACCATTAACATATGAATGAAGATGCAAATTTAACGGGAGAAACTTAGGTGTGACCAACAGGATAAGAAATTTCTGAGGTGAGAACAAAACATCTTTCAGAAAATGTTTGGATTGATCTAGGAAAACGGAGTATGGCGCATCCACGAAATGGCATAATCAACCTCTACCAGAAGTTGGCATTTTGACAAATAAGCACAAAGATAGTAATAGATTGATGGTCTCCAAAGAAGATCTTCAAAACATAAAAGTTATGGGCTGAAACAAAAAGAGCAAAATGAAAGAAGGTTGTGGAGAAGAGTGTAACGCTAAAGAAATAAACTCTCTAGATCTATATTGTCTTTAATCTCATCCCTCTCTTTATCACCTTTCCTTCCCCTTCTTTCTCTATTTCCTTTCCTTCCACTGTTTTCTCTATGTCTAACCTTTGCCTCCTTACTGTTTCTCCCAGTTCCGCCTGATTATTACATACATAGATTTTTTTATCTATTCCACTAAATAAATATCAATCCTTAACAAAACCTTCATCAAACCATAACGGTGTTGAATTCACACAGAATGTTTACAAACTACAGGGAAAGAACACCAAATGAAAGACAAAAAGATTATAAGCATGTTAAAGGAATCCCTTGTTTCATAAAACTGAACCAATTTGGCAGACACACAACAGAAGTTTTACATGTAAGCTTTCAGTAATTATTTGTAAATAAAGTGTAACATATTTTTTTTTAAAGAAATTCACATGATGAGTGCACTGAAATTAATGTACATTGTCAATGAGACCAAAGTTGTTAATATAATTCAGCAAATGAAAATAAATTACTAAAAAACCACTTTTGTATTATTATTATATGCATGCATAATTGAAGGTAAACAAAAACGTGTACGAATATTCAAAAACAGTTCAGAAGCCAGATGCCGGCACTGCATGTTACCTCCAACAGACCACATCACCAGAGTACCCACAGTCAGAAGCAGCAGTAAATTGCCACAGAAAGTGAATCGAATGAAATCAACAACAGTGCGACAACATCTAAAGCGCAGGCGCGCACTCACCGGTGATGGAACAGAGCAGCCGCAGCGTCGGCGCCGAGCCCGAGTACTGGTTGATCATGCCCTGGGAGTGCGCGCGCGGCGCCGGCATGCTCAGCATGATGGCCTTGTGGAACTTGCGGCGGCGCGGCTCCACCGTCACCACGGGCGACACGGCCACCCCGTGGCCCAGCAGCTTGGCCACCATCTCCGGCTCCATCGCTTGTGCCTGGCGAACACCGGCATAATTTGTGAATTTTGGAAACTGAGCGTCTCACCTGTAGTCCGACGCGAATCTTCTTGGTGAGGGCGTTCGGCGGGAAGACGGCCTGCACCAGCGGAATGGCCGAGCTAGAGACGGTGCCGCCTTCCGGGCCGATCGCGTGCACCTCCTGCCGTACCCGGGACACTATGGCAAAGTAATGCGGGAAGTCGTTCGTCAAAATCCGCGTTATGCGGTTCGTGTGCAGATCTTCGATCTGGTTGAGTTCTGAAATTGAAATAAGAACATTAACCTACTCATAGAAAAACAGCCCATTGTACCAGAACATAACACAATAAAGAAATAATTTACCCTATCATAAATCAATTTTAAATTCTTCATGTAGCTCTTCTATAGTTTCTAACATAGTTTAAGACATACAGCCATACTTAAACCATGTAGTTCTATTATGTATTAAACATCCAAGATTTGAAAGAAAAACAAACAGAAAAATTGTAGCTTCACTTCATACTTCAATAGATTTTCCTTCCTTGCTCTCCCCTTTAATACATTTTCCTCCTCACACTAATCTATCCTCTCCCCCTTCTACTCTCTCATCCCTCTTTCTCCCCACTTCTCTTTTTCCCTACTTTCTAACTTCGTCCATACTTTCACTCTCCAATAAATCTCTCTTAACACTACATTAAATAATCTTATATACACTGCAATAAATTTCTCTCCGCTTTCTAATGAATCTCTTTAATTAAGTATTTTCCCCACTCCAATAAATATATCTGTTAACACACTCTAACAAACTTCCATGCCCAAATTGGCTTCTTTTCACACTTTAATACATCCTTTTCTTCACACCCTGATAAACCTTTCTTTATACTCCATTAATCCCTCTCCAAGCTCCAATGTATTTTCACACTTTAATAGATAACTCTACATTCCAATACATCTCCCCTCCTACTTTCCCTTTCCCACATTCTACGCACATCAATCACTTTTTCCTTCCTCCTTTTCAAACCGATAAATCTATCCTATTCACACCCCCAATAAATCTGTCATCTCTCCGTTCCATAAATTCCCTTTTTTCTCTATCTGCCTTTCCACACTCCTATAAATCTCTCCGTTCATACAATCTCCCTTCACATGCCAATAAATATATCTCCCTCTCCTCGCACTCCAAACTCTATCTCTCTTTCTCCTTCCTTCTCTTCCACACTCTAATAAATCTATCTCTCTCTACATTCCAATAAATTTTCCTCTTCATCAGCTAATAAATCTCTCTGCATGTTCCAGTAGATCTTTCTTCACATCTCAATAAACCTTTCCACTCCCATAAATCTCGCCCTCCATTCTCCCCCCACAACCAATATATGTCAAGTATTTCTCTTCTCGTACTCCAATAAATCTTTACAATCCACACTTCAATAAATAAATAAAATATATTTGTCGTCTTCGCATTCCAATAAATTTCTTTTTTCTCTCTCTGCATCTCTCCCGTTAACCTTTCCGTCCACTTCCCACTCAGTGTCATTTTTCTACACTTTGCAGAGTCTACCCTCTCACTTAGTGACTACAAAATCTACATTTCGGCTTCTTTTCCTCTTCATTATTCACTCATTCTTGATCTTTCCCGTCTGTCTTAACTGGAAGGCTTTTGTTATTTTCTGGATGCAATAATTCAACCAAAGAAATTTAATAGTGAATACTTATAACTACAATCTTTAACATGTCATACATCTAGAGCTTTTTCCCTAATATTAAAATTTAAAACACTTAAATCGTTTCATTTGGTTTCTTTTCTGTCTTAATCTCAAACAATTTAGTATTTCTATTTACTTCAGTATCTTTCCATCTCAACTCTGTAGTTCTATCAAAACTTAATGTTTTTTCTGCCTCAACTCATTGTTTTTTTTCTCTCCTGTCATTTCTCTTTCTCTATTTAACACATTTTCCTTATTAAGTGACTGTTCTTCACGTTTTACGCAATATCTCTTACTATCTAATAAATACTTCATAGTTTTTTTTGTATCTTTTCCTCTCTCTGACTTCGTCAATTCTACCTCTCCCCTCCTTTTTCCCTTCTATCGTCCATGCTATTTAACATATATCACTCTCTTCTCATTTGTTTCTTTTCAATTTACTATTTAACATCTTATCTTACTTTCAAATGCATCTCTCTCCGTTTATCGCTACTCCAGCTCAATTATCTACCTCGCTCTCCAAATATCCCATCTAGTCAATATCTCCTTTTATAACTAGCATTTCTTTCTCACTTCCTAAAACTGTTAAATTTACCCAATACTTTTATCTGAGCAATTTTCTCCACACCTAATGCCTTTTTCTTCAATTAAGAATTATCGCTCGCCTCTTCACTCAACTCTCATTTCCATTTTTCCCATTCCATTAGTTCACTCCCTATTTAATCCTTATAAATGAACTAAATAAATAAAAACTGTAAAAGGGGCCTTTTTCTGGTGAAAGAATTGACATTCTTCATCTTACCTCATTACAATACATTTAAACTTACCTATAAAACAACATTTTGAAAATAGAACTCGTCCAGATCTTTTTAATTCAGTTCTAAATTATAAGGCGCTCTGGAACCATTAGTTTTGACTTCTTCTGGCCATAAAAGTTAGACATTCCCTTATTTTTGTTTGTTCCCCTCCCTCAAAGAATCGGACTATTTATAATTGCCATTAAGGACCTTGCAGTACCCACATGTCTGTCAAAACTACTATTAATTATAAACCAGCCCCTTTGATGGTAGGTCAATGTCTAATTTTACTAATTTACATTTTGGATTTTAATTCACAAATATCTCAAGGGGAGAGGTAGAGTTACTTCTAAATTTGATCAATTTGCAAAGGCACTTTTCTTGCTGCTATGGTCCTCAAATTGAACCAGATAACGTTTGGTACTTAGTGTAATTTAAACCCCTCCACCCCCAGCGAGTAGCATAACTGAAGAATTACACTAATTTTGACGTTGTGGTTAAGTGGAGATTTAAGTTCGTATATTTTGTTCCTTAGCATTTTCAATTTCTCTATTGTAGTATATGTAAAGAAAAATAAAGTAAAGGAGTAAGAAGGTATAAAAAATAAAAAGAAGAACCAAGAAAATCGAACAAAAAACATAGGAACGTAAAAGAGTAGATTCCCACAACATTGCTAATCTTCAAAAAATACCAATAATGATCTAAGTAATTCAATTTTTTTGTATATTAATGGAAGCTCTAACCATCACTCAAAATCAAACTATGAACTACATATTTACTATCACACACCTTCTCCTTCAAAGCTATGGTTCAAGACATCCTGTATTGCTTCTTCGCTTGCATCCAGCGTGTGCTCCCTCCACGTCTCCCCATTGTCGGAGCGCAGTACGATGATCTCCCGCTGCTTACCCCTCAACGACGCGAAATGGGGCACCTCCAGGATCACCGGCCTGCAACAGACGTTAGACTCCCCTTACATCTTCCCGTTGGCTCAACTCACCCTAAGAACTTGGCGCCGACGGGTCCCAGCTCGAGCACCCTGCTGGCCAGCGCCTCCCCCTCCATCAGCGGCGGTGGGTTGGCGATGCGCTGCGGCCGCACGTAGCGGCAGGTGATGCGCGTGGGGCTGGCGGCGCAGCGCGGCGGCACGATGACGCGCACGCCCGAGTGGCGGCAGCCGCGCATGGCGCCGCCCCGCGCGTCCACGAGGAACGACACCAGGAAGCTGCGGGCAGACAGAGCGGTTACCACCTAGCATGGCGTCCGGGGAAGTTCTTAATGAGTTAGAGTGATTCGGTGCGTCTACTTAGAGCAAACAGCGGGGGTGAATGACTGGCAGACCTCGTTGCAAGATACTGAGAGTCGAGCCGTCTCGTGCTCGTGCCAACGGGCAAAACGGAATTTTGTGCTCTGCTAGGGCGAAATAGGTGGCAACTAGAACGTGACGGTTAATACTGCGTTTCAGCTCTACTCTATATTAAGAACAACACAGAATATCTACACTGTACAGGTAACTTACTTCTTCCAGCTCGGGATGCTATAGGGCGAGAACGAAAAGGGAAAAAACAACAGAAAACAGTTAGTTCAAAAACTCAAGAGTGTTGGAGGAGAATAACGTACATGTATAAGATATTTACATTCAATACAAAGTTTATACATGTGCGCGTTCATAATCAAAGAGAAAACAAAAAAATCGTTTTAATTTGAAAAAGTGATGTCAAAAAGCTAAAACAATTGGTTTTTGGCGTTAATATAATATACGTATTTATATTGTTTTAAACTCCGCAGATACTACTGAATGTAGGTACAAACCATAGAGGGTGGATTTCAACGGAAAAAGTACAATTGAGAAAGATGTTTAAGTCTTTGATATTACGTGCGCACCTTAATTCTCAGCTCCTCAATACAACTTATGATAACATCTATTTAGATTTATATATCGCGTTCGCTATACTCTCATTGTGCAGCGCCATCTCTGTCAACTTTACCAAACAGTTCAAAAGGTGTCTATTCCATCAACATAACCTAAAAATCAGTAGTGAAAGCAACAATTACCACACTACCTCCTCCTTTTCTCATTTCAATTTAAAAAGTGCCGGTGAAGCCCGGGAAATTATTTGTGCGGCTTTGTGTGGGGGGGGGGGGGAGTACTGCTTACTAGAGTAGTTATAAGAGGTGATTGCAAGGGTTTAAGTATAGAAATTTTGATTTACTTGATGCTCCAACGTCTTGCCAAAGAAAGTCAAAGATAAGAAAATGGTAATTTTTTTTAAATCGGAGCTCGTAAATGAATTTACAGCTGGAGAGGATTCACAATGAAATCCGTCGGAAACCAAAGTTAATAATTACCGACTTGGGTTCAGATTACCACCTCTTCAGATCTCCGCAACAACACCTATCTGCTACCAGTTTAACCTCTTTAAAATATGTCGACAACAGTGGTTAAGTTTAACAATTCCAAATCTCACTTTTTTCATGAAGTAAAGTTCAGAAGCTCCCAGAAAGATGGCGCGAATGCATAGAAAACTATAGGAATTATCTTAAATAGTAGATAAGTAACCGAGTGTTTGTAAAAGAATGGGGTTTTGCATCGTATCGTGGCTGGTGATGAAAAATGAATTCATTACGAGAGCCCTAAGCGTAGGAAAGTCACATGTATACCCGGCCAAGCATTACCATTGACCTCAACATCGACGCCAAAGCGAAACATCAATGATTCGAAGGCAATACTCTGTATTTGATAATAGGATCAGAAGGGCGCAGTGTTTAATGAGCTGCTGAAACAAGGCGAAAAGATCATTGGGCATCGCTACCGACAACAACTGATCAAAGTGAACCGAGCGTTGAAAGAAAAACGAGCAGAATACGCCGAAAGACACAATAGTGATTTTCCAGTTCGATAACGTTGAGCCACATGTTGCAAAACATGTTAAAAACTATTGGGAAAGACTTCGATGGGATGTCCTACCCCACCCGCCTTATTCGTCGGACATTGTCCCTTCTGATTGCCATCTGTTTCGATCGATGACGCATCGCCTGCCTGAGCAGAGCTTCAACTATTTAGAAGATATCAAAAAATGGGCCAACCCATGGATTGCATTACAGGACGAAAAATTTTCGCCAGAAAAATGGGAAGAAGTTGTAGTTAACGATAATAGTACTTTGAATAACTTGCGCTTTATGAATTGTTTCGAAATAAACATTTAATTTCACAAAAAAATCCTTTTAAATTAATTCTAAGCCCAATAAATATGAAAATTTTTGAATAAAGATAAAATAAGGCAAGCCTCACTTTCAATTCTCTAATAAAGGAAAACAGTTGAATAGTAAAATTGACTATAATAACTCGATACTGAAGAAACTAGACGTAGACACAATCTTTTATTTACAGAGAAATGAAGAGACCTACAATAGGTTAGAAGTAACAAAAAAGAATCAAAGTGACTCCTTCCTTCCTAGGCATTGTTCGGCGATTAAGGGGATAAAAAGGCAGCATACAAATTTCAGTGCACAAAACCAAACCAATTGTTCTGACTTCGTTTAACATCACTTTCCATGCAGGCATCCCAACCAGGCCCTATTTACATATCATACATCACATTCTTGTTTAGTCAGCAGAGCAGTTTTCTATTTACATCACCCGCGGTGAACAAACGCCAAAACATTAGTCAAACGTTTGGTGGCCTAGAGCTCCAGTATCAATCAGCGTTATGTACAGGAGGCAGGTTAACGTCAGGAGGGAATGAAGGTGGGGCAGGGGACACGGGAGTGGGGCGAGTCTGCGCTCATATTAGTGTGGTGCAGCAATCGGTGCAGAAAGTGGTACAGCAGTACCGTAAAGGGGTACCTTTCTCTGCAAAGGCCCGCGCCCGGCCGGACGGGTCCTAGTTGTCTCAAAGAGTACTCTAGCGCGGACCACTCCTCACTGTGTAAAGCAACACACTAACTACAGTATTTCAACTGCGCCGGCGCCGCCCAGACTGCTCTAATTGTGTCGCTGGCCGCGAGGGTGACTTGAAATGTTGTATTTTGTATTAGAAATAAAACTTCATCTAACAACCCCGTTAGTATGACCTTGAAAAGTTCCAAAAATTGTTCCTGTCCAATTTTGTTTATTTAAGCATCAAAATTATGTAAACCGATTTGTTCCTAATTAATCTGCTGATTCTAATACCCCTAAAAGATTTAATTTTGTTATCTTATATATTATGTTATATAATTGATATTCAATTATCTTTTTCATTAAAGAGTTTATACATTTATACAGGAGAAAAGAGAGATAAAAACAGAAGAAGAGAATTTAAGTTCTTTTTACAGCTCTCATTTTTTTAATTATTCTCATGTTACAGAGAATGTTCAGAGAAGTTGTTCGACCAGACAAACAAAGACGACACTAACGTCTCTCCTTTAATTATTTAATTAAAATTTAAAGAAGAACAGCATAACAGGATTAGAAACTATATGTCTCTCATCAACATAAAAAATTTCTTCCAATAACTAAACTAAATTATTTTTCAAATATTTAGGTAGCAAATGGCGTACATTTCCGTGGTTCTTTATTTTGTTAATGTCGTGCTTAACGTTCTTTGGAAAAACATTAGGAAAGTTTCTATCAGTTTAAAGAAAACCGTGAAATTTGATTATGTGAGGAACGTGAAGTCCATAACTACATACGGTAATCTCTCGTTTTTAAGAAGAAAAACAATAACTGATGAAAATTATGAAGAAACCTAATATCAATCTCTAGTTACCATAGAGAGACTAAAACTAACAATTTCTTATAATTCTGTGACTTTCATTAGAGAAAATGGGACAATAAGAGACTCTATGGTTCCTCAACAATTCAAATAATTGGTCAGATACATAAAAGAAATTATAAGAAGTGATTCCAATGCACACCTCTTTAAGTCTCTCACTTAACCTGAAAAGATGCTCAAAATGGCGCAATTTCCCTTTTCCAGTACTGCAGTCTACAAAAAAATTGTTCTTTATCTCTCATTTAACTTAGCAAAAGATTCGAATTGGTGCAATTTCATATGCGTAATAAAATGAGAGATTTCTAACGGTCTCATGCCATTTTTCAACACAAGCTATTCCGACAAATATTTGGGGAGAAATGAAGGAGCTAAAACTTGATTCCGTTTACTACAAGATTATTGAGAAAAAGTGATAATTAAATTAGGGAATTATTTAGCTATCTCTCATTATTGATTAACTTCAAAAATGAGAGTCTTTCGACAAGTTTCCATTAATTTAGAGTAAGTATCTGGTCAAATTTCTTATAGTAAAGAATCCTCGAATTCATTTCAATTAAAGAATCTTCAACTCTCTCTCTCGTTCCCCCCCCCTCTCTCTCTCTCCCTCCCCCTCTCTTCCTCCCGCTCTGTTCCCCTCTCTCTCACCCCTCTCTCCACTCTCTCTCTCTCTCTCTAAAGATTTTTAATCTCTCATTTAGTTTAGAGAAAGGGTCTCGAAAATTTTCCTTCAATTTAGAAAAAATGCCTGATTAAATGATTTATAACAAAGAAACCTCTAGTCTGTTCTAATTCAACACTCGTTAACAAACTCCTGTTTGAGTTTAAGAAACTTAATATATTTTTAATATTGGTAATACTACACTCAACATTAGAACTTGCAAGAATAGCACAATACAATCAAAGATTTTACGTGGTCTTATAATAATAATAATAGTTCCCCGTAATAGGCCTCAAAGGCCCTTTGGGGTCGTAACAGGATAGATCTGTTACAGTCTAGAGCCTACGGTACACAAGGGTAGTAACGTGGCCAGCGCTACGTACCTTATAAATTTAGGAAAAATGATGAACTTGAATAAGTCTCAGAACTTAAAGTTAATTCTACTTCTCCTATTTTTTTATTGGGTAAAGATTTGGAATCTCTCATTTATTGCCTTATTCCACTCTATCATAGATTCACAAAAAATTTAATTAACTATGAATGTTACAACAATGATTTTTGGTGATAATCAAATATAGCCTCTCTTTTGCAACTACAGTTTCGCACCAATCAGGTAGCATGATAACTCCCTTAAAGAGGACACTTTGCGAGCCTTCCAATATCGCCTTAATGATTGCTTCAATTATTTAATCAAAATTTTCATAACGAATTCCAGCTTGAAAGACGCAAAACAATTGAAATCACAGGGATGCACATCATATGAATATGTGGGATAACCCCAAGCCTCTCACTTTCTCTCCATCAAACACTGTAACGAACTTGCTTTGTGTGGTCTGACATTATCATAAACAGGGTTACTTTCCACCATTTCTTTCCATCCATTCCGGAGTATAAGTCTCAAGGAATAACTTATAAACTCGTTTAGTGACGATAGTCTTCTCGTCGCGGAGATCTCGAGAAATGATTCCACAAAAATCTATTGCCATAATCAACATATTTTTCCTCTGCTTAAAGTTTTGTCTCTCGTTGAGCAGTCTCACCCTCTCCCAGGCATCGATCCAACTTGTCTTTAGATAAGGTTCAGTAGAGACGTACCCAACTTTCATCAGGTCGGCAACTGACCATGATCTTGTTTCAGCCAAGCACGCTGATT